>CM033711.1:81007178-81719119 GCA_019671005.1 Hibiscus mutabilis
TCAAATTGACTATACCATGTCCAAGTGCTTCCTCCCCACAGATGTCACCGAGAATTCCTGTTTTTGTCGGAAGTACTGTCCGCCAGGAGGAGAATAACTATGAAAATTCAGAGGTGTCATGCAAGGAAGTTTGTTGCATCGACTCGAATTTGAGTATGAATAGATATTCAGGCTCAAGTTTTTCAGAGTCACGCCTAAAGATTCATCAATATAATAACTCATCTCCCAGGGAAAACTCAGCTATTTCAGGAGTGATAGAAGTTGACAATGAAGATATATCACAGCAAGAATCCAAGTCATTGCAGCTGAACAAAAATATAGTCTTTGCGCCTCATGAAAAAACATATTTATTCAAGCTGAAAGATGAACCCTGTAGCTGCAGAAGTTCGAGATTTACTAGGAGTAGAAGTTGTAAAGCGAGTCTGATGACCTGTTCTCAATGGATTGAGAAGTTAGAAGAGAATGCTGGCATATCTCCCATACAAAATGCGGAAGATTTCACTGGAATACCGTACAACTTCAATAGAAAATCTTCTGAATCAAAGTTGGATCACCAGAGCGAGGCCGGGGTGTTGATTAGAAATGAATCTCCAACTTCTTCAACAAGTGCTACTCTTAATGAGCTTAATACCCATAGATCACCAAATGAATCTCAAAGTTCTTTTACAAGTGCCGCTGGTTGGAGTGTCTCAATCCCAGAGAATAATAATAGTACTGATTTCCGTACTTCGACCGGAGGAAGCAAAGAAATGTCTTGTAATCACAAGTATGAAGACCAACATGATGATTGTCCGGTTTGTGTTTCATTTCTTTTTATCCTGCTTATACTATAAAGGGTGTACTTACTAAGAAAGTTTGCATAAAAAACGATATCGTTCATGCATGACCGGTACAGGCAATGACCCCAACACCAGAGACTTACGGAAGCTCTTCAACATGGTCTTTGGAATTTAAGAGGATTCAAGGAGAGATCATTGAACTTTGGCATGCTTGCAATGTGTCATTAGTCCACAGGACTTGCTTCTTCCTGCTATTTAAGGGAGATCCCAAAGATTTTATATACCTGGAGGTGGAACATAGGAGGCTGTCCTTCCTGAAGAATGTGTTTACCAATGGCAAACAAATGGTCGAAAACGGTCGAGTCCTTACCCGTGCTTCAAGGTATATATGTGTGTGTATATGCTAATTACATCAACCTAGAGGCCACTGCTGTTTTGATTCATTAATTAGTGATGACGTTTAATGCAAAATGGTTATGTATGTTGTACACAGTGAGAAGGCTTTACGCCGGGAGAGGCAAATGCTAAGCCAGCGGATGAGCAAGAGGCTGTCCAAGGCTGAAAGAGATAACCTCTTCATTAAATGGGGCATCGAGTTGAATGCGAAACAAAGGAGGTTGAAGTTGGCTAACCTCTTGTGGAGTGACTGCAAAGACACGGAACGCATTGCCGAGAGTGCTGCCATTGTTGCAAAGCTGGTTGGCTTTGAAAAGCCGGAGAAGACGTTCAAGGATATGTTTGGCCTTAACTTTACACCGGAACAACACACACTGATGAGAAATAAAACTTCGAAACGCAGTGTAATGTCATTGTTATAGGTGTTAATTATATACACTTATACATGATAGTTATCCAGTTTGATTTCATCTACAAATATCCGCTTTGTTGCTTACAGATTTTGATTTTGAAACTTTCTGTTTTTCTGATTTCTGTGCAATGCAGGAGTTTGTAAATCGGTTATAACAAACCATTGTTTCCACTTGTTGCCCACACATTTTACATAGGCCATCACTTGTTGCGTCCCTTAACATAGAAAGAAGCCAATTATAACCGTATATACCAGACGACGAATGACCCCAAACTAGATCGTCCTCTTGAACGAGAGCAATCAGGCAGGCTAATTTTTTTTTCTGCATCCTCCCCAATGAATATTGTTGCACCAAAGTCCCATTCCATCGATCCGAGCCTGCTAGCATAAAATCTCCACACGTTACCGAAGGCTCAGTTGAGTCAACATACCCGGTGCTAAACTCCACAGCTTTCAAACACATTTCCCATAAAAACCAGTAAACCGAAACTTATCACTCCCCAAAGACACGCTCATATCGATGGGGTTATTTGAAAAAGCTAATAAACGAGCATCAACTTCCTCTGACCACATCATTATTATTTATTAGACCCCTACATTCAACATTACTATCCAGTACAAATATACCAGCCATGCCGCACCTTCTCCTGAGACTCAACTTCCCGCTTCCTTCTACGCGTCTCACTAAAAAATACGATACGAGGACCTTTAGAGGCAGCATACCTCGCAAGAGCATGAACTGTTCGATAGTTCCCAAGCCTGAGCCTAGGCCTGTAAATGAACAGGGACGAGAGTATGTTTATGTTCGTTCATTTGATTTTAACCGAACAAATAAACGAACACGAACAATTAAACGAATATAATTTTTTGTCCGTGTTTGTTTGTTAAAGAATGTAACTTATTTGTTAAAATGATAAACGAACATAAACGAACTGAAACGAATGAACATAAAATGACATATGTGAATAAATTTAAACAAACGAACATATGTAAATAAATTTAATTTTTTTTAAATGTAATACTTTTGTGATCAAAAATAATATATATAAAAAGATATATGTGAATAAATTTAAACGAACATAACTGGGGTCAAAGCTAGTATTTAGAGTTGGGGGAGCAAAACATAAATTTTAAAAGGTGAGGGAGGGGGCAAATTCACAATTATCCTAATTTTTTCAAAAAAAAAATATAAAGAATCAAAAGGTAAAAAATAAGTTCTCGCCGGGAGGGGCCACAGCCCCTCCCATGAGAGCTATAACTCTGTCACTGAACATAACTAAACGAACGTTCACGAACGTAAAAAAACGAACAAATTATTTGTTTGTGTTCGCTCATTTAATAAATAAACGAACATAAATAATTTTTTTACCGAACGATTCAGGTTCGTTCAACATTTGATTCGTTTACGGCCCTACGTGCGCCATTTTCAGTAGAGTATTCTCATAGCTCTCGGCAGGGTTGGACCCCAGTCTCCGCCACTATAACTATCGCTCAATTCCTACCACCCGAGGCAACCCGTCGTCCCTCACCAGAAGTTCCATTTTGGATCCGCTTTGGCCCAACCTGAGTTACCATCTCAGACTTCCCACGTAGAACCCCCTTATTACTCTTATTAGACTGTCCCGAAACAACCATGGTCTGTTTTATTTTTATCAAGAGTAAAATATTCTATTTGTACATGAATAATACTCAATTTATTAGTTTAATACATTTATTTTTTTCGTTCTCAATTTTATATATAAATTTTTATTCAGTCTATAGTTGTATAATTTTTCATCACGAAAAATAACTTTACAACTATAACCACTTATTTGTTGACACGTGGCATCTATTTTATTTTTTAAAAATTATATATTTACTTAAAGGTCAATAACAAGATCAGTCTTCAATATTTTATTAATCTTTTAATTTAACCTTTGAAATTTAATTTTTTAAAACCAAATATTTATTAAAATTTTATTAAAAATAACATGCCAATCTATTATTGACACATGACATTATATTAAAAAATATTTTTAAAACCATCAAATTAATTAATATTATTTTAACCTCTCCTTCACATCTACATCTCCTTCGAACTTTATCGCCACCCTCTCTGGTTCCGATTTTGTCATTCTTCATCGTCGCTTTGAATTTCACTGTAGCTTGACCAGGTTAAGCCCTTGAAAACCCATTCTTTCAAGGCCCTGCTGATATACAAGCTCCCTTTGAAAACATTGAAATCTCTTTTCACACGAATCTCAAGCCAACAAAAGATGCCTCTTTAATTTCACGCCACTCGCCATCTTTCTTATCTTGTTTTTGACTTCACGCCGCCACCGAAAGAAACTTCATAACACCCTCCACCACCGTCGCCACCACAATTCTCATGTAAAATGAGACACAAAAATTATTATCAAACTTTTCATGTTCCCCCAATCTATGGGACTTAGAAAATTGTAAGAAAGATTAAGGTATTAAAGTGATGGTAAAGCACCAATTTGAGTCGGGATGCTTCCATTAATCCCAAACGAAGCAAGATCGAGATAAGCTACAGATTAAATCTTTACCCTCTTGATTTCGAAAAGTCCTTGAAAAATTGAATACCTAGTTCGAAAACCCAAATCGATTTGTGTACCTCTTCAAATTGAAGAAAATCTTGAAACCAACTATCTTTGGTGCCCTAGAAGCAAGGATAAAGGGAGAAGACACTGTTGGTTGGAGGCTGCACCGACATCCTTTATTTACAGTGGTTAGGATTTGTAAGGTCCTAACGACGTGGTAGGAAATCGAAGAGAGGTTTGCGACTGGTGTGGAGAGACCATACAACGGTCTCCACACTAAGAAAGCTCATAATTAAACCTAAAATTGACCTTAATAAGCTGATGGTATAACTTCATCATTGCAATACCAATATAAGGATGAATGGCGATAGAACTGAGATCAAGTATCATAAAAATGGTATTTTTCAGTGCATTGAACTTACATTAGATTCCAGAAATAGACAAGAAAAACAATGTAAAACGTGATTTATTTTGAATTTAATCTATCTTCTAATCATACAAACGGCATAGAACGCTTAAATAAGATTCATGAACGAGTTCAGAATAACTTCACCAATGTTTCATACTGCATGCTCGTGACAAGAATCGGATGCAAAGCAACCAAGTAATGCCAACTAGAAACATCTCAAGTTCCAGAATCTTGCACTCTACTCTGCTCGGGATTGACCAGCACGAGAAGAGAGGATGATACCGACAATGAGTCCATACAGAGCCAAAGCCTCGGCGAAAATGAGGATAAGAATCATTCCAACAAAGAGCTTTGGCTGTTGAGCATTGGCTCTGTAAAATAAATGCACAGAAAAACTATATATCAAACAAGCATATTCTCACAATTGCAATGAATCTCGAAAACAAGGAATTCTCCGCTTTGTAATAAATTACAACGGATCTATATTCTATATTCTATATTCATCAGCAACATTTCTCAGCTTCTCTGCAAGCATCAGAAAGAATGTTCTCTTTCAAAGCTAATCCTAGTAACTTCCAAATGCCTTACATGATTCGGAAAAAAATTACATTTTGTGAACCAAGTAAAATTCCAGCAAATCCACGTTTGAATTCACTCAACAAGAAGAAGTTCACCATTATAGTTTTATCAGAATTTGTGAATGTGAGTGAAAAGTCCAGCATATGATCACAGTTATTACACAAAAAGTTATCAATTCTGGTAAATCCTTAACTAAATCCCCTCCAAAAAGTTTATCAACTGCGGTAAAAGACTAATTTTCTCAAATTACATATGCTACCGTTCTCTAAGTACAATTACTTTTCTCAAAAAATCTATGCAGCAAATGAAATTTGATTCCTGCAAACAACATTTCAATTCTAGAGAGTGAGTTGAAATGCAAAGCAGCGAAAACAAATGATTCCAAGCAAATTTGATTACAATACCTAACGCCAGCATCGCCGACGATCCCAATAGCCATGCCGGCAGAGAGACCGGCGAGGCCACAAGCAAGACCAGAGGAAAGATGAGCATAGCCATCGAAAAGGTAGTAAGATTTGGCCTTCGGGTTAATCCCAGTGCTAATAATAACCGCAATAATCAACCCATAAATACCCAAAACTCCAGCCATAACAACGGGGACGATCGATTTCATAACCAGCTCCGGCCTCATCACTCCCATTGACGCCACTCCTACACCACTCTTCGCCGTCCCATAAGCAGCTCCCATACCTGAAAAAGACAAATCATTTAGTTGGGGAAACTAGAACCCATGAAGAACCGAAAATTTAACAGTTAGGGTTAGTTTTTTTACAGGAGAAAACGAGGGCAGCAGCAGCACCGAGGAAGCCAAAGAAAGGAGCAGTTTCATCGCCGCTGAATGGGGACGCCATTTTAGACTCAGTTTTTCAACAATTTCGCCGATGATTTCAACAGGTTTGGGAACTATGTGATCGGTCGATTTCTTCCCAGATCAGAGGAGAGACAGAACCAGGAAACTTCTCAGGGACCCTCGTGAACGTAATAGTGCGTAACCAATACCATTAAACCGGTCTCGACCTTGATTTGGGCTAAATTTCCATGGGCGTATTTTGGGCCGAATAATGCCATTATCTAATAGAAAAAGCCTCACTAATTTCTGCTTTCCAAGGTATTTGAGTGTTCAAAGGCCGGAACGGACCGGACCAGATTCGGATCGTTGTTCGAGCCAGACTTATCGGATAAAATATAGGCAACTCTGTGACAAATTCCATTGATTATTTGATAATTGAAAGTTTCCATCAGTTTTCAATATACTGTTCAACAACAATTCTCTTTCCTTTGGGTTGGGAAAATGGAAGAATCCACTTTCCATAGGGATTACAGACAACAGCATAGCAGGAGCTAAACCGGTTTACAAAATGAACTATAAAACGTGTCTCTCGGAACTAATGAACATATGGAAGAATGGCCCACCGGTTATGCGGATAGTCCTCGAACTTCTTAAGGTACCACCGGTGAGTTTCAGCCGCAGCAAAGGCAAGATTAGCTACCTGAAACAATCAGCAGAAAGTGAGTTACAAAATAATCGACTACAGGGAACATAGTTTTGAAGGTTCAATGAGTCTAATAATCTGCATAGTTCTGGAAAATAGATAAGGAGGGTACAAAATACCACAAATATTAGAAGTAGCCATGTGATTAAGTCGGTTCCTCCACTAGCGACCAATAGACCGGCATATATTATCTGTACAGATACAAGGAAGGAATGGTCATAACTTGTCTGTTTGACAGCAACCATGGCATATAGAAGAATCCACAAGTGAGATAAAGAAAATCACCATCTCAGCTGAATAGTGTGGACTCCAGACAATTTCAAACCAATCTCCATGCGGAATCACATATTCAGCAGTTTGATCTCCACGCTCTCTAAGTGAACCCTGTACCAAAACAAGAAAATCAGCATCCGGACGAGCAGTCGAGCACACGTTACGAAGGATGCATCATTTTGTTCTATTCCAAAAATTTGGAACCACCCACAAGAACATATAGGTTTAAACAGACGAAAACACCTACAAGAATTGCATGACAACAAAATTGATGGAACCACCCCCAAGCGAATATAGCAGCACCAGCCCATTGGCACCATCCAAGCCTTGTTATTGGCTTCACATATCCCCACAAATCGAAACCCGTAATTGACAGCATTTCTTGGCCTTCAACTTTAAATTCAGCTACTTGATCAGCATCAAAATTAAAAGCCTCTAGTGCACAAAATGTACAGAGTGACAGAGGTGCTGCTATATAGAAACTGCCAACAAAATCACCATACAATCAGAACAAAATACAAACTACAAGGCATTTAAGATTATCAAATTCAATCACTAGTCAATCTCTTGCATTAACTGATCATGCTCGGTAAAAAAGGATCAATCTTTTACAGTCGATCTACCAATACTCTTCCAAGTATCACAATAAATCTAGAAGCATAACAAAAACATATTAAATCCTAACTTCTTCTTTGCCTTCTCCAAATAAACAAAAAAATTCAATAATTCATCAATGGCAATTCATAAACTTATCAAATGTGTTCAGCAACTCACTAGACACCAGTTAAGTATCCAAAAATGTGCATCCTAGCTGAAGAGCCATAGTTGAAAACATGAAATGTCTCATAAAGCCGCCTGAGGACATGAATTTCCATCAACAACAACAAGAACACAGACTTCCAAACATTGAATTTATCTTCAGCCGAGGTAAAACGAGACTTGT
The DNA here is from genome assembly GCA_019671005.1 of Hibiscus mutabilis. NCBI lineage: Eukaryota > Viridiplantae > Streptophyta > Magnoliopsida > Malvales > Malvaceae > Hibiscus > Hibiscus mutabilis. Next base: position 81,015,006 of record CM033711.1, read on the forward strand.
GCAAGGAAAAAAACATTTGATCCTCCTGTCAAGTGAGTAGCAGCTGCAACATAACTCAAAGACTCGGAACTCAAAGGTGCAACTTTGTACGTAAAGTACCAAATACCCATTAACCAGGTGGTCGTCCAAACCACACCCAACACATAAAAGCGCAGAAAGAAACTCTGTGGAACTGTGAACCTCTACATCAGCCACAAAAACCCAGAAAGAAAGTGTTAAAAGAATGAAATTTGAAATTTCTTAAAAAGATGACAAATCTAAAACGAAAAAATGGTTCTTACATTGGATGAAGATGGCATAATCTTCCCCCTCTTGGCAAAGCCTAGTAAAAGGGCGTGAAATGGATCGAGACGTGGAGAAGGCAGTGAAGCTATGAGGACGGGAAGAATCCCGGCTATCCATGCCGCTCTTAGAAGCCAAATAAGACCTGTTTTAATGGTGTCCGTTGGCTGTGAAGCAATCAAAATCCCAAGTGTAGCCGGCAAAATATTAAACGTGTCAACAACGTGGCATCAGGGCTTAAAACTGGACTGGCGGCTCGGCCCGTTTAGGTGAACAAGTGAAAATCCTCCATTTTAATATATCAAGGCCTTGACTCTGGAGAGAACCCAATGCTTGAACTAGGAGAAAACATTGTCTGATCCATCAGGTTCGGGTATTGCTTACTATGTCCATAAATTTATTTTAATTATTTTTAGAAAATGAAACCTGTTTAATCAATCACCTAGGACTTTAATGTATTTTAATTATTTTCCGGGAAGCCAATAAAATTGTCGACTGATTGGCAAAGTTGTTACGAGATGGCTTGTTAGAGAGTCGCATTTTTCACATAATGCTAAATGAGTTGTTGAATTTGATGTTAGCTTATAAGGATTTTGATGTTGGATGATGTTTTTTTCTGTTTGTTTTTGGCTTGTCTTTGGTTCTCTGCTAGACTATTGTTATGTTTATTTTCGTGTGTATGAAATTTTTAACGAGGCACATGAAAATATATATTTTGTATGATTTTTATCTTAATAAAATTATATGTTTGGATAAAAAATAATAATATCAACTCAATCAAAGGTGAATTGGAAGACGATCAATATTCAAAAAAAATTGAAACACGATTAACCCGTGACATCACTCGGTAGAAGGTTTTATTAATAATATATCAGTTAATTTATCTGTGACACCTACTCAATAAGAGATTTTATATCAATTCAGTCAAAAATTTTATTAATAACATAGATAACATGAAAGACTTTTTTATTTGTTAAAAATGTATTAAATAAGTGCATGAGGTTCTGATTAAATTTGAAATCGAATTAAATTAAATCTTTAAATGACATGTAGAATTTTTCAATGTTAATTTTTTTATAAAAAAATTTATTTAAAAGATATCGAGCTCTTCACCGATACAACCAAACATTATTATATATTAATGTGTTCACGTTGATGTTAAATTGAAATTCGAGTTTTTTATTGCATATCTAATCATTTTTCTATCAGAAAAATGAAGAAAGAAAAACCTTGACATTTTATTGAATCAGAGTCGAATGTGCACGAATGCTTAACATTTAGGATATATTTGGTTCGTGGGATAAAAGATAGCTTAGGTGGTAAATAAGTATTTAAATTGTAAGTTTTTTTTATATAGGTGTTTAAACTTTATTTTGAGTTAAATATGTGTTTAATGTTTTTAACGTTATTCAAATAAATATTTTGCCGTTATTGTCCGTTAATTTTTACCAATAACTTTCGTTATCTGGCATGTGTCATCTTCTTAAATTTCTAAAAATTATATTTAAAAATAAATAAGAATTAATAAAACAAAATAACCCAAATTTCACAAAATAGCCTTAAATTTTAAAATGCCTAACACCCAAAACTCAAATCTCAACTTGACCTGATTTCGCTGCCGATTGCTACACTATCGCCCATCACATCCGTCACTGGACCATCACGACCATTTACCCCACCACTTTGTCGCCGGAAATTGACAGATGTCGTGCGAAACGCCAAATCATCGAATGATTCATTCGAATAGTTCGCGACGAACGACAACATAACAGACAATGAACGGTGTGTGGGTCATTCGATGATGGAAGGGCACTTCATTCCGTCATCGGAAACACGACCAACGCTGGCGAGAGTGGCCGAATATGGGGCTTAGGGATTTGAGGACCATTTTGAGATTATTTGAAAATTTTAGGATATTTAAAAATTCTAATTTATTTTTAAAAAAATTAAAAAATATTTAATACTGCCACATGTCATGTTTTTATTGTCTAACAGAATTTTTTTAACGGTTATTAACGGCAAGACACCTAAATGAAAACTTTAAAAATGTTTAGCACCTATTTGGTCCGAAAATATTTTAAGCACCTATCTAAAAAATAAGTATAGTTTAGGCACTTATTTGCCACTTAAGCCGATAAAAGATTTAGAATATAATTACAAATATCTTACATTAACTTTGGTTAATTTGATTAGAATGTGATATTACGGCATTTGATTAGAAAATGTAAGATTATTTAGCAGTGTTTTTTACTAAATTACCTTTGTTACAGATTCTAAATAAAATTAGTTCTTTTAATATTTTGATATATTTAAATTTATAAAACAATAAAAATATATGATAATTTATTAAAATTATAAAAAAAACACAAAATATAAATAAATAAAACATTTCATTCGTCTCTTCTTTCCATCCTTCATCTCTACTTCAAATGTTTCACTCCAAAACGAGCTCAAGGCTTTTAAGAAGGATGCCTTAAGCCCTTAAATTTTTAAAAAATAAAAAGTAATCTTATAATATATTTTGTAATCAGTTAAATTTATGCACTCAAAAAATTGAATCAATAAAAACTTAGAATTGGTAGATTGAGTCAATTAACTCATTTGGTCAATTTTGATTATTAAATTTTAACAGTTATTTTACTTCAGATATTACTATTATGTGAAATACTATAATTTTTTTAATATATGACATTTATAAATTTTTAAAACATTAAAATAATTTTTAAAAGTTTTTTAAAAAAAAAATTTAAAGAAATTTTTAATTAAAATAAAATTTTCTGAAAATACGAAGTAGTAATTATGAACTAAACAACATAACGTTATAACAAAATTTAAAATTACATTTCTAATATTAAGTTTATGATAAAAAAATATTTCTTGCACTGACGGTGAAAATGAAAAGTTTTCACAAATGCTTAGTTATAGGATTTAGGGGTTTAATGGTAAGAGATTAGAATTTAGGGTTTATGGTTAAATTTAGGGTATGATGTTAGAATTTAGGGTTTAGAGATTAGGGTTTAGGTTTAAGGTGATATGGTTAGGGATTTAGGTTTTAACCTAAAACACTAAACCTTATATTTTAACCATAAACCCTAAATTCTAAACATATTCCCTAAATTCAAAACCCGTCCACTAATACCCCTTAACACTAAATCCTAAACGAAATTTATAATCCCTAAAACTAAGATAATTGTGGAATAATTAACCTAAAAATTCTATATGATGATAAATTCTGTTTAACTTTTATCGTTGCATTCAGTAAATTTTGAAGATCACAAAAAATATGATAGTTAATTCCACAATGCAGGAGACAATCAATTATAGTAGAAAACAATATAATTATCGAAACTCAATCATTTTAAATGTACGACATTTTTAAAGGTTTTCAGACATTTGTTATGTTTGAAAAAATATTAGAAATTGTGAGTTGATTTTTATTTTAATTCAGTTTCGAAAGTTTTATTACGCGACTTGTTTGGTGAAGAATTAAATTGAAAGAATAACAATTATATGTGGTGAATCATGTTATCCAACTTGAAGTGGTGTTCGTACACACCTATGTTTGATGTTGATGCTATAAATAAGAGTAAAAGTAGGAAATTTTATTGAAGAAATATTCTTGTTATTCAAGTTCCAATTTACCTAAATTTATTGAAGAAATATTCTTGTTATTCAAGTTCCAATTTACCTAAATTTATTGAGTAGTTATAATAGAAAAAAATGTTGTTATTTTTAAGATACTCATGTTTTACTACGTAATTACATTAGAATGTCAAAAAAAATCTTTTAATCAAATAATAAAGTTTAAAAAAAATATCTGAATTAAGATATGAAATTCAATATAAACCCGGACATAATAAGTGATGAATTTATTCTGTGATTATAGCATTTGATATGAATCTATTCTCGTGAACGTAAATCTTTTGCTCTTTTCCGGTGTTTTTATCTATGTTTTAACACTAAAATATTAGATTTAAGGTTTAGTATTAAGGTTTAAGATTAGAGTTTAAGGTTGAAGTTAGGGTGTATATTGTATTATTTTTAGGGTTTAAGGTTTATAGTTCTTCTTCCGGATTAGGCTTAAAGTTTATTTTTTTAGTGTTGGGGTATAGATAAAAGTACCGAAAAAAGGAAGAGGATTTTTACTCTATTCCCATAAGGAAGAAATATACACAGAGATGGATTTAAGGGGGCTGGAGGGAACAGTCGTTTCTCATCAAAATTTAAAATTCATATATGATTTAAAAAAATATATGCATTTTTTACTAAAAATTTATTTCCATCCTTTATAAATTTGTCCTCTAACATAAAGTGTCAGTAGATATACATGGAAAATCATAGAAAGGAAAACAAATTCCCCAGATCTATAAGATGGGTTACTGCCTTTGCTTTTAATTTCAATGATGGCTCCATCAATTTTATAGATTAGCAAATTGCTTTAGAGAACCTATAAACCCTATTGAAATATGATCAAAAGCCTTCACTAAAATGTTTTAGTAATCCTTAGCCGCACCGACTTATACTATTCATATTGGTTACAACTTGCAAGTATTTTGTGGAAGGATTTTCGATTTTTGGAGAAGGAGTTCATGAAGTATTATCTGTTAGATAATAGATTCACAATTTGTGTATAAGTGGTATTTAATCTAATTTTAATCCGATTTTTTTATATAAATAAATTTATATAAATTTGTAGAGTACGCTACTTAAATATTGGTCATTTAAAAATATTTTTTATTTTTTACTATTAGAATTACTTAATGAATTTAATTATTAAATAAAATTTTCAAATCTACCCTAAGCCTCGGATTTGATATATATCGTTTACTTTCACCCGCATGATTTAGGGAGCGATATGAGTGACAAAATTTAAACATTAATCTTTGACTGTAACAAAGTTAGCTTGTATGTGCCATTTCCCGAGTAGGAAAAGAAATTATACATTCCTTTTCGGTATTTTTATTTACGCTCTATTTAAAAAATATATATTTAGGGTTTAAGTTTAAAGTTTAAGGTTAGAGTTTAGAGTTAAAGTTTATGAAATTTAAAGTAGAGTATATTTTTAGAGTTTAAAGTTTAGGACTTAAAATTTAGAGTTAAAATTTTTAGTGTTAGAGCATAAAAAGAGATACTGAAAGGGTACATGAAATTTTTTTTCAGTCATTTAAACTTCGCAACATCTAAGGATCTAACAGGTCAACTCACACGCGTTATAATCGATGTGAACTGGACCTCCCACTCCCGACCCCCGTCCAGCAAACGCCGATCATTAACCACGAGCGCCCTGGCTTAATCCAATTGTAAATCACCACCTCTTGTCTCCACGGACCCCCATCATCTGCTCACCTGTGCCCCTCATGCCATCTATTTTCTCTCCTCATCACTGTCCCCATTCCCTTACAAATTTGAGAGTTCCAAGTTAAGAAATTACAGGCGGCCAACTAATCAATATCCGACACATAATAACACTATTAGTTTGGATTGTTGTATGTACGGTATGAGGAGTCGTTTTCTTATTTGTTTTTAAGTTGAATCTTGAGTGTATTGCGTAGTTTGTGTTTTTTGTGTTTCAGTGTATTGTTGTTATCTTCGAATTTGTTTCCATTAATAAAAATAATTGTTTTGCGAAAAAAAAAACACAGGTGCTTCTGAACTCGGTGAAGAAACCTCAGTTACAACAGTTTCAGATATCAAAAGCATGGGTTCTCAGACTTATATCATTATCCCATTAATTTCTTGTTCAGTACGGATACAGCTACACCAATAGGAAAGTTCAACCTTCAACAATACTACTAGTCTTTCGGTAGATATTTTCTGGTTACTGTGCAAACCCTTTGAGAAGGAAGTGTTTGTTCGTATGCAATTCTGAATCAATCACTAGCTTTTTCCAAAATATGATGCCAATAATAATGTATGAAATAGCCACATGATATCCACTCTAATGCACGTGATGTTCAATAATCACCTCATACAATATTCACATATCACTGATATATATATATTAAAAGATTATGATTTTTTATTTTATTAATCCGCAAATTAACTCGAATAAATCAAGAATTGAAAATATTTTGTTTTTAAAAAATGGCAATATTTATATAGACTCCAGAAAAAAGAAAGTAGGGTATTTTATCTCATTGTCAATACACAAGGGGTGCAATGCAATCATGGTGGATGTCATGTCCCATTTGAAAGAAGCTTGTGTTTCACACCATAGAAATAAAAAAAGAGTGGAAGCAAGTCGAGTCATGAGTGTAGTTTGGTTACTATTACTATTACTATAGAAAACTTGGGGGTTTCTTCACCAACCAATGTGAAGAGAAAGTTGTTATAATAAGACAAGGAAAAAGAAAAAACAACAAGTTGGAAGGGTAAGGTGTTGTTTTTGGATTGAGAAAGGGAAAAAGAAAGAATAAAGTTTGGCGGGTGGTCGAGGTCCAAAAAGGAGTTTTGAGATCCTAATAGGACCCTCCCAGGATCTCCTCTTTAGCTGCTTACGCTAACTCTTTCAATATAGTAACACTGTACATGAGAGTCACCGCCCCAACTTTGGTGGTGGGGTTGGGCTCCACGAGGGGGGAGGGGGATAATGAGTTCAATGATGCGCTCCGCCGCATGATTGAAGACCGCGGCCGACCCACCACCGTCCTACGTGGACTTCTCCTCCACTTATTCCCTAGCAAATTCACTCTTCCCTTTTTATCACTTATCTTATCACTATTGTATTCTATTCATGCTTTTGATATACCCCATTGGTTAAAACAATTTTGGATATGCATTTCTTAACGTATTAACTAATGAAGATAGGCTAACCATGGTATTTAGGGTTAATCAAAATATTATAACAGTTAATATGTGGGTTATATTTTAGTGTAATTAGAATATATTATTTCTAGACATTACTATTTAATTGTACTAAGAATATATTTTATAAGTAGTATTTTGATTAATCATAAACACTCAAAAGCTAACTCATCCAATGAAGCTTTATTGTCGAATAAGAGATTTCAAAATTTTAAAGGCTACGTCTTAACTTCTAAATTTATTATTAGTTGATTTAATATGATGAAATATTAAATTATTTATAAAAATTTTAAAAAATTAAATTTTAATATTAACAATTCAATAAATTAGAAAGAATAGATTTTATTAAAAACTTGTGTAACGTCCGATTTGATCATTTGAATAATTTAACCTAAGTAAAAAAAATGTAAACCCAAGTTGCACCTGCCCTTAACGATATACTTTTTTAATTCCTATTGTTTATCTTCTACGTAAAGAACGATGCCAACCAACCAATGGCTCTTCGCCACGTGGTCTCCACTGTGTTCCTCGGTCTACATTTTCTATCGTTCCTCTTCCTTCTCGTAAATACTTGTCGAGAAATCATTTGAATTCCGTAGTTCCTCCGTGAATTGACTGGAATATCCCTACAAGTGACGCCTTTGAAGTTTCCCCTGCTTTTTTGGGTAAATGACTGGAATATCCCTAAAAGGAGTTTTTGGTAAATTACGTAAAGCCAGGAGCTAAGAGCCGACAACAGTAGCCAGTAAACGAGCAGGATGGAGGTATTGAGGGGTGGAGAGGGTCAATCCCCCGCCCCAAAGAATTTTTTTTTATTCCCTATTTAAATTTTATTATAAAATAATTTATTTTATAAATTTGTCATTTTTTTAAATATTTATAGTTTGATCATTTTAATCTCAAATCTTAGCTCTGTCTCTGAACGAGAGTGTGTTTATGTTCGTTTGTTTAACTTTAACCGAACACAAATTTTTTTGTTCGTGTTCGTTCGTTAAAGAATGTAGCTTATTCTCGTTCGTTAAAATAATAAATGAACACAAATGAACAAAAATAATATATAAATATGTTAAATATTTAATATTTTGGGTTAGTTCCATTAATTCAATTAATTAACCGATTTTAAACCAAATTATTCGATAATTAAAATTTGAAAAAAAAACTCTTAATCATTAGCCGAAACCTAAAATTATCTAATAGATTAACCAATTTTGTTTTGGTTCAGTCAGTTAGTTCAATTTAACCGAACAATGATCACCCATAGCTGATAAGAAGGAAGTTTTTAACGAGTCATAAAATAAGACTTGTCAACTTGAATAACTCGAAATTTTCTGACTCGACTCAACTGGATCTAATGCTCACCCTAGACATATGTGAATAAATTTAGACGAATATAAACGAACGAAAATAAATGAACATAAATGAATGAAAATAAATGAACGGATTACCGAACGTTCACGAAAATAAATGAACGAACGAGCCCTTTATTTGTATCGGTTCATTTAATTAAACGAACAAAAAATTTTGTTTATATTCGTTCGGCTAATAAATAATAAAATATAAACAAACTTTCAACCGAACAGTTCATAAACGATTAGCTGAACGTTTGATTCATTTACGGCATAAAAAGCAGCTAGCGAAAAGAGTGACAGCTTGGATGGGCGGCGCTTTGGCGGTAAGACGTGGCTAAGAATGTGGTTATGTATGCCAACATGGCAGGTGCTAAAACATTTTTAAGAAAAAATGTTTAAATGGTCACTCGAGCTTTAGGACACTAACATTTTCATCACCAAAAACAAAATCCTTTCAATTTTGGTCACCATCACTAAATAAATTTATCATTTTAGTCACCTAAACGTTAATAAACTCCTAACGACAGTTAATGTTTTATCACCCCAAACATTTCTTTTATATCTTAGCCACTAAATCATTAAATTCTTTAATAAATACAGATTGTAAAATTTGATCAAATAAAAATCTACTTTGACCCATCAAAGTAAAACCCATTTTAATTATCTTTAACCTTTCATCAACAACCCTTTTTATCGAGCAGATTCATTGCTACTTTGGTATTTTGCAAAGAATCCTCAGGACTCGTGATAAAACTTTGTGTGGCAGATATAAGCTATAAAATTTATGAACACCTTTAGATTGTTAGGTCATTAAAACATGCTAGGAAAAGAGGATTTCCTAATGGACTCGGTGTTAATGCCCGATACATTATGAGGGTTTAATTCAGACATAGATTGTTCGAATGTAGAATTTGTAGATCGAGTTGAAGCTCTTTGATTCGTATTTTTTCTACTTGGGAATCAACACTTCACAATCCTCAAAGTGTTAAAAATACAATAAATTCCATGGTGCATATCCATATGCTAAAATGAGACCGAAATATGATGAAGTAAAGCAAAGATCACTACAAAAAGTGCAAAGTCAAGGATTACTATGGTTTCTTACGTACCAATAAGGGAAAAAATTACATGAAACAACATTTTTTTTTATCACAAAGTAGATTTGAAAAATGCATGAGTCTATGGACAACTACATTAGAAAATTATATCATACATAATGAAATTTCAAAAGAAATCAAAAGTCCAAAATGCTATAAATTATGATGATTACAAACAATCTTTCATCTTTAGTTTTAACCTTAGATCACTTTTCCATTTTCAATCACTTGTTTCATGGATCATAGTCCATAAGTCAAGAAAACAAATCATAAAAGTGCATGACCAAAAATACGCTAAATTAAAGTAGAGAGTTTAAATCTCGAATTTCAGCATATAATAAAGGGGTAAAATCATTATTACACTACTCTTGAATGGTAGAATTATGATATTTCAAGTTTGAGTCTTATTGTATTAGAATTTTTATTTTATCATGGTTTAACTCTTATTATATAAGAACTCTGTCCATATCCATTTTCAAAATTTAGTTATGTAAACATTTCAATTATCAATGCAAATCACACTTTATATAACAATAAATTATAGTGATAGATATTTGAATTTGCATTATTTATGATTTCACTCGCTATATATATATATATGATGAGTAAAAATCATTTGTCATTTTTTGATGCCTTTATTTACGCCTCGTTTAAGGTTAATGTTTAAACTTAATGTTTAAGGTTAAAATTTAGGGAGAACGCATTTTTAAGATTTAGAGTTTAAAATTTTGAATTTAAATTTATGATTTAAAATTTTATTTTTAATATTCAGACATAAAAAAAGATACATAGGGATCGAGGATTTTTGTTCATATTTGGTTAGGTATGCATTGACGTAAGCCAACTGGGGACGGCCATCAACCATGCGCAATGGAGCGGTCCTCCCCCTCCCCTTTTTATATTCTCTTCATCTCCCTCTCCCTCTTTTGTCTCTCTGTTCTTCAATTTTGTCCCTTTTCATTTCCTCTCTTTGTCTTCTTCCTCTTCATTTCTCCTCTATCTCAACTCATCAAAAACCTATAATTAATTAACTCCACCGCCACCTAACTTAATATCCAGGTAAGCTTCTACATTTGCATGGGGAAACATGATATTTTCAACAAATATGTTGATTTAGTATTGTGTCATGTCACCTGTTTGTCTTCCCTAGATTACAAGTTTTTTGGATGTTTCTATGTCCTTTAGCTCATTCTAACAATGGAGATTGAGTTCTTTCGTTTTGATCAACAGCCTAATTGAGACGGAACCATTGTTGGCTTGTTCGATTAGGTCAGAATAACCTTAAAAACCCAGAATTTTAGAGGTCGTGTTTCTAATTTGATTTGAGGTATTTGGAAACTACTGCAAAAACCCCGTAAATATTTTCTCATTTTGGGGTCAGACTATCAGTTGTTCTTCCATCAAGGGAAAAAGAAGGGTCAGCTTTGCTATGAAAATTCTCGACAAACAGACAAAGTTGACAGAGTCCTTTCATTTGCAATGAGACACAAACCTCTGCAGCTGCAACTGCAAGTGGAGTCCGGTTTTTTTCATCTCTTTCGCTTTTGTCAGGCTTTGATCCAATGGAAACTGTGTCTCTTTTCACCTCTCAAGAGACAAACGCGTGCTTAATTGTGATAACGTCATCTACCTTTGTCCATTATTCAACTTTCTAATCACCCATAGAACAACTCAAAATCCCTTAACTTAAATGTGTTTTACACTAATCTTTCTTTGATTAATTTATACTATGTTGGATCAAAAAGTAACTTTTGTTTGTTTCAAACCCTTTTGGTAAAAACTCTCTTGACGAGTTTGTACATATTCTAGAAACCCTGTCCTTATATTTTAATGTGTATAGATATAGTTAACCCTAATCATTATTTAGACTAACATCGAAAATTTGAGCATAATAAAAGGACTAGAACCATAATTTGACAAAAAATAGTTTAGTAATGGAAACCCCGTTCTCGGTACATCATTCACACCATTCACCAACACAAGACAACATCATTAGCACAAACATCTAGTTGTCCGTTCCAAGTGTTATCTCTCGGTTTTCATCAAACCAAACTTATCATGATTCTTTTTCTTTTAGCCTTTTCTCCCTTTTTTCACATCTCCTAGTTATTATCTATGAAACACAGGGTTTAGTTTTATTACACGCGTTAAATTTTGTTTCTAAGGGCTGAGCCCGTTGAGTGTTAATCACTGCCGACCACCAAATGAGCTATAGCCTAGTAGCAAATGATCATTATGATAACGCTTTGTCACCCTTTCTAATCGGAGAGAATTCCATTATTTTTTCTTCTCTTTTTAAAGTTTTCTTTTATTGGTTATGATTTAGAGATGATGAAGTTATAAAAGAGTGGTCTCTAGAGCTGCTGCTAATACCAGTGTGGTGGAGTCAGTGAAGTGATCCATGGAGTCGTGTGTCCCACCTGGATTCCGGTTCCACCCGACCGACGAGGAGCTTGTTGGGTACTACCTGAGGAAGAAAGTTGCATCGAAGAAGATCGATCTCGACGTTATCAGAGACATTGAGCTCTACAGGATCGAACCATGGGACCTTCAAGGTATACTCATCATTTTCTAGGGTTTCTCTATCTGTAAGCTCAATTCTTCCAAGCTAGGGTTTCTAATGTTAACCCTAGAGTTGGATGTGTATATATATATTATATCTTATTTTATATAAGATCTGAGTGTTATTGGTGATGAGCAGAGAGGTGCCGGATCGGGTACGAGGAGCAAAACGAGTGGTATTTCTTCAGCCACAAGGATAAGAAGTATCCGACGGGGACGAGAACCAATAGAGCGACTATGGCGGGTTTTTGGAAGGCAACGGGGAGGGACAAGGCGGTTTATGACAAATCAAAGCTGATTGGCATGAGAAAGACTCTGGTTTTCTACAAAGGAAGAGCTCCAACTGGTCAGAAAACTGATTGGATCATGCATGAATACAGGCTTGAATCCGACGAGAATGGACCCCCACAGGCAAGCAACTTTGAAAACCGATACAGAAAATTAAAATTTGCAACCCTTAACTAACATCTTTAATAGATTATCATGTCGTTAATAAAGTGAAAAAGTTTGTGTGGTTATATAGATTTTGTTTTCATGGTCGTCCAACATTCTGAGTAGCTTTCTTGACCCCAAACTCAGTCCAAAGAAAGGGTTAGGCATCCATTACTATCAGTCACAAAAGAAAAGACAGGATGACTAGTGCCTGCCTCGTTAATTCATCGCATGAGACCTAACTTTTACTGTTTTCTTGTGCATTTATAGTTGAATTTATATTAAAAGGAATCAACTTTCGCTTTATACACTGAAATTAAATGTCAAACATAATATGATCATATCTAGAACAATGACTTCCACCATGACCCTAAGTCAAAAGCTAACATGCATGATATTTGCTTACTTCTTCCTATTCCTTTCCTGGCATGGCCTTTTTTTCACCTTTCCTCTATGTTCATCAGTTTTTTCAAAGGCGAAATTCGATTTCTCCTCCATTAATACAATAACTTTGTTTTCTTGCAGGAGGAAGGATGGGTGGTTTGTCGAGCGTTCAAGAAGAGAACCAGTACGACTGGTCAAAACAAAACCATCGAACAGTGGGACTCGAGCTACTTCTACGATGAAGCGAGTGGCATCAGCAGCACCATTCTCGATCCGATCGATTACATTCCGAGGCAACAATCCCAAAATTTCTTACCTCCGAATATGTTGTGTAAGCAAGAGATAGAGGCGGATAACTTGAACTTCGTCCACTGTGATCGGTTCGTACAGCTTCCTCAGCTGGAGAGCCCCTCTCTGCCATTATTAAAGAGGCCGAACTCGACATCTCTAATATCAGAGAATAATAATAATTATCATGACAAAGAGGAAGAACATTATTATCAGCAGCAGCAGCAGAAGAAGAATAAATTATTGTGCGACAGCTCCAAGAAAGTGACTGACTGGAGAGCCCTCGACAAGTTCGTAGCGTCTCAACTGAGCCAAGAGATCAGGTATGGAGGTGATGAAGGTGTTTCGAGCTTCGAAGCCAATAATGATAGTAACTCAGACATGGCATTGCTGTTATTACAGAGTAGTAGTAATGGTGGTGGAGGAGAAGAAGGGAATTATTACAAGTTGAACGAGTTCTCGAATCCAAGTCCAGATTGTGATATTGGAATCTGCGTATTTGATAAATGAAGGGGGTTATGTTGCTTAGTATATTATAAACGTTTGATGCCTAAGACGTTTATTTTCAATTTTTTTGTAAACATATGGTTGTGAAATGAGTGAAGAACTCTCTTTTCTCTCAACATGGAACATGCATGCAATTGCAGACCATTCATATTTTCCTGGAAACCAAACATGATGGGAGGGATAATAGTATCTCCATACAAGAAAATTAGTAAAATGAACAAGAACACACAAAAAGGGTTGGAACCTATGTGTGAACTTAGTGGGTCCATGGCTTGTCTCGCATGCGCTGGGCATGCATGCCTCGCCAATTCCCTCCTTCCAGACAAAATAAGTACTATAGTTTTTTTTTTTTGGCAAAAATGACAAAAGCCTTCAACGTTGGCATATTTTGTCATTTAACCCCTTATTCTTTTTTTGGAGCAAATAACTCCTAACGTTTCGATTTGATCTAAATATGCCCCTGTTGGATGAAAACTGTCAGTCAACTGATGGTCAACGACTGATGTTGACTGGACTTGCCACGCGTTATGATCGACTGATGTGGCATATGCCATGCCAGATTTTTTTTAAAAAAATATTTTGTTATACCCTTCTTTATGGTGACACGTGGCTGACTATCATACTGACACTTGGCCGAATCAGATGGTGACATGTGGTGAATATGATGTTGACACATGGTGAATATGATGCTGACACATCAGCAGATCTTAACACGTGGCAAGTCCAGTCAACACCAGCCGTTGACCTTTAATTGACTGACAGTTTTTATCTAACAGAGCATATTTGGACCAAATTAAAACGTTTAGGGTTGTTTGCTCCAAAAAATAAGAGGCGAAATGACGAAATATACAAACATTGGAGGCATCTTTTGTCATTTTGCTTTTTTTTCCACCTGCTTTATATTCATTATCTTAAATTTTGTGGTATTTAAATATGAGAAAAATCACTATATTAATGAGTGTTTCGTTTCTTCTTTTGCTTTTTGAATGAGAGCCTGTGCCCAAATACTTGGGAATTGGGATCAATTCTGTGTCAATAAACCAAACCCTAAACCAGTGATGTGAAAATGTTCGAATTCATACTTCAGTTTTTGTAATATGTTTTTTTTTTAAACACAAATTTTCATTAAAAACATTCATCCGTCTATCACCCTAAACTCAGAGGAATAGACATTTCAATGAAAGGTGATATATCAGCTTTTCATTTTTCACCATTTAGACCAATGCGCATGATTAAGTACTTTGTCCATACAAAATGATTATAGTACAATTTTTTGCATTGTATGAAAAAGTATGGGTCTTTGGAAATAACTATCATCCCTAATATTAACAGACAAAACCAATCAACCTTATTGTTCAAGATTATTATATTAAGATGTCTCATTTGTTAGAGTTTTTAGTTTATAAAAAATATTCATAAACACATACGACGGTTTTTAATTTCATTTGAAACCTAATGTTAAATGCATAAAATATGATCAATTCTTGATTTTATAAGGGAATTAAAATCTACAGGACACATTAAAAATTTAGAGAAGAGGGAGGGGTGACGCCAAACTTAAACTCTCATCAATGTATTAAATTTGACAAATAAAAATCTTGTCTCTTTCGGCACCCTTATTTATGTCTCGTCATTAAAAAAATAAAATTTAGGGTATAAGGTTAAGGTTATGGTTTAGAGTATCGAGGATAGGGTGTAGGGTTTAGAATTTAGAGTTAAGGCTTAAGACTTGATTTTTTTAGTGTTGAGACACAAAAAAAAGAAAGAAAATTTTCGCCCTAAATCTTACCCAATAACAGATGACAACGGAGTGACGCGAAACGGATATCTAATGTAAATATTTTAGGGTTTACTGTATAATGCATTTTTATCATTTTTTAGAAGTTAAATGTATAAAGGTAATAGTGGTAATTTCAAAATATCGGAACACTATAGAATGAACAAATACTAGAATCACTTCACATCTGTCTTTCAAAAATTTTATCTCGGTCTTGCTAAGAAAATAATTCGAAATTGTTAAATTAAATAGTGGCTAATAATTTGAATTTCGTTTTAGACACGAAATAATTTTAAAATTTATAATTAACATCTACACCCTATATAAACCAACAGAATTCAATTGATTAATCATTAAGCTCGTTTCAATAAATTCGTTAGAAAATCAAAAAACAATCCAATTTAAAATGCTGTTTCTCCTTTTATATTTTTATGGAGAAAATTAGTGGGAAACGAATATCTATTATGTATTTGAATTCTACTTGTAATTGGACCAAACTCAGAGGAAACATCTCACTCAATTTATCCAAAAAGGCCTGGACCAATCACATTCCCACAAAAATGGGTGCTTGTAAAACAATGATGAACAATCACCACTGCCCTAATAATTTCGATTTTGAATAGAGAAAAAACCATATTCCTTTTTTCTCTCTAGAGAAAGAACACCGTTAGACATGGAGCTGGCTCATCTAAGCTCAGGGGCCAATCAGGAGTTTCCACGCCAATTGTTCCCAATGAACACCTTCGAACTTACCTGGAATAATTGTAAGTTGTCCCCTACACTTAAAAAATTTATACTTTATTCTTTCGAGTTAGAATCTTAACTCCGTTCCTAAATTAATCACCGAAAACAGAAAGGAAAAACGTCAACAAATATAAAACTTTTGTGCTCTCAATTTGAAACCCTTCCCCCTCCAGCATATTTATGAAGTGAGCGAGGACCATATTCAGTAAAGAAAAACAATGATTTGGGGAAGCATACGAAGCCATAGATGCCATGTTGACGATGCATATGTCTTAAAGGGATGTTAGCTTTTTTGGAGTGAAATGACAAATACCAGATCGATCAGTACAATGATACATTTGGAACACTATCCTTCAACTTTCAAGGCATGGCCACCAATATCATCCTTCAACTCATCATCATTTCAATAAACAAGGTTTTGACTTTATCTATAGCTATAGGTACACGATCCACTTGTATCCTATAAAATTTATTTAGTTTTTAATCGTTGAACGGAGTAAATAAATAAATTTTATTAAATAAATAAATGTTTATTCTATTTTTTCTGATATAATTCATACTACTTTCTTGATTGTATTATCACCTGGATTATATATTCTTTTTGTTGGAAAATATGATAGATTGAAAACTTTGAGGCATATTTTCTATGGGTAAAGATAGAAATTCGAATAATGAAATTACGGCTTCATATTCTACTTCACGAGACCTTTACAACAGTATCTCATATGCACAAAATGAATGAGTGATGGATGAAAAATTGATGCTCAAAATAAGTACTTGTAAATTGTGTTAAGAAAAAAAGGAAAGCTTATATCACATACTAGTGGGGTACCAAGTGTGTGAGTTGTATATAAGATCAAACTTAATATTTATTCAATAACTTAAGTTGATATGACGTGAGTGATGTAAATTTTTAGATCGGTTGAACCTTCTATGGGCTTCCAGATATTTTATCCACCTAGATATAATTTTTCCTTAAATATGACATAATTTTTTTGAATATTCTGAATTAAAAGGATAAATGGCTCCTTTAATTCATATATTATTTTGCTAATCTTTCTGAATATTTTGAATTAAAAGGATAAATATATAATAAAATATTATATTTAATTCATATATTATTTTGATAATGCTATTTTATTTCCGAATTTTATTTCCAATAAAATTTCATGCGAAACCCTATAAATACCGTGTAACTAGCGATGTCAGTGGGACGAGTTTTGCGGGTATTCGCCCCCACTTCACATTCAATTGAGCATGGATGATTACAAATTTTGTGAGTTGTGTGGTTGGAATGAAGATAAAATTAGTTTCGTTGTGGATGGTGGAGAAGTCGTAAATATGCCTTTGTACCCGCCTCATCCCCACCCACCTCAACAAATCTTATAACATGTAATTATAAATTTTATTAAAAATATAATATCAGTTTGGATCATAGTCAAATTTAAAGTAATTCATATTGTCTGGTCTTGGGATATTATTGAAAAGTTATATATATATAATTGAGTTTGTGACTCATCAGATCAAATATATAAATATATTTTTTTAAAATATCAGTTTGAATCAGAGTCAAATTTAAAATAATTTATATTGACTTATCTTAAAATGTTTATGAAAATATATTATATATATAATATTTATGTTTATTGGTTTCTTCTCTATTGTTGTCTATTGTCAAGCCTTCTTTCTATGGTTTGTTTTTTTCTCCTCAGTCCTCACCATAGGTACGATGTTCTTCTACTTTTTAAATTTTATTTTCTTAATATTGTATGTTATTTAGATTCTATTGATATTTATTTTTATTTTTTAAAAAAGATTGTTTTTCATTGTTATTTTCTTTTAGTTCTTTCTATATTGTTTATTTGTTACATCAATTGATATATTATTTTACATGTTATTTGTGTAATTTTCTTGTTATTTGTAAATTACTATTTTTTAAAAAATGATGACAGTTGAAAAAATGTCACATATGTGGTGAGAGTCTAAATGACAAATATTTCATACTTTTTTATAACAATTTTGATTTATATTTATTCAACTAATATTTATAAATATATTATATGAATAAGTCATGGGGCTGGTAACGAGGGGTTAGGTGGGTCTAAGGACCCACGTGGGTGATAGAGTGGGGATAATTTTAGTCTTGCGGGTTGTGAGGCAGGGATGATTTTAATTTTATATTCGCAGCGGGACGTGGGATGGGAATAAAGATAAAAATTCTTGACGAACGATGAATGTGGGAAGAGTACGTCTACTACGAGTGACGCACACCACTACACACTACTAACGCAACACAACGTTGCACACCATTAAATTTCAATGACTTTTAAATTATTATTAAATTTTTTAAAGATTCAACTTGCAATTAAAATTATTTCAAAAATTTAATCAAAAAATTATTTCAAAAGGAAATTTAAATTTAATAAATATTTTGCATTTATTTTATAGTATTTTTTAATTAAAATATTAAAATCAAATCCTCCGTCATCTATAAACCCTAATCTCAACTCTAAACCCGAGCAATGCCACCTTCTCTACCGATCGTCCAAATATTAGAAGAGGTGTAGGGTGTTTATTTTGAACAACAATAGTTGGTTGCATATCCTCAACAATTTTGTTTATTTGCAATTACCCTTGCATGGTAATCCTTCTTTGCCGCCGCTGAAGAATATATGTAGGGTGTTTAAGTTTCTGATATTAAAAATATTTTAGAGTATTTGATTTTAATATTTTAATTTAAAAATACTATAAAACAAAATACAAAAGGTTTATTAAATTTTAATTCTAATTTTTTTGAAATAATTTTAATTGCAAGTAAAATCCTTGAAAATTTTAATAATAATTTAAGTATTAAAAATTTAATAGTGTGCAGCGGTGTGTTGCGTTAATGGTGTACGACGGTGTGTCGCATGTTCTAAAATTTCCCTTTAATTTAACATAATTTGTTCATCTATTTTATAATATTATTAGATCTAAATTGATAAAATTATTAGTTGTCAAGTAATGATGTGAAATTTTTAAAAATAATCGCATGCATTCAGTTGACATATAAATCTATTATCAGTTGATAATGATTAAAGGTCAATTCGACATTAGTTTAGAAAAATGCAGTGAAAAATTATTTTTAGATTGTTTGGTTTAAAATTTGAGTGTTTGAGATTAGGGACTAAAACTATTTTAAAATAGATAAAATTTTTATTTCATACATGATGTTCTAAAATAAAAATAAATTAATTTAATAATACTTGAATTTTTTAATATTATAATATATAAATACATTAATTTAAATAATAATAATAATACTTTTTATAATTTATTAATAAATTTTGATATATAAAATTTAAAATGTTCTTAAATAATAACAAATTAAGGTAAAATAATATTAAGGAAGTAAAAGATTAAATTACGTCAAATTAAAGTAAGAGAGTAAAATCCTGAATTTTAATATAGTGGAGGAACTAAAACCAATGGTAGGCCAATTTTTCATCTTCACAAAACCCGGATTTCATCTTCCGGGTCGTGTTGCCCCATTAAACCGACTCAGTGGTACCCGTGCAGATGTTTCTGTTAAGTAGTTATCGGACAGCACCTCAAAGACTTTACCAAAAAAAAGAAAAAAAAAACATTGAAGCTTCCAGCAATGGGCGCCTCTGAATCTGTCCTCTCAGGTTCTTTATCGGTAAGTTTTCGATTTTTTTGTCGAAAACTTTCAAGCTTTTTAGCTGGATTTTTTATAGCTTAACTTGTTCAAATATTGATTATCGGTAATGAAGAGTTCGGCCGATCAAATAACTACCGTTTCAACGCGATCAGAAACTGTCGATCCAGTTTTAGAGAAGCTCAAATCCCTTAAAATTGTAAGCTTAATTCATTTTTTTATTTTAGGGATTTCACCATGAAAAACAAAGGAAGTTGAAGATTCTTTTTTGTTTTGGATTGTAGTCGTCTCCAATACTGACGACACCGCCAACGGAGGGGAGCTTAACTGACATTTTAGTGAGGAAACCATCATCATCTTCAGCTCAAGGTGGGCCTGACTTCCCTTATAACTTATGGAAATACTGCCTAAGCTTTTACGGTTAGTTAGAATACGATAGGACGATTGAATGTTTCATGAGTGAAAAAGGGTTTTGATCTCTCAGTGTTTTTTGGGGGAATTTTGTCACTTTTTGCTAGCTTTATATCCATATATCAGTGTTTCTGGTTGATAACCCCTGAAAGAAAGTGAAACTGATGGTTCTTCGAAAAATTTATATTGAAATTTGGGTTTTAAATTTTCTGAAAGAATTAGGGATTTCTATTTTCCCATTCCAAGGGTTCGAATCCTAATTATTGTTTTAGAGATGAGATGATGAATGAAACAATGGTGCATATAGGTTGCTTTTTAATCACCTTGTTATGCATCTGTATAGTACTCCAGTTGCTAATTGTGGATTACTGAAGGACCTAAGATAAGATTTGAAGAACTCTGTACTTTTTGGGGAAAAACATATGCATAAGATTAAACTAGATGAACAGAACAAGAGAAAAGTTAATCAATGTTGGAGGGAAAGAAAACCCTTAACTACTCAGAAATTATGGTAATTTCGGCTACACAGGTTACTATGATCTTGAATATGCTCTTGAAATGCTAAATATTTTGTGATTTTGTTCTGTGGTTGTCATAACATTTTATGCTCGGTTTAAATAATTTCTTTTGGACTATCAAAATAGCTACTGTGAACCCGAAGGTGTTGGAGGAACTCTTGTCAATGTATCGTGATTGGCAGGAGGAGAAGGCTCAAGAGATTAGCAAGAAACAGGTGCATATCTCTGTCATAAATTTATGAGTTTGAGTTTGAGAACAGCTGTTGTGATGTCATGGGGTGGATTACTTCTGCTGTGGATCATTTTTTTTTAGTTTTTACGCCATGTCAAATTCCTATCTTCCATTAATTTCCATCAAGTTAAGATCAAAGCAGACTTTTTACAGTTATTTCAATTATGTATACATATTCTCTTTTTTAGCTCAAATGTATACAGTCGTTTTGACACATTTTGTTGCAGGAAAAGGTAGAAAACAAAATAGAAGTTGTAGATGCTTTGGCAGTTAAACTTCTCCAGCGTTTTAATTACTCAGTTGCCACAATGAAGACAACTTCACAACATTTATCAGAAGGTAAGTCGAGTTCTCTCAGTTAATACAGAGCAAGAGACTGTTTCTAATCATTTTTAAGATTCCGATCATTCATCTTACAAATCTCGATTAACTAGTATAATGCATGTAGTTCACACATTGCAAGTGGAGCTTGGGGAGCTTAAAGGAAGGTTAACGGAGGTACTCAGCAATTGTGACGCACTGTGCAAGAGAATTGCTGCAGAGGGGCCAGAACCTCTTCGGTCGTCTATCAGGCCATTTGCAGTTGCCACTGCAAAATCGACAGCAAATAGTAGCTCATCTTCATATCAAGGAGTCATACCTACAAATCAAAGTTCAACATCTATAGAAGACAAATTAGAGTGACACTTTAGTGTCTCATCCGTACACAATTAACACATTCTTTTACCATTAACAGTTCTTTGAGATCGAAGTTTATTTTGTGTGCTTACATTTGAGCCATCTAAATTTTCAATGCAGATTCCAGAGTACGTCTTTATTTAACTGTTTATCCAGGTGCTAACTATCAGAATTTTGCTTCGCGCCCATTCATGTCGAGACAATTCAAGTAATACAAATCCAAATTGAAAACATGAACATTGCTCAAACAACTCAATACAGTGCCACTGTCTGATAATTCAAACAATTTTTCAAGCATAAAGGTGCTCAATACTCTTGAATGTAAAATATCCGAAGGCTAAGCCTTATCAGCTTTGGCAGCAGTAGCAGCGGCTTGTCCTCTGAGTCTACCAGTCCTCCTAGCTGCAATAAGACCAACTTTCTGTCCAGGAGGAGCATCACGCCTAACGGTACTAGCATGACCAATGTGTTGATGGTTACCACCTCCATGGGGATGCTCGACAGGGTTCATAGCCACACCACGTACCTTCGGCCAGCAGTTCCTCTTCACCCTAAACTTGTGGAAAGCATTACCAGCCTTAAGAAGAGGCTTCTCGGTCCTACCACCACCTGCAACCTGGTCAATCATTGCACTGACAGCCACTCGGAACAATCTTCTTAGCACCAGATGGAAGTTTGATCCTGTAGTTATTGGCAAAACAACAAATTACTCCAAACCGTCGTGATTAAGCAAAAAATTTCATGCAGTCATCGACAAGGGAATGAAATTTAACATGTAAAGACTAGTGATAACAGATACTCAACTAAACAGTACCAATCGAACTGAAAAGGGATAATGGATTGAAATCATTGTCCTTATGCTTGAGAGATGCCTTTTTTCATGTTTACATTTCATTAGTTAAGAATTAAGTAACCTTTATCTACTAATTGCAATAGCGGTTCTCTCTCATACACTAGGCATACAATTAACTAAGGATATCCACAGTAAATCTTAGATAGTACTTTGTAGCAAAACTGTATAAATAGGATTAATCCACATATAAAATAGACTCAAACTAAAATTAAAGTAAAAACAGCGTAAGAATGAGAGACCCGCTGGTATCATTATCAGGGTTGTGCCTAATAACAATGGCGTAGTCACCAGAAGCCCTAGCGAAAACCCCACGATCACCAACATGGTGTTCGACGTTGCAAACAACAGCTCCTTCCGGGATGGATCTAAGGGGCAACACATTTCCGACCACAAGAGTAGCCTTCTTACCACAGTAAACGAACTGTCCGGTGTAAATACCCTCGGCGGCAACGAACAACTCCTTCTGCTTCTTGTAACGGAATGGGTGACGGAAGACGACGCGGGCTAAAGGAGCGCCACGGCCCGGGTCGTGGATGACTTCGGTGATGACGCCTTTGAGGTAGCCATTCCGTTCGCCGAAGTCGAGGCTGCGGAAACGGGCGGGACCTTGCGGTGGTGAGTGTGGGCCTTGAAGACTGAACCCGCACCCTTACGCTGAGCTCGGATGACACGACCCATTTCGGAGAAAGTTGGGGGGGGGGGGGGAGACCTCTCTCTCGGAGGCGGACGGAGGAGAGAGCTTAGTGAAACGGGGGTTTAAGGTTGGGATTTGGGGTAGGGTTTTTTAGATTGGATTTCGGGGATTTGGGCTTAAGAAAAATAAATTGTTGCCATGATCCGACCCAGAAAAAGAAAACCATTTTCGGATATAAAATTTTGGTCCGACTTTTTCTGCGGTCCATGTACTCTTTGGAGTTTTTAAACTACTCCATTTGTTTTTTTATTAAAAAAATGATTACTATTACGAGTTTCGTTAAAAATTTCCTTAAATTTAGATAGAGAAAAAGAGTACTCGCGCCAATAAGTACAATGACAACATCACACACTCACCAGGACATATTAGGACCAAGACTGATCAGTAACAACTAAAGGAAAAACTTCCGGTGGAGGCTGCTCAAAACCGAACTCCCCCACCGCCATACCTCGAACCAAACCATCCGCAACCAAGTTAGCATCGCGCCTGACATGGGAAACTCGTACCCTCCAATCCCTTCGGATAATCTCCTTCGTCCTTGCCACAAGAGCATTGTCCGTTAACGCCCTTGACGTACCTTCAAGAATTTTGAACCACCGTCAAATTATCCACCTCTAATTCGACCTGCCAAGACTCATTATGGAGATGATCGATGGTAAATGTGTATTATTATTAAGGGTAAAATACGTAAATCATCATTAAACTTTGTTCTCTGACTTATTTTAGTCACTAAAGTTTCAAAACGTTCAATGAGTAAATTGAATGTTTTAAAACTTCAATGATCAAAATAGATCATAGAGTAAAGTTCAGTAATGATTTATGCATTTTTAACTTATTATGTTGTTAATATCGAATGGATGTAGTAAATATTGGTGAACTATACGTCTATAATACATGGTAGCTAGGAGAAACCATAAACTATACCAAAATGAAACGACTCCATGTTCCAGTTATTACTTATTACAATGGGATGGAAAGGTGGACTGGTTGCTGTTTCAGTCTTTGATCAATGGAAACAAATTATCCAACATGTTTCAATCTAGATCCTTCTCCAAAAAGATCTTGCCATAGATGGGACTTTACTATCAATCAACAGTATAAACATTAATTTGAAATGAAACGAGATCAGTTGAGTTGGCAACCATTTCCTATTTTCGAGCTCTAAATAATTGGATCTTTTTTCTGTACAAGTTCTCCCCTCCCCCTTTTTCTTCCACTCAAAGTAAGCACATGTGAGATTTGTCTCATCGTTAATGGTAAAACTGTGAGTATAATGTACGTTTAAACGCGTTCAAATTCATGATATTTGAGTTGTTATAACGAATAATACAAAGACTCAAATGTTTTAAGGCACTAAATAAATAATGGAAGCATAATTTTGCAGTATGGTCACCTAAACGGCTAAACCAGTAACCAATGCAAGCAGACAGTATTTGCTGGAGAACCTTAAACTCCACGAAATCAACTCCATTTAGTACATCTTTTGATTCAAGCAACAAAAAAACATGGAGTTTCCCAACGTGCCATTTGAGGGAATACATAATTAATATACAAATTTGAAGAATCAAAAGAAGAAAATGTCAATAAGTTGCAGTCATAAAAAAGTGGAACCACTCATGAGTCATGATTCATGTCATGCATAAGGGTACGTACACATACATAATACAACTGCAATGAAGCGAATTCGGAATCTTTCATCATCCGATTATGGCCGTCAGAGATCGAAAAACAACTTCTTCGCATGGAATCGTAAGGCCTAAGTCGTGGCTAAACCCGAATTCCTCTTCAGCTCTTTGAAGCAAGTATTGGAACTCTGGGTGATCGAGCCATGATATCGGGATTATGTATCTGCTCCTGTTTTCTCCGACATAGACCACAAAGTGGCCTTTAGGTACATCATCACAACCGTGTTTCTTGCCGAAATTCGAGCACTTTTTCACAATCCGTTTGATGGCCGCTGTCTGAGGGAATTTGTTTGGTTTCTTGATAGCCATGGATCTTTATTCAGATGACTTGAGGGCTTTTGGAGAAAGAAAGGTGGTGGAGGAAGGGGGTGGAGGTGTATAGGGTATTTATACGGTGGAAATATTGGAGTTGAAAAGAACAAAGGCATGTGGTATGTGGGAGAAATGAAGAGATCAATAGGGTTGTACTTGGAATGGAGATGAGATGGCTGCATGTAAGTGCAGGTTAGCCACCTTTGTTGCCTCTCCTAAGGACAAAGATGGGTCCATTTTTTCACTGTTTTTGCTTCTCAAATTTTCCACCATTTGTCTCTTCTGGTATAATATACACGCCTTGTTCTAAACTGATGAAAAGTAAATGAAAAAGAAAGAAATAACGTCGCACTCGATCTATCAATAAAGTAATTCATTTTTGGGCTGTGTCGTACCGGCATTGTGCTATAAGTTTGTAATAATGTTAATGAATATATAAAGAAAGCAATACCGATTTGTGATCATAATACTGAGATTGTACTAAATACCTTGTCAGGGTCATGGCATATTCTATATAATAGTAAACTGTTTTAATTTTACACTAAAAAATTACTGATAAGTAACTAATGTATACCAACTTTTTTATTCTATCAATACAAAGGCGACCAATTTTTTATCCCACTAACACAAAGATTTGGCCTTTTCACCATTTAGCTTGGCCTGAGCTAAATTTGCGCTGCATGCCTAGTTACCCATTGTTGATCCAATTGAAATCTTTCCGGCAACAACAAACAAAGCTTAGCCCCACGTAATCACAGTGTCATCGAGAGGGAAGCATGGTTTCTCCTCTTAAATCTACACAAGCTTTTTTTCCAAAAAAAAATTATAAACTCACTCATGGTTATTCAACTATGGATAACCTTTTCTTTTAGTTACTCAATTATTACCAACTGGATTGGGAGAAAATGAGCCTTCCTTTTAAGAAGGTGATGATGAAATGAATTAAATTAGGATTTTTTTTAAGATTAGGATACAACTGATAGAAGATGTAAAGTTTAAGTGTTAAATCTTGATTTTAAAAATTTAATTAGTATTGAGATCAACTAATTGACCTAGTGGTTAAGGATGTTTATATTATCCTATCTGGGTTCAAATCTCGACATGATAATATGATACCTCTCTATTTGGCTTTGGAGGGTACAATATTTAAAAAAAAAGTCAATTTAGTGTATAGAGGTGAAAATATGCATATATATTTGAAAAAAATATTTTGGACCGCTATTTTTAAATTTCTAGATCCGTCACTAACCGGCGGTGAAAAAAAGCTTTCACAAATATCTTTATCATAGGGTTTAGAGATTTAGTTTAGATTTAGGGGTTTATAATTTAGGAGTTATTGTTAAAATTTAAGGTTTAAGATAATAATTTAGAGTTTAAAAGTTAGGGTAATATGATTATAGATTTAGGTTTTAACTTATAAACCTTAAAATCTAACCTAAACAAAATTCCTAAATTGTAAACCCCTAAATTCTAAACCTAAAATAAAATTCCTAAACCTTGAAACTAATGTGTTTATGAAAAGAAAATTCCACAGTAGGAAAGAATTACCTTATTTTTACAACATTTAAAGTTGCTACATCATGATTATGTTAGTCATTTAACATATTTAATATTTTATAATTGGAGGACCAAAAAGGAAAAAAAGTTATTCATAATTAGATGAAGACGGGTATAATTTACTTTTTTCTTTTCATTGTATTCGGCCCTACATTTCACCTACTCAAAGAGCATTAAGAAACCACATCACAGATCTGAAAAAATCCATTATCAGCATACTCGCAAGGTTAGCTTAATTGGATAGAAACTGTACTCTCACTGTATCGACCACCGACCGACCGACTATTAAAACATCCAGAGTTGTCAGGTGACAAGGTTTAAGGTCTAAGACCGAGTGCAACTCAAGCATATGGGGGCATAAATTTAGTGTTGTGAAGTTAACATAGAACTCTCCAACACTTTGGGGCTGCCCATGTGCTCATAATCTAAATACAGGATTATCAAAGTATAGCAGCCTTTCATTTGTTCTAACATGCTAGATATTTCCCATGTTTCAAGTGCCCAAAACTGGCCTTAAATAGTTACAGACTGATCCTATGATCTTATCTGTCTTCTTAAAGTTCCCTTCTTCCTCTATATTCCCTTTCGAAACAGCTAGCAAACATGTAATCTTGCATGCCAATCCCAGAACAAATTTGTGATAAGATCATGGCTAACTTCATTGCTTTGAATTTCCAAGTGATATGACCATAAGCGATCACTGTTAATCGTGATGAATATCGATTATAATGAAAGCTAAAACAACGACAGCGGCATTGGCTGTTTCTGCCACTGTTTAAACCCCTGCTCATACCATCTTCCAAGTACAATAAAGCTAATATTTATTCACTCTGTGGTGGATAAAACAAATGGGACATTAGTCTTATGTTCTAATCTGTAGAAGCTCAATGATTGAGTGCTAAAATGAACAAAGGCCAATTGATGATAATTTATCATCATTTGTTTCATCCTTACATTTTATAGGTCAAGGAAAGACTATAGCTTAAAGATTTCTTTACCGATTACGAATCAGAGAACTCGAATCCGGCATGTGGACCCAGACAAACAGATAGAATCGAACTGGAATGCATGTAAAAGCATTGTTGAGACCCTACATGGGAAGCAAAGGCTAAATGTATCATCATAGTATGAACAACAATGGCCATTCGATTCGTTATTTATTTCTATAAAGAAGGTAGACACAGCTGATATCCACATCTTTACATGTTCTATCAGAGTTCAATTTGTGTTCCCCAATTTCAACTTGACTAGTGAACTCCAATAGTAAACTATCATGATCATCTACATTTTGTAACTGGAGGCTAGTCTTCAGTGGTCGAGGCATCGTATCAGTAACAGTCAACTGTCTTCTCAGTTTAACGATATGGGGTTATAAAATGTCAAAAGATAGTGTCCCACAAGTTCATGAAAGATAAGAGGATCTGAACATAAAACGACTAAATCAGACATGCATATATATAGTGATACATAAAAGCCTGAAGTCGGGCCAAAAGCTTATGGAGTAGACCCCAAGGCATGGCCTAGATTGCTGGTTACCGAGTATGATACATAAAAAAAGAAAAGATCTTTGTGTTTCTGCATATCACAATGGTTTTAAGTTGAAATGAAAAACATTGTGATATTTGAACCCCATATAGAAAAGATGGACATTTTAGACATCTTCATTAATACACCAGATTCGTGTTCTAATAGCACAACAATATGCATTCACACACTAATGGTTCGGTATTTTGAAAGCAAAGCAATGACATTAACTTAAGTTCCCTGCACTCTTCATTGTGTTAAACTTTTAAGGAAGTATCCACAACAAATTTGCCTATGTAGAGCACAACTAGTCCCACCTCACAGTTCACTGGCTGGTTGTCGAGTCAGCTGGAACAAAGCTCCAGGAACTACAGTCCAACAGGCAATAGAGTGAGTGCGCTAGATCATATGTTCGAAGCATTTAAGGCCATTACTTTGCATTGTTCATTCATGGCCAAAAGCTGAGCTTCTTTCTTGTCAAGAAGTGCAGTCAACCTCACATTCTCTTCCATAAGCTTTTGCACTTCAGTCTCTTTCTGCTTTTTCTCACCCTCTAGCTGTGTTGTCTTTGCAACTAGTCTGGTTAAGAACAGTACGAAAAGTTATTCCATGAATAAGGTACCAACTAGAAAGAAGCTTCTGCACAAGAAAGATACATAAAAGTATTGTTGAACAACCAGTTCCAAGCACATCCACCCATCTATCTGGATGCAAAATGCAGTTTTGCATGTCTGAAAACCGCTATCATGCATTTCAAATCAAATTCCTGACTATAATTGCATGTCCTAAAATTGCAACACTAGCTAAAAAAATAGGACTTCTCAGTAGTAGAGAAACAGCATGAGAATAGGCAACCTTTACCTAGCTTCAAGCAAACACATCATTGATGGTTGAAAAGCAATGACGCAAAGACAGATCCACGTCATGATTTGCCAGTAAGTATAGTAATATACAAATTACCAACAAGTGCAGAAATGATACTATTTGTATGGTCTGATGCAGGAATATCCAAAAGAACAATGTTCATATTATTTTCTGAGCATGCTGAAAACGGTTCAAACAGTTAACAATAAAATAATAAGAGAAGTCAAGAGATCACAGGACTCAAAGATCATACTGACCGTTCAAAGAGCCTCTCAATAGTTTGAAATTGCTTCTCCGATGAAAGAAGGGTTTCTCTTACACTAATGAGACTACTAACATAAGATTTCAGGGACTCAAAATCCTGCTTCACACGAGAAAGCTCCTGTTCATTTTCGGCAGCTCGTTGCCTCTGTCTAGAAGTTTCTTCGACCAAGTCCTCAACCCTCTGCCTCATTTCATTAAGAATGTTATTTGTACCTAGAGCAAACTTTTCCATCTCTTCTAACTTTATAGACATATTCTCAATTTGGACAGCCTTCTTTTTAATTTCTTCTTGACCTAAAGTTACCTTTTCTTTCTCAACAGCAGTTTCAGATTCTGCCATGATGACCCTCTTAACAAGAACTTCCATTACATCTGTGACCATTTGCACAGACTTGATTAACTCTCCAATATAGGCTCCATCTTTTTCATCCAAAGAACCTTGCTGTCTACTAATTCCGATCCACGTTTCATCATCCAAACAATCAAATGAAGGGAGATCAACGCTCCTTGACCAACCAGATAGCGGTGTACCTTCTTTATCCACAATCCCCACCCCTTCCACTACTTTGATGCCACATGATTTATGGGCTAAATCAGGAACAGCCATTACTCTTGCTTTAGATTTCAGGTAAGTCAATAAAGTTGCTGTAGTTTTCATCCTTCCCCAAAGAACATCTAACTCCTTTTTCGACTCCTCCTCTGACCCCTCTATGCAAGCCTTTACCTCCATAATTTTGGCTTGTAACACATCTACTTGGCCTTGGCGTTTTTCAATCTCCTGCTTCCACAGTTCATGAGTTTCACTAAGCTGAGACTGCAGAGTTGACAAGTCCAAATAGTCCTCGGCTGCCATGCCCTTTCCAAATTTATGAAACTAGGAATCAGAACATGAAGGCTTAATGGCATATAAACTTGTAACCAAAAACACAAACAATAAAAATGCTAACAGAACACATCACTGTAAAAAAAACCAAAGGATTGCAAAGCAAGAAGGGAAACAAGATGCTTGCTAAAACCCCAAACCCATACTCAGCCAACAGAAAAAGATGCAATACTTCCCAATGGTATTATATTTCCATCACACTTTCCACACTTTCATACACCTAAGATGCAAAGTTCCAATACCAGCCACCAAAATTAGACTCTATATAAGATAAGAATTGCATGCCCCGACAAGATTTTAGCTCTCATCGATTGCTAACTTACAAAATCTAGTATCATTATCGATGAAGATAATAAGCAATAACAATGTCTGTATCCAGTCGAACCATTTCATTCGGATCATGATAGTTAAAGATGCTACGAGAACATCTTATATCTAACACGACAACAGAACCGGCCTAAACAATATTTTTCAAACCCGGCATGAAAATATAACAAACAGGTGATCCCACTTAAGCTACCATCACTTGCTTATAGATGGCTACCATGCCTCTTGCAACATCAAAAACATTTCCTAATTCCTACCCATATCTTCAAGTTAACTTTAGTAAGTTTCTTTGAGCTCCCCAAAACACGAATTTGCTCCATCAAAAGTCAGTACCTCATACCAAATTGAATTTTGCAAAATTCCTCATATTCTTTAAAAAAAATCATGGTTCCCCCCTTGAAAAATTAAGAAACTCATCAACATCTTTACCATAATCAAACAATAATAGATCAATTCCACGATCTGAACCAACAGAGCTCTAGCGACGGCCAATGGCATGAAAATAAGTCAGAAATCACCAAAAAAAAGGAACCCTATGCCGAATACCCATTTTCTGATCAAACACCAAACACGTTGAGACAAAAATCAAACCCTAACCCATTAACAGAAACGAGAACAAACAAAATCTGCGACCCAGAGGGAAAAAAATCAAACTTGAAAGGAAAAAGAGATTGCATTTTCACCTGCAAACAACACAAAATTGAGGGCAATAAAAGACAAAACAAAAAAGCTCTTTTTTTAATCGTTTTGGGAATTTGAAAGACCTTGAGGGGGAGGAAGAGAGAACCTGATTGTACGGAAACAAAAGCAACAGCTTGGTGTTTGACTGGCAGAAGATTAATTCCAGGGCGCTTGGGTTCGTCTTCCTCTTCGTTCTATTAAAGAAAATAAAACATTTTTTTTAAATCTTTTAGCTAAGGAAAGTTCGACAGATGGGTAACTTCCCCATACACCATCGTACAAAATATGTCTTTTTCATATGTGTTACACATGTAAAATAAAATGAAAATTATAACATGCCATGAAATATTACAGCTCATATCTGAGTTACACATGTAAAATAAAATGAAAATTATGAATATTAGATATCTGAACATATTATAATTAAAATTAATTACTTCACAAGTTTCAAAAAAATTATTTCACAGTACATTTGTATTGATAATTGAAATATATTTAGAGACAGTCATATATAATGTGAGATTTAAACATAATTTATGTGAGAATTGAAGGTAGGGGTGGAAATCAGATGCCGACGGGGATGATTTTGTATTTTTATTTTGTTTTTAACATTTACGGTTACGGTTTTAAAGAATTTTCATTAAATGTTTCGGAGATTTTTTCGTTCACATATTCTTCTCGTGCGGATCCTCACGATTTTCGAGGAATCCTCATGCCCAAAAATATTAAACAAAAGTACTATTTTATTGGCCAAAATAAATGGCAATTCAGTTTAAAATATAAAGTTTGGATACTTTGATTGGAAGCAGTTACGAAATGATAAGATTGAAAGGATGTTGTGTGAGGGAAGATTTAGACGAGAGTTTTAACTTATATCTAAAAACTAAGATAGAAATATGTTGAGAAACTTGAGTGTAGCTAAGTTTGAGAGAAAGTTAAAGTGATAATAATATAGTTAAGATTTTTTTTATTAATATATATATTAGAGGTATATAAATATATATTTTTAAAAATCTTGTAAAATATCGGGATCATTGCAGATATTTTTTAAGGATTCCCGCAGTTATTTATACGGTTATCCCCATGGTTCGAATATAGCAATCCCCGTCCCCATCCCCATTTGAGCTTCAGTGATAAAACTTCCCCCATCTCCGTCCCCGTGGGTAAAAATTTTGGTTATTCCACATACCCGTCAATTCGGATCCCTATGATATTTGGATATTCCCCACCCAATTTCCACCAATAATTGAAGGCAATTGAAATATACAATTCACAAGCGTTTTTTGTTTATTATTACGTGTACTCTTTGTTGGGAGGCTCAATCGATCAATGGAGTAGCCAAGAGGGGTGGATTGGTTTTAAAGTGATAGTGGCGGAAACAATAGGGATTAAAAAATTGACACAAGGATTTATAGTGGTCCGAGCTTCTAACCAAGCTCTACATCCACTACCTTAGTTCCCCACTAAGGATTTTCTCAAATCCACTAAGAATTTCTTTCCTTTTTCTAGGCTCAAGAGGAAACCTTTACAATCTCAAAGCTTATACCCCAAAACTTTGATGAAAACCCTCTTTTACAAGAGAAAAACAAATAGCAAACTAGAAAACCTCTCAAGGTACAATGTTTGCACAATTAAGCCCACTCACCCAAAACCTAACACTTGAGCATATATGATAATTAAGTTCACAAGCGTGTTCTACAAAGAAAATTGACAATCAAGTACAAAAACATTTTCTCTTAATCGTAGAATGTTGGTTTGTTGTTTCTTGTTGTTCCATTGATGCTTGGAGTGATCTTTTAAACCCTCTAATAATTTTATGGTCGTTACTAGCCGTTAGGGGTTGTTAAGAGCCGTTGGAGACATAAATTTCATCCATAAATATAGTTCTAGGCACTTCGGTATCGATACGCGGGATTTTATATCGATACATGCCTTAAACAGAAAGAGCCGTTGGAGCATTTATTACACAGGGGTATCGGTACAAATACATGCGTATCGATACAAATACATGTGTATCGGTACGAACCCATTGGTATCGGTAAGGCTGAGGCCGTATCGATACGATTTTTGGCTATTGAAATTTGGAAAAACTTGGGGATAGAAAATCGTATCGGTACTCTTAAATTCGTATCGGTACGGACACTATGGGTATCGGTACGAGTTAAACTGTATCGGTACTCAATGTATGTTGTTGACATTTTGGCTATTTAAAATCATTTAAAACATGTCAAAAACTCTTTGAAAATATTTCAAACATATTTTTCAAGTTTGTGGACTTTGAAATATTTATGCAAATTAGTTTAAGTTCAAAAATATTTTTCTTTAAGTTATATCAAAATCAAATAGGTTTATCAATCTCCCCTTTTTGATATAACGAAACTACTTAAAAATTGTTTATTTTTTGTGAAAACTCCATATTTGAAAAATATTTTAAGAAAAAGAGAATATATTTTGAAAATATTTAAATCTCTCATTTTTCTTTTTAAATTTGAATTTTTCAAACATTTCTCTCCCCTTTTTGTTATATCAAAAATAGTTTCAGAACTAAGTTTGAAATCATATTTAAGTTCAAAAAAACCAAATGTTGAAAAAATTAGTAGCAATTGATATTTCCTATCAACTGTTGGTGTAAGATAACATTTAGAGAAAAAAATTATCATGAAAATAATTTTAAAATTGGCTCCCCCTTACTTAAGCATCAAAGAGATTGTTAGTCCAACAATTCAAGATAAGAAATATTGAATTTCAAAGAAATAAAGCAAATAAACCAAGAAATTCAATTAAAGAAAGTAAATCATTAAGCATTTAAGGCATGGAA
This sequence comes from Hibiscus mutabilis, assembly GCA_019671005.1. NCBI lineage: Eukaryota > Viridiplantae > Streptophyta > Magnoliopsida > Malvales > Malvaceae > Hibiscus > Hibiscus mutabilis. The sequence goes on from CM033711.1 coordinate 81,049,191, forward strand.
AAAATCATCAAAATAGTCTCTTTTTGACTGTTCGTACCAGTACGGTGAAAGCCGTATCAGTACTGGTTGAAGGTTGTATTGGTACGGGGCGGTACCGGTACCGGAGATACGAAATATGGTGAAAATGCAGCAAAATCAACTTTAAATATCTTACAACTTAAGTAAAAGTTCATACAAAGGCTCTATAAAGTCTTAGATATACATTATGCATATTTGCTACACAAGCTTCTCAAAACTTAACAATTAACACATAGAAAGCATGATTTCACCAACCAAACATTACAAGTTTAAGGCCAAAAAACATAATATAAGCATACAAAGCCAAAAACATGTAATTTATGAAATTGAGACTCCCTCTAATTATATGCAATTAGGCACAATATGGAGTCATACAAACATGCTTAGATTAACCTGAAAATAGACATGGAACACATGATCAAGCAAAATTGCATGAAAAATAAATGAACCACTTGAACTAAGGTAGGATGTTAAGCCTTCATTCTCCAAGTGTCTTTCCTTCTTCGGGTGTCAAGAGCTTCCAAGATTTGACTTTGATCATCAATTGCTCAAGCACACCTACACAGGACAATCAAGTAATTTTTGGTATCCAAATTACTTTGGATCCAATAGAGTTAGTCTCAAATATTTTAGTCCCCTTAGGAATCCATTTTTCAATTTCAACTTTTTTCTTTGAAACAATAAGTCCTATTGGGACCCAAATGTTTTAACATATTTTCCATTCAAAAATCTAGGAGAACTAGATTGTATTTGATAAAAGTTTAATTTTACAAAACTAGATTTGGAGCATTCTCCAATTTCCTTTCTAAAATCTTTGTAAATTAAATTTTCTTTCTTTCTTAAGATCATCCAACTCCTTTTGACGATCTTCATAAACTTTTTGAAGCAAATTTTGTAAATTGACATTCTTTTGTTCAAACTCTTTGAGTTTTGCTTCAAAATCATCTTTGGTTTTAGAAATCAAATCATTTTAAATTTCAAATTTGGAACCATTTTCTTATTTTTCAAAATGTGATTTTTAAACTCTAAAACCAAATCATCATAGGCATCTTATAATTCATCAAATGTATATGAAATTGAAGTAGATGAATTAGAAGTTACCCTTGAATCTTCTTCGATGACCATGAGATTGTTGGGTCACACCGGTACAAACTCTATGGTGCATCAGAAAAATTATTCAGTGATTAACACTAGAGATCCATGTACGAGGAACAAATCGGGATGAATAAGGGTAAAGAATTACCTGTTTAAAATTTGGAATTCTGAATTTGGATAAGATAGATATCCAATCACGATTCTACGATGTCGATTCCTAAGCCGCAACGATAACGCTCCGACCTCTACGTAGTTCATCCAATTGAAATGAACATATAAAACTCTCTAAACTATTTAGAAGGAACGAGCATATAAAAACTCTCTAAACTATTTAGAAGGTTTTTCTCAAAAACATTAATGACTGCTAGATCTCTTATGCCTTTATATAGCCTTTGTAATCCTAATTCAACTCTGATTAGGATTTCAATATATTTAATATATATAATATTTAATTAGGATTTTAATATATATATTAAATATATGTATAATCCCAATTCAACTTAATTAGGATTTCAATATATATATAGTCCCAATTCAACTTTTCAATATATATATATATATTAAATATATAATCTCAATTCAACTTTAATTAGGATTTCAATATATATATATATATTAAATATATATAATCTCAATTCAACTTAATTAGGATTTCAATATATATATTGACTTAAATCAAATTATAGTATTTATATATATTAAAAGAGTCATAATTACAATAATTATTTTTCTTTTAATATTTACCCAACAGTTAAATTATATATATCAAATATATATTAATTTAACTAAATCCGTGTACAACAAATTTGTACGTATATAATTCGTTTAATATATGCTCATTTTAACCGTGGGTGTGACCCTGTAGGTTCATGTAACGTTAGTAGTAAATATTAGAACATTTCTAATATTACAAACAATGAGTGACATCTAGCAATATATCATTGTCACCTAAGTTACAAGAAATCATAATTCGACATAACCTTTTTCGTGATTAACTCTTTTTTCATGTATTATATCCTTTTTTCCTTTATATCTAAATTGAACACATGTCATGAAACAGTCACACTTGTATAGTCCATCTAATATTTCTTGATATCTTGAGTAGACTATTATAAATGAATAACTATGATATCTCATATCAACTTATTCGAGCATGGCCATGCATTTCTAGTCTCACTCAATCAAGTGACCTACGATATTACTCATATTATGTAGGAGGGACAAATCCTATCTTGATCAACCATATTACATTACATAGATTGTGACATATCCAATATCAGTCTTTACAGTGTAGTCAGTTACGACACACGTTTGACTGTATCAAAATACGCCACTCACGATGTTGAAATAATAATGATCTCAAGTCCGAGGATCATATATGTAGTTATCACTATGAACAATGTTGTGGCTGTCACATAATAATCCAAGAAACATGCTCATAGAGGGTTAGTCCAGTATGTCGTTCTCTAGCACATACTTATGTATTGATTTTGACATCTCCATGTCAATGACAACACTTTATCATCAATCAACTATATATTAGTCTTAATGCATCATTTTTGTCCATTCCCACAATAATATTCGACTAAGGACATTTAAGAATAACCATATTATTCTAAGGACTTTATTATAATTCAGTTTATTTATGCACGCAGAATTGTAACTGAAAATAATAATGACAATGCCTTTTTATGAATAAATAAGGTAAAGCAAATATTATTTACAATCATCTTATGATTGGTTTTTGGGCATACTCTAACAATCTCCCACTGACACTAAGTTCAATCACTCATGTATCTAATACCAAGTGACTTAGTGTGACGATCATGCTTCTGTTGCGTTAGAGGCTTTGTCAGTGAATCGACAATGTTATTATCTGTTGGTACTCTACATATTTCCACATCTCCTTGATCTATAATTTCTCAAATGAGATGGTAATGCTTAAGTACGTGTTTGGATCATTGGTGAGATTTGGGTTCTTTTGCTTGTGAGATGACTCCGTTGTTATCACAACGTAAATCTATAGCATTCAAAATGCTCAGCGCAACCCCTAGTTCATATATGAACTTCTTGATCCTAACACCCGCTTTTGCAGCATCGCATGCTACAATATACTCGGCTTGTATTGTAGAATCATCTACTGTATCTTGCTTTGAACCTTTCCAGCTCACATCGCTTTTGTAAAACCAAAGTTTGATTTTGATATAACAAATTGTTTAATGACCTATTTGTAAAAGAAAATAAATTTTTAAGTATCTCAAAGACTTACAATTGACAAGTATTTTTCAAGTACAAAATCATTTAAAGTCAAAAACTTAAACCCCATAAATTTTGTTTTTAAAGACAAACTCAACTTTTACGCTCAGGCATATCGATACACCCTCGAGCATTTCGATACGGGCTTAAATTAAAAGGCCACTGTAAGAGAGTGTTTTGATACGATTCCTTCCATATCGATACGACATTCATATGGGCTAAGGTTTTTACTCAGACGTTTCGATACGGTGCCATCCGTTTCGATACGACCTTCATACTGGGTTTAAGATTTAAGAACAACGTACTGATACGGCTACTTACGTATCGATACGGTGGTTGAGATTTTTCAAATATTTTCATTTATGATTCAAACGTTTCCTTGTCAGTTATTAGGAACTTGCGATTTGAAAACCAGTTAACCCCTATCGATACACCTTTAAGGCGTACCGATACAGGTTTAGATAGTAGCCCAAGTGAGCAAAATTGTATCGATACGGCCTTGCCCGTTTCGATACGCCCATTGTTTTACACTGAGATTGTACCAATATGCTTTCCCGTGTATTGATACACTCTTTGTTTTACCTGGACAACGACTCTTTCTATTTTTCAGGTCCGTACCAATACAGCCTCTCACGTATCGATACGGTTGGTTGAAGTTGAGCATTTATTGCAGGAAAAATACAGCTCAACGGCTATATTTATGATGACAACCACCCAAACGGCTAGAAATCAATGAGAAGGTATAAAAGAAAGCCTCAAAAGCCTCAACAACAACTATTGAACTTATTTGCAACATCCAAGCATATATCTGAACCCTTGAGCTTAAAAAGTCAAATTCTTGTACTATACTTGTTGTAATTTTCATTGTATACATTTCTTTCAAGTTTAGGGAGAGTTTGTTTGTAATTTGGGTAACAAATCAATCTTGTGAGAGATACTTTTAAGTTTGTCATTTATTCTTTGTAAATAGAGAGTCTTGGTTAATCTTTGCGTAGAAAGATTAACCGATTTGTAAATGTTTCCTCCTAAGCCTAAAAAGGGAAGAATATCTAGTGGATATTGGTTCAAAATCCTTAGTGGGAGCTATGGTAGTGGATGTAGAGCTTGTTCGAAGTTTAAACCACTATAAGTCGCCTTATCTTCAATTTTTATCATTTTCAATTTGCTCCTTCCAATTTCAAAAAGCCAAGTCACCCCATCTTGGCCAATTACACATCGATTGATCCTCTCAACAATTGGTATCAGAGCCAAACTCTTTGAGGGACTTACATCCACAAGAGGAGATCCTAGAAGAAGATCAATCGACTACAAATTAAGTCATGATGTCTACCTATAAGCCGAACTTGTACGAGTCACAATCTATTACCAAACCATCATTCTTCAATGAGGATAACTACCCCTATTGGAAGAATATAATGAGGCTCTTCATTAAGTCCAATGGTTACACCCTTTGGGATGTAGTAGAAGATGGTCCAATCATCCTCATAGAGAGAGATGAAAAATGAAGACTTATTCCGAAGACAAAGGTGGAGATAACGGATGAAGATAGAAGAAGACTATAAGTGAATGACAAGGCCTTACACATCATTTTTTGTGCACTTGGACCTGTCTTGTACTCGAAGATATTATCTTGCACAAGTGCGAATGAGGTGTGGGACAAGCTAGAGACCACCTATGAAGGAACCAACGATGCAAAGGAGACCAAGATTGGAATCCTTAATTTGAGCTACGAAAACTTCAAGATAGAGCATGATGAGAGTGTCTCTAAAATGTTTGGTCGCTTCTCCGTTATAGTAAATGGTCTCAAGGCTTCAGTGAGATCATTCCCGAAGACAAGCTAGTCTGAAAGCTTCTCTATTCTCTTTTTGAATCATGGGTTAGGAAGAGAACCGCGATCATCGAGGCCAAGAATTTGAAGACGTTAAAGCTCGATGAATTGGTGGGATCTCTCCTTACTCATGTGATCATGAAGCAAGGAAGAGAAGAAGAAAAGAAAAGAGAAGGGAAAAGAGTGGAGAAGCAAAATGTAGAGAAGAAGAAGCAAAGAATTACTTTCAAGGCTTCTCAAGAGGAAAGCAACTCTAGCAAGGACGAGTTTAAAGAATTGGCTATGATAGCCAGGAGATTCTCTCGGTTCATGAAGTCTAAACGAAGAAGAAGAGACTTCAAGATCAAAAATAAAGAAGAGGGGAATGATCAACTAGTTTTTTATGAGTGCAAGAAGCTGGGACATATTAGATCCAATTACCCTCAACTTAAGAAGAAGAGCTTCGAGAAGAAGAAGAAACTCAAGGCCCATGTTGCTACTTGGAGCGATGAGGAATCATCATCCGGTGAAGATGAGCAAGAAGTGGCCAACCTTTGCCTCATGGCTCTTGATGATGACTCTAAGGTAAACCTTAAATCATCTACTTTCAATTTCACTTTTTATGAGCTTCAAGAAGCATATGATGAGTTACAAGAGGTTTACGATGAGTTGGTTGAGAAGTATAAAGAATCGGTTTTGAAAAACAAGAAAATGATTTCCAATTTAAAAACCCAAAACGATTAGTTTCCCAAAATCTAGTAAGAGGCTATGGCATATGAAACTAGGGCATGCTAGCATAAGTGTGTTAGAGAAATTAGTTTCCCAAAATCTAGTAAGAGGTTTACCTAAGCTAAAATTTTCTTTAGATAAAATTTGGGATGCTTGTGCTAAGGGTAAACACAAACGTGTCTCTTTTAAATCCATTAATGATGTTTCAACTAGTAGGCTATTACAATTTATCCATATGGATCTTTTTGGGCCAATTAGAACTACTAGCGTGGGTGGAAAATCATATGCATATGTCTTAATAGACGACTTTTCTAGATACACTTGAGTTATCTTTTTAAGTACTAAAGATGAGGCTTTAGAAAAATTTATCACGTTTTCAAAAATTACTCAAAATGACCTTGGTCAAAACATTTCACATATTAGAAGTGACCATGGAACGGAGTTTCAAAATCTTGGTTTTGAGGATTTTTGTAACTCTAACGGTATTAGCCATAATTTTTCCGCACCTCGCACTCCTCAACAAAATGGGGTAGTTGAGAGGAAAAACCATACTTTAGAAGAAATGGTTAGAACCATGCTTTGTGAAAAAAATTTACCTAAGTATTTTTGGGCGGAAGCCACAAACATCGCTTGTTACATTATTAACCGAGTAATGATTATGTCAATTTTAAAGAAAACTCCTTATGAGATTTTAAAATCAAAGAAGCCTAACATTAGCTATTTTCATCCTTTTGGATGCAAGTGTTTTGTTTTAAATAATAGAAAAATATCATTTAGGTAAATTTAATGCAAAAAGTGGTGAAACTATTTTCTTAGGTTACTCTTTAAATTCTAAAGCCTATCGAGTTTTTAACAAAAGAACCTTAGTTGTAGAAGAGTCTATACATGTGGTTTTCGATGGTAACCTTCTTCTTAGGAAGGATTCTTGTGATGGTGATGATGTAGGGATCATTGAAGCCAATGATGGTGGACAATCATCAAAAGTGGATGAGGTTTTAACCAAAGAAGAAGAAGCACAAGATCCTCCCATAGAAGCCTTGAAGGACATAAATCTTGAGGAAAAGGAAGTGAGCTACCAAAGGGAACTCAACTATGTCAAAGGTGGTGAAATCTTGGGTGATCCATCCAAAGGGGTAACTACTAGATCCTCGCTTAGATTAATGAATAATGTTGCATTAATTTCATGCATTGAGCCTAAAAATATCAAAGAAGCATTAAAAGATGATTTTTGGATAATGGCCATGCAAGAAGAACTTAATCAATTTGAGAGGAGTAGAGTATGGACATTAGTTGATAGGCCTAGTAATAAATCTACTATAGAAACTAAATGAGTTTTTAGAAACAAGCTAGATGAGAGTGGTAACATAGTGAGAAACAAGGCTATACTTGTTGCTCAAGGTTACACTTAAGAAGAGGGAATTGATTTCGATGAAACATACGCACCCGTAGCTAGAATGGAAGCAATTAGGATGCTTCTTGCATTTGCATGCTTTCATGAGTTCAAGCTTTTTCAAATGGATGTCATAAGTGCTTTTCTAAATGGTTTTATAAACGAAGAAGTGTATGTAGGACAACCACCGGGTTTTGAGGATCCAAAATTTCCAAATCATGTTTTCAAACTCACTAAAGCTTTATATGGTTTGAACCAAGCTCCTAGAGCTTGGTATGAAAGGCTTTCAAACTTTTTGATCGATAAAGGTTTTGAAAAAGGCAAGGTGGACACTACACTTTTCATTAAAAGATATGGCAAAAATATCTTAGTAGTTCAAATTTATGTAGATGATATTATTTTCAGTTCTACTACTGAATTGTTTTGTCAAGAGTTTTCTAAGCTAATACAAGGTGAATTTGAGATGAGCATGATGGGGGAGCTTTCATTTTTCTTGGGGCTCCAAATCAAGCAAAGGAAGGATGAAACCTTCATCAATCAAGCAAAGTATATAAAAGACATGCTCAAGAAGTTTGGCTTGGAGAATATGAAGCCTCAAGCTACACCAATGAGCTTATCTATAAAGCTTGACAAAGATAAATGAGGTAAGTGTGTCGATTCTAAGCTGTATCGTTCCATGAATGGCTCCTTGCTTTACCTTACTGCAAGTAGATTCGATATTATGTTTAGTGTTTGCTTGTGTGCTAGGTTTCAAGCTAGCCCTAGATAATCACACATTATAGCCATTAAGAGAATCTTTAGATACCTTAGAGATATACCTAGTTTAGGTCTTTGGTATCCTAGAGATTCCTGCTTTGATCTTCATGTTTTCTCGGATACAGATTATGAGGGATGTAAGATAGATAGAAAGAGTACCTCCGGAACTTGCCAATTCTTAGGTAGTATGCTCATATTTTGGTTCTCTAAGAAACAAAATAGTGTAGCTTTATCTACCACCGAAGCAGAGTATATATCGGCCGGGAGTTGTGGTGATCAAGTCCTTTGGATGAAGAAATAACTCTTAGATTATGGAGTCGATGTAGGTACCATACCCCTTAAGTGTGACAACACTAGTGCCATTTGTCCCACTTAGAATCCCATCCAACATTCTAGAACCAAACACATAGAAATTATACATCATTTCATTAGAGATCATGTCTTAAAAAATGATGTAGTTCTAGAGTATGTTGACACCTTACACCAATTAGCAGATATATTTACTAAACCTTTAGATAAAGAGCGATTTTGGACTCTTAGGAGAGAGTTAGGTTTAACCAGCCTCTCTTGACCCTTTAGAGCCTTTTAAGGTTAAAAATTTGCTTGAATTCAATTAATTGATATGCATGTGTGATTTTTCTTCTTGATGCATCTATGCTTGTTGCTAGGGGGTATGTATCCATGTTAGACCATATATGTTATTCACATATCATCAGCATGTATTTCGGTTCGAATGAAACCAAATTTTTGAGCAACTTGTGGCCCAAAATACATTTTCTGGGTTATCCATATCGAAACAGGTGAAGTTGTTTCGATACACCATTCTTGTCTCAACCCAGATTGTATTTCACAGCACAAGTGTATCGATACGGGTCTGACCATATCGATACGGGTTCAAGAATAGGTTTCGATACAATTGAGTGTGTATCAAAACGATACTGGTGTTTCATTACACCTGTATCGATACGCCACGTGGCGTATCGTTACGCGTGGACGCAAATCCTTAAATGAGTCTTTAACTTTACATTAAATTCAAACACCTTTTTCTCCCAAAACCCTTAATTTCTCATCTATAAAAACCCATCAAATCCTCTTGATTTTTCACACAACTCTTCAAATTCTTTGAGGATTTTTACTCTTCAAAACAAATCTTTGCTCTCTCATCAATTTGGTGCATCATCATCCACTCGTTCATCCATAATCCCAACTTCAAGGTATAAAACCCTTTCCTTTTTCTTTTTAATTTCGTTTTGATTTCTATATTGTTTTTATTTAGTTTTTGTGTTTTATACATATACATACTATAGTTTTTCAAGTTTCTCTAACATTTTTTCATAAATCTGAAAATTTTCATTCGAATATAAAATTATATCATATATTTTTTCTATTTTTTTGAAATTCTTTTTACCAAAATTATATTTTATACTTGCATATGTTTTTAAACTAAATATTTTTTTAAAATAGTACTTTGAATTATTGGATTGAATATTGGATCGAATATGATGATTTATGCATACATTGTTTTGTGCCTTAAAATTGTTTTTCAGATTATCTATGGCACCAAGAAAGAGAGCTAGAACAACCGAGGTTGACGAGTCTTCAAACGAAGACAATTCGGCTCGTCCCAACCTTAGCGTTATCTATCAAAAAAGCTTTTCGATCCCGTCGGCTTTAAATCACTTCAAGCAATATCAGAACTACAAAATTCACCGCGAAAGAGTAACATCTATTCCATTTTTAAACTCTGAACGTTTCAGGTTCAAATTTTTTCATCTTTTGAGACGTTGGAATTTCATTTAATTTTTGACTATGCCCGAGATTTTGATACCGTAAACTTGTTTTGATTTTTTTTGCTTATGCCCGGTGTATCCCTAACGAAGACCGTTCTAAGATCATTGCTATTGAGTCATTCTTAATGGGGAAGAAATTTCGCATTGATGTTCAAACCCTGGTCAATGTTTTGGGGATAGAAGATGAGGGAATAGATGAGAACTCCATGGGACATGTTTTTGGCAGTTCTGTCACTATTCTTGATACTCACGATTGCATCTTACACTTAATGATCACTTGGTGGTTTCGGCCATCCGATGGAAAGTTTTCCACTATTCGACAAGTGGACGACTTTTGGATTAGATGTTTTTGTGAAGAGAAGCATCCTAATTTTGCTCAAATAATGTAGGGGAGCTAGTTTACCTCATCCAACATCGCCATACCTCTTTAGTTTCATCTTTCACTTGTGGGACAACATTGAGTTACTTGTTTACTCAATTGGAGATTGATTGCTCACAAGACTTTCCCGAGTCTCTTACCGATCCCATTGATGGACGCTCTCTTGTTTGTGTAAAGTTTTACTATTTTAGTGGTGAGTGGCTACGTCTCGCCGAGCTTCCACATGATGCAATCTCTGAAGTACCGGAAGCTCCTCCACAAGCCACCCCTCAAGCTCTGATAGCTCCACCAACTATGGATGCTCTCATGGCTTATCTCGATGAGCAATTCACTTCATTGAACACTTCTATGACCTCATTGAAGACAACCATGAATGAAGGGTTTGCAGCCATTGATACTCGATTCACTTCCTTAGAGGATCGAGTTCAAGCAATTGAAAGCCAACAAAGTTCGATGGACATATCTCTCACGGCTTTCCATGGGGAATGGATACAATCTCAGGCTACTCAAACCCATGACGAAGATGAAGATCAAGAGGACGAGGATGACGAGGATGCTCCATAGACATACATTGTAGTTTTTATGCACCTATGTTATTTACTCTATGAACCTATGCTTTGATTTTAGTTTGTTTTTTAGTTTTAAGTTGGATTTGGATTATGTTGCTTTGCACTTTAAATGATAATTATGTTGTTTTGATTATGCTTCATTGTTATATTTAATGTTTCTATCCTTTATTATCATTGATTTTGATATAACAAAAAGGGGCAGAAGAAAGAGCTTAGATTTTCAAAGACACTTTTAAAACCTATCTTAAAGTAAGGGAGAGTTTTTCAAAAAAACTTAAAAATTTAACTTGGTTTTGTTATATCAAAAAAGGGATATTGTTAAACAAAAGTTTATTTTTGATATAACAAATTGTTTAAGGACCTATTTGTAAAATAAAATAAATTTTTAAGTATCTCAAAGATTCACAATTGATAAGGATTTTTCAAGTACAAAATTATTCAAAGTCAAAAACCTAAACCCCATAAATTTTTCTAAGTGTTTTTAAAGCCAAGCTCAACTTTTACGCCCAGGCGTATCGATGCGCCCTCGAGCATTTCGATACGAGCTTAACATAAAAGGCCACTGTAAGAGAGTGTTTCGATACGGTTATTTCCGTATCGATACGACATTCATATGGGCTAAGGTTTTTACTCAGGCGTTTCGGTACAGTGTTATCCGTTTCGATACGGCCTTCATATTGGTTTAAGATTTAAGAACAGCGTACCGATACTGCTACTTGCGTATCGATATGGTGGTTGAGATTTTTCAAATATTTTCATTTATGATATGAACGTTTCCTTGTCAGTTATTGGGAACATGCAATTTTGAAAACCAGTTAACCCGTATCGATACACCTTTAAGGCGTACCGATACAGGTTTAGACAGTAACCCAAATGAGCAAAATTGTATCAATACGACCTTGCCCGTTTCGACACGCCCCTTGTTTTACACTAAGATCGTACCGATACGCTTTCCCGTGTATCGATACACTATTTGTTTTACCTGCACAATGACTCTTTCTATTTTTTAGGTCCATATTGATACGATCTCTCAAGTATCGATACTGTTGGTTGAAGTTGAGCATTTATTGCAGGAAAAATGCGGCCCAATGGCTATATTTATGATGACAACCACCCAAACGGCTAGAAATCAATGAGAAGGTATAAAAGCAAGCCTCAAAAGCCTCAGCAACAACTATTGAACTTATTTGCAACATCCAAGCATATATCAAAACCCTTGAGCTTAAAGAGTCAAATTCTTGTACCCCACTTATTGTAATTTTCATTGTATACATTTCTTCCAAGTTTGGGAGATTTTGTTTGTAATTTGGGCAACAAATCAATCTTGTGGGAGATACTTTTAAGTTTGCCCTAATTTTTTTTCTAGTTGGTTTTGTACTTCATATTTAAATTCCTTGAACTTTTCAAGGGTTTCAGATTTATGATGCATTAGATAAATGTACCCATATCTACTGAAGTCATCTGTGAAAGTAATGAAGTATTGAAAACCTTCTTCTGGCTTGTGTATTCATTGGTCCACATACATCACTATGTATTAATCTCAATAAATCACTTGCTCGCTTACTTTTACCATTAAAAGGAGCTTTGGTCATCTTTCCCAATAAGCAAGGCTCGCATACATCAAGTTGTTCAAGAATAAATGAATCTAAAATTCCATCTTTATGAAGTTTTAAAATGCGTTTTTCACTTATGTGACCCAAGTGACAATGCCAAAGATGAGTTTGATTAAAGTCATTTGTTTTGATCTTTTCATATTTATGTTGCAAATGAAATTCTCTTGATCCAAAATATAGAGGATGTTTATTAATTGTGTCACACCATAGAAAAAATTATCGAGATAAAAGAACAACAATTATTCTTAATAATTATCTCAAAACCAATCTTGTCTAAACAAGAAATCAAAATGATGTTTTTAGTAAAACTAGACACAAAATAGCAATCCTCTAAACATAAATTATGTCCACTAGGCAACGATAAAGTATATGTTCCTATAGCTAATGCAGCAACTCTTGCTCCAACCCGTAGGTCCACCTCTTATTTTCTCAGATTTACTCTTTTGTAGTCCTTATACAAATGTACAAATATGAGAAACATAACCGGTATCCAATACCCAAGAAGTAGGTGTTGATTAATTGATATCAATAACATAAATACTCAAGGCGGGCGCTCCGCTTTCATTTGTCTTCTTGACTTTTCAAGATAAATGGGGTAGTTCCTTTTACAATGACATGTCTTATTACAAATGGAAACATTTTCCTTCTATTGACCAGTCAAGGTAGTTTACGTTGTTCAACTTGTCATTCTTAAGGACCGATCGCAATGATAACAAATTTGTATAAAAAGTCTACAACAATAAAATATGAATTTTGAGTACGTTTACCATGTTTGTTTATAAAAGGACTTGATACTCCTACTATTTTTATTAAAATTAATAACCTTTAAATATTAGTGTTGAAAATACTTTTTGTAAAGTTTTTCTAGTGGGTAAGAATCCAAATTTCACATTCTCTTAAGTCAACTTTGGCTTTTGTCTTAAGATTTGGTCTATCTAGGTAAGCAACACTTGCTAATTACATCTCATGTAACTCCTTCATTTGGTGAACAACTCTTGTTCATAATCATCTTATGATTATCCAAATAACTAGCCTTTAGGTTTTTAATCTTATTAGAGTAACCTAGTTAAGTCTTTAACCAATGTTACAACCAACAAATATCACTTGCTTATTCTTTGCGTTTGGCCAAGATAGATACTGGTATCTCGCTTTAGCAGAACTTAAATTGTATCAATCTAGACTTTAACGAGGGTTAACATTGGGAAGCAATAAAAGACTTAATATTTTATTGAGGGGTTTTGTGAATATTATCTCACCATTTAACATTTGATCTTATCAATTAACTAGCATGCATCTTATACATTCATTTTATCACATACATGAAAAGCAGTAAACATGAATGCAATAGTTATAGCTCATATCCTAAGGTGGTCCGTCCCGAGCCAATGGGAGAACCAAATTATTCTAAGGATAAAAACTCTTTTCAAGCATTTTTCTGTCGACCCACACTTATGTTCCTATGGTCCATGCTTCTTTGTATATTTTACAATTTCAGAAACTCGTTTTACATACAAGAGAGTAAGATGAGAAGAGAATTACAATAGAAGTATAGAAAGGCATGACACGCAGGTCGTATTTATAAAACCTTATAAATAAAACTAAATGGGCTATTGGGCTATAACCATGCATTCTAAACACCGTGCATATCAAACACAATAAAGACGCGGTTTGTTATTAAAGTCTTACCAGATTATTCCTACGCAGTTGTCAAGCCCCTTGCGCGGGTCTAAAGGGCAAAGCCCCTTTACAGGTCAAAGGGCGAAGCCCCTTACGGGGTTCCGGCAACCCCATAGTTGTTGGCGGGTTTGCCGCTACCTGGTTAGCAGCGGAGAAAATTTTAAAGATTAGCATCTTAATTGCTATGTAAAAACCTCACGATTTGATAACTTTTATCAACATTATCGTGTTTTTCAGGATTTTAAAATCCACGGGGTTTTTTTTTACTGAAACACTCTTGTTACTTTCCCGCACGAAATCTATAGACTAACCATTAGTCTAATATATAACTTTAATCCGCGTATGTTAAAACTTAACATCTAAAACCCTAAAACTCAATATTGAATATGTTAGCAATTAACATATAATATTTCAAATCCTATCGACAAAGATCCTGATGATTAACTCTTAATCATCGATCTTTGGAACATCTTTTAACTAGATTAATAGATTAACTGTGATTAAATAGATTTGCTCAAACAAATATTGTATATTTGCTAAATAAATCAAAAAATAACATGTATCTCATACAATTACATCACCCAAGTAATTAAAACCTGAATCTGTATCGTACAAGTGGCTCTAATACCACTGTTGGGTCAAACTGATATACCCCATGGCGCAGCAAAAAATTATCCGGCGATTACCACCAGAGATCCATTTACGAGGAACGAGTCGGGGTGAATAAGGGTGAAGACTTACCTATTTAAAATCTGGAATTCTAAATTTAAAGGAGATAGATATCTAATCACGATTCCATGATGTCAATTCCTAAGCCGCAACGATAACGCTCCGACCTCTACGTAGTTCACCCAATTGAAACGAGCATATAGAACTCTCTAAACTATTTAGAGAGAACGGGCATATAAAAACTCTCTAAACTATTTAGAAGGTTTTTCTCAAAAAACATTAATAACTGCTAGATCTCTCATGACTTTATATAGCCTTTGTAATCCTAATTCAACTCAGATTAGGATTTCAATATACATATATATATTGATTTAAATCAAATTATATTATTTATATATATTAAAAGATTCATAATTACAATAATTATTTTTCTTTTAATATTTACCTAATAGTTAAATTATATATATCAAATATATATTAATTTAACTAAATCCGTGTACAACAAATTTGTACATATATAATTCGTTTAATATATGCTCATTTCAACCGTGAGTGTGACCTTGTAGGTTCATTTATCGCTAGTAGTAAATATTAGAACATTTCTAATATTACAAACAATGAGTGACATCTAGCAATATGTCATTGTCACCTAAGTTACAAGAAATCATGATTCGACATAACCTTTTTCATGATTAACTCTTTTTCATATATTACATCATTTTGTCCTTTATATCTAGATTGGACACAAGTCATGGAACAGTCACACTTGTATAATCCATCTAATATTTCTTGATATCTTAAGTAGACTATTATAAACGAATAGCTATGATATCTCATATCAACTTATTTGAGCATGGCCATGCATTTCTAATCTCACTCAATCAAGTGGCCTACGATATTACTCATATTATGTAGAAGGGACAAATCTTATCTTGATCAACCACATTCCACTATATAGATTGTGACATATCCAATATCAGTCTTTATAGTGTAGTTAGTTACGACACACGTTTGATTGTATCAAAATATGCCACTCACGATGTTGAAATAATGATGATCTCAAGTCTGAGGATCATACATGTAGTTATCACTATGAGCAATATTGTGATTGTCACATAATAATCCAAGAAACATGCTCATAGCAGGTCAGTCCAGTATGTCGTTCTCTAACACATACTTATGTATTGATTTTGACATCTTCATGTCAATGACAACACTTTGTCATCAATCAACTACATATTAGTCTTAATGCATTATTGTTGTCCATTCCCACAATAATACTCGACTAAGGATATTTAAGAATAACCATATTATTCTAAGGACTTTATTATAATTCAGTTTATTTATGCACGCAGAATTGTAACTGAAAGTAATAATGACAATGCCTTTTTGTGAATAAATAAGGTAAAACAAATGTTATTTGCAACTATCTTATGATTGGTCTTTGGGCATACTCTACCAACGACATAGGTGGGCTACCTCATTTTCGGTGGAGTCCTCTTCATCACTCTATGTAGCCACATATGTCTTCTTTTTATGGCTTGATCCCTTCTTGTTGGAACGAGGGCAAACGTACTTGGTATGCCCCGACTTCTTGCACTTGAAGTATATGATGAGATCCTTCCTTTTTATTCTCGATTCATGTCTTGATTCTTCCTTATGGCACTTCATGAATCAAGCAAATTTCTTGAAGAGCTTGGCCACATCTTCTTCTTCATCTTCACTAAATTCTTCTTGTTGGGTTGAGGAGGATTTGAGAGCAACAACATTCATGGCAATGTCTTGCTCTATTATCTTCTTCTTCTCCATCTTCTTTTCTTCCTTTTTCTTCTCCATCTTCTTTTCTTCTTTTTTCTTCTCATCTTCTCTTCATTTCTTCATAATTTCATGAGTGAGAAAAGACCCCAAGAGAGCATCAAGCTTCAAGGTCTTGAGATTCTTGTCTTCGATGATGGCGGTCTTCTTTCATAACTCGGGAAGAGAATAGATAAGCTTTTGGACAAGCTTGTTTTTCAGAATGATTTTTCCATATCCTTTAAGTCCATTGACGATGACGAAGAATCTATTGACCATCTTGGTGATGTTTTCATCCGGTTCCATTTTGAAGTTCTCATACTTAAGGTTGAGAAGACCAATCTTAGTCTCTTTCACTTCATTGGTTTCTTCATGACTTCAAGCTTGTCCTAAATCTCCTCGACACTCTCACAAGAAGAGACTTTGGCATATTCTTTCGGGCTAAGTACACCAAAGAGAATGTGCAAGGCTTTTGTGTTGAGCTCAATCTTTTTGCGGTCATTCGCACTCCATTCTACCTTTCTTCTTTGTGGAACGAACATGCCATCAAGGACAATATCCAAAAGACAGTAATCTTTGGCTCTCAAGAAGAACATCATCATATTCTTCCAATAGGCGTAGTTGGCACCATCGAAGTAAGGAGGCTTGTCGATAGATTGCGCCATGAACTCCGGTTGATGTAGAATGGTTGAACACTTCTAGGATCGACTCTAGGATGTTAATCCGATATAGAAACGAAGCTCTGATACCGATTGTTGGGAGGCTCAATCGATCAACCGAGTAGCCAAGAAAGGGGGTGAATTGGTTTTAATGTGATAGTGGTGGAAGCAATAGGAATTAAATACAAGGATTTATAGTGGTTCAAGCTTCAAACCAAATTCTACATCCACTACCTTAGCTTCCCATTAAGGATTTTCCCAAATTCACTAAAATTTTTCTCTCTTTTTCTAGGCTCAAAAGGAAACCTTTACAATCTCAAAGCTTATACCCCAAAGTTTTGATGAAAACTCTCTTTTACAAGAGAAAAACAAATAGCAAACTAGAAAACCCTCTCAAGGTACAATGTTTGCACAATTAAACTCGCTCACCCAAAACCTAACACTTGAGCATATATGACAATTAAGCTCACAAGTGTGTTCTACAAAGGAAATTGATAATTAAGTACAAAAACACTTTCTCTTGATCATAGAATGTTGGCTTGTTGTTTCTTGTTGTTCCATGGATGCTTGGAGTGGTATTTTAAACCCTCTAATAACTTCATGGTCGTTACTAGCCGTTGGAGGTTGTTAAGAGCCATTGAGACATAAATTACAGCCATAAATACAGTTTTGGGCACTTCGGTATCGGTACGCGAGACTCCGTATCGATACATGCCTTAAACAAAAAGAGCCGTTAGAGCATTTATTACACAGGGGTATCAGTACAGATACATGTGTATCGGTACAAACCTATTGGTATCGGTACGGTTGAGGTCGTATCGATACAATTTTTGGCTACTGGAATTTGAAAAAACTTGGGAATGGAAAATCGTATTCGTACCAGTACGAACACTATGGGTATCGGTACGGGTCAAACCGTATCGGTACCCAAATTCTATTTTTAACACTTTAGCTATTTAAAATATGTCAAAAATCATTTGAAAACATTTCAAACATATTTTTCCAGTTTTTGGACTTTGAAATATTTTTGTAAATTAGTTTAAGTTCAAAAATATTTTTCTTTAAGTTATATCAAAATCAAATATGTTTATCACTCTTTTATTTCGACTAAATTTAATAGAGTTTTAGTAAGACACGTGTTAATAATTAATTTATGTACATTTTTTTCTCTTTGAAATCACACACCTTTTCATCAAAAGAATAATATCTCAATTTTTATCAACCTTGTCAAAGCCTCAATAACATGTCATGAAATTTTTTTATATTAAACTTTTAAATATTTATTAGAATAATGTACAAGAGGACGAAAATTTAATCAGACATAAACGTACAATTAATGTCGACGTCTATAGCAAGTATATCATATTTATAAAGAAATTATGCAATAATTATTTATTCAATTAGAAGATTGATGGGAACAGAATGAAATTTTCTTTCTAAATTTTTGTGTATGATATAACATAATAAAAATCCTGCGTAACTCAGTGTACCTTTTTATGCCTCATCACTAAAAATTAAGTTTTAACTTTAACTTTAATTTTAAATTCTAAATTATAAATTATAAACACTAAAAAAATATGAGAAAAATTTCAATACATAGTATGTGTAAACTTTAGTTTACACAAACCTTTTAGTTTTAGGGGTTAGGAGTTTAGTTTAGGGTTTAGAGTTTAGGGGTTTGGGTTGTAGGATTTAGAATTTAAGGTTAGTGTTTAGAATTTAGGGTTTAGGATTTGAGGTTTAGTATTTTAGGGTTTAGGTATAATTTTGATTTATAGTAGAAATAGGCAGGCCTGTGTTACACAGTCTGTGTATCAAATTTAAACCCAAAAAATATTACCTAGTTCACTAAACTTTAATCATAAACTTTAACCCTAACCATTAATCAAAAGCCTTAAACCTAATTTTTTTAATGTAAAACATAAATAAAGACACTAAAAAAGAGCAAAGAATTTCTATTCAGTAAAACATGTTGTTGACTATTTGAATAAACATAACTCTTAATTATTAACCAAGAGCTATAACTTTTAATAGTAAGAGAAGCAACCTTCCATTATAACCAAGAGATATATATTGAAAATGTTTGAACAAAACAAGCTCCAAGTTCAACTCTTTTCGAATAGTTTACCATAATCAATTCGTAGTTACATTTACTGAATGCTGTAATGAGTTTCACTGTGTGATGCATCTCAGGCCACTTGAACTGAGAAAATTTCCAACCATAAAGCTAGATTGCTGTAAACGTTCTATCCGAATTAAAACGGCAATGTGTTACCAAATAGTGGAGATTTTCACTTAATTTTGAAGGCCGAAAACATGACCCTACAAATGGAAGGAGGCCTAAAAGCTTACTCCATGATTGGTACGGCCTGCAATATTGTGTGGTAGATTTATATTTTTAAGCATCTTGATTGACTTACCACCAGAAATTGTGGTAACATGGCTAAAACACTATTATTGCTTATGGTTTAAGCCTATACTTGGTCTATTATCCTTTTCAGGGCACCAAACTGTTATTGCCATATTGAACATAGTACAGATTGTATGTATCAATGTCTTGAGTTTAGTTTAAAGCTGTATTTTAGTTCCTAGCTAAGAAACCCACCTGGAAGAAGGAAAATATTGAAGATTACCATCTTTTCTTCTTGAAGTGGCTGTTGGTGAATCTGGTTGAAGACAACACGTGACGGCCTCAGCTGTTTTTGTGTGTATCGGTTTTCGACTGTTGACATCTCTTTTAGTGATCGTGAATGAGGAATGTATGATAAATTATATGGAAAATCAGACAGCTGAGGAAGCTTAGATCTCTTCAATATTCTTTTGAGATCATGATTAGAAATGCTATTGTAATTGGCTTCAAATTGCTTGAAGGTATAGGCTGTGCAATAGTTCGAGAACATACGCTTGTCGATTCAATCTACTCGATATCAATTCTGTCAATTCAGTCCTTAGAGTTGGTAGACTGCGATATGACAACCATACAGATATAAATCCTTTCACTTGTATATACTTGATTTTGGTTGTTAATATAAATTACAACTCTATAAACTGCTAGTGCATCAGATATAAATCCAAAAGTTAGTGAATTGAAATGAATCATAGTGTTCGAATGCACAAGTTTTCATTGCTTTGGACAAAAATGCATTAATATGGACTACTTTTTTAAGTTGCTGCTGTTTTTTTCTCATGTAATTCCTGTTTGTTATTGCACAGGTCATCCTTTTCACAGTATTATATCTTGTGTTAAGCTTCTTTAAAGCTATCACTTAGGCAGCAAAAGTCAAAAATGGATGAAAGATTCTTACTTAATGCTCAAGGCTCCCCATGTTGACAAGAATTCTGTATATTCAGACAATGGAACTGCATGCCTCTTGAAACTAAAGTAATTCGGTGTTTATTTTCAAATAAGATGGCATATAAAAGACATATAAATGAGGCTGCCTGAACCGAAGAGTTGTGTGTATCTTATTCATTGAACCAAAGGCCACAAGTATCTGTTGAGATATTTAGTGTGAGTTTCTTCATATTGTGGCCTTAATCTTGGCCAGTTTATTCAGAGTCACACATGATTTCTTTTCAAGTGTTGTTATTGCTTCTTTGTAGCTCAACAGCACCTTTTCCATGTCCTCAATGACTTGTAGGATATTATGGCATGAAGGTTGACCCCGGATTAAATCCTTCTTGTCGAAGTTGTTGTCAACCTCGCTGCCTGGTCCATTCTCCGTTAACTTTGACTCTATTTTGGCCTTCTCTTTATTGGCTGAAACATCTGGTTTGGGACCTGGAGACTTTAACATTGTCCATCTTAGTTCCATTAGATGCTAAAGGAAGGGATATTGAGGGTTCCTTGACTTGGCATTTTGATGGCTGAGAAGGAGATGAAAGATGCCTGGGACTAACTTCTGAGTTGCCATCTGCAACCAACTGCAGATAACTCGAAAGTAATCATTAATAACAATATTTAGACGAAATCTAATAAATTAACATTAGATACAATAATTGGCATTATCAACCTCTAAATCAAAGCAACTCACCATGAAAAAAACAATCCAAAAGGGACTAAGACTATGTAAAAAGTACCATTTTTTCAATATGTTTATACACTAGTTCTTATGTTTACCTTTTCTTCAAGATGCTTGATCAGGCCCTTGAGAGACACCTCAGGGTCCCTAGTCTTCACCAGTTCACCTGCAACCTCAGCAGGGGAAACTTTAACCTCTGGTAGAAGCATTTCGATGTGACGAAAGAGACTGTGATCAGAAATCTCCAAGTACTTTAAAGCCAGTTGCTTAAAGGCAGAGAAACTGCAGTAAGGTAGATGTGCATGTCCATTCGACCGGCTCGAAGTAGTGCAGGGTCGATCCGATCTTTGTAATTGGTAGTGACAACCAGAATCTTTCCTTCCCCACAGCAGGATAAAATACCATCAAAGAAGTTGAGGAGCCCAGAAAGTGTTACCTGTGACCCAATCAAAGAAATCTAAACATTGGCATTTACCCACAATTTCAATGATTTATCAAGTTACATAAGAATTCAAATGCATAATTTTCAGGTGCATGACATACTAACCTTGTTCTGCTGATGATACCTTATAGGTTGCTCAATCCCAGATTCTCTGTTCTGCAGCTTAATTGAGCAGTCAATATCTTCTATCACAAGAATGGAACGATTAGCCATGCTAAGCAACAAATTCTGCAAAACAAGGTCCGAGGAGACAGCTGAGAGATTCAAGTTATAGATGTCAAAATTCAGATGATTTGCCATAGCAGCAATCAAGCTAGATTTTCCAGTGCCGGGAGGACCATAAAGCAAATACCCTCTTTTCCACACTTTTCCAATCCGTTGGTAATATTCCTTACTATTCATGAACCTGTCCAGATCCTCCACAATTTCCTTCTCCAGATTACCGTTCATGGCCAAGGTCTCAAACTTCATGGGGTGCTGAATAATCACAGGTTTCAGGGTCCAAAAATCATGAGTGGCCGTATGGAGCTGCACCACCCGGTTCGTCTCCTTGATCTTGTTAGCTCTTTCCAGGATGTGTGGCAAATAAGACTTGGTGACCAAGCCCTTGTAGAGTTTGTGAAATGAGAGCTCGTACCATCTGATGTCCTGCTTGTGCATTCCTTGGCTACAATCAGAGAAGTACCTCCACTTCATCGGTACATTTTCGAAGACATCGGTCATCTCGGTGTTTTTCTCCATGGAAAAGGTAAGGTTCCTCACGCTCTCGGTCTTTTCTACAGTCACACGAGGGATCGAAATGGCGGGCAGTGATTCCCCGAGGTAAAGATTTGCAGCCTGGAAAAGTTGGTTCATCTTTGAGCTTTGGTAATCTCTAAACACCATGGTCTCCTCTGTGGTGAAATGGCTCGTCCATTCCTCGAAGCGTGAAGAGATGTATAAGCGCAGGCTTTCCGGCACGTAACTGTAAATCAAGGCAATGGAAGCCAAAAATGCCCACAACGAGTTCATGGTCTTGGCTTTCAAATCTAAGTACCAAATGCTTTAGACTTGCAGGCCTCTGCTCTAAAATTATAAAAGGAAGTGTACCATGAAATAAATGAAGATTATTTTCATACTGAAAACTAAAGAATATAGTAATTGTACAGATATTTCTTTTGACTAGCCTTGAAGAAGAAATGCGAAAGAAGTTGGGAGTTTTCGAGGAAAACTAAACAATGACTTCGTTTCGGACAAATGTTAAGTTAGGGTACGAACTTATATACTTAATAATATATGAAAATTTAAAAATTTCAGGAGATGTCAAACTAAATCATCAATATAAAACATAATTTGAGATATTCAGCGATTGTCCCCTAACACCTTTCGATTCATCCCTAACTGCGTGAGTGTGGTGCGGTCTTTATTTATTATTTGCTACCAGGTAGAGAGGAATTTGGATGGTACATTGACATTTTAAACTCCATTAACTAATATGCAAATGGGAGCGTCTCGTTTCTGAGTCATCTTACCACCAGTGGCAGTCAGTCGTCAAGCTTTGGCTTTATTTATATTTATACCATTACCAACCACATTCGAGTGCATGAATCAGCCAACTTTGTTTTTGCTTACTCGCCTTTTGATACGCAAGCACAAGACAACGATTGTGGGTCGGGACTCTTGTTTAGGTAGCCATTACCTAGTGAATTTTGGAGCTCTGCTCCAATGCCTCATGTTACTTTAATGTATGGTCCGTGGACTTTTCTCAAAATTTGAATACTGTTAATTTTAAAATTAAGCTCAACCCGATATATCATGAATTCTATTTCAAAAAACCAAATCTTATTAAATTTACCTTTTATGCTTTAAGGGATAGGAATTTAGTTTTACGGGCGTTCATATTAGTTTTAGGGTTTATGGATTTCGTTTAAGGTCTAGTGTTTAAGGGGTTTAGTGGATGGATTTTGAATTTAGGGGGTGTGATTAGAATTTAAGCTTTATAGGTTAAAACCTAAATCCCTAACCATATTACCCTAACCTCTAAACCCTAAATTCTAACCATAAACCCTAATCCTAACAATAAACCTAAAATTCTAAAATCCTACATTTAAACCCCTAAACCTCGATTACAATCACATTATGAGTTGTATCAAACGCCAAAAAAATAAGATAACAATCAACATCAAAAGATATGGATTGAATGACACCAAAACAAACCAAATTACAATTGTGATGTCTTGTTGAGTGGATCAACCGATATGTAATTGGTCAAGAGGGGGTGAATTGGCTTTTTGAAATTGGAAGGAGCAAATTGAAAAGATAAAATTTAAAGACAATGCAATTTATAGTGGTTCAAGCTTCGAACAAGCTCTACATCCACTACTTTAGCTCCCATTAAGGATTTTGAACCAATATCCACTAGATATTCTTTCCCTTTTCTAGGTTTAGGAGAAAACTTTTACGAATCGGTTAATCTTTCTACCCAAAGATTAACCAAGACTCTCTCTTTACAAAGAAGAAATAGCAAACTTAAAAGTATCTCTCACAAGATTGATTTGTTGAACAAACTCTCCCCAAACTTGAAAGAAATATATACAACGAAGATTACAACAAGTGAGGTACAATAATTTGACTTTTTAAGCTCAAGGGTTTGGATATATACTTGAATGTTGCAAATAAGTTCAATAGTTTTTGCTGAGGCTTTGGAGACTTGCTTTTATACCTTCTCATTGGTTTCTAGCCGTTTGGTTGGTTGAAGCCATCAATATAGCCGTTGGGCGCTCTTCTTCCCACCATGAATGTACTTCTGTAACTACTTGTATCTATACGCGGGAGGCCGTATCGGTACAGACTTGAAAATAGAAAGAGACGTTGTGTAGGTAAAATAAAAGGCGTACCGATACACGGGGAAGCATATCGGTACGATCTCGGTGAAAAACAAGGGGCGTATCAAAACGGGCAAGGTCGTATCTATACAATTTTGCTCACTTGGGCTACTGTCTAAACCTGTATCGGTACGCCTTGAAGGTGTATCGATACGGGTTAACTGATTTTTAAAATCGCATGTTCCCAATAACTGACAAGGCAACGTTCGAATCATAAATGAAAAATCTTAACAACTGTATCAATACGCTAATAGCCGTATCGATATGTTGTTCTTAAATCTTAAACCCAGTATGAAGGCCGTATCGAAACGGATGGCACCGTATTGAAACGTCTAAGTAAAAACCTTAGCCCATATGAAGGTCGTATCGATACGGATGGAACCATATTGAAACAGATTCTTATAGTGGCCTTTTAATTTAAGCCCGTATCGAAACGCTCGAGGGCGTACCTGGGCGTAAAACTTGAATTTAGCTTTAAAAACACATAGAAAAGTTTAAGGGTTTAAGTTTTTGACTTTGAATAATTTTGTACTTGAAAAATCCTTGTCAATTGTGAGTCATTGAGATACTTAAAAATTTATTTTCTTTTACAAATAGGTCCTTAAACATTTTATTATATCAAAATAAAACTTTGGTTTTACATGTCTACTATGCAAACACATTTAAAAATAATCACTAATAAAACTTGGGTAATCTATACTAAAGGTCCTTTTGTTTGGGTCTTGTATGTTCTGGTCACTCGATTTGAAAAAAGATTAAAATTGCCACTTATGTTTTTGGTCGTTACTGTTTTGGTCACCCGACTGTTAACCCCCGTTAATAAAAATGTTAATTTTAATTTTGACCCCTAAACTTTTGAAAGTTTATTTTTTCAACCCTTTCAAACAAAAACCTAAAAAACTCTTCATCTCCTCTAACCCAAATCGTACACTTGTTGATGTTGTCGTCGTCTGTCTTGTTGTCGTTCGTTTTGTCGTCAGCTTTAAACAACCCTCAAACGCTGCTCGTCGTTTTTCGACAGACCAAGACCAACATGCGAAAGCTCTCTTTCTCCACTTCTGCTTCATGGTTTGGATTCCTTAAAAACCCTTTAATAAACTCTAATATCTCAAATGGAAATCTAGACCTAAATTGTTCGATTTGTCGTCATTAGTCGTTCGATGGAGTTCGTTTTAAAATATGTTGTGTTCAAATTTGTGTCGAGAGGGGCAAGGGTAGTTCGATTTAGGTGATCGATGGTTGTGAAACTTGTGGCTGGCTAGTGGTTTCAACTATGCCGAGGGGGAACAATTGGGAAAAAGGTTGATTTTGGACAATGATTTCAACTATACAGGTGGCGACAAAGAGAATTTTGGTTAGGTTTTAGACAAGAAGTTAACGGCAGGGCAACAACTATTGACGACAGCAACTGGCGACGGCTGGTGGGGGCTCAAGGTGGCGACATCTATGGATGAAGGGTTAGGATTTTTAGGTTTTTGGATTGAAAGAGGTGGAAAAATAAACTTTCAAAAGTTTAGAGGGTCAAAATTAAAATCAACATTTTTTTATTAATAGAGGTTAATGGTTGGATGACTAAAACAATAACAATAAAAAATATAAGTAGTCATTTTAATCTTTTTTCAAATCGAATGACCTAAACAGAACAAGGCCCAAACAAAAGAACCTCTAGTGTAAATTACTATAAAACTTAAGGCTGAAAATCTACTGATTCAGTGAAGAACAATAAGACATTAACAACTCACGACCGAAAAATCTTAGAAAGAAAAAGACCAACATTTGGTTTTATGGTTTCCTTTTGCTTTTGTTAGATAAGTTTGAGTATTTTTCATTTAGTTTAAAAATTAGTTAGGTCTTCAAATTTTAATGGGCCTGAACTTGAAAATATATGTAATATATATTTCGAATAATTTAATTAATTAACTAATTTTAAATCAAATTAACGATCACCGATTAAAATTATTTCAGCCACCTACTGATTAATTAATTTAATTTAATTTAATTTAGTCTATTAATTCAGATAAAACCAACCAATGAACACCCCTGCTTATTGTAATATTTTTCCACTGCAGGAATGTTAGAGCTGGGGCATCTACAACTACAACCTAGCTCTAGACAAAAGGTCACCGTTAAATAATACTATGTAATAAGAGACTGAAGCTACAGAGATGGGAACATGTGCGCCGAATCCTCTATCAGCACATGCGATGAGCGTACAAATATGAGTTGAGCCTACAAATATGAGTTGAGGTTATAAGTGCAAACATGAGAGCCCTACTTCCTTCCAACATATGCTGCCAATTTCGACAGATCCGGAATCCAAAATGAGAGCTCAGTCGACCCAGTTACGTACATAAGACTCCCGGGTGCCCACTTAATGCAAGGAGGCTCAGTCTCAGTGTTCATCCAGTTCCAATTCATTACAGAAGGTTCACTATTCATCATCCAACTTGCAACCTGAAGAGTGCCGTTTTCTCTTTGGGTTTCAAACCCTAAAAGGGTTGTTTTCACGCCGTCGTCATCAGACCAGCATCTAGAGCCGCGCGATTTCACCTCTTGTCCACGGCGCGCCGTCAATCCCCTCTCCTCAACGTCGACAAATCCTCTCCCTGTAAGTCTCATCAGCTCGCCTCCCTTTACACTCTCTCGCTCACCCTTATCGCCCGCCCATGGATTTTTTTAGATTTTACAGTAACGGGAGAAAACGGGGATAGCGGCCGTTACTACCGTTATTTACCGCTACCCGTTAAATAGCGGCCGCTGTAGCGGTCCGGGACGTTTTTTTGAAACCCTGATGGCTTGTTTAGGGCCGCAATCCGAGAGAGAAGATAAAGTATCATTGGAAGAAATCATTCAAAGCATGGAAATCGGCATGGTTTTTAAAGATTATGTACGTTCCACCTCCTAATTTATCCTTTTTTGTTTCAGTTATGTTCTATATCACAATTGTTAGCTTCAAAATGATGGAATTTTTATTCAATTACCGTTAATAGAGCGGTAGAATCAGTTCAATGGATTTTCACAGAACGTCGAATTATTTAGTAACTGCTAGTGAAGATGAATCCATCCGCCTTTATGATTTTCCAGTGCCACGTAAGCCAATTATAAATTTTTTTATTGAGTTTGTTGTTTTTCTTGCTTTATTAATTTGAAAAATGAATGTTCTTTGGTTGAGTTTTTCACAATCCTAACCCTTAAAACTTAAACCTTAATTAATTTTACTTTAATTGATTTTTACAGGTGTATGAAAACAATTAATAGCAAAAAGTATGGGGTTGATCTAGTTTCATTTACTTCACATCCAACAACAGTTATTTACTCTTCAAAGAATGGTTGGGATGGTGTGTTACCGCTGCAACTATCTGTATATGTTTTTATTGGTCTTATTTTAGTTTTATTATTAAGAGGTGGAGTTTCATTGTTTCAGAATCATTGCGGCTTCTGTCATTGCACGATAACAAGTACTTGCGGTATTTTAAAGGTCACCATGACAGGTTTGGTTTCTGATACCAATCAAGTGCTTGTACCAAAAATCTCTGTAACGAAGACTTGACTTATTAACATCTGTTTCTGTTTGAATTTAGAGTCGTTTCGCTTAGCCTATGCCCACGCAATGAAAGTTTCATTTCTGGTTCTCTTGATAGAACTGTTCTTCTTTGGGATCAACGAGCAGATAAATGTCAGGTGAGCTGTATGTTCGGATTGATATTTAGATGTGCTTTTTCCCCTTCTAAATATTCTAATTTATTGTATGCACTCTAGGGCCTTTTACGCGTGCAAGGAAGGCCTGCCATATCTTATGATGACCAAGGGCTAGTCTTTGCTATTGCTTTTGGAGGATACATCATAATGTTTGATGCTCGCAAGTATGAAAAGGGTGTTCTGATTAATGGAATAATTTTTGAGCTGCTATACCTGGTGAAATATTGTATTCTTACTAGGTACCATAGAAAATGCTGCTATACCTGGTGAAATATTGTTTAAAGCATTTTTAAAAATTAGACCAATATTTAAATAGTGTTCAAAGCATTTTCTATGGTACCTAGTGTCACGCCTGAGAAGAGATGGGGTCATTAATTCCACATCGGAAAGGAAAATGGAGGTCTTGGGATATAAATACGGTGGCACTGCACATCCTATCAGACATGTCTTTTGGAAAGAGGGTAAGGCCCCGTGACAAGTGGTATCAGAGCGACTCTTTGACTACCCGATTTCACGTCGAGCGCCCATGAGTGGGGTAGGCAGGGTGGACAACTGTGACAAGGTGGCCTATCACGAGAGCGGAAGCTCGTGACGAGGGCGTCACGAGGTTGAGTGGGGGAGAATGTCACGCCTGAGAAGAGGCGGGGTCATTAATCCTATATCGGAAAGGAAAATAGAGGTCTTGGGATATAAATACGGTGACACTGCACATCCTATCAGACATATCTTTTGAGAAGAGGGTAATGGTCCCGTTACACTAGTAAGAATAAAATATGTAAATACTTTCCGAGCATTGCTCTGAAAATTCATTAATCCTAAACCTTCCCCGAAAAGGAAACTCTCAACATCGAGATGATATCCTAAGGCACTGGTTCTATCAGGTCCATCCTTTGCTACACCTTACCTCATATGATTTGCTTGCTATTACTACTTGATATCTATCCATTAATAGTTGTAAATTAGTAATTTCATTTATTTTTTTCTTTTATATTTGAGCTTTTACGTCATTGCCTTCTAAATCATTTCCTCGCTCCAACATTTAAACTTCTTTACAAGGAAATCCTAATAGTTGATTTTGAAGAATAAAAAGGGATTTAGGTTTTGTTATTAATATTATAATCTTATTTTATATCATTAAAAAACCTTGGGTTATGAGATTCCAATTAAGAAAAGATATTAAGGCCTGTTTTTGGTGGCTAATTGGTTTGAATATTTTTTTTGAGAAAAAAATTTGAACAAATACTCTTAAAGAAGAATATTTGGAAAAATACTTTCTATTTTATCCACGTAGGAAGGATTCAGGACGCGATTTCAAGACACGCGTCGCCCAGCACGCCACTTCAAGCACAGGTGGATTATATTATCTATTAACTCAAGATAGAAAAAAATATTTAAAAGTCGTGACGCGACTTTTGCGAGATAATCAAACGAATCGGCGAAAATTTATTGGCTTCTTGAAATGACGAGATACATGGAAATCGCGTTGCGCAGGACGCGACTTTTGTGTAATTCTATAAATTAATTATATAGAGTAGATTAAATTAAATGAATATTAATTATAAAAAGAAAAGAGTTCTGATTAATGGAATAATTTTTAAAATTAATTACAGAATTCAAGTTCCATTAATTAAATTAATATTAATTAAAAAAGAATGTTCTGATTAATGGAATATTTTTTAAAATTAATTATAGGATTCGAGTTCCATTAATTAAATTAATATTAATTAAAAAAAGAGTGTTCCAATTAATATGGTAAATGGTTAAAAGTGATGTGTTTTTTATTTGATTTGTATGATAAATGGAATACAATCTCTTTGAAATTTAATTATAATAAATAGAATACAATCTCTTTGAAATTTATATTTGATTTGTAAGATAAATGGAATATATTCTCTTTAAAATTTAGATTTGATTTGTAAGATAAATAGTTAAAAGTGTGTTCTAATTTAATATCAAATTTAATGACAATATAAATTTTTATTTGAAATTTAATTGAACTCGCATCCTGTAGGGTGCGAGTTTTGCTTTAATATACAATGGTGGAAAATTATTTACGGTGTTAGGGTTTCAAAATATTAAACACAACTCGCGTCCTGTAGGATGCAAGTTTTACGTTATTAATTACAGAACGGTCGAAAATTTATTGACGGTGTTAGGGTTTCAAGAAAGTTGCATCCTGTACGAAGCGATTAACCGGACTCGTGTTATGTGGGGTGCTAGTTCCATTAAATCCTCGCACCCCAACCGGTGCGACTACCACTATAAATTGGTCCCACACCCCCTTCTTACCCCACCACAACACAATTCACTTTCTCTCAAATCTTCTTTCTTTTAATTTTTCGTTTGATTTATCGAGTTTGATATAATGGCGGGATTGATAAGGTTGGATCACAAGCACGTGTTAAATTTTATCTTCTTTAATTTTGTTTATTTTTTATTTTATTATATATTCTAATTTTATGCACGTACGTGTTATATAATTTTTATGTAGTTTAATTTATACTTACGTGTGTTTATTTTTTTAGGGAAGGGAGGAACGACGTTTGAAGGTGTCTTACAATCAGGTGTCGAATTTAACGAATCCATTGATCGAATCGTATTTGGAGGAGGCCAGATTTTTGTAGCATCTAAAATTATTGGAGGTGCGAAATTAGACGTTGATTTGATCAACGCTCTTTTGGAGAGGTGGAGGCTGAAGACACACACATTCCACCTTCCTTGCGGCGAGACGATGATCACCCTGTAGGACGTTTTGTTTATCCTGGGTTTTCCTTTTGATGGAGAGGTGATCAGCGGTCTCGGTACTTTGGATTGGCATGCCCTATGTTTGGATTGGCTAGGGGTTGCACCGCAGAGCTTTGATGGTGGAAAAGTGAAATTAAAGTGGCTACGAGAAAATTTTACAAATTTACTCGCTGACGCGAACGAAGACATAAGGAAGGTAAAAGAAATTTATTTTTTTTAATATTATTGAAACAATTAAAATCTGTACATATGGTCGCGCTCATATTTTTTTTTGAATATTACTGAAAATGAAGTTGTTGCGGGGATTTTTTTTGAATATATGTTTCCATGTTTTAGGAATATGCCCGCGCTTATATTTTACTGATGATCGATGGGGTATTGATGCCTGAAAAATCCCGCAAAGTGCACACGATGTGGTTGCGATATCTAGGGGATTTTGAAGATACCGGTAAACTGAGCTGGGGATCTGCAATTTTGGCATGTCTGTTTAGGGAGCTGTGTAAGAACACCAATTCTGAGAAGTGTCAGATTGGAGGTTGTTTGACCTTACTCTAGTCCTGGGCGTGGTGGAGAATGCCGTTTTTACGCCCCTCAGCTTAGGTAGCCTACTCTATATATTTTTTTGCCGGGCCGGAGGTAAGAAAACCGTTTATTTTTTTAAATATACAAATTTTTATAATTAAAATTAGTTTTTTAATAAACGTTTTTTTGTATTATACGTCATATTTTATAGGTGGACCGGTCCTCTAACCCATGTTGGTGTTGCCAGCGGTCTAGACGTTATCAGACAGGATATTGAGAATGAATCTACGAATAATCAGGTAACATTTTGGTTTTGGTGTATTTATTTTTAAAAAAAATTTATTTAACTTTAATTATATATTGTACAGTTTTTATGGACACCGTACGAGGATCCGGAAGTGCACGAGTGCATATCGTAATTTTTTAACGAAACGAGGCTTCTTTAGACAGCCACTATACCACTCGTTTGCTATGCTACAGTTGAGTGGCACCCGATTGTCCGCGTCTTACGGTAGTTCAGTCATTTCCAACCTATTCCTGCGGTCCCTCCAAATCTGGACGAGTTGCACAAACTCACACGACAGGGGAAGCCCGAGGTAATATTGATATACTTATCGCATTCTTTTATTAACTCTAACGTAATTCATGTCTAAAAAGAATAATAAATTTTTATACTGTTGGATAGGTTGATTGGTCGGTGCACCACCAAAACTATATTGCTCACTAGAGGGACATGGGGAATCCACGATGGCAACCCCAGCGTGAGTACCATATGTTTGATACGATGGTCAGCCATGACTACGAGGAGTGGTTTTTGGTGAATGGGAAACCATTAATTCTGACTCTGGAGGAGCGATCGTTCGTCCACCAGCATCAGCAACGCAATCGCCCAAGGTCCTAGCGTACGGGGGGAGCACAGAACACATCTTCCGGTGCGTCATCATCGCATCGAAGCCGTGCTGCTGCCTCTGAATTATCGTTACCATTACCGCCACCATCGCGTGACACCCCACCACCGATGCCGTCGCAGAACTTCACGCATTCGATGCATTCATTGTTCTAACCATGCTCGAGTCTGACCGAAGGTCTTTTCACACCTTCTGTGTCAGACCCTTATGGTCAGTTTGCGGTGATGATGAGTGAGGCCTCGAGCTATCATTCACCCTACGTGCCCTTCATGCAGTTTCCACCGGCGGGGACCATTTTTGGAACTGAGATTGTTCAACAAACGCCGCCGCAGTCCCTTTTCTACCTTAGCGGGCCCGATGGAACGAGTGGTACTGATGGCGGTGATGATGATAATGTTGACGACGACGATGAGGATGAGCCG
Source organism: Hibiscus mutabilis (assembly GCA_019671005.1). Lineage (NCBI taxonomy): Eukaryota > Viridiplantae > Streptophyta > Magnoliopsida > Malvales > Malvaceae > Hibiscus > Hibiscus mutabilis. The sequence continues at coordinate 81,082,016 of CM033711.1, forward strand.
GTTGATGTTACTCGCCCCCGACGCAATCCCGATCGAACTTGGCATCCACCGCATTGTGGTACCGGTGAACATAGGCGTGATTAGTAGTTTATGGTATTTGCAAAAACTGAACTGTAATATTTATTTATTTAGTTATTAAATTATTATGTAGCAAGTACCAAGTGAGCCATTTTTTAAATTAGTATATATATTCAGCTATTTGTTACCGTTATTTTTTTATATTTTAATTCATACTTGTATTTTTTAATTAGTATATATATTTCTTATTTTTTTGTACCAGGTGGAAATCACATTCTACAAAATGCGAGTTCTCTTATGTGTCAGGAATCCTTGCCAAAATTGCATTCTACAGTGAGCTCGATGTTTGTAAACCCCACACGTTTGTATGACCGAAACATCTTGCGCATATCTCTCTCATTCGATAGTGTTAGCATGTAGTGTTCTTCTGGGCTGAGTTTAGCGACTAGGACTTTAACATGCAAGGCCGAAATTTTTTGGCTTGTTGACTCGCTGAACCGTGTTGAAATCAAGTCAAATAACACATCTTTTGTGATTTTTTCGTTGAAAGATATGTATGCGTAAGTTCTACGGAAGAAAATTGTAGCAGAAAATCAAGCCATACTTTGTATTTTAATTGTTGGGGAAACGAATTTGAGAATAATGTAACAAATTGGTGAAGATGTTCTTTGTTTTTTGTAAGCTGAAGAAACAAATTTGGGAATAGCGTAATTTATGAAGTTGGCTTCCTATAAAAGCTTAAGGGAGGAAGTTCTACAAAATGCTGGCTAAAGTCGCGTTTTGTCAAGATCATCCTAACATGGATGTGCACGTGCTTGTTGATCATATCCTTCCACTCGTTAAAGCAAATCCACGTGTATCTGTATCGGTATATATAGCTTCGATTAAAGATCATTTCACATACACTGCAAAATACGATAAGACATGGTTTGCAAGATTTCGTGCCATCCAAAAACTATATGGGTAGTGGGAGGAATCATACAGCGAGCTGCGAATGTGGCTGAATGTTATGTAAAAATACAACCCAGGAACAGTTGTGCAACTTGAGACAAAACCAAGATACTACAATGATCAGGTCGTAGCTGGGGAGTGCTAATTTTTTCGCCTCTTCTGGACATTCCCACAATATGTTAAGGCTTTTTGACACTACAAGCCGATGCTGCAGATCGATGGCACATTCTTGTATGGCAAATACACTCAGATCCTCCTACTAGCAGTTGCACAAGACTTGTAATAGAAAATGTATTCTTGTAGCATTCACAATCATTGAAAAAGAAGATATCCCTTCGTGGACATTTTTTCTCACCAACCTACGCACGCATGTCCTCCGCTGGGTTCTTCGCTCAAGAGAATACGTGATATGTATTATTTAAGATAGAGGCTCAGGGATATGGGGATTAATCAAACGTTTGGGCCAGTCCTGACAACCTCCGTATATTCATCACCGGTACTGTCTACGACACATTGCTGCCAATTACTACCAAAGATATAAGAATAATGATGAGCGTATAATGGTTCTTCGCATGAGTAGGCCTTTCACATTCAAAATTATTAATTAATATGTCTTTCACTATTATTTCTCGTTAACTATTTCGTCTTTTATTGAATAGGCAATGCACACCGAGTAGAGGAGGTTCAAGAGCTGCTGGAAGAGTTGAGAGATATAAATTTAGGTGGATATAACTATCTTCTTGATATCCCGAGCGAGAAATGGTTGCGATGTTACGATAGGGGTCCCGATATGGTCACATGACAACCAACTTGGCTGAGGCGATCAATTCGTCTCTGAAGGGAACACATCATTTACCTATCACATCTGTTGTCAAGGTTACATATTATCGACTCGCTACACTTTTTGCCAACCTTGGAAAACAAGCAACGAATTGGATGGTAGGTGGCCACATATTCCATCCAGATCTCCAACAAAAATTTCAAATATACGGTGTGCACACAAACGCGATGGGTTCAGTATGCTTCTCTCGTCACGAACATCGCTTTACGGTTACTGAATTTTCCCAACCGCTACAAGGAATATTGCAGAACAATTACGTTGTTAATCTAGAACTGAAAAGATACGACTGCGGCATTTTCCAGAAATTCAAGTACCCATGTGTGTACGTCTTTGCTGCATGTGCATCCGTTTATTTCAACGCAATGAAACTCGTTGATCCTTTATATCGACTTGAAAACATACTCAAGGTATACCGATCTGAGTTTCCTCAAATCGGAAATGAACATGATCGTGAAGTGGTTGCCGATGAATCTAAGATACGGCCAGATAAATCCCTGCAACGCAAGAAAAAGGTCGTCCAAGCTAAACTAGGATTCATTGTGCTGAGGATATGGTTCCTCGAGAACGGGCCAGACAACCTAGGCTATGCAGTAATTGTAGGAACCATGGACACGACATCAGAAAATGTCCTCATTGGACCTGCCCTCGAGTGAACTAATTGTACTTCTAAATGTATTGTTTTATTCCTAAGTACCATAATAAGATGCCTTATATACTCCGATTATTATTCCTAATTACCAAAATATCAGAATTAAATGAACACAATAATACTCTAACTATGAACATATATTATTAAGTAAATTTTTTTAATAATTCTTAAGTTCATTCATTCTCATATTTCCACTAATAATCTAACCATTGTAAGCATGTGTTCCCGTTCTACAACGTGAAAGTTAAATAACTAGAAAAAATATACCCCAACATACTACAAAATCGACTCAAACTAGACTACAACTCATGTTCCCATGTTTTTAAGGCTTTTCAACATGGTTAGATAGCATTTTTAACGTGATTTCTGCAGCCTTTAAGATGCCTTATACACTTTGATTTTTGAACCATTGTTAGCATATGTCCCCGTACTACAACGTGAAAGTTAAATAACAAGAAAAAATATCCCACAACATACAACAAAATCGACTCCAATTGACTACAACCCATGTTTACAAGTTTTCCAAGGCTTTTGAACATGCCTCGGTAGCATTTTTAACGTGATTTCTACATCCATTAGGGTGTCTTATACACTCCATTTTTTGAACTATTGTAAGCATGTGCTACCGTACTACAATGTGAATGTTAATTAACACGGAGAAACAACCCGTAACGTAGCTCAATATCAACTAAAACATGACTACCGAACCAAGTTTCCATGTTCTTCATGCAAAGAAACATGGTCATATAGCATTTTTAATGCAATTTCTACAGTCTTTACAATGTTTTATACATGTCGATTTTCATATCATTTTCAAGAGATATATCAGTACTACACTGTAAAAGTATATACCTACGAAAAATAATTCCCCAACACAATAAAAAATCAACATAAACATGCTGATCGAACCTTGTGTTAAGAAGAGAATTACATAAAAGTCGCGTCCTGATCAACGCGATTTCCATGCTGAAAAAGTCGCGTTCCTTGCAATGCGAGTTCCTTGTATCTCGCCGTTTTGAGAAGCCGATAAATTTTCACCGATTTGTCTGATTATCTCACAAAAGTCGCGTCCTAGCAAATGCGAATTTTAATTTTTTTCTTTAATTAATGGATAATATATAATCCACTTGTGCTTGAAGTCGCGTGCTGGGCGACGCGTGTCTGGAAATTACGTCCTGCAAGACGCGAGTCCTTCCTACGTGGGCAGAATGGGGGGTATTTTTCCAAATAATCTTCTTTGAGGGGTATTTGTCCAAATTTTTTTCCAAAAGAGAATATTCAAACCAATTAGACGTTTTTGGTTGAGGTTACCTATCCAAAATCACTTTTCCACCCATTAATCAATGAAAAACACCCTAACTTTTGAGCCTTCCTTTAAGTTTGAACGATATTCTTCACCCAAACTGAGAAGTCAAAAACTTTTTCTTTTGCTTTTAACCAAAAACGTTTGGCTGAATTTACATTTCTAACCTTTTAAATTGCTCTTTGTTTCTTTTATTGCTTTGTTCCATTTCGTCATTCCCCTTCCTTTTTAACTAATTATTATTCAAATTTTTTTGTTTGAGCCAAGGTATCCACCACCGATAGCAGTGAGCTCTCACTGAGAGGTAAACGATTGACCATGAAATACATTCCATTCCCATTAGTACGAATCGAACTCCTGACCTCATGGTTAAGGGATGAGGTGAGCAACTACCACACCACATCTCATGGTTAAACCAATTAATATCAAAATATATATTACATAAAATTTTTATATTACTTAAAAAATATTTTATATTAATATTTTAAACATCAAAATATTATTAATAAGTTATAAAAATAATATTTAATATGATATATTTTATGTCATAATATTAATGAATTTAAATATGATTTAAATTAATACATTTTAAAAATTATAACATAATGTCAAAAATAGACATTCTCAAAACTATTTTTTGACAGCAATACCAAACACTAAAATCTTAAACCCGATTTTTCAAAATCACTTTTCAAAAACAACCCCAAACTAAGTGTAAGAAAGCACATTAAAGATTTCCGATTGAAATCGACGAATAGGATTTGACCCCATAAATAAAAGATTAAATTATGAGATACCATAGTGTTTTTAAAGGTATATGTTAATTTCTATTTCAGTAATGCCACTTTTTATCTTTATTATTTCAATCCTTGAGTTTTTCCTAATTTAGAGTGTAAACTTTATTTTTTTTCAATGTAGTCCTTTAATTTCAGTAATCTAAGTTCATAAATGTTGGAAAACACTCTAAAAATCATTAAAAGTAACTTTTTATGTTTTATAATAAGTGTTGGAAAACACTTTAACTGAAAACACTCTAACTTTTTATGACCGCAATAATCTCCATTATGTCCGCAACCGCAATAACCGTAACGTGACCAAAAATGCAATTGCGACCAAGATTTAAATCCATGTTCTTCACATATCTAAATCTTGTGAAGTTGTCGTCGCTGTCCGAAATCCATATTGCCGAAAATCGCCCTGGGAATCGGATTTGCACCAAAAATGACGAATTGAGGTCACGATTTAAAGGTTAACGTCTGATTGTGGCGATAACATATGGCTATTCCCGTTAACGATCAATAGAGAAAAAAATACAGATATTTTCTCAAAAAAGAAAAAAACAGATAATCTTCAAAATACGATTTCAACTGGTATTTCCTGCTATTATCGGCGATACAAGTGTCGTCCACCAGGTCCGAATGATCCTTTGGATAATTGTATGGAAGTGATGCGATGAAGTTGCAAAGATAAAAAAGAAAGGAAAAGAAAAAAAATGAGAAAGATTCTGGAAAGTGAAAAGAAGTAGAAAGATATTTTTTAGTGTTTAAATGGTAAAAGTTAATTTTATTATTAAAAAGAATATATCCATCAAGGGCCTTGATTCAAGGCAAAATACAAACACCAACGTGAATAAATTAAACGGGTCTTGAAAGCCGACACTACACTACTTAGGAAGACTAAAAAGAAAAAGAAAGAATTAAATGCATATTGGAAAATGACACTAATTTTTCCACTACTTGAATATTATAATTATTATTTATATTATCTTGTACATTTATTACATTTTAATGGTAAAAGTTGATTTTATTATTAAATGCATCTTGGAAACCGACACTAATTTCTCCACTACTTGAAGAAACAATAGTCAATGAAAAAGAAGGAATAAGAAACGGCAGTTGCGAATGGGGTTTTAACCCTTACAGCAACATTTTTATAGAACCCTAAAACTACATCATTTTGTTTATGTTGAACTGAAAGAAAGTGGTTGACAAAAAAAAGAAATAGGAAACGCAAAACTAGGGTATAAATTATTTTTATTTTAATAAACTAATTTTCATAGGTTTAAAATATTATTTGATTTAAAGTATTTTTTAATAAAAAATTTGAAAGAAAAAAATATTAAGTGAAACAAGACTATATTTTTAAAAAATAGATAGGAAATTATAATTTTTTGTTAATATCTTTTTAAAGGAATCACAAAATCATTAGATTTTAATTGAAGGAGAGACCACCACAACTAATGAGAATTTAATTTGGACTTCATTTTAATCCATGAAAGTCATTAGGTCTTCTAATTTACTATGAAGTTTAATGTTTTTTTTATGATTATATATATTGAATTTTTTTAATTTGTCGTGCCCCTATCGTACCCGTTCCTTGTAATTTTGAAAATGATCATTTTTCGTCCCTGTACCTGTATCCATATCCGTGCAACATAGAGTAAAACTATCAAGTTCCATACTAGGATGGTGGGGAAGATTGAAACAAATATCGAACATGAACTGTATTTTGAGAATTATTTGGGCCTCAATGGACTTGAAAAGTTTGGGCTAAAGAAACACATGTACTATCAATTCTTTTCGGTTAGTCAACTCTATTTACACCATGTCAAAATTGGGATAAATAAAAGTTAGTCCCTAAAATTGATGTTTTTTAACTTGATTTCTATATGTTTTAGAGTTAATTGCACAAGAAGTTTTCAAACTATGACTCTTATTCTAAATTAGTCCCTAAATTAAAAATAAAAATAATATAACTTTTGGTATCCATCCCTGGATTTGACCTTACTTTAAAAACCACTATTGAAGCTGTAACCAGCGACCACTACCCCAATCGACTAATTTGAAACATTATTAGAATATATATTAAAACATGTCATCTATCACATTTTAATTGGCCAACTTTTTTACCAGTCAAATACTTAAAATAATCGAAATAAAACTATAGGCATATATTTAGAGCGAAAAATAGGTTAGACACCAAAAGTGAACCACGCGTATAGTTTGAGCACATATTTGGTTATTAAGACTTTATTTTAAATCATACTTTAAGTCAATTATATTATTTTTCTGAAAAAATATTAATTATAATAGAAATTATTAACTAATTAAAATACATATATTTTATAAAAAATATTTATATTTTGAGTTTTTTTGAATAATTATATTTTGAGTTAAAAGAACCATTTGCAGCTGTTTATGATATTACACCAGGAAAGTTTATTTCATTATACACCATTTATATGTATGTACCTCTTAACATAATAAAGACGACTCATATTTGTGAGACTTGGTACGAAACCGTTAAACTCTTTAACTCTATAATCAAAGTGAACAATATTTGATCATATTGTCATTGACCGCCTGTTCGAGTCTGAGTCATATGCACGCATTGTTGCCCAAGAGGTTCTAACGAAGATTTTGGGCATAAAAAGACCACTAGACTTAGCCTGGTCTGTGGAGGATTCTAGAAGGCAATCACTTTGACCTATGTAAAGTTTCTATCTAAACATAAGATCTGTTTCCTTAGATAGCATATATATTCCAGGGAATATTCTATTGTGGTTGGTGGGCTTTGATCATAGTCATCGATGTAAATCATTAGGGACCGTCGGATGTAGGTGTTGGAGTATGCCCAAAGACCAATTATGAGATGGTTGTAAAAGACATACTTATTTTATCTTGTTTATTAATAAGAAGCCATTATTATTATTTCAGTCTTATTCTGTGTATCTATAAATAAACTGAATTATAATAAAGTCCTTAGAATAATATAGTTATTCTTGAATATCCTTAGTCAAGAATTATTATGGGCTTGGACAACAATAATGTATTAAGACTAATATGTAGTTGATTGATGACAAAGTGTTGTCATTGACATGGAGATGTCAAAATCAATACATAAGTATGTGTTAATGAACAACATACTGGACTGACCCGCTATGAGCATGTTTCTTGGATTATTATGTGAAAGTCATAACATTGCTCATGGTGATAACTACAAGTATGATCCTCAGACTTGAGATCATCATTATTTCAATATCGTGAGTGACATATTTTGATACGGCCAAATGTGTGTCGTAACCGACTACACTATAAAGACTGATATTGGATATGTCACAATCCATGTAGCGAAATATGGTTGATCAAGATAGGATTTGTCCCTCATACATAATAGGCCACTTGATTGAGTGAGACTAGAAAATGCATGGCCATGGTCGAATAAATTGATATGGGATATCATAGTTATTCACTTATAATAGTATACTCAAGATATCAAGAAACATTAGATAGACTATACAAGTGTGACTAATCCATGACTAGTGTCTGATCTAGATGTGAGGACAAAAGGATGAAATACATAAAAGAAGTTAATAAAAAAAAAGGTTAAATCGAACCATGATTTCATGTAACTTAGGTAGCAATGATGTATTGCTAGATGCCACTCATTGCTTGTAACATTAGAATTGTTCTGGATATTACTGCTAACGTTACATGAACCTACAAGGGTCACACCGTATGATTGAAACGAACAAATATCGACTAGATAACATGTGTACAAACTTATTGTATATGTAATTAGTGAGAAGCCAAAATTGTTATAATTATTGTAATTATGGATAATTTCGTTTTTATATATATGTTAACATTTGATAAGTTATTGTAATTATCAAATTCTATTAAATATATATATCTCTAAAAGAAACCTAATTAAAATAGAATCAGATTCTACATATTTAATTATATTCGGTTAAATATATTGTATATTCAAAGAATCCGAATTTAATTAGAATTAGGTTTTTAAATACTATATAAAGGCATAAGGTTTAGCAGTCAACACATGTTTTTTTTTCGAAAATCCTCTCTAACAGTTAAAGAAGAAAAAAAGTGTTCTTTTTATTCGGGTGGATTGCGTAGAGGTCAGAACGATGCTGTGATGAATCAGATTTGATTTGGATTCTCCTATACTCGCTGCAGAATTCTAGATTACTTAAGGTGATGTTTTCATCCTTTATCACCCCGAATTCGTCCCTTGTACATGGATCACTGGTGGATTACGCCGGAAATTTTTCTGCTGCGCCATGAGGTGTATCGGTGTTTACCAACAGTGGTATCAAAGCTACTTGTACGATACAAATTTGAACTTAAATACTTGGATGATGTTTTTGTATGAGATGCATGTTTTACTTTTTCTGTTTTGACGAGTATGCGATGTTTGTGCGAAATGGAGAAATTGAATCTAGTGGCGATTAATATGTTAATATGTTTTAACAAGTTTTTACGATCTATGGTTAAGTGTTAATCATGTGTTTGTTGCGGTAAGCTTTTGATAATCGTATGTTAATAGTTGACATGATGAACATGCGGTTAAGGTAGCAGTTCGTTTTTGGCAGAGGAATAATGGTTGTTCTAGAGTGAAAAACCTTAGGAATTGAAAAATCCCCAAAACACAAATCTGTTGATAAAATTTATCAAATCGTGAGGTTTTTCTATAGTAATCGAAGTGTCAAAATTAAAAATTTTCCTGGCATACCGGGCTGACCAGGCGACCCCGGATCTGCCGGACCACGTAGGCAACAAAGGTCGTAGGATCTATTTAGGTAATCTTAATTAACAAGATAAAACATGTGTATGTTTTGGATGATATGCACGTTGTTTGAAATGCATGGTTATAGCCCCAAATAGCCTATTTACTTTGGTTTTATATAAATACAGCCTGCGTGATTCTACTATAATTCTCTTCTCATCTTACTCCCTCGTATGTAATATTTGCGCAGAAAGCGTGGACCAAAGGAACAGACTGATGGGCCGATCAAAGGTGGATTAGGTGCTTGAGAAGTAAGTTCTATCTTTAGTAATTTTGGTTCTCCCATTGGCTTGGGATAGGCCACCTTAGTTTTAAGGGCTATAACCATTGCATTTATATTGACTACTTTACATATATGTGATGCAAATGTATGCTTTAACATGATGATAAATGATTAGATCATAGTAAAATGGTGAGCTTAATATAACAAAACCCGATTATTCAATATTAACCATCATTAAAACCTCGATCGATACTATGTAGGTTTTGCCAAGGCAAAGTACTTATATCTATCTTAGTTAAACGAAAAGAGTAAGCAAGTGATATTCACTGGTTGTAATATTGGTTAAACTAGGTTGTTCTAATAAGATTAGAAACCTAAAAACTAATGATTGTTCAAGAACTTCATTGATTGAAAAAAACAATACGAAAGTGCATGTCTAAGATTGATTCTTTGAAAGACTTGGTATTTAAGCATGCCCAGTACACCACCTCTCTTTTCATAAGTTACCTACTTGGTGCACTGTTCATTATTGTTCTTTCTATTAGACCAATATGAACTTTTGTTTTGCAAAAATAGTAGTTCATCAAATATAGTAATTACATGAGATGCAATTAGCAAGTGTTGGTTACCTAAATAATTGAATTCTAGGAGTAAAGCTAAAGCTAACTTAGAATGAAAAGAAATATGGATCCTTACCCACTAGAAATACTTTTAGCAAGTTTTTCGATTGTGAGGTTTTTTAAATAGTAGGAATGTTATTACTTTATAAACATGATAAAAGGGTACTTATAAATCATATTTTATGGTTGTAGATTTATTATGGCAAATTCAAACTCATTATCATTGCGATCCGTCCTTGAGAAGGACAAATTAAATGGCTTTAATTTTTTGACTGGTTTTGCAATTTGAAGATTGTCCTCAAACAAGAACGGAAACTAACAGTCATCGAAGAACATGTCCCTAAAAACCAGCAGATGATGCCTCTAAAGATGAATTAGAAGCCTTTGAAAAATATTCAAGTGACATGGTAGATGTCGGTTGTTTGATGCTTGTGACCATGACCCCTGAGCTTCAGAAGCAACATGAGGACATGGTTCCCTATGAGATGGTTAAAATCTCAAGGAATTATCTAAGGGGCAAGCTTGTCAAGAGACGTACGAGACCTCTAAGGCTTTGTTTCAATGCAAGATGGTTGAGGGAACTCTAGTGGGAACTCATGTTCTCAAAATGATAGGGTATATTCAGACCCTGAAAAAGTTTGGCTTCCCTCTAAGTGTTGAATTGGCTACTGATGTTATCTTGTAATCGTTGCCAGATAGTTTTAATCAGTTTGTTCTTAATTTCAATATGAATGAAATTAACAAATTATTGCCTCAGTTGCTTGGTCTGTTAAGAACAACAGAAAACAACATGAAAAAGGTTGGCTATAAACCTATTATGATGGTCCGAAAGGATAACAGAAAAGGAAAACCCAACACCAAGGCAAAGCCAAATCCCAACAAAGGAAAGGTTGAATTGAAACCCAAAGGAGGAGTTGCAGAAGAAGGAAAGTGTTTCCATTGCAACAATGCTGGACATTGGAAGAGAAACTGCCCTGTCTATCTTGAGGATATCAAGAAGGCAAGAGAAAATGGACAGTCCAGATCAGGTATTTTTGTTATTGATATTAATATATCAACATCTACTTCTTGGGTATTAGATATCGATTGTGGTTCTCACATTTGTACTACTGTATAAGGACTAAAAAGGAGTAGAAAATTGGCAAAATGAGATGTGGACCTACAAGTGGGAAATGGAGCAAGAGTTGTTGCATTAGCTATATGAACATATACTTTGTCATTACCTAGTGGACTTGTTTTAGATTTAGAGGATTGTTATTTCGTACCTAGTTTGACTAAAAACATTTTTTCAATTTCTTGTTTGGACAATATTGGTTTTGAGATTATTATTAAGAATAATAGTTGTTCTTTTTCCCTCAATAATATTTTTTATGGTACGGCTCAATTAGTCAAAAGCCTCTATATCTTAGATCAAGATAATTCCATATATAACATAAATATGAAAAGATCAAAAATAAATAACTCTAATCAAACTTATCTCTGGCATTGTCGCTTGGGTCATATAAGTGAGAAACACATATCAAAACTTCATAAAGATGGATTTTTGGATTCTTTTGTTTTCCAATAACTTGATATATGTGAACCTTGCTTAATGGGAAAATTGACTAAATCACCGTTTGACGGTAAAAACGAGCGAGCAAGTGATTTATTAAGCCTAATACATAGTGATGTATGTGGACCTATGAATACGCAAGCAGGAGAAGGGTTTCAATACTTCATTACTTTTATTGACGACTCCAGTAGATATGGGTATGTTTACCGAATGCATCATAAATCTGAAGCCCTTGAAAAGTTCAAGGAATTTAAGAATAAAGTACAAAACCAACTAGGAAAGAGTATCAAAGCTCTTCGATCAGATCAAGGAGGAGAATATTTAAGCCTAGAGTTTGATGAACTTCTTAAAGGATGTGGGATTGTCTCACAACTTACACCTCTAGGTACTCCACAACACAATGAAGTCTCTGAAAGGAGCAATTGAACATTGTTAGACATGGTTCAGTCAATGATGAGTCATGCTGATCTTCTAACTTTTTCAGGGACATACGTTAGAAACAGCTACTTTCACACTAAATCGTGTTCCGTCTAAATCGGTTCAAAAGACACCATATGAGATATGGATCGAGAAGTGTCCTAGTATGTCTTTTATGAAAATTTATGGATACGAAGTTTATGTTAAACATCAGATGTCTACAAAACTCGAACCCCAATCTCATAAGTGTAATTTTGTGGGATATCCTAAAGAAACTAAATGATATTATTTCTTCAATCCATCCGAGAACAAAGTGTTTGTTGCTCGAACATGAGTCTTCCTCGAAAGAGAATTTATTTTCAGAAAAGAAAGTGGGAGAAATATTGAACTTGAAGAAATTGAAGATCAACCACAAATCACTGAACCAGAGATTGAACAACAACAAGTTCCACAAATATTTGAGGAACATCCAGTCGTTCTTGAAACACAACCACTGCGAAAGTCTACGAGAGAACGCAATGCGCCTGAGAAATATGTATTTCTTGTCACATTGCATGGAGATGTTCTTCTCATGGACCAAGATAAGTCTATGACTTATCAGGAAGCAGTGGAGAGCCCAAACTCTGAGAAATGGCTAGAAGCCATGAAATCCGAGATGGATTCCATGTCAGAAAACCAAGTATGGACTTTGGTTGACCCACCCGAAGGAATTAAGCCCATAGGGTGCAAATGGGTTTTCAAAAAGAAAACTGACATGGATAGCAATAGACAAACATACAAAGGGTGATTGGTCGCTAAAGGATTTCGTAAAATTCATGGTATAGACTATGATGAAACTTTTTCTCCTGTTGCTATGTTTAAATCTATCCGGATATTGCTTGCAATAGCTGCATATTATGATAATGAAATCTGGCAAATGGATGTCAAAACCACTTTTCTTAATGGAAAATTGGATGAGGATGTGTACATGACACAACCTGAGGGTTTTGTCAATCCAAAAGATGCCCAAAAAGTATGCAAGCTACAAAGATCCATTTATGTACTGAAGCAAGCTTCTCGAAGTTGAAATCTTCATTTTAATGAGGCAATCAAAAAATTTGGTTTTATTAAAAATGAAGATGAGCTATGTGTTTTCAAGAAAGCTAGTGGGAGCACTGTCACATTCTTGGTATTGTATGTAGATGACATACTAATAATAGGAAATGACATACCTACCTTACAGTCTATAAAGACTTGGTTAGGAAAATGTTTTTCTATGAAAGACTTGGGTGAAACAGCCTACATATTAGGAGTCGAGATCTATAGAGTTAGATCAAGACGACTCCTAGGACTAAGTCAAAATACATACATAGGCAAAGTATTGAAAAAATTCAGTATGGAAGAATCTAAAAGAGGATTCTTACCTATGAGACATGGCATTTTGCTCTCGAAGGAAATGTATCCTTCAACGCCTCAAGAAAGAGAACGCATGAGTAAGATACTATATGCTTCGGCCATTGGATCTATCATGTATGCCATGCTATGTACATGTCCAGATGTATCATATGCACTAAGTATGACAAGTCGATACCAAGTAGATCCCGGTGAAGGTCATTGGGTTGCAGTCAAAAACATCCTTAAGTACTTAAGAAGAACTAAGGATACATTCCGTATGTATGGAGGTGAGGAAGAGCTATGTATAAAAGGTTATACTGAAGCAAGCTTTCAAACTGATCGCAATCGGGTTTTGTATGTTGCCTTAATGGAGGTGTTGTAAGCTGGAAAAATTTAAAGCAAGATACAGTAGCAGATTCTACGATAGAAGCCGAGTATATTGCAGCAAGCGATGCTGCAAAAGAGCTTGCTTGGATCAAAAAGTTCATATCTGAACTAGGGTTCGTGCCTAGCATATTGATAAGTGTTCAAAAGTAATATTTTTCTTACCCATTTTACTCATATTATTGTTAGACTTAGGCTCATATTAGTTGCATAATAAGCCATTCATGCATTAGTTCATGTTTCCTTCCAACGTTGAGCTTGATTACACAACTTGGTAGTTTTTGTGGGAAAAGATGCTGCTTTGGTGTGTTTTGTGTGTATGTGCAGGATCATTTGCCAAAGCAAGGCTAGAGCTAGTGCCAGGGAAATACATGAAGGAGATGCCGAGCTAGTTGCCAGGGCAATACATGAAGGAGATGCCGAGCTAGTTGCCAGGGCAATACATGAAGGAGACGCCGAGCCAGTTGCCAGGGCAATTGTCGACAAAGAGCAAAGGTGATATGGTAGTCGAAATTGATGACTAGACAAGCTCAAAATGACGTGGAGCAAAGCCCAAACCCAAAGGAATTTGATTTCCATGAAGAGATTAAAGAATAATTAAATTCCAAGAAGATAGGAGAAGTTCTAGTAGGAATATAATTATAATAAAGAATTATATTCTTTAAAGATAATTTAATTCCAACTTAACTTCCTCCTCAAAGAAGGACTTTGACCTAGCCCTATAAATAAGAAGGGAATTTCGACAATCTAAGAGAGAAAGAGAGGGGAATTTCGACAAGTCCAAGGAGGGCAAGAGGAGAGAATTTTCGACAAGCATCTAGGGCAAGGAGGATTTCGACAAGCCTCCTCCTTCATCCTTTTCTTTCTTGTTCGATTGGGTTCATGCTAGGGATTATTTATCTTGTGATTCTTTGGAACCTAGCCATGAATTAAATCTATTTGGCTATGGTTATTGTGTTTTGTGGTTGTGAGAAACTATTGGTTTTTGTTTAGGTAATAAGAGTTTGCACTTTTCCATTCAAGGTTTATTCATTCTTGGTTCTTATTCTTGTTTGCGAGTGAATTGGGAGAGGATCTCGTGATTTCATCTATTTATCTAATATCGGGATAGTTAGATTCAAGAAACGAATGAATATGATCTTTATTCAATCTATTGATGGTGAAGATTAATCCGGCTTAGGAATAAGTTAAGGATTTCAACGGCTAAGAGGAGCGCAAGATTGGTTGTTGTTCACCCTTGATTCACGCAGGGATGTATTATCAAGGCATGCACAAGTAGCTAGAGTTTCGACTTAGGGATAAGAAGAAACCATTGAAGAACGCTTTGCCGAACCTTGAAGATTGCTGCCCAGACGCCCAAGTAGTTGCCCAACTAGTTGCCCAGGCAACCATCGATTAGTTGCCAAGGCAACCCTGTTGTGCAAGTTGCCCGTGCACTCTTTTACCAAGACGATCCAATCGGCTATCACACCTCAACTCACGATAACCTGGCCTATATCTCTCTCATTTGACCTCATCTACTCTTTTACTTTATTGCTTTCTAGATTAGTTATTAGTTAAACTCCTATAATCCTTTATTTGTGTTTTTACTTTTTACAATGCAAGAGACTAGATTCTTGAAGTGGCACCAATCCCTATGGAGATGATATCTTTTATACTATAACTTGCAACGTGTATACTTGCACAATTGCGTAGCACTTATTACGCGCAACAAGTTTTTGGCGCCGTTGCCGGGGATTGGCAATAGCGACTTTGTTTTTATTTTCTTGCACTTTCTTTTTACTTTTCTTGTTTAAAATTCAAAGGGCTAACAAACTTTGGTTTTGCATTGGTATATGACCAGGGCGAGACCGACTTCACCAGAATATCCCTTTGATCTAGAAATCGAATGAACCTTACAAAGACTTAGACGAAGGATAAGAGTAGCAATGGCTAATCAAGACGGCAATATGAATCAAGATGTTCCAGTAGGAGGAGAAGTGATTCTTGCACGAAACAGAACTATTCGAGACTATCTTGAAGAAAATTTAGATGGACTTAATCCATGAGTTGTCGCACCTGAAATTGAAGCCGACCACTTTGAGTTAAAACCGGTAATGTTTAATATGATCAACACAATTGGTCAATTTGGCGGCTCAGCAACTGAAGATGCACGGCAACATCTAAAATCTTTCCTCGAGATTTGTAACTCGTTCAAAATACACGGAGTCACCCCGATGTCTTACGATTAAGATTATTCCCCTATTCACTGAGGGATAGGGCGAAAGCATGGTTAAATAGCATTCCTGCTGGATCAATAGCATCTTAGACCGATCTTTGTCGTGATTTCTTTGCTCGATTTAATCCTACAAATTTAACTGATAAGCTTCGTAACGACATTACTTCTTTTCGGCAGGCAGATGATGAATCCATGTACGAGGCTTGGGAGATATATAGAGAACTTCTACACAAATGCCTCCTACACGGATTCCCGGTGTGGACTCAAGTAACGATGTTTTACAACGCCGTGAATACACCAACAAGGATGATGCTAGATGCCTCGGCAAACGACATACTCCTAGATAAGTCACCGGAGGAAGCAATGCAAATTTTAAACAGGCTGGCCAAGAATGATTATCAATTCCCCTCTACTAGAAGAGGAGGAGTTAGACCCCAAGCCACAATACATGAACTAGGATCATCAGATTCAATTTCGGCACAATTGGCCACTTTAACCAAGATGGTCCAGAACATGCAAAAACCAAACAACACACATGAGGTCAAGGTAATGGATTCTTTTTGTGAGTTATGTGGTGATAACCATGATTCTTCTGAATATATGCAGAAATCCGAATCCAGCTTCTATGTGGGGAATTACAATCGGAACAACAATGTGATGTCCAATACATACAATCCAGCTTGGAAGAAGCACCCAAATTTTTCATAGAGTAATCCCAAAAATGCTCTAAACCAGAACAATCAGAATGGACAAGCATCGGGATTCCAGCAGAATATGCCACGGCAACAGTTGCCGTAGCAACAATCGATAACATCTAGTTCTTTGGAAAATTCTCTAAATACTTTTATGATGAAAACTAAATCTTATATGGCTGAGAATAGTAACTTCATAAAAAGAACTGATGCTTTTATTAACAGGACCGAGATGAGAATGCAAAACCAAGAGGCGGCAATCAAATCATTGGAAAATCAAGTCGGACAGTTTGCTCAAAATCTGAATACTAGACCGCAAGAAGGTTTACCTAGCGATACTGAAGTCGCAAGAGGAACTGGCCATGAGCAATGTAAGGCAATCACCACTAGAAGTGGCCAACAACTTAGAGAGGCTCAAACCCTCTCATCAAACAAAACTCCACAAAAAGATCAAGACGAACCTAGCGGCAAAGCCTCAGATGCTGAACCAGGAATTGTCGTGGCAACCGGCAATAAGCATGCCTCGGCAACCAACGATAAAGACGCCTCGACAACTTGCGACAAGCATGCCTCAGCAACCCCAATTGGTAACGCCTCGGCAACTCCAGTTATCCCGACAATACCATCAATCAGGTTCCAAACCAATGAAAGGATCGAAGATATCCGACTTCCACCACCATTCCCACAAAGGTTAAAACGACAAAAGCAAGAATATCAATTCAAGAAGTTTCTTGATATCCTAAAGCAAGTCCACATCAACTTGCCATTGGTGGAAGCAATTGAACAAATGCCAAACTATGCCAAGTTTCTTAAAGACATTGTGTCCAAGAGAACAAGGCTAGGAGAGTTTGAAACAGTTGCCGCAACAGAAGGATGCATGGCAATGTTGCACAATCGTATGCTACCCAAGTTGAAGGATTCCGAAAGTTTCACAATACCCTGTTCCATTGGAAACCACTATGTCGGGAAAACACTATGCAACCTTGGGGCTAGCATAAACTTGATGCCTAAATCGGTTTTCCAGAAACTAGGAATCGGGAAGGCAAGACCTACAACAGTTATGCTACAGCTAGCCGACAGATCCTATGTGCATCCAGAGGGAAAAATCGAGGACATACTGGTAAAAGTTGATAAATTTATTTTTCCCGCTGACTTTATTGTTTTGGATTGTGAAGCAGATGAGCATGCACCCATCATTCTCGGGAGACCATTCCTAGCAACAGGGAGAACCTTGATCGATGTTGAAAAAGGAGAACTCACAATAAGGGTGAATGACTAGCAAGTTAAACTAAATGTGTTCCAAACACTAAGGCATGCCGATGATCCAGAAGAATGCCAACTTCTTCATGCCACGGTCGAGTTTAACTTCGATGAGGAATTTAGTTGCCTGGGCAACTACATTGTCGATCAAGAGAAACTTGAGGAGTATGAAGAACCGGTCGATAAGGAACAACAAGAATAGGCAAATTGGCTAGTCAATCGACCAGGTACATACTTTGAACCACTAGATTACTCAGGTAAGGAAGGTAAACTCGAAAAACCCTCTATTGAACAACCACCGATTCTTGAGTTGAAACAATTGCCAGATCAACTAAAATATGCATACTTAGGAACTGATAATAAATTGCCTGTAATTATTTCTTCTAAGTTACATCCTGAGCAGGAAAAGAAGCTGATCAAGATGTTGAAGCTACACAAAAAGGCAATAGGGTGGACAATTGCCAACTTGAAGGGAATTAGCCCGGCAGTGTGCATGCACAAGATTTTGTTGGAAGATGATCACAAACCTTCAATTGAGGCCCAGAGGAGACTGAATCATGCCATGAAAGGGGTTGTAATGAAAAAAATCATCAAGTGGCTTAACGTCGACATTATATACCCTATCTCTGATAGTACATGGGTAAGTCTGGTACAATGTGTACCGAAAAAGGGAGGTATAACAGTGGTAAGTAATGAAAACAATGAACTCATTCCAACCAGGACTGTGACCGGTTGAAGGGTTTGTATGGATTATCGAAAGCTAAACAAAGCCACTAGGAAATATCACTTCCCATTACCCTTTATTGATCAAATGCTTGACCGTCTTGCAGGTAAACCCTTTTATTGTTTTCTTGATAGTTATTCAGGTTATAATCAAATTGCCATAGCACCAGAAGATCAAGAAAAGACAACCTTCACATGCTCATACGGTACTTATGCTTTCTGAAGGATGCCGTTCGGATTGTGTAACGCCCCGACAACCTTCCAAAGATGCATGATGGCACTCTTTTTAGACATGGTCGAATACTTCCTTGAGATCTTCATGGATGATTTTTTTGTTTTTGGTAATGACTTCGACAACTGTCTCGACAATTTAGAGAGGGTGTTGGCAAGATGTGAAGAAACTGATTTAGTCCTCAATTGGGAAAAATGACATTTTATGGTAGATGAAGGAATAGTTCTCGGTCACAAGATTTCATCCAAGGAAATTGAAGTAGACAAAGCCAAGGTGGACGTGATCGAGAGATTACCCCCACCAAGTTCGGTTAAAGAAATTCGAAGCTTTCTTGGACATGCAGGTTTTTACAGGAGGTTCATTCATAATTTTTCTAAAATCACTAAACCCTTGTGCAATTTGCTTGAACAGGATAAAGTCTTCGATTTTGATGATTCTTGCACCCAAGCATTCAAAACCCTAAAGAAAAAGCTTACATCGGCACCCATTGTTGTTCCACCAGATTGGACGCTACCTTTTGAGCTCATGTGTGATGCAAGTGATTTCGTGGTAGGAGCAGTCCTAGGCCAACGCACATGTAAGACATTCCATGTGATATACTATGCTAGTAAAACTCTTAATAGTGCTCAAGTGAATTACACAACAACGGAGAAAGAGTTACTAGCTGTAGTTTTCGCATTTGTCAAGTTCTGATCCTATTTGATTGGTACAAAGGTAATTGTTCATACGGACCATTCGGCAATCACATACCTATTTGCTAAAAAGGATGCTAAACCTCGTTTGATTCGTTGGATATTACTTTTACAAGAATTTGATATTGAAATTAAGGAAAGGAAAGGAACAGAAAATCAAGTGGCCGATCATTTATCACGTTTAGAACGCAACAGGGAGAAGGACGCGGATCTAGAAATATGCGATGCATTCCCGGATGAACAACTTTTAGGTGCCTCGGCAACCATGGACGCGCACGCCTCGGCAACCCTTGACGCTTCGGCAGCCCTTGACGCGCACGCCTCGGCAATTTTGGAAGCAGTAGCCACGGCAGCACATGCTTCGGCAATACCCTGGTACGCAGATTTAGTTCATTTCCTTGTTTGTGGTATTTTACCTTATGGCATTACTCACCAAGGGAAGAAGCGGTTCCGCCATGATGCTAAGCATTACTTTTGGGACGAGCCTCTTTTGTTTAAACAATGTGCAGATCAGGTTATACGCCGATGTGTCCCTAAAGAAGAGCAATAGAATGTACCCCGGCAATGCCATTCTTCACCCTATGGAGGACATTTTGGAGGAACTCGTACCGCGGCCAAAGTTTTGCAATCCGTTTTGTATTGGCCAACATTGTACAAAGATGCCCAAGCACCTAACGCCCAGGAAACTCGGCCATCAACCTCGGGACACTTTAAAGCACTCTTGCACCCATTAGCAAGCCACCTAAGGCAAATTGAAGACTGGCAACTAATGTTCATGCGGTACATGAAGGAGCACAACAATGCCATCACCCAAGTCATCCTAGAAAAGTACCCGAACAATCGCGTGCCGTTCCCAATCTTTCCTGCCAAGATCCTTGCCCCGGCAACCAATGAAGCAGTCGCCACGATAACTGCAACAGATAATGTCGCGGCAACCTACATCGTGCACGCACAAGCTGATGCCACGACAACCAACCCTGAAGATGCCATGGCAACCAAAGCTAAAGATATCCTGGCAACCACTGCAAAAGCCAAAGGTAAAGCACCTATGCCCGAATCAACTCCTACGGAATCATTTTCTAATTTTTCAGATTCGGACGAGTCCTCCATTGCACCAACAAAGACCGCACCAATTGAATCCTCCAAGCGAAAAGCCAATGACATTGATGAAGAGGACGGTGAGGACAACCCCGTACGAGGATCGATTCCACCACCGGCAACAAGAAAACAACCATCGCGTTCAAGCAAGAGAATCAAGACACCGACCAAAAGGAAACTAATCATCTACGATGACGAACTCTCGGAGTAAGTCCTCGTATGCATTTTATTTTTTGTTATTTTTATGCATGCATTGAGGACAATGCCTCACTCGAGTTTGGGGGGGATTGTTATTAGTAGTTACCAGGTTTAGTTACATTCATCTTAAGTATTACATTTAGGATACATAAATTGCTTGCCATGCCTTTAGTTGGAACAAGAATTGCTTAGATTTGATGAATATCCGATGATGACTTTGCCAATGCACTTAATTGATAGAATTTTTATTCTAGGATAACCATGGAAAAACTTAGAATTTTACTATGATGCTAATTTAGATGAAACACTGTTGTGGTTTGATTGATTTAAGGAATTCTAGTGAACTTAGGTTGAAAATTAAACAAATTGGGGGATTAGAATAAAAATTGGATGAATGCTAGAGGTTCCCGAAATTGGCTCTAGCATGTGCTAAAAAAATTGATCACTAGAGGTGCCCGAAACTGGCTCTAGTATGTGTTAAAAAAATTGATCGCTAGAGGTGCCCGAAACCGGCTCTAGTCGAATAAACTAACTTAAGAAAACTAAAAAAACAAAACACTAGAGGTGCCAAAAACTGGCTCTAGTTAAAACATGTTAAAAAGAACCCAATAAAGTAATTTGAAAACCTATTGTTTGCATAGAATCCGAAAAATCAACTTGCACACAACTCCGCACACACTCACAAGCATTATAGTTTGATTCCGAGTAACTCCTAAGTTTTCCGAAAAATAAAAAGCCAATCATACTTTGTGCCCCGGTTCAGAGAATTGAAATCAAGTTCAAAGCTAAGTTTGTGAAAATTGAAGTCTTGGCAAGTAATTATGAGTTTGCATTGCTTGAAGACAAGCAATAGTTCGAGTTTGGGGGTGTGATAAGTGTTCAAAAGTACTATTTTTCTTACCCTTTTTACTCATATTATTGTTAGACTTAGGCTCATATTAGTTGCATAATTAGCCATTCATGCATTAATTCATGTTTCCTTCCAACGTTGAGCTTGATTACACAACTTGGTAGTTTTTGTGGGAAAAGATGCTGCTTTGGTGTGTTTTGTGTGTATGTGCATGATCATTTGCCAAAGTAAGGCTAGAGCTAGTGCCAGGGAAATACATGAAGGAGATGTCGAGCTAGTTGCCAGGGCAATACATGAAGGAGATGCCGAGCTAGTTGCCAGGGCAATGCATGAAGGAGACGCCGAGCCAGTTGCCAGGGTAATTTTCGACAAAGAGCAAAGGTGATATGGTAGTCAAAATTGATGACTAGACAAGCCCAAGATGACGTGGAGCAAAGCCCAAACCCAAAGGAATTTGATTTCCATGAAGAGATTAAAGAAGAATTAAATTCCAAGAAGATAGGAGAAGTTCTAGTAGGAATATAATTATAATAAAGAATTATATTCTTTAAAGATAATTTAATTCCAACTTAACTTCCTCCTCAAAGAAGGACTTTGACCTAGCCCTATAAATAAGAAGGGAATTTCGACAATCCAAGAGAGAAAGAGAGGGGAATTTTGACAAGTCCAAGGAGGGCAAGAGGAGAGAATTTTCGACAAGCATCTAGGGCAAGGAGGATTTCGACAAGCCTTCTTCTTCATCCTTTTCTTTCTTGTTCGATTGGGTTCATGCTAGGGATTATTTATCTTGTGATTCTTTGGAACCTATCCATGAACTAAATCTATTTGGCTATGGTTATTGTGTTTTGTGGTTGTGAGAAACTATTGGTTTTTATTTAGGTAATAAGAGTTTGCACTTTTCCATTCAAGGTTTATTCATTCTTGGTTCTTATTCTTGTTTGCGAGTGAATTGGGAGAGGATCTCGTGATTTCATCTATTTATCTAATATCGGGAGAGTTAGATTCAAGAAATGAATGAATATGATCTTTATTCAATCTATTGATGGTGAAGATTAATCCGGCTTAGGAATAAGTTAAGGATTTCAACGGCTAAGAGGAGCGCAAGATTGGTTGTTGTTCACCCTTGATTCACGCAGGGATGTATTATCAAGGCATGCACAAGTAGCTAGAGTTTCGACTTAAGGATAAGAAGAAACCATTGAAGAACGCTCTACCGAACCTTGAAGATTGCTGCCCAGACGCCCAAATAGTTGCCCAACTAGTTGCCCAGGCAACCATCGATTAGTTGCCAAGGTAACCCCGTTGTGCAAGTTGCCACGGCAACTGAGTTACCCGTGCACTCTTTTACCAAGACGATCCAATCGGCTATCACACCTCAACTCACGATAACCTGGCCTATCTCTCTCTCATTTGATCTCATCTACTCTTTTACTTTATTACTTTCTAGATTAGTTATTAGTTAAACTTCTATAATCCTTTATTTGTGTTTTTACTTTTTATAGTGCAAGAGACTAGATTCTTGAAGTGGCACCAATCCCTGTGGAGACGATATCTTTTATACTATAACTTGCAACGTGTATACTTGCACAATTGCGTAGCACTTATTACACGCAACATATATCAAATGCTATAGATCTACGTTGTGACAACAACGGAGCCATCGCACAAGCAAAAGAACCCAGATCTCACCAACGATCCAAACACATACTTAGGCGTTACCATCTCATTCGTGAAATCATTGATCGAGGGGATGTAGAAATATGCAGAGTACCAACGGATGACAATATCACGGATCCACTAACAAAGCCTCTGACACAGCAGAAGCATGAGTGTCACACTAAGTCTCTTGGTATTAGGTATATGAGTAATTGGTCTTAGTACTAGTGGGAGATTGTTGGAGTATGCCCAAAGACCAATTATGAGATGGCTGTAAAAGACATACTTATTTTATCTTGTTTATTAATAAGAAGCCATTATTATTATTTCAGACTTATTCTGTGTATCTATAAATAAACTAAATTATAATAAAGTCCTTAGAATAATATAGTTATTCTTGAATGTCCTTAGTCAAGAATTATTGTGGGTTTGGACAACAATAATGTATTAAGACTAATATGTAGTTGATTGATGACAAAGTGTTGTCATTGACATGGAGATGTCAAAATCAATACAAAAGTATGTGTTAAGGAACAACATACTGGACTAACCCGCTATGAGCATGTTTCTTGGAATATTATGTGACAGTCACAACATTGCTCATGGTGATAACTACATGTATGATCCTCAGACTTGAGATCATCATTATTTCAACATCGTGAGTGACATATTTTGATACGGCCAAACATGTCGTAACTGACTACACTATAAAGACTGATATTGGATATGTCACAATCCATGTAGCGAAATATGGTTGATCAAGATATGATTTGTCCCTCATACATAATAGGAGTAATATCATGGGCCACTTGATTGAGTGAGACTAGAAAATGCATGGCCATGCTCGAATAAATTGATACGGGACATCATAGTTATTCGTTTATAATAGTCTACTCAAGATATCAAGAAACATTAGATGGACTATACACTTGTGACTAATCCATGACTAGTGTCCAATCTAGATGTAAGCATAAAAGGATGAAATACATAAAAGAAGTTAATCACAAAAAAGGTTAAATTGAACTACGATTTCATGTAACTTAGGTAGCAATGATGTATTGCTAGATGCCACTCATTGCTTGTAATATTAGAATTGTTTTGGATATTACTGCTAACGTTACATGAACCTACAAGGGTCACACCGTATGATTAAAACAAATAAATATCGACTAGATATTATGTGTACAAACTTGTTGTACACGTAATTAGTGAGAAACCGAAATTGTTATAATTATTGTAATTATGGACCATTTCGTTTTTATAGATATGTTAATATTTGATAAGTTATTGTAATTATCAAATACTATTAAATATATATCTTTAAAAGAAACCTAATTAAAGTAGAATCAGATTCTACATATTTAATTATATTCGGTTAAATGTATTGTATATTTAAAGAATCTGGATTTAATTAGAATTAGGTTTTTAAATATTATATAAAGGCATAAGGTCTAGCAGCCAACACATGTTTTTTTCGAAAATCTTCTCTAACAGTTAGAGAAGAGAATAATTGTTCGTTTTATTCAGGTGGACTGCGTAAAGGTCGAAACGCTGCTGTGACGACTCAGATTTGATTTGGATTCTCCTATACTCGTTGCGGAATTCCAGATTACTTGAGGTAATGTTTTCATCCTTTATCACCTCGATTTCGTCCCTTGTACATGGATCGCTGGTGGATTACGCCGGATAATTTTTTCGCTGCGCTATGGGGTGTACCGGCGTTTACCAACAGTAGGGGACTCAACTATAAATAGAGACATTCCCCCACCTTATTTGTTCTTGAGTGTTCTTGGCTTTCTTTCTTTGTTCTTAGTTGTCTTCTCTATATTTTCTTTCCACTTAAAACGATTCAACATTCTTAGTGCCTTGGAAGAATTTGATCTTCTCGAGTGAGAATTCAAGCTAACTTAGCCGTTTGTCTATATTTATATTTATAATTATTATATTTTACAATAAAATATGCAAATTTTAAAAAATTCACGACCTCGGCACCTGTAGTGGCCACAATGACATTCTTTTTGTCAGCAACCGCGATAAACGTAACCGAAAATACGGCATCGAACGCTTTTTAAATACCTGCAAGCCATTGCGAATAAATTAAAAAGAAAAAGGCAAAATAGAGTAGCTGATCAATTGTGGAAGCCATAAGATCAGTTGAAATGAAATTTTGATGGAAATTTGAGATACCGACCATTTTCGATTGGCTTCAATGATTAAGGTTTACGAATTTTTGGGGCAGAGAAATGGAACAAGCCCTAGAGCTGTGGCGGTGAGAGTGTTCGATTATTCAACGTCTACAACCGTCGTGAGGAACGTCGCGGCGTTGTTTTTGCGTGGACCCGGCTTTCGTTGTAATATCAGATCTGCGTTTAGTAGCGACACTAGTTGGAAATTAATCGTGGTCGCGGCCCCGACCCACACCTTCTTCGTGTTCGCAAGACGCGTCGTTTTTTATACTCACACCTACCGTATTAGGAATGCAATTACGAATTTTGTTGGGGTAAACATTTGATCAAAGTCTAGTTAAAATTTTTTAAATCAGTTAAATAGTTTAGTCGTATTTTATATAACAAATTTTATTTAAATTTTTTGAGTTGTTAAAGTTTCTGTTTAAATGTAATTGTAAATATTTATAATATTATGACACTAATTGATTCTAATTTAAAGTATTTTTTATAATTCATATTTTTCCTATGAAGATATAGACATATTAAATAGAATTAAGAAACTCGACTCGAACTTAGAAACTCATCCACTAATTACTAAAAATTTTGTTAAAAATGATGCATTTAGGGTCTATGCGATTAGACATACTAAATATAGTTTTTCCTCTAATTTTTTTTAGAAATCTTAATTTAAATTCTAATCATAATTCTTTCTAGAGATGAGGAGAAGGAAAGACTCTAGGGAAAGGAATGGAGTGTTCTAAGTGGGTTTAGAACTCATAACCTAAGGAAGATGAGAGAACAAAGATAAACAGCTTAACGTCTGGGTCAACTGACCAAATATACTTACTTTCTAATTATTTAAGTTCTAATGGCTTAAAGAAAGACGTGTAAGTATAGTTGAGGTCTTAAACCAGGCTTGGGTAGATTTTTTATTTATTACTAGTCTTAAGATTGAGTTATGTGAAGACAATGGCTGAACTCAACCTCAATTATTAAAGGATTCATTTTAAAAGTCTAAATTTATTGCGGAGCATTTTAAAATTTTAAATTCGTGTAAAGTTTCG
This sequence comes from Hibiscus mutabilis, assembly GCA_019671005.1. Lineage (NCBI taxonomy): Eukaryota > Viridiplantae > Streptophyta > Magnoliopsida > Malvales > Malvaceae > Hibiscus > Hibiscus mutabilis. The sequence continues at coordinate 81,108,785 of CM033711.1, forward strand.
CCACTTATAAAGATTAACTTGTTCAAAGGTTGGGCTATTTGTCTAAATCGAACGATTCATTCTAAATTTAGAGGGTTTGAACAAAAATATTAGTTCCGAAAAATGAACATGGATAAAATTTTTAAACCCATTTAAAAAATGGGTTGGATTCGGGTTCAATATTCAAGACCCGAGTTTGATCCGACAATTTTATAAATTTATAATATAAAAGTTGACGGACCAAATTAAGATGAATTAAAGCACAGTAACTAAATCTCAAGCATGACCATAAAAAAAGGACTAAAATCATAATTTGATGTTTATTTCCTGAATATCAATTTATAAGTTGTTTGTTCGAAGTAATGAGGCCAATAAAACATACGCCTAATGATTGAAAATCGAGGTTGAGGGCAATGATGTATGCTATTATCACACAATCTCTCCAATTGTATTTGTCCTGGTGGCAACTCCGACAAGCAAAAAGAACCTGGAAAGTGGAAACTCAACTACTTGTTCTCTGGGACTGGTAATCTTCTCGACTTCCTTTCTTCTTGGCAAAAAGCCATCCAATCATGGAGATTGTTGCCTTCCTTCTAACTTTCTTAACTGCTTTTTCCACCATTTCCTCTTTGTATTCAGCTAACGAGGGAGGGCTTGCAAATTTCACGTATCCCTTCTTTTGGAACTCATCTGTGGCCTCTTCATTCTGTGGTATAAAATCAATTTTGGTCGCCTTTTTGATGAACTTGAAGTCTTGTTTCTCAGGCTCAAATCGCTGCTTCTGAAACTCTTTTGACCTGAGCTGCTGCACATCTTTTTTCGTTCTTTCAAGCTCTTGTTTTAATGCTTTTATGCTGTATGACATTAAGTTGCCTTCCTCTTTGGTCCTCTGCAGGCTTTGCTTTGTTTCTTCTAGCTCGGACATTAGGACTTCAATCTTGGATTGACCTTTCCCGCTTTCTCCTATATCTTGAACTCTCATCTGGCAATAGGAAATTAAACACGGACGAGTGTCGGATATGAATATGGTTATACGTTGAGCGGTAACCTTTTATTTAGGATACAAACTTAGCACAAACATATGCATCAACTATTTTATGTCAGTATAGAAAAAAGAGACAACCTCTTTGAGCTTGTTGCCATAAATTTCTGCAACCAGAACTTTTTCTCCAAATAACATGACTGCCTCCTTAACCGATCAAAAGGGTGGTCGGGTATCAATCTCCACCCATCCGACGATGGTGCCGCCGCCGACTTCCTCTGGCTCCATGGCTATAAAACTTTCAAGGATATACAGAAAAAATTAAAGTAGGTGTGTAACTGAGTTTGGATCAGGTGATGAAAAGAACTCCCCCTTTTTATCACATGAGAAAAGTGAAAGGGGTCGTTAGAGATGGAGTTTGACGTAATTAGTTGAACTTAGAGGAAACTAAATGAAAATTGAGTATTAGTATTGAGGGTTAAGTTACTTGGCGTCTACTTCACCAGAATATTGTTAATTGAAGTTGACAAGGGGTGGTTGGATTGGATCCTCCATCCGAGTTTTGTTTGATTAGGACACGCCTCCTTACTCGGTGGCGCACCTGCACATGTCCAAAAATTTCATGCTTGGTGTATTGGCAAAAGATCCTGAAGTCGCTTATAGCAGCAAGACTTTGTTCACAAGGTTACAGTATAAACCTATTACACTTGCTCCTAATTCTGCAAGGGTTCTGCCTTTTCTTGTTCCTGGTTCTGTTTCAGATTCTTCTGGAATGCAGCATCAGGTTGCTGAAGTTCCACAGGGTTCTGAGGAAGCTCCTTTAACCCTTGATATAGCCTTGCCCTTAATAAATGTCATTATCTGTGTTAATTGTTTATTCCTTCAGTTGGTTTCATTATCTGTGTTAAATACTGCAGTTGGTTAAAGCTGAACATGTCTGCACTTTATCTTGATAATAAGTAATCGTGTTATTCCCATTTCAAAAACAACAAACAAACAATAACCAAAGAATGTCATTTTTTATTCAATCACTTGATTCGTGATTTGTTTTTTTTCAATGAACCTCTTTCCAAATTCAGATGACAAAAAGAAAGGGAATTCCAAAAGATGAGGTATAAAGACACACAACTCCACCACTCCCCAGTCCCGCCATTTATAAAACCTAGATACTAGTTGTTCATTCATCATCTTGCTCGTCCATAGGAAACCGCAGGTGCTTTCCTTTCGGTGTCGGCAATCCCTTCAAGCGCATAACCTCAGAAGCACACTCTTCTTCAATCTCATCATTACTGTTGTATACAAATCTAGTGTGCTTCCCTTTGAACATCTCCTTCATACTCATCTTGCATAAACCTTCGCAAAGCTCATCAACCAACAATCCTCCATCATCACCCATTTCTTCTTCTTCTTCTTCTTCATGGTAATCATCTCCCATTTCTTCAATTGTTTCCTCATCTTCATCATGGGTGGTTGCATTCACCTGCATTGACCAAACAGAGGAGTTATCATCATCAATGGATGCATTCTCTTTGCTTGCACTGCTTTCCCCTGTTATCACTCCTTCATCTGTCACCACCGAATCGCATTCTGTTGAATCCGAAGTCTCTGATTTCTCAGAAAAGTCCAGCAGCAATGACCTTGTTATCATACTTTTCTGGGATTCAACACTCACTCCATCGAATATGCCACTCACCACCTATCATAATCCACAAAAGAATCAAACAATAATTAAGCATTTTTGGTCTCATAAGATTCAAACTTCAATGGGAAACATAAGTGTGAAAATCTAACCTCGGAAATCCTCAACTTTTCCTCAACAACAGGAAGTTTCATCACTATTGCACCCAATCCAGTGTTGTTAACACCTCCTTCCTCAACCTGTGGCGTATTTGCAGGAGTAGGAGCCACAAGGCCCATTGGGGAATTCACGCAGCTTTGGAGATGAAGAAAAGGGCGACGGTTGTCTGACAGAACTTTCGAAAGCTCGGCTTCTTCTTCGACCTTTTGCAGGAGAGTCTTGACTTGCCCCCTTAGCAACGCCTCGCCGGAACCGGGAGTCATCATCCTCATGTTCTTGCCTCCCCGCTGCTTAGATATATCAGATGTTGGCGTCCCCATTGCAAGCCCGACAACAGGTGAATCATTTGTTACGTCAAAAAGGGCAGTCCTTTCTTGTTTCTGCTTTCCGTTTCTTGTTTTCGACACACTCATCTTCTCAGACTCTTCAATCTTTCCTTCTAAAAAAGAGGGAGAAAACGATGAAGAATAAATAACGAAAACCCATTTTATAAATATTTGAAAACCCCTAAAAAGAAAGTGAAAATGACTCACTGGAAGCAGCCGAAGTCTGGGACCTGGTCACTCTTCTCGTAGAAGAAGGGGTCTCCATCGGAAATCAATCGGAAAGTCTCTGGAAACACAGATTTGTGTTGCAAAAAGAAAACCTTTTTCCCAAAGAATGATGACGGACGGTAGCTGTTCAAAACTTCAAACCCTAAACTTTGAAGAGAAATCAATGGAAAAGAAGAAATTGAATAGGGAATGGAAAAAAACAATGCTTTTAAAGGGCAAAGATTTGAGGGCGCTTATATTGAAATTCAAATGGTGATTTCAAATTTGACCGTTGGAGAAAAGAAAGTAGCCGTTGGAGGGTAGGGTTTGTTTGATTTGATCATGGGTTGGATCTTCTTATTTGGAACTGGGCTCATCATGTCATTGCTACTGAATATTAGGGCAAGGAAATTGGGCTCATGTTTAAAACCCGACAAAGATGGCATGTTTTCTTTGGAACGTTATTACTTTTATCAAGTATAAATCATTTTTTAGTCTCTAAAGTTGGTGTTTTTTTTTTCAAATTGATCCCTGAATTTTGTGTCCACGTTAGTCTTAAACTTCTCATTTTACTCCTTTGAATATGTGACATTATGATGTTATGTCACGTGACACACTCTCAAACTTAGTCATTAAAAGGACTAGAAGATGGGCCAAAAATCCAAGCTAAGAACTAAGGTGGGCAAAAAAGTTTAGTGACCAAATTGAAAAATAATGACTAAAAGCTTATTCATTCTTTTTATGGATAAACAAATTTTAGCCCTCAAACTTGATACTTTTTTTCAATTTGGTCCCTAAACCTTTTTTGGTCCACTTCGGTCACTGAACTTGAATTTTTTTGCCTTTTGATGATGTGGTACAATGAGTGATACAGAAGCTAGGATCAAGAACTACCTCAAATCTAAAAACTCTTTAGATCATAATTAATCTAGCAAACTCACTAATATGATTCGAGAAAACTTCAAAATTTCAAGTTCAGCAAATCAGTAAGGAAGCATGATCTTGGTGTAGAAAACAAGATAGTTATCCTCAGGCACCCTCCTAATCGCAATTAATTAGGCAAACACCCTCAAGCGGCTCTAATCCACCCTCCCAAACGCAATTGAATGTGCAACTAAGAGTGTTAAGACGACCTCCCTCACGGAAACTAGAAGATTCGTGTTGAAGAGTGCTTTGATAGAAAAATTAACAAGATCAATCCGTCAACCTTGAAAAGAAAATCACTCATGGCCTAAGGTTTTTTATAACACAAAAATTCATGATGTTGTATTTTATTAATGAAGCAAATATACCTTTAAATAAGCTACAAATAAAGAATTTAACTTGAACTAGAAAAAATAAAGATAATAATAAAATAAATAAATATATCTTATCTAATCTAAAAAACTAATAAATAAATAACAAATCTAATTCCAAATGATCTAAATATCTTCCTAAATAATCCTAGATTGAATTTAAGTACGAATAATCAATAAAATTATTGAAAATTCGTAATAAATAATAATTTTCGTAATAAATCAATATAGAGTTTTCTGCTTGCACATTCTTCACTAAAAAGGACATAACTTGAGCTCCTGACGTTGGATTGAAGCATTTCAAGATGCGTTGGAAATCTAAGAGACAGAAGAATGTGTTTGAAGAAGACACGTAGACCCAGAACTGTCTGGATCCCATCCGAAAATTCGATGCAAGTCGGTTGAAAATCCAGACTTATAAACAACTTTAGCTTTTTGGCTAAAATGCATTGTTTTAACCCTCCCATGCATGTATCAATGAGAGTGTATCACGTGGTATAATCTCAAAGTGTCACATCATCAGAATGTCTAATATGAAAAAGTTGTCAAGTTTTATGGATTAATATGGACCAAAACAAAGTCTAGAGATTAAATTAAGAAAAATTATCAAGCTTAGGGACTAAAAGTTGTTTTATCCCTTTTTATTATTACAGTTTTCGAGATTATTGATTCATCAACAAGATTCCCCCGTTCCATTCTAACATATGTAGTGGTTTCAGAGATTCATGGCTCCCATTGCAGGCTGTTCAATAATCCACAACTTAAACATTATCCATCGACCCGAACTCAACTTATCTTGTTATATTCAAGGAAAAGTATATTAACAAGTTAATCAGTAACCATTTATACTTAATTCCAGCTAATTTTTACTTTCAATATTCTTTCTTTTTTAATTTGAAAAAAAACTAAGTGGAGTAATAAAGTTCTAATTCCAGTTTCAATATTCTTGTATAATTTAATGATCCGACCGACGTCGGCTTGGGGCGGTGTTTGATTACTTTTCCATCTATATTTGGTGAGAAGTCCATTTGATACGTTGGCCTGAATGGGAAATAAGGCTTCAACTTGACTGCTTGAAAGACAAGTAGCTGCTTCAACTATTGCAGCTAAAATGCATGTGGCAACCGGCAAGTGCACCTTATTGCAGTGTTGGGGCCTGCTTGGCGAGTCATTTTTACTGCAATAATTGCAATGTTGAAAGTTAACAATTCTTTCAGTGGCACTCATTAGCCTCGCAGAGTTCGAGTCTTCCATGCACGACGACAGCTGAGCCTTTCCATAGCTAAATTCTTCTTCAACAGTTTATTTTCTTAGAAAACTTGGTCCAAGGAGAAGAAACAAAAACTTTCAAACATGGATCCTGCAACAAGATCATCAAAATCTCCACCATTGACAACAATTCCTTCATGACCAGGAGAAATAAAAAAAAAACGGGTTCCTTCTTGATGAGATTAACCGTTAACTGGTATGAACGAAAGAAATTTACAATGCATATACATCCAGATGCTGCCACTGATGATTTAAGACAAGATAAAAGCATCAGTCAAGTGAACCTATGAGGAAACATAATTAGAGTTAACTGTCCTCAAGTCATGTATAGAAATGTTCTCCAAGTACCAAAAGAGTCTGGCAGCAAGCAGAAAATACACATGTTTTAAACTGAAATCAGGATTTTACCATTATGGGGTGTCACAGTAAAGACATTTTAGCTTGAGATGCTATCATTCACTTGGACTTTGAAACATCATCGACACTGTTGGAGGAGCTATCATGAATATCTTGACACGAAGAATAACAGCTCAATGGGCTATCGCTCACCGTACTTCTATCTTTTTGTGTTTCCTTGCCTTTCTTTTTTCCAGCAGACGAATCCTGCATATGGCATTCAGTTGCTTTCATTTTCAGCACCCCACAAATTAAAACATGTGTTGTATAATGATAAAAATGACCTCGTATGTTTATGATCCGGGCATTTTCAGTTCAAGTTCCGTCACCACATCGTTAGAGCCGTCACATCTATCTCTGTTACTTCCTATTTGGTGATCCACTGATTAGCTTTTTGTATCCCTTTTGCTAGAAGTGTGGGAAGAAGATGTACTTTTTGGTCTTCTTATTTCAATTTATTGAGTCTAAATCTGATCTTTCTACTTTCTAAGAAGTATTTAGTCCATCTGCCTCTAGTGCCTCCATCGAAACACCACCTTCAACATCAACCGCTACTACTTCCACCGAAACACCCATCACCACTAAATCAATAACCAAATACTCTTCAACATAAATTTAATTTGTAACAGAGGCATCTGTCCAATTCTAATATCACATTAAACAAAAAAAATTGTTATTTATTCTGTCATAAATAGTGCAATGAAAATGGAGAAGGAACCATTAATCATATGTGGGGTCATGGCCAATAATTTTAGATTATTTGTCACAAATTCAACTTACCAAATGCATAGATCAGAGATTCGATAAATAAATAAAAGAAAATGGAGATATGAAGAACTGGAAATAAATGGAATGGGAGGGTAGGAAATTTTATTTTTCAAGAGATAAGAAAAATGTTTCGACCCTCCCACTTTGAGAATTTCTAGTATAAATTAGAAAAATCTTGTTGGACAAAAGACGGTTAAATTCAAAATAAATGTGAAAATAATTAAAGTAACAAGATTACAGTAATTAGAAAATTGAAATAAACGAAAAAAACACATATTTGAAATAACCAAATTCGGTTGCTGAGGCCTGCTAGGAACACAGATTACTTAAGACAGATTCGACCGCTCTTCGGTGCTAGAGGTCGTCGGTCTCCTAGGATACAACAACGAATGATTATCTTCAACAGCACCACTGAGAAATCACGAACGTACTCGAGCCTTCGACTATCACCAGAAAACTATGCAAGTTTGGGAGAGAAAACGTTTTGAATTGTGTGTTAAAACCTGAAAAATACTCATGTATTTATAGGAGAAAATTAGGTTAAACATGAGAAACATTATTTCAATTTTTCCCCTAATCGGATAATTGAGTGGGCTGCAAGCAAAATTCAAATTTAAATCTGAATATATATCTTTTAATTTTCGGGATAATTTGCTATCCAAAAGGAAAAAATTAATTCGAACGTGGTAAAATATCTGCAGGTCTACGTAGGGCCCGACTGGTTCAGACATTCGTGTCGCCCACGTCGTGCAGGTGTGCCCCAACTATGCCCCAATAGTCTCTTTGAAGCGGCCCTACTTCACTCTTGCATAGGTGACTTATGTTGCTCGGCTTCACCGATGCACACAATGGTCATTAAAAGCATTGCTTAGCCTGTTCCGTTTTTAGTCACTGTTTACATCATAGGATTGTACTTGAGAGAGTAACTCCCCACAGTGACCGCACAAGGTCTATGTGATTAGGTTGTCTCTTTGAACCTAGATCTTGGGATCTCCAGTCAACTAGGTAGGGTTTTCCTTCTCATAGCGCCTTAAATTTCCATGGGTTTTAGTCTCATTCCTTTTGATGTTTTCGCAACTTGATCTCGATTTAACCTTTTGGTTAGCGGATCCGCAATGTTATCCTTTGATTTTACATAATTAATAGAGATAACTCCATTTGAGATCAGTTGTCTAAATGAGTTTTGGCTATACCAGAATCACAATTGTCAAATTTCTCAATAGTTTGTCCACATAGTGTGACAATATGAGACTTTCATGTGACCGTTTAATTTGGATGTCTAAAATTATGTCGTCTATATTTAACATGACATTGGTACGTTTCACCTTTTCATTGTTGCATATAACAATGAGCGTGTCATCAACATAGGATCATGTATCCTAATACGCACTTTGTCATACTTTTATTTGTCATCATGACAATGTTTTTGTTTCAACCTTTTGTTGAACCTATGGACTATTTTTTCCATTGATAGTCTCCAAAGTTTGTTTCATTGAATTTGGACTAACTTCCCTAAATATTTAGGAAACATATTTCAAAGAATGAGACATTCTTGTGAATCTATTTTTACACAAGAAATTGATATCCGTTACATAGTCAATGAAAATATAGTCCACTTATTTTTATTTACTTTGGTAATAGGAATATTACCTTTGCAAGACACCCCCACATTTTATGTAATTTAAGAAAGGTTTCTATTTTCTTCCATAACTCATATGGCGTCTTGTCTCTTTCATTTTGTGATACCTTATTAAGATAATTGATAGAATAACTTCCCCAAATATGTTAGGCACATTTTGAAGTTTCAATTTATATCTTCAAAATCATTGTACCCTTTGATGTTGCAACGTTACTCACAAAGAGTTTCTCCCAAATTAATCGATTTATTAATTTTGGGTTTTAACATCCTACTGATAGAGAATAATTTCTCTATAGCATCTTTGCTTTTAAGCAAAACACTAGTTTGTTCTATTATGAAGGTAACAAATTTCCTTCAAACAATTGTTCGCCATATCAATTGTTATGACCAAATTTTTCACAACATTGATCTCGTTCGAAAGTCTGTAGTCCGAGGACTTGTACCCTATCTTATGACATTTGAAGCATTTCCCATTTAGCATCTTGAACATACCGCTTATGAACTCTATTCTTGAATTCATTCCAAGTACGTGTGATTAATTAAAATCACAACAATTTGAAATCTTTCATTTATGGTCCAACGACCCTCACAATTCTTTAGCCATTTTTAAACACTGTGCACTTCATAACATGCATCCGAATATGCTTTAAGAATTTAATTTTAACAAAAATAAATCCACCGATTTCTCTCCAAAAATTGAATCATTCTAGATTCCCACGAATATAACCTCAATGGTTTATTTTCTTTAATAAGTTAGAATCAATACATGATTTCTAACATAGAAATAAATTCAATGATTTATTTCATTTTTTATATCTTCTGTTCAACATTGTGATTAGTAGCACTAAAACCCAAAATAGAGATATCAAGGCAACCCGATCAAAAGGAAATAATCCTTTGATTTTAATTTCGTTGATTCTTGTTTGGAATATCACGTAAACTTGTTAAAACAGCGAAGATTAAATCCTGAAACGAATTATTTACGAGATCTTTGTTTCCAAAACAAATCACAAAATTTCTCATGGTTATCCTACACTTTTTCACAAATAATAATTATCTCAATAATTATTATTTCCAAAGAAAATTGCCTTCAACCATAATTATATTATAATATTATCACGAAAATAATATCATAATTTATGGTATTATCACAAATTTTCCTTTTTCGTGATCCATCTCCCATTGAGGATCATTTTTCTTGGCAACAAAGCCCTTTCTTTTCTTTGTTCTTAGAACAAGAAAGAAACATATCCGGAATCAATAATGATTTCAATAAACCGAAACTCAATTTTGTTTATTTTCGATTTTGTTTTCCACAAAATCTGTAACCTCAGTTACTCTCAACGACAATTTATGTAACACATATTTGTCCCGTTTATTTCTGAGATCTATGCAAACCCGTTAAAATGGCAGGATAATTCCTGAAACCAATTTATTTGCTTGACTCATACACTTATCTCGAATCACCTTTTGAAAATATAAATATGTCTTAAGATTGTTGGACAAAAGATCGTTAAATTCAAAATAAATGTGAAAATAATTAAAGTAACAAGATTGCCGTAATTAAAAATTGAAATAAACGAAAAAACACAGATTCGAAATAACCAAATTCGGTTGCTGAGGACTGTTAGGAATGGAATTTCTTTAAGATAGATTCGACCGCTCTTTAGTGCTAGAGGTCGTCGGTCTTCCAGGATACAACAGTGGATGATTATCTTCAGCAGCACCACTGAGAAATCACGAACGTACTCGAGCCTTCGACTATCACCAGAAAGCTATGCAAGTTTGGGAGAGAAAATGTTTTTGAATTGTGTGTTACAACCTGAAAAATACTCATGTATTTATAGGAGAAAATTAGGTTAAACATGAGAAACATTATTTTGATTTTGCCCATAATCGGATAATTGAGTGGGCTGCAAGCAAAATTTGAATTTAAATCCGAATATATATCCCTTAATTTTCGGAATAATTTGTTATCCAAAAGGAAAAAAAATAATTCGAACGTGGTAAAATATTCGCATGACCATGTAGGGCCCAACCAGTCTGGACATTTGCGTCGCCCACGTTGTACGGGTGTGCCTCAACCCGAATGGGATTGGATTCACATCCCTTGCGCGCGAGGCGCAGTTTCCTTTCAAGTCATTCAATGACCACAAGTAGGGTAAGTGTATATAAACACTTCCCAATCCATTTATCCCATCCATGTGGGATATGGGGGTTCTATTTCCTTTTCTAATTCCCAACCTCCTTACTTTGACCATCAATTTCTCATTCATTACTCAACTATTTTGAGCATATGAGATACCGTTGTAAAGGTCTCACGGAGTAGAATAAGATCCAATCAAATCCTTATTCGAATCTCTACCTTTACTCATTCGAAATATGGCTCAAAGTTACCATGTTCTCACGTTTTTCCAACAAATCTTCGACTTTGGTATATCTCTAATGTTCAGAGCCTCCAAAGATCCTAACAGTGGAGATGTCCTTCTCAAAGTGGGGAGCACTTATCTCTATTCGGGCTACATCCAACATGGAATGAAGAAGATCAGATAACAAGAAATTAAAATGTTTAATGTTAGATTCAAGGATTTTAAGTTGTTTTTGGTTAAACAAACATCAGATTTATGTTCAGTAAGAGAAAAACAAGTTTGGTAGGAAATTGTGGGACTCATCGACCGTTGTTGGTGATGGTCGGTCAACCCGAGCGGTGGTCGAAATCTAGGCAAATAGAGAGAAAAGAGTGGAGGAAAAGAGAAGAAAGAAATGAGGAAATGAGGGGCGATAAAGAAAGAAGAAAAATGAAAGGGTTTATATGGATCTAAATTGATGTTATTTTGGTGTCGTATTGTAATCACTCATTTTTATCTAGTATATATGTATTGTGTTAATCTACTTTAATTTATTAATTAATATATTATCATTGCATGTACACGTATTATATTATATGTTCATTACTATACGTGTGATTAATGTGTACGTAAACCATGTGTGTATGAGTATATACGCATGTATGATTGTATTAATGTGTTACATATATTAACGTTTGCATGTATATATTAATATGTGTGTATGTATGCATACGCGTGGATGTTTGCATGTGTATATTAATTTGTATGTACATATATTATATGTGTGTGCGCATATATTGTTAGTATTACTACTATTATTATTACTATTATTATTAATGATATTGGGCTAAAATTAAAATAAGAAAAAAATATATTAAAACCCAAATTAGTCCAAGTCCAAATTACATGAAATCTAAAATTAATGTTTACATTGGGCCCAATCCGGCCCAAACCCTAACCCACATCCTAAAAACCCTAACCCACATCAGATAATGAATCCCTAATGCCCCTTTTTTTTTTGCACAGCTGCACGAGGGCCGTTGGATCATATCTAGATCCAACATCCACGGTTGAAGCATAAGGACCCCTCATTTGTCGCGTGAAGTCCACGCGCGGACTGTTGGATTATCCACTCGCGCGTGTGAGACACGTGCAAGGCCGACCATCTTCCCCAGGCCACGTGGCTTGATCCCAGACCGCTACATCATTTCAAAGGTCCCATCTCAGCCTTCTGATCATCGACCGTTGGATCAGATCTGATCCAACGGCTAGGGATAGTTCTGGCAGTGATAATCACTTTATCTCCCAGGACGACAGTCCACGTAGCCGAGCGGTCACCTCTCCTATGCCGCCGTACCAACCACCAAGCATGGCCGAGCATCACCAAAAACACAAAAGATGTTATGTCAGTACCAACAAAATCAAATCAAGTATTTTTTCTGTCTGATTTTCTACCAAAAAGCACATATCAGAGCAGAATATATGTAAACCAACAAAGTGTAATATCATCAGTTTTTAGAAAAAAAACAGAGTTGCCATTGGTAATACTTTTTTTTTCTCTCTCATTTTTATGCATGCATATAAGTAAATAGCCAAAAGAAAAAAGACAGAGTTTACCGAAAGAAAACCCTTCCATGCCGGTGATAAACTCCGAGGAGTAAGCCACAAAAAGGGGTTTTCTTCTTTGTTTTTGTCTCGAAACGTTAGGGATCTGGGCTTCGCGATCTCAAAATAGGAGTATTTTGGTTCGGTCTTTTCAAAAGCAGAGGTTTTTTTGGTTTTTTGAGAGGTGTCTAGACTGGGTTTTGGAACTCTTCAAGCGTTGAAGGTGGTGGTCGGAGTAGCCGGACCACCGCCGGCCACTATAACCGTGGCGACTGAAGGGTTTGGGGGTTGCGTTTCTGGGAAAAGAAAGAGAGCTCTCTGTTTAGGTAAAAAAAATAAAGGAAAAGTAATAAAGAGGGCCGGTTATCGGTTTTATAGAGGGGAGAAATAAAAGAAATGGGAAAATAATGTCATAAATCCCCTCGTGTTCTTGAGATTTTCATTTCTGTCTCGCCGCATAAGATATTTGCAACCCTAGTCCCCCTCTTTTCTGAAAATATTTCAATTTGGTCCTCAGATAAACCGAAATCCGTTTTCAAATGGTGAAATTACCTCCCTAGTCCTTCCGCGTTTTGAATGTTTGCACTTTGGGCTTGCCTCTTGGTCATATGACATGTTCAGTCCTCCTAGGCTTTCTTTGTTTTGTAATTACATCCCTGAATTTTCTTTTTCTTTTGTTTTATTTATTCCTTTTGCTTCTGTATTTTTCATTTCAGTCCTCTTGCAGCTTCACTAATATCGTCAATATATCATGTTTAAGTATATTTTATTTTGTTTGTATATTAAGTTCATTGATATTTTATTGCACATGGTTTTGTGATTATGTTTTTAGTATGTTTGCTTTGCCCATTGTGTGTTCTTATGTTTTTATTTCATGTTTTCATGTTTTATAATATCTGTTTAGTTGATCGTATCTTACCTTTATATTTTCGTTTGTTAGCTCATATCTTACATGTTTGATCTGTGTTTGTCTTGTTTATGTGTAGATAGCATGTTTTAGCATGGATTTTATGTTCATCTTTCTTTTTTGGTTATATATTAGTGTGGTGTTTTTACCATATTTAAATATCATGTTAATTTGCAGATGTAAATTATGTTATATGATAGAAGTCAAGTTTTAATTTTTTATATATATTAGCATGTTGTTATGTTGGTTTAGCATTACATTTCACGCATGTCATATGTAATATATTTGTGTGATCAAGCATACTAGAATTAATTAGTTTAATTTTGGAAATATGATCTTTTTGCATTTACATTTATATTTTTGTGTATTCATTATGGTATGTTATGTTATATTCATGTTTCATATTATTTTTGTTTAAAGTTTATAATTTTCTTTTTTATGTTTTTCATACCATGTTCATGTGAATGTTTTTATATATTATTTCACTAAGTTTGCATAATGGAATATATAGTGTCAATGCGGTGCCCTTTTATCCGAGCGCAAACGGGGCCAGTATCAGGCGTAGTGATAGTGGTGGGCGTTTGCTCTCGGATAACGGGGCCTTCAAAATTTACTCGCAATTATAACCAAATTTTAAATTAATCGTCACTTTAATCCGGAAAATCTAATATTAATAAAGCGGTAATTATTAAAGTACCAATTTTGGGCGGTGTGGGGGGTGCTAATCCTTCCCTATCCGTAACCGACTCCCGAACCCAACAAGTTTTCAAATCTCTGGTTTGATGGTATCCGGCCTACCTAAGTGGCCGGTGGCGACTCCAACTTCTAAATAAAACGCGGTTTTTTAAAAACCCCCACGGAATAAACATTTTTATATCTGAAAGACAACAAACACTTCGAAAATACGTTTTTTTAGCGAGAGGGACATCGCTACAGATGTCGACTCCGCTGGGGACCAATTTTTGTTTTTAAAAACAAAATGAGAGTCAAGCTTTTTCAAAAAATTACCGCTTTATTAATATTAGAAATTCTGGATTAAAGCAACTATTAAACTAACATTCGGTTATAAGTGCGCGTTTATTTTGACGCATTTAAAATATGGCATATAAACCCGATTTTTAAGTAGGGGAAACGCTAATGCTTTCGTGGAGATATCGTTCTCCCGTGTAGGCCTAGCAAGTACCTTCAGGGCTCGAGTACCTTATGCTTTCGTAAGGATATCGTTCCTTCGTGCAGGCATAAGCGAATGGGTCCCCTTGAATTGAACTCGGTTGAAATGAGCTTATAATGGATGATGATCGGGGGCCTTGCTACTCTTAGTAGAGGACAGCAAGGACAATTCGGGTACCTCCTAGAACCAAGACTGCATGTAGAGAATACATAGAAACCCACCCCTTTAGAGCCATGCAGATAACCTTAGGTGTTTTAGACGGAATAAATAGGGTTGTTTTGTGTGTGTATATTCTATTTAATTCTTCTTTTTATATATTTATTAATTTTATCTGGTATTGACTTGTTTTCTTTTTTGCTTTTGCTTTTTTTTCATGCACTATTGCATCTGCATTACATAAAGGTACTGGATCAAGTGGTTTACCCGATCAGAAAGTCTTTCACCATGGAAAAAAGGTATATTAGGAAAGAAGAGCTTAACTTGTCAGTACACTTACGTGAGTCTTCAACAGAACAACTTATGAGACCTTCAGAGCATCTGGGAAGGATGGGACCGAAGACTACAAGACATGTTCTGTGATAGTTATGGCGACATTGCACAACTGTTATACGTTTGAGTCAACCAGCCCCTACTCCGAGCTATTTTCAGTTATGGAATCCTGTCTTTTGCTGCTTCACCTTCAATGGACAGGACATGATGCCTACAGTAGAAGAGTACACTGCTTTACTTAATCAGAAGAACGTTCAGGAAGATTGGATCTACGCAAAACCTCCAAGGAATCAGAATTACACTTCAAAGCTCAAAACCTTTGTCGGGATGAGTGACGATTGGGTTAACGGCCTGATCTGACTTCGAGAAGACAGTACAGTCTTTGCATGGAAGAATATTCGAGACGTCATACCTGTCCATCCAGATAAGGGGAAGAAGATAGACCTATTTGCCTTGGGAATATACGGCTTGGTAATCTTTTCGAGAACTCTTGGAAACATTGATGTAGCCATTTTAGACCTGTTTGAGCGTATAAAATGAAGGGCAAACCCAGTATCAACGATCTTGGCCGAGACCTTTATTTCTTTAAATGCCAGTCGAAAGCACGAAGAAGGACATTTTTGGGGATGTGCACAGCTGTTACAGGTATGGATTCAGAGCCATATGTGGAAGACACCGATGAGGGTCCTACTGGGGATATTCTTTCAAGGCTTTTCGCCCTTACAGGAGTACTTAGCAAAAGAGTGGCGAGAAAACTTTAAGACGAAGAGATGGCCCAGTTTCTTCAAGAACATTCAAGACGAAGACATAGTATGGAGAGTTCCGTGGCTCGGTAGAGTTAATTACTTCTTGTACAGTTGCGGTGATTACGACTGGTTGATGATGTTGGGGCTGCATGGTGGGATTGCTTGTGCTCCGCTTCTGGTGTCTTGACAATTCGGATCATGATAGTTTGTTCCCAATACCGTCGGATTAAGCCAAAGTGAATTTCCTTTCAAAGGTGAGTTTAAGGAAAAAGTTCAGACTATCATGAGGGCTTGGGACCATTATTACCGGATCAAAGTGGAAGGAGACACCGAGCGTATGACCACCCCAGACTACGATCTTTGGAGGCATTTGAGGATTAATGATAAGATTCCAGAACCCGACCAGGGACCAGCTGTGTCACTTGAGGAGCTTACAAGGGTAGTATCGTCTGAAGGTGATATTTTACGGAACGAACTCGAAGAAATAAAGAGGAAGACGGAAACCCAATAGACTCAGCATGTGAGTGAGCTTTATAAAGTAAGCTTAAAGGTCGACGAGCAAGAAGGGTGATAAGTGTTCGAAAGTACTATTTTTCTTACCCTTTTTACTCATATTATTGTTAGACTTAGGCTCATATTAGTTGCATAATTAGCCATTTATGCATTAATCCATGTTTCCTTCCATCGTTGAGCTTGATTACATAACTTGGCAGTTTTTGTGGGAAAAGATGTTGTTTTGGTGTGTTTTGTGTGTATGTACAGGATCACTTGCCAAAGCAAGGCTAGAGCTAGTTGCCAGGCCAATGCATGAAGGAGATGCCGAGCTAGTTGCCAGGGCAATGCATGAAGGAGACGCCGAGCCAGTTGCCAGGGCAATTGTCGACAAAGAATAAGGTTATATGGTATTCGAAATTGATGACTAGACAAGCCCAAGATGACGTGGAGCAAAGCTAAGTCCCAAAGGAGTTTGATTTCTATGAAGAGATTAAAGAAGAATTAAATTCCAAGAAGATAGGAGAAGTTCTAGAATGAATATAATTATAATAAAGAATTATATTCTTTAAAGATAATTTAATTCCAACTTAACTTCCTCCTCAAAGAAGGACTTTGACCTAGCCCTATAAATTAGAGGCCATGCCGTCAACTCCAGAGGGGGAAAAATGAGAGAATTTTTGACAAGCATCTAGGGCAAGGAGGATTTCGACAAGCTTCATCTTTCATCTTTTTCTTTCTTGTTTAATTAGGTTCATGCTGGGGATTCTTTATCTTGTGTTTCTTTGGAACCTAGCTATGAACTAAATCTATTTGGCTAAGGTTATTGTGTCTTGTGGTTGTGAGAAACTATTGGATTTTGTTTAGGTAATAAGAGTTTGCACTTTTCTATTCAAGGTTTATTCATTCTTGGTTCTTATTCTTGTTTGCGAGTGAATTGGGAGAGGATCTCGTAACTTCATCTATTTATCTAATATCGGGAGAGTTAGATTCAAGAAACGAATGAATATGATCTTTATTCAATCTATTGATGGTGAAGATTAATCCGGCTTAGGAATAAGTTAAGGATTTCAACGGCTAAGAGGAGCGCAAGATTGGTTGTTGTTCACCCTTGATTCACGCAGGGATGTATTATCAAGGCATGCACAAGTAACTAGAGTTTCGACTTAGGGATAAGAAGAAACCATTGAAGAACGCTCTGCCGAACCTTGAAGGTTGCTGCCCAGACGCCCAAGTAGTTGCCCAGGCAACCATCGATTAGTTGCCAAGGCAACCTCGTTGTGCAAGTTGCCACGGCAACTGAGTTGCCCTTGCACTATTTTACCAAGATGATCAAATCGGCTATCACACCTCAACTCACGATAACCTGGCCTATCTCTCTCATTTAATTACATCACCTTTTACTTATTTGCTTTCTAGATTAGTTATTAGTTAAAACTCCTATAATCTTCTACTTGTGTTTTATTTTACTTTTTACAGTGCAAGAGACTAGATTCTTGAAGTGGCACCAATCCCTGTGGAGACGATATCTTTTATACTATAACTTGCAACGTGTATACTTGCACAATTACGCGCAACAAGTTTTTGGCGTCGTTGCCGGGGATTGGCAATAGTGACTTGTTTTTATTTTCTTGCACTTTCTTTTTACTTTTATTGTTTAATATTCAAAGGGCTAACAAACTTTGGTTTTGCATTGGTATATGACCAGGGCGAGACCTGTTACACTAGAATATCCCTTTGATCCAGAAATCGAACGAACCTTACAAAGACTTAGATGAAGGATAAGAGTAGCAATGGCTAATCAAGACGGCAATATGAATCAAGATGTTCCAGCAGGAGGAGGAGTGATTCTTTCACGAAGCAGAACTATTCGAGACTATCTTGAAGAAGATCTTGATGGACTTAATCCAGGAGTTGTCGCACCTAAAATTGAAGTCGACCACTTTGAGTTGAAACCGGTAATGTTTAATATGATCAACACAATTGGTCAATTTGGTGGCTCAGCAACTGAAGATGCACGACAACATCTTAAATCTTTCATCGAGATTTGCAACTCGTTCAAAATACACAGAGTCACCCCCAATTTTTTACGATTAAAATTATTCCCCTATTCTTTGAGGGATAGGGCGAAAACATGGTTGAATAGCATTCCTGTCTGATCAATAGGATCTTGGACCGATCTTTGTCGTGATTTCCTTGCTCGGTTTAATCCTACAAATTTGACTGATAAGCTTCGTAACGACATTACTTCTTTTCGGCAGGCAGATGATGAATACATGTACGAGGCTTGGGAGTGATATAGATAACTTCTACACAAATGCCCCATACACGGATTCCCGGTGTGGACTCAAGTAACAATGTTTTACAACGCCGTGAATACACCAACAATGATGATGCTAAATGCCTCGGCAAACGGCATACTCCTAGATAAGTCATCGGAGGAAGCAATGCAAATTCTAAACAGGCTGGCCAAGAATGATTATCAATTCCCCTCTACTAGAAGAGGATGAGTTAGACGCCAAGCCACAATACATGAACTAGGATCATCAGATTCAATTTCGACACAATTGGCCACTTTAACCAAGATAGTCCAGAACATGCAAAAACCAAAAACACACATGAGGTTAAGGTAATGGATTCTTTTTGTGAGTTATGTGGTGATAACCATGATTCTTTTGAATGTATGCAGAATCCGAAATCCAGCTTCTATGTGGGGAATTACAATCGGAACAACAATGTGATGTCCAATACATACAATCCAGCTTGGAAGAAGCACCCGAATTTTTCATGGAGTAATTCCAACAATGCTCTAAACCAGAACAATCAGAATACACAAGCATCGGGATTCCAGCAGAATATGCCACGGCAACAGTTGCCGCGGCAACAACCGACAACATCTAGTTCTTTGGAAAATTCTCTAATTGTTTTTATGATGAAAACCAAATCTTATATGGCTGAGAATAGTAACTTCATAAAAAGAACTGATGCTTTTATTAACAGGACCGAGATGAGATTGCAAAACCAAGAGGCGACAATCAAATCATTAGAAAATCAAGTCGGACAATTTGCTTAAAACCTGAATACTAGACCGCAAGGAGGTTTTCCTAGCGTTACTGAAGTCGCAAGAGGAACTGGCTATGAGCAATGTAAGGCGATCACCACTAGAAGTGACCAACAACTTAAAGAGGCTCAAGCCCGCTCATCAAACAAAACTCCACAAAAAGATCAAGACGAACCTAGCGGCAAAGCCTCAGATGCTGATCCAGGAATTGCCGCGGCAACCGGCAATAAGCATGCCTCAGCAATCGACGATAAGGATGCTTCGGCAACTTATGATAAGCATGCCTCGGCAACCCCAGTTGATAATGCCTCGGTAACTCCAGTTGTCCCGGCAATGCCGTTAATCAGGTTCCAAACCAATGAAAGGATCAAAGATATCTGACTTCCACCACCATTCCCACAAAGGTTGAAGCGAAAAAAGCAAGAATATCAATTCAAGAAGTTTCTTGATATCCTAAAGCAAGTCCACATCAACTTGCCATTGGTGGAAGTAATTGAACAAATGCCAAACTATGCCAAGTTTCTTAAAGACATTGTGTCCAAGAGAACAAGGCTAGGAGAATTTGAAACAGTTGCCGCAACAGAGGGATGCATGGCCATGTTGCACCATCGTATGCCACCTAAGTTGAAGGATCCGGAAGTTTCACAATACCTTGTTCCATTGGAAACTACTATGTCGCGAAAGCATTATGCGACCTTGGGGCTAGCATAAATTTGATGCCTAAATCGATTTTCCAGAAACTAGGAATCGGGAAGGCACGACCTACAACAGTTATGCTACAGCTAGCCGACAGATCCTATATGCATCTAGAGGGAAAAATAAAAGACATACTAGTAAAAGTTGATAAATTTATTTTTCCCGCTGACTTTATTGTTTTGCATTGTGAAGCAGATGAGCATGCACCTATCATTCTCGGGAGATCATTCCTAGCAACAAGGAGAACCTTGATCGATGTTGAAAAAGGAGAACTCACAATGAGGGTGAATGACCATCAAGTTAAACTAAATGTGTTCCAAACACTAAGGCATGCCGATGATCCATAAGAATGCCAACTTCTTCATGTCACGACAGAGTTTAACTTCGACGAGAAATTTAGTTGCCTCGGCAACTACATTGCCGATCAAGAGGAACTTGAGAAGTATGAAGAACCGGTCGATAAGGAACAACAAGAAGACGCAAATTGGCTAGTCAATCGACCAGGTACATACTTTGAACCACCAGATTACTCAGGTAAGGAAGGTAAGCTTGAAAAACCCTCTATTGAACAACCACCGATTCTTGAGTTGAAACAGTTGCCAGAGCAACTAAAATATGCATACTTAGGAACCGATAATACATTGCCTGTAATTATTTCTTCTAAGTTACAACCTGAGCAGGAAAAGAAGTTGATCAAAATGTTGAAGCTACACAAAAAGGCAATAGGATGGACAATTGTCGACTTGAAGGGAATTAGCTCGGCAGTGTGCATACACAAGATTTTGCTGGAAGATGATCACAAACCTTCAATTGAGGCCCAGAGAAGACTGAATCATGCCATAAAAAGGGTTGTAATGAAAGAAATCATCAAGTGGCTTGACGCCGGCATTATATACCTTATCTCTGATAGTATATGGGTAAGTCCGATACAATGTGTACCGAAAAATGGAGGTATAACGGTGGTAAGTAATGAAAACAATGAACTCATTCCAGCCAGGACTGTGACCGGTTGGAGGGTTTGTATGGATTATCGAAAGCTAAACAAAGCCACTAGGAAATATCACTTCCCATTACCCTTTATTGATCAAATGCTTGACCGTCTTGCAGGTAAACCCTTTTTATTATTTTCTTGATGGTTATTCAGGTTACAATCAAATTGCATAGCACCAAAAGATCAAGAAAAGAGAACCTTCACATGCCCATACGATACTTATGCTTTCCGAAAGATGTCGTTCAGATTGTGTAACGCCCCGGCAACCTTCCAAAGATGCATGATGGCACTCTTTCCAGACATGGTCGAAGACTTCCTTGAGATCTTCATGGATGATTTTTCTATTTTTGGTAATGACTTCGACAGTTGTCTCGGCAATTTAGAGAAGGTGTTGGCAAGATGTGAAGAAACTGATTTAGTCCTCAATTGGGAGAAGTGCCATTGTATGGTAGATGAAGGAATAGTGCTCGGCCACAAGATTTCATCCAAGGAAATTGAAGTAGACAATGCCAAGGTGGACGTGATTGAGAGATTACCCCCACCAAGTTCGGTTAAAAGAATTCGAAGCTTTCTTGGACATGCAGGTTTTTACAGGAGGTTCATTCATAATTTTTCTAAAATCACTAAACCCTTGTGCAATTTGCTTGAACAGGATAAAGTCTTCGATTTTGATGATTCTTGCACCCCAAGCATTCAAAACCCTAAAGGAAAAGCTTACCTCGGCACCCATTGTCGTTCCACCAGATTGGACGCTACCTTTTGAGCTCATGTGTGATGCAAGTGATTTCACAGTAGGAGAGTCCTAAGCCAACGCACAGGTAAGACCTTCCATGTGATATACTACGCTAGTAAAACTCTTAATAGTGCTCAAGTGAATTACACAACAACAAAGAAAGAGTTACTAGCTGTAGTTTTCGCATTTAACAAGTTCCGATCCTATTTGATTGGTACAAAGGTAATTGTTCATACGGACCGTTCGGCAATCAAATATCTATTTGTTAAAAAGGATGCCAAACCTCGTTTGATTCGTTGGATATTACTTTTACAAGAATTTGATATTGAAATTAAGGACAGGAAAGGAACAAAAAATCAAGTGGTCGATCACTTATCACGTTTAGAACACAATAGGGAGGAGGACGCGAATCTAGAGATATGCGATGCATTCCCGGATGAACAAATTTTAGTTACCTCGGCAACCATGGATGTGCATACCTCGGCAACCCTCGATGCTTCGGTAACTCTCGACACCGCATCAGTCTTTGACGTGCACGCCTCGACAATTTTGGGAGCAGTCGCCACGGCAGCACATGCCTCGGCAATACCCTGGTACACGAATTTAGTTAATTTCCTTGTTTGTGGTATTTTACCTTATGGCCTTACTCACCAAGGGAAGAAGCGGTTCTACCATGATGCTAAGCATTACTTTTGGGACGAGCCTCTTTTGTTTAAACAATGTGCAGATCAGGTTATACGCCAATATGTCCCTGAAGAAGAGCAACAAAATGTACTCCGACAATGCCATTCTTCACCCTATGGAGGACATTTTGGAGGGACTCGTACCGCGGCCAAAGTTTTACAATCTGGGTTGTATTGGCCAACTTTGTACAAAGATGCCCAAAACTTTTACAAGCAATGTGATCGTTGCCAGAGGACGGGCAATATCTCTAGACGAAATGAGATGCCACTCCAGAACATCATCGAGGTGGAATTGTTTGATGTATGGGGGGGTCAATTTTATGGGACCTTTCCCATCTTCATTCGGCAACCTCTACATTCTACTTGCCTTCGACTACGTGTCTAAATGGGTTGAGGCAGCTGCAGTTCCCAACAACGATTCCAAGATCGTGCAATGATTCTTGCAGAAAAACATATTTACATAGTTTGGGATGCTGAGAGCAATTATCAGTGACGAAGGCAAGCATTTTGACAACAAACTTATTGCCAAGATGTTGCAACGCTTCGGTGTATCACACAAGATCGCCACAGCATATCACCCACAAACCAACGGGCAAGCAGAAATTTCCAACCGGGAATTGAAGGGTATACTCGAGAAAGTTGTAAATCCCTCTAGGAAGGATTGGTCATTAAGACTAGATGACGCACTTTGGGCATATCGCACTGCATTCAAAACACCCTTAGGTATGTCCCCCTTCCAACTTGTCTATGGCAAAACATGCCATCTACTGGTGGAAATCAAACACAAGGCATACTGGACAATCAAGACCGTGAATATGGATTGGGAAAATGCCGAACAAAAGCGTTTGTTGGACCTCAACGAGATAGAAGAATTTCGTGCACTCGCCTATAACAATGCACGAATCTACAAGGAGAAAACAAAGCAATCGCATGACAAGAAACTATTGCCGCGACAATTCACGCCAGGGCAACTAGTTCTCTTATTCAATTCTCGGCTAAAACTTTTCCCGGGAAAGCTGAAATCAAGATGGTATGGACCATTCGAAGTTGTCAAACCATTCTCCCATGGTGTCGTGATAATAAAGTCCATCACTGACAAATATGAATTCAAAGTTAATGGACAAAGATTGAAGCACTACAATGGTGCCCATGTGGAACGTAACAAAGAAATGGCCACCTTAGGAGATGCATGAGCATGCTCTCCTTTTGATATTTTATTTTTATTTTATTTTTATTTTTATTTTTAATTTTGTCGAACTATTTAATTTTTTTATTTTATTTTTTATTACTTTCGATTATTTGCTTTTTTAGGATAGATTTATTTTCTTTTGTTTTATCTTTCTTTAAGTGTAAAAATCCCTTTACACATCTTTATTTATTTTTTTATTAGTTTATCTTTAATTTTAATCCTTATTTGATTTGTCTTTGAATTGTAGGAAAAGAGTTCAAGATAAAGAGGAATTTTAATCCAAGAAGGAAAACATCTTCAACAAGGAAATTAATGGGTTGAATCTAAGGCTTATATAAAGCCTCCAACTTACCCTAATTAAACCCCCCATTGCCGTCACCCTTCCCCTAAACCGAAACCCTCTTTTTCATCTATTTGTGCCCCAGCAACCAATGAAACAGTCGCCACAGATGATGCCGCGGCAACCTACATTGTGCCTGCACAAGCAGATGCCACGACAACCAACCCTGAAGATGCCACGGCAACCAAAGCTAAAGAAATCCCGAAAACCACTGCAAAAGCCAAAGGTAAAGCACCTATGCCCGAATCAACTCCTACGGAATCATTGTCTTATTTTTCAGATTCGGACGAGTCCTCTATTGCACCAACAAAGACCGCACCAATTGAATCCTCCAAGCGAAAAGCCAATGACATTGATGAAGAGGACGATGAGGACAACCCTGTACGAGGATCGATTCCACCATCGCGTTCAAGCAAGAGAATCAAGACACCGACCAAAAGAAAACTAATCATCCATGATGACGAACTCTCAGAGTAAGTCATCGTTTGCATTTTATTTTTCGTTATTTTTATTTAATACATGCATTGAGGACAATGCCTCACTCGAGTTTGGGGGGGATTGTTATTTGTAGTTACTATGTTTAGTTACATTCATCTTAAGTATTACATTTAGGATACATAAATTGCTTGCCATGCCTTTAGTTGGAACAAGAATTGCCTAGATTTGATGAATATCCGATGATGACTTTGCCAATGCACTTAATTGATAGAATTTTTATTCTAGGATAACCATGGAAAAAACTTAGAATTTTACTATGATGCTAAATTTGATGAAACACTGTTGTGGTTTGATTGATTTAAGGAATTCTAGTGAACTTAGGTTGATAATTAAACAAATTGGGGGATTAGAATAAAAATTGGATGAATGCTAGAGGTGCTCGAAATTGGCTCTAGCTCGTGCTAAAAAATTGATCGCTAGAGGTGCCCGAAATTTGCTCTAGCATGTGCTAAAAAATTGATCGCTAGAGGTGCCCAAAACCGGCTCTAGTATGTGCTAAAAAATTGATCGCTAGAGGTGCCTGAAACCGGCTCTAGTCGAATAAATTAATTAACTTAAGAAAACTAAAAACAAAACACTAGAGGTGCCCAAAACTGGCTCTAGTTAAAACATGTTAAAAAGAACCCAATGAAGTAATTTGAAAACCTCTTGTTTGCATAGAATCCGAAAAATTAACTTGCACACAACTCCGCACACACTCACAAGCATTATAGTTTGATTCTAAGTAACTCCTAAGTTTTCCGAAAAATGAAAAGCTAATCATACTCTGTGCCCTGGTTCTGAGAATTGAAATCATGTTCAAAGCTAAGTTTGTGAAAATTGAAGTCTTGCCAGGTAATTATTAGTTTGCATTGCTTGAAGACAAGCAATAGTTCGAGTTTGGGGGTGTGATAAGTGTTCAAAAGTAATATTTTTCTTACCCTTTTTACTCATATTATTGTTAGACTTAAGCTCATACTAGTTGCATAATTAGCCATTCATGCATTAATCCATGTTTCCTTCCATCATTGAGCTTGATTACATAACTTGGTAGTTTTTGTGGGAAAAGATGATGCTTTGGTGTGTTTTGCGTGTATGTACAGGATCACTTGCCAAAGCAAGGCTAGTTGCCAGGGCAATGCATGAATGAGATGCCGAGCTAGTTGCTCGGGCAATGCATGAAGGAGACGCCGAGCCAGTTTCCAGGGCAATTGTCCACAAAGAATAAGGTGATATGGTAGTCGAAATTGATGACTAGGCAAGCCCAAGATGACGTGGAGCAAAGCTAAATCCCAAAGGAGTTTGATTTCTATGAAGAGATTAAAGAAGAATTAAATTCCAAGAAGATAGGAGAAGTTCTAGAAGGAATATAATTATAATAAAAAATTATATTCTTTAAAGATAATTTAATTCCAACTTAACTTCCACCTCAAAGAAGGACTTTGACCTAGCCCTATAAATTAGAGGCCATGTCGTCAACTCTAGAGGGGGAGAAAAATGAGAGAATTTTCGACAAGCATCTAGGGCAAGGAGGATTTCGACAAGCTTCATCCTTCATCTTTTTCTTTCTTGTTCAATTAGGTTCATGCTAGGGATTCTTTATATTGTGTTTTTTGGAACCTAGCCATGAACTAAATCTATTTGGCTTAGGTTATTATGTTTTGTGGTTGTGAGAAACTATTGGATTTTGTTTAGGTAATAAGAGTTTGCACTTTTCTATTCAAGGTTTATTCATTCTTGGTTCTTATTCTTGTTTGCAAGTGAATAGGGAGAGGATCTCGTAACTTCATCTATTTATCTAATATCGGGAGAGTTAGATTCAAGAAAAGAATGAATATGATCTTTATTCAATCTATTGATGGTGAAGATTAATCTGGCTTAGGAATAAGTTAAGGATTTTAACGGCTAAGAGGAGCGCAAGATTGGTTGTTGTTCACCCTTGATTCAAGCAGGGATGTATTATCAAGGCATGCACAAGTAACTAGAGTTTCGACTTAGGGATAAGAAGAAACCATTGAAGAATGCTCTGTCGAACCTTGAAGGTTGTTTCCCAGACGCCCAAGTAGTTGCCCAACTAGTCACCCAGGCAACCATCGATTAGTTTCCAAGGCAACCTCGTTGTGCAAGTTGCCATGGCAACTGAGTTGCCCTTGCACTCTTTTACCAAGACGATCCAATCGGCTATCACACCTCAACTCACGATAACTTGGCCTATCTCTCTCATTTAATTACATTGCCTTTTACTTATTTGCTTTCTATATTAGTTATTAGTTAAAACTCCTATAAACTTCTACTTGTATTTTCTTTTACTTTTTAGAGTGCAAGAGACTAGATTCTTGAAGTGGCACCAATCCCTGTGGAGACGATATCTTTTATACTATAACTTGCAACGTGTATACTTGCACAATTGCGTAGCACTTATTACGCGCAACAAAGAGATCATTAGGCAATTGAAGAAATTGAATGCGGATTTGAGCGAGAAGAACGCTCTTTACCAGAAGGATACCCTCCTACTCTAAGCGAAAGTATAGAAGGCCAGCCGAATTCAGTTCATAGCCATGGAAAAGGAAAGAATGAACGGTATCTGTTTGGTGGAAGAAGAACGAGAGATCAGCAAGCGAGCGGTCGAGAAAGAGATAGAAAGCTGCAGGTTAGCTACCGAGGAAGAAAGACGGTCTTTCAAGGAGGCCATCGATCAAGAAAAGGAAAGAACTAGGCAAGAGATCAGCAAAGAAAAACAAGCAGTCAACTACGAAAGAGAGAACACCGCCGCTTGGAAAAGAAGGTCCATGGGTAGCAAGAATAGATTGTTAGAGATGCAAAGATTGTACGACGACACCATCCAAATCCTGAATCAGAGCCAAAGTTAGAATGTCGAGTTAGAGGGAAAATTGGCAAAATTAGAACACTCCTTTTAGACTTACCGTCAGAGGAATGGCTTCATCTAACTTCAAGAAAGGGAGCGTGAAGTTGGAACGTTACGAGCCTGGATTGATTTACTTGAAGCAATTGTTCAGGATTATAGGGAAAGAATCAGAGTATTCGAAGAAGCTGCAGCCGAGAGAGACAATTATTGGCAAAGAAGACTGCGTGATGCTGCCCGAATGGTGCAGGATATGGACCAATCCTATGCGAACCTAATGGTGGACACACAGCGAGTCGCAAGGCATGTGAGTGACTTAGCTGCCGAAGACGAAGCACTCCGCCCTTTCGTAGCCGCAGGCATGAAAGAAGCATCCAGGTTCATCAAGCTGCTCATGGCTATTGGAAAATTAGGAGATAGAGCTAGGGCTTATCTGTAGAACTTTGTGTTGTAATTAGGAATCTTTTGTATTAGGAACCCTCCTTTTGTAATGTGAACTCTATTGTAATCTAGATCCTTTAATTCCCGTGGAAGTATTCCAAAAGGGTGATTACCAGCGGAATCAGTACCTTTATTTGCATACATTCCTGCATTGCATCATGACATTTGTATCATTATACATTCATTTATTTTCCTGACAATCATATTAATATTGTAAATATTGTGGTTGCGTGAAAGTAGAAGTTAAGCCGCAATTATTCATCATCCATACCTTACCCGACTACAAAGCAAGCTCATGGAAGACAGGATAATCAGTCTAGAGAAAGGACAGAGAGATCTGGAAGTAAGATTTGATGAGGCCCAGAGAAGCCTCAGTGACCAAATTGCTTAGTCACAAGCATCGATAGTTTCCGACATAACTGCGTTGTTGGCTAATAGCCTCAGAAAAAGAGTCGAAGGAGAAGTCGCTCAAGAGCCGGAAGGTACCCCAGATCACAACAAGGTTCAACCGGCTACGCTAAATCTGGCCAGAAGGGTATGTATCGACCCTACTGGGATGTCTGCTAATCTTCAGGTAGGGGTATCTGAGAATCAACCCCTTGACACGGAAGCACTCTACGAGGAGGAGGTGCCAGACCTGAACTTGGTCGAAAGGATCAGGACAGAGGTAGAAAAGAAGTGGGAAGAGAGGTTTCACCTTATGGAGGAAAGATTTAAAGCCCTGCAAACTATGGAAGAATCAGGAAGCGATGCCAGTGACTTGAGTCTGGTATCTGACCTTGTCCTGCCACTAAAATTTAAAACACCAGAGTTCAACAAATACGATGGAACCACGTGTCCTTCCTCACATGTAACAATGTATTGCTGGAAGATGGCGGCCTACCTCAAGGATGAGAAACTATTAATTCACTATTTCTAGGACAGCTTGACTGGGGCGGCGTTGAGGTGGTATACCCAGTTGAGCCGAGTAAACATTAAAACCTGGAAGGATCTTTCAAAAGCATCATTGAGCAATACAAGTACATGACAGGCATGACGCCGAGTAGAATTATGTTAGAAAACATGGGGCAGAAGTCCAACGAAAGTCTACGACAATATGCTCAGAGGTGGCAGAAGTGGCCGCCCATATTCAGCCACCCCTCTCAGAACATGAAATTACATCATTATTTGTTAATACTTTGAAGGGGACACTGTTTGATCGCCTTATTAATAACACAACTCGGAGTTTTGCTGATTTAATTAGGACCGGGGAGTCCCTTGAATTGGCAATCAAGAGCGATAAGATCGATAGTGGGGAAAGTTCTCAGAAGTACAACAACAAGAATGAGGTGAACACTGCAGTACTTACACCACCCCAAAGAATTTTACAGTCTCGTATCCTTAAACGTCTACTGTGAAAGCACAAAACTTGAACCAAAGGGAGGAGAAAACCCCGGGAAAAAAGAAAGAGAGGCAAACTTTTACTCTACTACCCGTTTCGTACTATGAGCTTTACTCTCAGTTGTATGAAGCGGATCTGGTCCGTCCATAATATGTTACTCCATTCAAACCGCTATTCCCGTCTCGGTGGTGCCCATGGTCATCCCACGGAGAACTTCTTTGCTTTCAAGAAGTTCGTGCGAAGCCTAATCGATTCTGGGATACTGAAGTTTGAAGAACCAAGTGTAGCTGCTAACCCATTGCCTAATCATGGGAACATGGGATTAAATGCTATTGATGAGTACTCTACCAGGAAGGTTAAGGAGAATGTGTCAAAAATCAAGTCTCCTTTGCGGTGGATATTTCAGCAATTGTGCATGGCCCGCTTGATCGACAAGGGCATGGTAGTAGTACAGAAGGGATGTGGAGCGTACTGTAAATTTCATCAGGACGCAGGACACAACATCAAACAGTGCGATGAGTTTAAGAGATTGGTGCAACAATTGATGAATGAAAAGAAAATAGAGTTCTTCGAGGAGCCTACGGGAAGGAATGGGTCAGACGTACATATGACAGACAACTGCAATGTTAAATATGGGAGAGACAGACCTTTTGTCATCTCCTCCAGGTCAGAGGGTGCAAGTTCCTCCCAAGGAGAAACTACTAAGGTAACTCCCAAGATCATCATCTCTGCGCCATCCCCGTTCCCATTCAAGGATATACGGCAGAATCCCTGAAACTATGCTGTAAATGTGACCATACCAGAAAAGCCAGAATCTGGTGAGGTAAAAGAGCAGAAGGTTGAAGAAGAGCCTACACCGAAAGGCGAGCAAGACAAGAGCGAGTGAATGTCGGTGAGGTGGTCCAGTTTACGAGGAGTGGCAAATGTTACTTCTCAGAGACCTTGAACGCTGCTAAAGTGGCCAAAGATAAAGGAAATGATACATCGATTACCCCCGCACAGATATTCGGTGAGGAACCACCTCTAAAGATAAATGAACCAGTAACTGAGGTTCAGGCCAAAGAATTTCTAAAATTCTTGAGACATAGTGAATACATCATAGTGGAACAACTACGAAAGCAACCGACAAGGATTACAGTGCTAGAGTTGCTCCTGAGTTCAGAAAAACACCATGAGGCACTCCTAAGTTAGACAGGATAGTGGGGCATATCACCGCCTATAACCATATAACATTCAGTGATGATGAGATCCCTGAAGGAGGAATGAGGTCTACCAAAGCTCTTAACATCACAACCCACTGCAAGGGGTATGTGTTACCGGGGGTACTGATTGACAACGGGTCAGCACTGAACGTACTACCTATGGTGACTCTACAAAAGCTACCAATAGATAATTCTCACCTAAAGCCTTGTCATAACTCCGTGAGAGCCTTCGACGGTACACAAAGAGGAACACTTGGAAAGATTGAGGTGCCTCTATTGATTAGGCCGACTGAGTACGTGATCGACTTTGTGGTGATGGACATAAAACCATTTTACAGCTACTTATTGGGAAGGCCATGGATCCACTCTGCAGGAGCCGTCCCCTCATCACTACATCAGAAATTAAAATTCGTGATCGAAGGCAAGTTGGTCACAGTGGAGGCTAAGCAGGAGATCATTGCTTCGGTGACATCAGATGCCCCCTACATTCAAAATGATGAGGATGCTGCAGAATGCTCTTTTCGAGCATTAGAGCTGGTGAACACCATATTCATTGCGGAAGGTAATCGAATCCCCTGACCTAGGTTATCTAATTACACTGAGATGATCATCGCTGAAACTTTGGGCCGAGGAGCCAAAGTAGGAAGAGGGCTAGGGAGAAGATTGCAAGAGAGCCTACGATCCAGGAGTGTAATAACCAAGAAGGACCGTTTCGGGCTGGGTTACAAACCAAGTGTCCAGCAAAGAAATAAAGAATACAAGAGAAATGAAGAACAGAGAAGAGCCAGATTTAAGGGAGAGGACATTCCATGGAAACCAATGTGTTTCCCTAGTTTGAAAAATACTTTTGTCTCTGAAGGATTCTGCCGACCAGGATAGGAGGTCGAAAAAGCAATTAAGGAAAATGACATACTCAACGAGAAAGAAATGTTTAGTGAATCACTTGAAGGGATGTCCATCAACATGGTAGCTGGAAATGACCAAGTCAGCAGTATGTGACCAACATCCGCCCCTGCTGCCCCGGGGAAACTCTTGATAACTGGAGCCACGTTGATCTACCTGTGGTTTTTAGGACTAGATCAGAGTAATGCTCCGAATCAACCTTTTTGTTTTTGCCAATAAAAAATGGGGATCTCTTGTATAGGGCACCTATGTTAACCTTTTATTTGAAATGAAAAGATATTTTCCCCGTTTTCTTAAATGGCCAACATCTCTTTTATTTCATTCATTCATTCTTCATATTCATTCACCTCATATAAAACCATTCTCTTCCCAATACATTCGTTCTCATTTAATGCCGGTCTCCCATGATTGACTGTATGAATGATGCCGAATCCAGTCCTGAAGTAGATTTTGAATGCCCTGAGATCTTAGTAGGAATTGAAAAAGAGGATGATGAGATAGAATGCGAGGTCCCTGCAGAGTTGATGAGGATGATGGCCAACGAAGAGAGGCAAATCATGCCCCACCAAGAAGAAACAAAAGTTGTAAACTTGGGGACTGAAGAAGAGAGAAAAGAAGTAAAAATCGGGACGACATTTTCCTCAAAAACCAGACACGAACTGATAGCCCTACTCCAAGAATTCAAGGATGTTTTTCGCCTGGACTTATCAAGATATGCCGGGTTTGAATACTGACATAGTGGTACACAAACTGCCGACAAAGCCAGAATGCAAACCAATACATCAAAAACTCAGGAGAATGAGACCAGACATGTTGTTAAAGATCAGAGAAAAGGTGAAAAAGTAGTTTGATGTTGGCTTCTTGGAAGTGGTCAAGCACCCTGAATGGGTTGCAAACATTGTACCAGTACCAAAGAAGGATGGAAAGGTCCGTATGTGTGTAGATTATAGGGATCTCAACCGAACTAGCCCTAAAGACAACTTCCTTATGCCACATATTGACACGCTGGTTGACAACACCGTATGACACTCATGGTTCTCATTCATGGACGGCTTCTCGAGGTATAACCGATAAAGATGGACTCGAACGACATGGAGAAAACTACATTCGTGACCATGTGAGGCACTTTTTGCTACAAGGCGATGCCTTTTGGGCTCAAGAACGCGGGAGCAACTTATCAAAGAGCGATGGTGACTCTTTTCCATGAAATGATGCACAAAAAATAGAGGTATACATGGATGATATGATCGCTAAGTCCCGAACAGAAGAAGAGCACATGCAGAACTTGAGAAAACCATTCCAAAGACTACAGAAATACCAGCTGAAGCTTAACCCGGCCAAATGCACCTTTGCCGTTACATCTAGAAAACTCTTGGGGTTCGTGGTAAGCAGAAGAAGGATTGAGATCGATCTAGATAAGGTGAAAGTCATCCAGGATCTCCCATCGCCCCATACTCAGAAGGAAGTTCGTGGTTTCCTGGGGAGGCTAAATTATATATCCCGTTTCATCTCCCAGTTAACAGATAGGTGTGACCCAGTCTTCAGACTACTTAGAAAGAATAATCCTAGCGTGTAGGATGAGAAATGTCAAGAAGCCCTGGAAAAGATCAAAAGGTACTTAACGAATGCTCCGATTTTAGTCACGTCGGTACTAGGAAGGTCTTTAATCATCTACCTAACAGTCTTTGAGAATTCAATAGGTTGCGTATTGGGGCAACACGATAAGTCTGGGAAAAGGGAAAGAGCCATCTACTATCTAAGCAAAAAGTTCAATGATTGTGAAACGCGGTACCCGCCAATTCAGAAGCTATGTTGTGCTTTAGTTTGGGCCATCAAACGACTTAGTCAGTACATGCTATACCATACCACATGGTTGATATCCAAGCTAGACCCCTTGAAGTTCCTAATGGAAGTGCCAGCATTAACATGGAGGATGGCCCGTTGGCAGATGCTCTTATCCGAGTTTGACATTGTGTATGTAAGCCAGAAAGCCGTGAAAGGAAGCGCCATAGTGAATTTCCTAGCTAGTCGTGCTTCAGATGATTATGAATCGTTGAACTTTAATTTCTCGGACAAGGACTTGATGTGTATTACAACCGAGGAGAATGTTTCAAACGATAACTCATGGAAGCTTTACTTTGATAGAGCCTTCAACGCTCTCAGGCATGGGATAGGGGTCGTGTTAATTTCTTTGGAGAATATCTACTATCCCTTCACCAGCAGACTAGAATTCTTCTGCACCAATAATATAGTCGAATATGAAGCCTGTGTTATGGGACTGAACGCAGCTATTGAAAGAAAGATTAAGGGACTTCGAGTATTCAGAGATTCATCCTTAGTGATTTACTAGTTGCGTTGAGAATGGGAAACCAGGGATTCGAAGTTGGTCAAATATTATGAATTGATCCAGGAGCTCACCAAGGAGTTTGAAAAGATAAGTTTCGCTTACCTTCCTGGAGAAGAAAATCAGATGGCAGACGCCTTGGCAACCTTGGCTTCCATGTTCAAAGCAAACACGAGGGCAGGAATGAAGCCCATTGAGATACAGACTTTTGAAAGGCCGGCTCATTGTTGTAACGTGCAAGAAGATATTGATGGCAATCCGTGGTACTATGACATCTTGTAGTATGTCAAGTCTCAAAAGTATCCCGAATTTGCAAATGATAATGATAGAAAAACACTCAGAAAAATGGCAGCGGGATACGTTCTGGATGGGGAGATCCTATATAAAAGAAGCCATGTTCAGACATTATTGAGATGTGTGGATGCTCGGGAGGCGAATGAGATTTTGGCAGAGGTACATGATGGTCTGTGTGGGACACATGCCAACGGGCTGTCTATATTCTAGAAAATTATGAGATATGGCTATTTCTGGTCGACCATGGAGGGAGATTGCATCGATTACGCCAGGAAATGCCACAAATGCCAAATTTATGCTGACAAGATTCACGCTCATCCTTTACCTTTACACACCATAAATTCTTCGTGGCCTTTTGTAGCGTGGGGCATAGACGTCATTGGGCAGATTCACCCGAAGGCTTCCAACGAACACCGTTTTATTTTGGTCGCCATAGACTACTTCACCAAATGGGTGGAGGCAGATTCTTATGCCAACATCACAAGGACAACGGTATGTAAATTCCTAAAGATGGATATCATTTGTCGATACGGCTTGCCGGAAAGGGTTATCACCGACAACGCTTCCAATCTGAATAACAAACTGATGACGGAGGTGTGCAACCGATTCAAGATAACACACCATAACTCCACAGCCTATCGCCCTAAAATGAACGGGGAAGTGGAAGCAGCAAACAAGAACATAAAGAAAATCATCGCGAAAACGACGGATACCTACAAGGATTGGCACGAGAAGCTGTCATTCGCTCTTTTCGCCTATAGGGCATCCATTCGTACATCAACGGGGGCAACGCCCTATTCTTTAGTGTATGGCACCAAAGTAGTACTCCCCATTGAGGTTGATATTTTGTCGCTCTAGGTCCTAAATGAAGTAAAATTTGAAGAATCCGAATGGGTGCAAGCCAGATTCGACCAGTTGAATCTCATCGAAAAAAGAGGCTAAAGGTCATCTTCCATGGTCAAATGTACCAAAAACGGATGTTGTGGACATACAACAAGAAGGTGCGTTTGAGAGAATTCAGAGAGGGAGATCTGGTGCTTAAGAAGATCTTCCCGATTCAAAAAAATTCTCAGGGAAAGTGGATGCCCAACTGGAAAGGGCCACACGTTGTTAAGAAGGTCTTTTCAGGAGGAGCATTAATCTTAACCAAAATGGATAGAGACGCGCTGAAAAATCCTATAAATTTTGATACCGTTAAGAAATACTATGTTTGAAAAAAAAAGAAAAAGAAAAGGAAAAAGAAAAGAGAAAAAGATAAAGAGAGGTGGAGCGAAAACCTGAAACGGCGTTCTAAACGAAAAAAATGAAAATAGAGAGCTCAAGGTGAAAACCCGAAAAAGGGCATCTTGAAGAAAATGAAGGATCCGAGTCAAAAACCCGTAAAGGGCGACTCAGATAAATTTGGAGGTTGGACCTCTGGAGAGAAGAGTCATCCCCATGAAGAAGAAGCTCCAGGCAAAGATTCTACTCCGGTTGAAAGGATCATGCATCATTCATACTGTGGATACCAGAGGTTTTGCATTTTATGTTTGGCTTTTCCTTTTCCTCATGTCTGCCATGACCATCTCAAAATTGTTCCAAATCCTTAATCATAATTAAATCACATTTTTGAGCTCTCGTTCCTTGTCTTCTTTGTTATTTGTCATAAACATCATGCAAATAAGTTAACATAGGCTTATGATAAACAAGAGATTTCTGAGCATTACTATGATCTAAACCTGAAGATGCAGGTGATTAGAAAATAGTATTAACCTTGCCCTCCAACAGCCTACATGATGTATGTTGAAACGGGACGAGCAGAAGGCTTCGAGCACCAGGGTAAGATGACCAATGGCACATGCCCTGCTTACTTAAAGAAAGCATTCGAGACAACAATAGAGATTTCCCAGGTGAAAACCCAGAAGGGCACCTAAAAAAAACAAAGAAACAAAAAAGAGAAAAAAAACACAAAACAAAAAACCTCTAAAATGAAAACCTGAAATGGCACTTTAGGACCCCTGAACCAGAAATTTAGAAAAAGAAAGGTTGGAATAGTTGAACCCGACAGTGAAATGGGGTATCGCCGCTAGGAGAAGAGAAAAAGAGAAAGCAAGCAGCGTAGAGTCGAGATTGACTGATGGCCAAATCAGGCGCACCAAGATATTGGCACTCATGCATCATGAATAGTTAGACATCCCTAAGATTAGGAGCATGCTAACTCATTTGTTATAGCGTTTTGTCTTATTCTAGACAGGTATACGCAGATTTAGAGAAGCATCGGTAGCCATTTTGCCGTGAATCCCAAATGTGAAGATAGAGGCTCTATATAGGAATGGTCTATATTTTCAAGTGCCCACAGCGAGAGGTTCTATACAGGATGAATCCGCTGCTCCGAGGCTTCAGGAGCTGAAAGTTTTATATAGGAAGGGCTTGCAGCTCCAGGGTGAAGACTAGCAGTTCTATATAGGAAGAACTTCCAGCCGAAGGAATTCACCCACGACACATAAGGTTTTATATAGGGAAGAACCATTGAGTTGAAGGCGAAGAGTCCTATATAGAAAGGGCTCCGAGCTTTACCGTCTTAGAGTGAGAGGTTCTATATAGGAAGAACCCGCCGCTCCGAAGCTTCAGGAGCTGAAAAGTCCTATATAGGAAGGACTGGCGGCTCCAGGGTTTGAAGACTAGTAGTTCTATATAAGAGGAACTCTCAGTCAGAAGAATCCATGGCGCATAAGGTTTTATATAGGAAAAACCCGCCGCGTTGAAGGCAAAGAGTTCTATATAGGAATGACTCCAAGCTTTACCGTCTCAGAGTGAAAAGTTATATATAGGAGGGATTCATAACTCGAGGCTTCAGAGTGAAGGATTCTATATAGGAAGAGCCTGTAGCTCCAAGATCGGAAGGTGAAGAAGTTCTATATAGGAAGAACTTAAGAACCCGAAGATTCGGCTGAGGAAAAGCGGAGATTTCCAGAAGAACACGTGATTTCGAAGCCATAAACAGGGAAGTCAGATAAAAATGAATGCTTATAATATTTGCTTTATTCTCGTTTCACAAGAACAAGCAAAGAGGGGCAACTGTAATCACTCATTTTTATCTGGTACATAAGTATTGTGTTAATCTACTTTAGTTTATTAATTAATATATTATCATTGCATGTACACATATTATATTATATGTTCATTACTATACGTGTGATAAATGTGTACGTAAACTATGTGTGTATGAGTATATACGCATGCATGATTGTATTAATGTGTTACATATATTAACGTTTGCATGTATATATTAATATGTGTGTATGTATGCATACGTGTGGATGTTTGCATGTGTATATTAATTTGTATGTACATATATTATTGTGTGTGCGCATATATTGTTAGTATTACTACTATTATTATTACTATTATTATTAATGATATTGGGCTGAAATTAAAATAAGATAAAAAATATATTAAAACCCAAATTAGTCCAAGTCCAAATTACATGAAACCCAAAATTAATATTTACATTGGGCCCAATCTGGCCCAAACCCTAACCCACATCCTAAAAACCCTAACCCACATCAGATAATAAAGCCCTAATGTCCCCTTTTATTTTGCGCAGCTACACGAGGGCCATTGGATCAGATCTAGATCCAACGGCCACGGTTGAAGCATAAAGACCCCTCAACTGCCGCGTGAAGTCCACGTGCGGACTGTTGGATTATCCATTCGCTCGTGTGGGACACGTGCAAGGCCGACCATCTTCCCCAAGCCACGTGGCTTGATCCCAAACCGCTACATCATTTCCAAGGTCTTATCTTAGTCTTCTGCTCATTGAGCAATCCTAACCGTTAGATCAGATTTGATCCAACGGCTAGGGATGGTTCTGGCAGTGATAATCGCTTTATCTCCCAAGACGCCAGTCTAAGTAGCCGAGCGGTCACCTCTTCCATGCCGCCGTACCAACCACCAAGCATGGTCGAGCATCACCAAAAACACAAAAGATGTTATGTCAGTACCAACAAAATCAAATCAAGTATTTTTCCTGTCTGATTTTCTACCAAAAAGCACAAATCAGGGCAGAATATATGTAAACCAACAAAGTGTAATATCATCAGTTCTCAGAAATAAAAAAACAGAGTAGCCATTGGTAATACTTTTTTTCTCTCTCATTTTTACGCATGCATGTAATTAAATAGCCAAAAGAAAAAAGATAGAGTTTACCGGGAGAAAACCCTTCCCTGCCGGCGATAAACTCCGAGGAGTGAGCCACAAAAAGGGGTTTTCTTCTTTGTTTTTGTCTCGAAACGTCAGGGATCTGGGCTTCGCGGTCTCAAAATAGGAGTATTTTGGTTCGGTCTTTTCAAAAGCATAGGTTTTTTTGGTTTTTTGAGAGGTGTCTAGTCTGGGTTTTGGAACTCTTCAAGCGTTAAAGGTGGTGACCGGAGTAGCCGGACCACCGCCGACCTCTATAGCCGCGGCGGCTGAAGGGTTTGTGGGTTGTGTTTCTGGGAAAAGAGAGAGAGCTCTCTCTTTAGGTAAAAAATGAAGGAAAAGTGAATAAAAGGGGCCGGTTATCAGTTTTATAGAGGGGAGAAATAAAAGAAATGGGAAAATAAGGTCATAAATCCCCCCGCGTTCTTGAGATTTTCATTTCTATCTCGTTGCATGGGATATTTGCAACACCAGTCCCCCTCTTTTTTGAAAATATTTCAATTTGGTCCTCAGATAAACCGAAATCCGTTTTCAAATGGTGAAATTACCTCCCTAGTCCTTCCGCGTTTTGAATGTTTGCACTTTGGGCTTGCCCCTTGGTCATATGACATGTTCAGTCCTCCTAGGCTTTCTTTGTTTTGTAATTACATCCATGGATTTGCTTTTGTTTTTTTTATTTATTCCTTTTTCTTCTGTTTTTTTCATTTCAGTCCTCTTGCAGTTTCATTAATATCGTCAATATATCATGTTTAAGTATATTTTATTTTGTTTGTATATTAAGTTCATTGATATTTTATTGCACATGCTTTTGTGATTATGTTTTTAGTATGTTTGCTTTGCCTATTGTGTGTTGTTATGTTTTTATTTCATGTTTTATAATATATGTTTAGTTGATCGTATCTTACCTTTATATTTTCGTTTGTTAGCTCATATCTTACATGTTTGATCGGTGCTTGTCTAGTTTATGTGTAGATAGCATGTTTTAGCATGGATTTTATGTTCATCTTTCTTTTTTGGTTATAAGTTAGTGTTGTGTTTTTACCATATTTAAATATCATGTTAATTTGCGGATGTAAATTATGTTATTTGATAGAAGTCAAGTTTTAGTTTTTTTTATATATTAGCATGTTGTTATGTTGGTTTAGCATTACTTTTCACGCATGTCATATGTAATATATTTGTGTGATCAAGCATACTAGAATTAATTAGTTTAGTTTTGGAAATATGATCTTTTTTCATTTACATTTGTATTTTTGTTTATTCATTATGGTATGTTATGTTATATTCATGTTTCATATTATTTTTGTTTAAAGTTTATAATTTTCTTTTTTATGTTTTTTATATATTATTTCACTAAGTTCACATAATGGAATATATAATGTTAATGCGGTGCCCTTTTATCCGAGCGCAAACAGGGCCAGTATCAGGCGTAGTGATAGTGGTTGGGCGTTTGCTCTCGGATAACGGGGCCTTTAAAATTTACTCGCAATTATAACCAAATTTTAAATTAATCGTCACTTTAATCCGAAAAATTTAATATTAATAAAGCGGTAATTATTAAAGTACCAATTTTGGGCGGTGTGGGGGTGCTAATCCTTCCCCATCCGTAACCGACTCCCGAACCCAACAAGTTTTCAAATCTCTGGTTTTATGATGTCCGGCCTACCTAAGTGGCCGGCGGCGACTCCAACTTCTAAGTAAAACGCGGTTTTTTAAAAAACCCCACGGAATAAACATTTTTATATCTGAAAGACAACAAACACTTCGAAAATACGTTTTTTTAGCGAGAGGGACATCGCTACACGTATGTCATGTTATAACGCGTTAACTATTTAACGATAAAGTGATCAAAACATGAATAATTCAAAAGTTTAATGATTAAATTAAAAAATTTAAACTTTAATAACCAACATAAAAGTGAGAAGAAAGTTCAGTGATAAATTTTATAATTTACCGATTTAAGTATTTGATAAATGTTGAATAAGGTCTAGTCTTTTAGGTTTGTACGATATGTATACCTAAAGTTTGCACGATATGTATATCTGATAATTTACCATCAAGTTATTTTTCTAGTCACATGGTATGTCAATTAAAATTTAAGGTAAACTACATCAGTAATCACCGAACTATTGTTTCTTTCATGTTTTGGCCATCAATTTTTTTTTGAAAAATCATCGCTAATTTTATTTTTTTCTCTTTTTGGTCACTAACATTAGTGACTATTTTGCTAAAAAATAATTCAGTGACCAAAACAAGAAAGAAATAGTAGCTCGGTGACTACTGATATAGTTTATTCCAAAATTTACACAATATTGTTTATTTGTTATATAAAATCTAAATTCTACGTTCTAAATCATAAAACTTAAACTCATATACTATAAACTCTAATGTAGATAAGGTTGTATACACTAAAATTTACCGAACCAGATACATTGATAATTTTCCATCGATTAATATTAACTTGCACAGGCATAAATAATAAATTAAACAGGACGCATGGTTTTTATATGAAAACTCTCTTTGAAATCCAAAGATAGAAACCATAAGACTTAAAAGAGTTCACTCAAGAGCTTTACTATAATAACAACGTCCTACTACAAAAACATAATGCAAAATCACTACAATGAATATAAACTCCAACGAAACTAACAGAATTTCAAGCAAGCAACTAAAAAGTTTTAGTTAGACCTCAAATTTTCTTTTAAAAAATATAAATGAAACTTTCAAAATTTTTAAAAATGTTAGTTTCAACCTTTATTTTTTTAAGTTTTAAGTTGCCCTCAAGCTCTGTCACCAAAATTTACCACCGCTTGTGCATATTGTACCAACAAAATACTAACCGAACTAAACTCATGGGCAGAGGTAATGTATAAATTGGGGGTGCAATTGACCCAACTTAATTTGTTGGGTATGAGATTTTCAAGGAGTTAATATAGAAAATTTCATAAAAATATTAGTTTTGACCCCACTTAATTTGTTAGGGTATGAGGGCAACAATACTTATTGTAGTGTTATGAGAATCTTACATACCTCATACTCTATTTTGACTCCACTATATGAAAATCATGGCTCTGCTATTGATTAAATTCAATAAAATAAAAATATTAAGTATCTAATCAATAAACTTTCCTTAATTTTTTTTGCCCATCACGTTAAACAAAGCCTAAATTATATTCATATAAGAAGTGTCA
The DNA here is from genome assembly GCA_019671005.1 of Hibiscus mutabilis. Classification (NCBI taxonomy): domain Eukaryota; kingdom Viridiplantae; phylum Streptophyta; class Magnoliopsida; order Malvales; family Malvaceae; genus Hibiscus; species Hibiscus mutabilis. The sequence continues at coordinate 81,150,170 of CM033711.1, forward strand.
GAGAAAATAAATGTCAAATATCATATGATATAGCTTCACGACATTAATCTCTAATTATGGTTCTGTCAGTAGTCTTAGATAGATGGATCTCCACTCGGTTGATGGTTGGTTGTCGATGTAGTCCGACCTGCGTAGCGAAGCAATCTGTCTGATAGCTTGATTCGTTCACCACTCCTTTTTCACCTCGTAAAGCGTCTCGTTTGAATAGAGACAAAGAGATTCATGAATGTTTCTGAATTTTAATATACTAATCTCTAGGGGTGTTCATAAAAACCCGAACCGATGTACCGTACCGAAAAACTGAAAAAACCAGACTAAATGGTAGGTAACCGTACCAGTAAAAATGAGTTGAAACGGTACGATAACCGTATAGGTAAAATTAGCGGTTAAACGGGACGGGAACGGTTTCGATTTTTTGCTAAACGCTTAACCAAAAAAGTCGATAAGAAATTTTAAAATTATTTTTATATTAATATTAAATCATTGATTATTACTAATATATGTAATTATCATACTTAAACTATATTTTATAATGATATTAAATTATTAGTAATAATCAAATGTGTATTGTACGTCTATTCGAGCGTGCATCTATTCTAGTATTGAGATATAGTGGGATATGTGTTGCATCTTTTTGTTTTTGTTGAGTTTCCCAGTGTGGTTGCAGGTAGTTTGTGTCTTGGGGCATTGGTTTGATCTTCCGCCTCCTTTTACGGATCATAATGTCATGTTTTTGTTTTATTTACATTTGCTCTTGAACAACTCTATTGAGCTCGTGTTCATGTTATTGTGATCGTGAAATGAAATAAATTTGAATTACTTTTTCCTCTTTCGGTATTTTTATCTCGATTTCGGTTGACTCAAACGGCAGAGTGGATTTTAACAAAATTCTTTTCCTTTAAAAAACTATAATGATATTAAATTATAATGATATCACATTATTAATTATACAAATAATTTTATAATTAATATAAATTATTGATTATTACTAATATTTGTGTAATTAATATAATTTTTCTACACTTTTAATTGTTTTAAAACTTTTTAAATATAAATATTGAAGACTTTATTTGGTTGATTTTCTAAAACAATTAAATTTAGTAGTAATAAATATATAAAACATTTCATGGTTAACCGGGTAACCGTACCGAATAAAGCAGTTAATCGTTTAGGCGGTAACCGATTTAAACAGGACGATAATGGTTCATCAAATTGTCGTACCGAGACTTCTGGTAACCGTACCGGTAAGCTTTATCGGTACGGTTAATCGTCCATGAACTCCCCTATTAATCTCGATAGAAATGTCTCCTTTTTTGTACCATTGTAAGATACTTTTAGTAGAAGTGTCTCTTTTTGATGCATTGTATTGTATTATCTTTTATGGCAATTAATAATAGTTATAAAACTTAGATAATATTGTTCAAAAAAAATATTATATGATATATCTATATAATAATTAAATTGGTACAATAAACCTAAATCTTGTATTTTTTTTCCTTTTGAACGTATAAAGCCTAAATTTTTTCCGCCGATATAATAATAGCTGTAAAAAATCAAAATAAATGAGATACAGCAATACGTCCATAATTTTGATTTTATTTTTTATTAAAAAATTACAGCCTAATGATGAAACCAATCTTGTAAGAGTTCACCTTACTAAAGCTGAGATGGCTCATTAAAAATGGCCGACCACTATAAAAAAAAAACTTGATTTATATTACTCTCTGTCTCATTAATATTGTATTTTATTGATTTTTTAGTTATTTTTTAAAATCTTGATTAATTGTTATTTAAAATTTATTAATGATAAAATATAAAAATATATTTTAAAAACCTCTAATCAAGTAATTCTTAAATATATAAAATTTAATTATTTAAAAAAATTAATATAATTGTAGTTAAAATTTAAAAAAGGCTTAATGACCCATTTGACTCATGAAGTATACACAAAATACCAAACTGCTCCTTAAAGAATTTTTTTGGACATTTTCCCCCTGAACTAAAAACTATAACCTCGTTTGGTCCCTCCTAACACCGTTACAAAAACAATTCTCAACCAATCAGGTTACGCCACGTGGCCAATTTTTTTTTAATTTATAATTAATATTGTAATTACTCAAAAATCAAATATTAATAAAATAAATAATATTATAATATTAAAAATAAACTTAGTCTTTTTGCCCCCTAATCCATACCCGATCAGATAGTCATTCCCTTTTCACTTTGTTTGTATTTTGCTCTAAAAAATCATTGAAACCAGTTTGAATCATGTTGAATCTAAACAGAAGCAATCGGTTCCCCTAAACCATAAGCATTCATTTTCCCCAAAATCAATTGTGTTGTTTGTAAACCCATTCTCTGAAAATTGATTTCAAAAACCCTAAATCGATTTTGGATATTGTAAACCCAATTTTAGAAATTTGGTGTTGCAAGCTTATTGTGTGAACCTTTACCGGTTTGTTGTAAACCCTAAATCGATTAGTTGGGAGAAGCTAAAAGGTAAGTTTAAACTGATATATTTGTTATGCTTTGGGTAGAAGAAAATGTTTATATTGTGGATTAATTTATTGATTAATATTTGACAGTGACCGAGACTTTAAAGTTGTCAAAAAGAAGCTGGTAGGAGTTGAAGAAAAAAACAATAGAAGGTACTTTTCATTTGGTGCCTTGACAGAGATAATTTTTTAATGTTTTTAGATATTAGTCAAATATTGTTTACAATAAACACATGTGTGAGGCATAGTGTATACTGTTCCAATAGCATGTGTGTAATATCCCCAAATACAGCCTAGAAGTTTGTTACCAATTCAAAGGTGATTTGAATTAAACTTGTAGTGTCTTTATTTTATCCTAAAAATATACTATAAGATTAACCATAAATTGTTATTAGAGAAATTGTCACTTATTAAATAAATTAAGTAAGCGGGGGACCATTTTGAAACAAGGATTAAAATTTTTATAGCTTGATAAAGAAGGACAAAATTTTACATTTTGAATAATGAGTGAATGCATGCAAAGAAAGAAATCTTGGAAGGATTTATACACATGGCATTTCAAGGAAAAGCCATGAAGGATGAACCAGCCACTTGGAAACCTTTATCTTCATTGTGTTTCCTTGTCATCTCCTTCCTTAGGAGAAAACTCAAGCTTTGGCCATGAATTTTGAAGATTTAGACCTTGTAATTCCAATTTCTTTTGAAGATTCTCGGTCCATTAAAGAGAGGTAACATTTCTTATTACATCATTGTGCTAAGATTTAATTGGTAGAAACATAACTAAATTCCTTGGATGATTTATGCAATGATGTTTGTTTAGAGTGAGAATTGGTTGTGTTAAGTTTTGCTTAGGAGGTTGAGTGATAGAAGAATTTGAATTGATTAACCAACCTCAAATAGTGAGGTAGGTTCGAATGAACAAGAAATAAAACTTGATTATAAGATAGAATTTTGATAACCTTATTCGATATAGCCATGTTGGTAATTAGAGACTGTTTTTATGTTACAATGAAATTAGAATGTTTTAGGGCTATCATGAAGATACATATGAAATTATATGGATTGAATCGGGTAATGAAATTAGAGGCTGAAGTGTATATGACACATAAGGCTGTCATATAAGCTTAGAAACTGATTTGAAAGTGTTTATGAATGTTAAGGGAGCTTAAGGTTAAGTTAGTGAAATCTTCCTACAAGTTATGCACTGGCAGTAAGTTTGAAAATTCATAGAAAATCACATAGGTCAAATTAGAGAATGAATCTTATATGTACAGAATCATGTGTATGTCTAGTTTCATCTAAAGAAAATGGTGAATTGTTTCGATTCCTAGATCAAAAGATATGAATTTTTGAACGAAAGTAGGACAGAAAAATTGGATGCAGATTCTGCTCTGGGCAGTCTCTGTTTCGGGACTTTTAGGAATTTTCATAATTTTTGTAGATTTTATTAAATTATGTGGCTTATACTGTTAGAACCATGTTCGAATCTAATTTTTAACGGTGTAAAGAAAGTTAAAATACAATGGGTATTCTGTTCTGTAGAAGCAAGTCTTTGAAGGTAGCGCATGCTGCCAAAATTCTGGAAATAGTTGCCTAGTTTAAAAGCAAGAACAGCTTGATATTGTATGAATCTTGTGACTGATTTTGTACACTTATTTGTGAGTATGTGTAAGTAGGAATGGTCTTGGCATATGAGTTGGTTACGAATTATTGTGTGTTTGCATGTTTGAGTGCCTCAATTTGTGTGACCTTGCAAAATAAATTGTTGACAATGGGTTCTATTATATTAATTAATTCTCTTGTAAATTGTTAGACCAAGGAAAAGCTAGGGGAAATTTGGATAAGTAGTAAAGTGCGGTTGTGGAATCAGGTATCCTGTAACGTCAGGATAAGAGGTGAGTGTAGTTAAAGTCTCGGATTAGCTTAAGGCTTTCCCAAGCAACTTTCATATTGAATTGTATACTTTACTTTTGTTTGATTGGCTGTGATATGCTTGCAAATGCTAGCTTGGGCTGGAGGTAAGTACTTCTCAGTAAGTACTTGAAAGTAGGCCTTGCTTGATCTAGAAGATGGGATATGTTTGAATGAGATGTGTGCATGCTCGTACTCAAATGAATTCCTATAATCTTAAATCCATGCTCAAACTTGCTATGAATAAGATACATTCAGTTGAATGCTTGATTAATTGATCAAACTCAACCCGTAATTGATATGATGAAATTAAAAAGGGAAGCCTTGATTCGAGTTAGTCTTAGACACAATTGGCATGCCATAGAGTCCGTCGAGCTCGCTAGTTTGGACTATGGTCCCTTGTTAGTAAAGATCTAAGGATCTATTGGTACTGTTTGTACCCTTGTCTCGGTACTTTGTGTACCCTTGTTTTGTTTCGGTACTTCGTGTACCTTTGTTTGTCACATTATGTTTAGGATTCGAGTGTCTGGGCAACACGTTAATCAAGGCTGAAGTAATTCATTAATTTATAATAATGAATCTTGTTGGAATAAATGGAATGTGGAACTATGTTCCCTTGATAAGTTATTGGACTATGTGTCCCTAGCAAAAGTTCGAAATATGCTATATTTGTGATGAAAATTGTATAAATGTGAGTAGTTTACGTTTTGGGAATGATAATGGTTATTGTACTTTTTTATAATAGAATGCTTGTAATTCCATACTTGTTCGATTGTTTAAGAATATATGTGGTTTAAATGGTTTGCTTTAATTAGCTTGATTGTTCAAGTCTAGATTTATGATTAAGTTAATAGTGAAAGGTTTAAGAGGATCCCCTAAAACCTTAAAGTGTAATAATAAGTTGCTAAATAAGTATAGAAATTCTATGTGATTCTTGTAATACTTGAAAAAATTATAGGTCATGATTGAAAGATATAAAGACATATTTGTACATTTAAAAGAATGAAACTGTTTGATAATGGAATTGAGTATTGGAATATATATTCCCTTGATATTTAATGGATTTGATCCCCTGATTAAGATTGGACTAAGTGTCCCTAGTAAAAGTTCGAACTATGCTCTATTGGTGATGGCAAATGGATAAACTTGAATAGATTGCATTGATTGTTGTTTACTTGTTGTGGAATAGATTGAATGATTACCATGAAATTGATTTCATTCTAGATTGAATGCCTATTTGGATTTTATGCTAGTTTGAAAGAAAACAAGGGAAATTGTTTAGACATAGAAATCTCTTCAGAAATTCTGTACTGGGCAGTAAGTTCAGTAAATCACTAGAAATTCTATAGATCGATTTAGAGAATAAAATTTATGTGTAAAGAACCTTATATGAATCTAGTTTCTTTTTGCAAGAAACGGTGAACGATTTCGAATTGTATATCAAAAGATATGAGTTCTTTTTTGAGTATAGGAAGGTCAGAATTTGGACAGCTATCTGTTTTGAAAATCTGCATTAGTATTAACTTTGAAAACTTTCTATAAATTGTACTGGTTGAATGGGAAGCTATAATTTATATGGTTGGAAAGCTTATCCTTTCTAGTTTCACTTAAAACAAACGAACCTGAATTTCGAGCTATATAGCAGATCATAGAGAAGATTCTTTAGAGACAGTGTAATCTGTCCGGTGGCAGAATTGAGCGTGCTTGTTACTAAATTATGTATTAATTCATAAAAAATAAAAATATAAGGCTTATATGGTTAGAAAGATAATTGAGTTAGCTTTCCAACGGTGTAAACGGTTTGAAATTTTGATGTACGAAATGAAAGATATGAATATTTAAAAATGTTATCCTTAATGGCAAGCATCTACGTATTAAATTCGATAACTAAATTAATCATATGGACTAAAGAGTTGGTACCCTAACTACTTATACGTTGATTAATCAGGAAAGTTGTAAGTTTAAGTTAGGAATTAAGATTGATATCATGTAAATCAGAAAATACATGTTTGAATTGATTCTTCAAGGAACCCTTTTATTAAGAGGGAACTTAGTAAACAAAATGAATGTGATAATAACTTCGAGGATAAGGAATGATGCCTATTAAGTGTTAATCATTATTTTATTTGTTTATTTGGCCTAAGTGAAGATAAGCTTAAATAGTTAGTTGATATGTCAAGGAATGATAGAAATGTTTGGCTTACTAGAAAACAATGAGTTAAGAGATAATGAGTGATCTTTTGGTAAATAATTGCCCTTTTTATCAAGATGTCAAAACGATTTAAGTGATAAGTGAAAACAAATAGATATAATTGGAGCATAGTTTACATGATTATGCCTTGTGTGGATGTTCTGTGATTGTATATATGAATATTCGAATTTTACTCAGTTAGTGCATGAAAATCTAGTGATACGTACTCTTGCTTGTTCAAGGGAAGATTCGAATAGCTTTTCTCTATCCAAGCATGGAATTCCACCCGGTTATTAGATTTTTTTTGGGGAAAACAAAAGATAGTTAATAAATTCATACCTTACCTAGCCCTAAACTACCTCACTAAGTATTAGCTTACTCTTTCTTTCATTTCCTTGCAATGTCCCATGCTTCTACTTTCTTGCAATAGAGCTTGGCCGAGATCACGGTTGTCTGGAAGTATAATAGTAACTTCTTTTTTACTCCTAGGAGGTGGCACATGATTAATATGTAGGCAATTTGCATTAAGAGTATCATGATTGTAGGTGTGCTTATTTGATGCTCTATAAGTATCATTTTTTTGTAATGGGCCTCTATGTTATTTATTCTTTATAATTGCTTGCTATTTGGGTTAATAGATAAAATGTTTATATGATTGTTGGACAGATAGGCCATGTTTGGTTAGAGGTCATTATTGGAGAGTATGATAACCATGAGAATGCTTATTATATTCAATGGATAGTAGAACCTTGCAGGGATCATTAATGCTTTATAGTGAGATAACAATAAGATGAATTATTAAATACAAATGCTAAAAGGAGAAAATGAATTAGATTTATTTTGATAAGTTAAGGTCTTGATTAATGCTTTCTTACCTGAATATTCTTCTTGGTATAAGAGTAAAATTTATTTTGTCGTGTGAATAATCAATGTTAAACAAACAAGACTATATTCATGTCCAAGGAAATGATACGTACTTTTGATTTATAAAATATGACATTTGGCTTAAGCATGAAATTTATATATATATATATATATATATATATATATATATATATATATATATATATATATATGATTTATGATATATTCATGTCATCCAAGCATGCACTATGTCATTCATGTCATTAGAAATCTATTATACATTCGTTATGACTACCTTACTAGGCTATGTAAGCCTAACATTCGCGTGTCTCATGCATTTCAGGACCGTGAAGCATTCTGTTCTCCGATCGTGTAGTTGTGGTTGCAAGTCACATCATCTATATATGTATATTTATCTTTCGCCTTGAAACTCCTAGTAAGGTGGCATAGGACCTAAAGATGTTCAACCCACCCGTTTTGTTATGTGTATATTGTCTATGGTTTGTAATAACCTTAAAGGGGTGTAAATGATATGTTAGATAAGATTAAAAACGGTTAAAAGGCATGTTTAGCTTAAAATGGTGAAAACTAAATGGGATTGAAATATTCTAAAATTTGGTATGCTATTAGATTTACTGATTATTAGCTTGCTGGTAAAATCTGGTAAGGTTTGGAAATCGTTTGATAGGTTAATCCGAATAAAAAAAGTTTTGAACAATTTACAAAATGGTCACTAAATATTGTATCGTCTAATCAGATAGGTAAATGACCTCTGTTAGTAATGAAATTTCACAGGATAATAATTAGTAAGTTTAATTTTAGTATGATAACCTGAATTTCAGCTAAGGACCCTTAATTTGTAAAATTTATAATTTGGTCCCTAAAATTCAAAAAGGTTTAAAATTGACCCCAATTTGAGTAAGTAGTTAATAAGTTAGTGAAAAAAGAGAATAATAGTCAATTCAAACAAGTTTTTGAACTCCGATTTAGCTTTCGATCTCTGAATGTGTTTTCCGGTAACACCTTCAAATCTGGTTCTCTACTAGGCCGGGGAGGGGTGTTACATTTGTGGTATCAGAGCTAGAGTTTAGTCGATTCTAGGACTAAACCGAGGCAAGTCATGAGTTTGCATGTGCATATGCCTCATAGGAGTTATTCATATACGCTATCTGTGACTTGCAACTTGCACGATTTAATCATTCTGTGTAATTAGATTCAAAATGTCTAGTCCTACCGATAGAAGGGTAGTGAAAGAACCTCATCCGGGCTCTACTCAACTAAGGGGGATAATTTGAGGCCTAAAATCCAACCCGAGAGTGTGGGACAGTACGACCCATCTCACCCTCCATCAATGCCAGCCGCTCAGCAGGCGTATCTGATGTCCATGGCGGACATGATTAAACAAGTGGTGGTGTCTCTCCGAAAAGAACCACATTCCTCACCTGCTGAGGCTTCTCTGCCTGCTTCGAGAGCCTCTGTTGACAAGCTCAAGCAATATCCTATTTACACGTTCACCGGCCAAGACCTGGATAATCCCGAGACCGCAGAATACTGGCTGGAGAATACACTCAAAGTGCTGAATAAACAAATGAAGAGCACAAACTGGATTGTGCTCTGCCCTTGATTTTTGAGGAAGCCCAGAGCTGGTGGGACACGGTGACACTTATAGTGCCCGAGCACAAGATTACGTGGGACTACTTCCTTCAAGAGTTCTGCAAAAAGTATATTAGTAATCATTACCTTGCTGAGAGGCATAAGAAGTTCCCCTATCTAAGACAATAGGGAAGACATGTGGAGCAGTACATACACGATTTTTGTAAGTACTCGAGGTATGGTGCAGAGATCCTACGTATAAAAAAAGAGAAGTGCAGAATGTTCATCGATGACCTTTATGATGAACTACATCATCTCTTTACTGCTTTGGAGATAGAGGATTTTTAGACTCTAGTTAACCGAGCAATTGCTACTGAAGCCTCTCAGAAGGCATATGAAAGAATGAAGGGAAACCAAGCCAGAACCGATAAGAGGTTCCGAGATGATTCCAAGCCTCCTACACTGCAAAAGAAGGGTAGACAGTGGGATCAGAAGTCTGCCACTTTTCAGCAGCTACCAAAGACGAGATATGTACCACAATCTCAATCTCCAGGGACATCTGTTACTCATACAGCTTCAGTTGATTGTACGGGCGGTGTTAAGTGTTCAAAAGTACTATTTTTATAACCCTTTTTACTCATATTATTGTTAGAGTTAGGCTCATTTTAGTTGCATTATTAGGCATTCATACATGTTTTCATGATTTCCTTCACTGTCATGCTTGATTTTATAATTTAGTTGATTTTATGGAAAAATGTATTGCTGGTATGTGTTTTTGTGTGTGCAGGATCTAATTGCCCAAGCAAGTAGGAAATTGCCGAGGTAATTGACGACAAGAAGAATGGAGCTGCCGATTTTATTGGATAAAACTAATTAATTCGAGTTACTTATTAGGATAAATCCTAGAAAAATTGGAGATCAAAAGGAGATTAAATTCCAAGAGTTTTAGGTGGATTTTTTAGAGGAATAAAAATATAATAATAAAAGAGATTTATTTCTTTTATTCTATTTAATTTCAACTTAACTTTCTCTTCAAGAAAGACTTTGACCTAGCCATCTCCTATATAAAGAAGTCTAAGCTGCCAACTTGAAGAGTTTGATTGGAGAGAGTTTGACTTGGAGAGAAAATAAGGGCTATTCGATATCTTCTTTTTCTTTCTTATTTATCCCATTTGATTCATGGCTGGGAGTTTTTCCTTTGTATATCTTTCGAACCCAGCCAAGAATTGATGTAAATTGGTTTGGGTTGTGAGAACGATTGAATTTGTTTAGGTATTTGAGTTTGCAATTTTAATTCAAAGTTTGTTCATTCTTGGTTCTTAATTTTGCGAGTGAATTGGGAGAGAGTCTCGTGAATTCATCCATTTATCTAATATCGAGAGAGTTAGATTCAAGAAACGAATGAGCATGGTATTTATTCAATGAATCGATAGTGAAGACTAATTCGACTTAGGGATAAGTTGTGAATTTCAACGGCTAAATGGAGCGCAAGATCAGTTGTTGTCCACCCTTGGTTCACATAGGAATGTATTACCAAGGCATGCACAATTAATAGTGTTTCAAGTTATTGATAACAATAAACCATTGAAGAACGCTTCGCCGAACTTTGAAGGTTATCGCCCAATTGCCCAGGCAATCGCTCTATTCCCAATTGCCCAGGCAATAGCAATCTGACCGGATTCAATTACCATGACGGTTCATTCAACTATCACGCCATGACTTACGATAACCCGTCCTACTTTCTTAAATTGATTACTCCTTTCTATTTTCTTTATTTTGTTTAGTTTATTTTACTTGATATTCATCTCTATCAATCTATTTCTTTTCAAAGCAATAACTTAAGCAAAGTGGCCCAAACCAATCCCTGTGGAGACGATACTCAATAATTATCATATCACTTTATTACTTGCCATGTGTATACTTGCACCGTTTGCGTTGCACTAAAAACACGCAACAAGTTTTTGATATTTATCTGTTACTCATACAGTTTCTGTTGATAGTACGGGCAGTTTTGGGAGAAGTTCCCTGATTCCCATATACAACTTTTGTCAGAAGAGACATCATGAACAATGCCGTAGATAGTCTGGGTCTAGAATCCTAACGCTCCTACCTCTGTGGCTTCTCAGAATAACCCTAATAAGGGAAAATGATCAAAACAAGTGCAGTATGGATCAGAAGGAAGATCCCGCAACACCAACACTCCCTCAGCTGGACGCGATCCTCAAATCTCAGCCCAGATATATCATGTTTGAGGTTGAGAACAAGAGGATGATCCCGATGTGATTGCATGTATGGTAGAATTACGTTATGATATTGTTTATGCTTTGATAGATCCAGGCTCTATACATTCCTTCATTAGTGAACCATTGGTTGAAAAGTATGCCCTAGAATCTGGACCCATTACTTCTGAGATAGTTGTCTCTAACCCACTAGGAGATAGTGTGGTTATATGGTTGATCTATAAAGCTTGTCCTCTGAAGATACAAAGGATCCCATTCCCGGCCAATTTGATGGCCTTGCCTTTCTGTGAGTTCGATCTTATCCTAGGCCTTGATTGGTTAGCTGAACATCAAGCCTGGGTAGACTGCTCGAAAAATAAGCTATACCTCTATGGACTCGGTAAGGAAAGCATAACCTTGATGAAAACCAAACCTGAGCTTAGTGAAGCTATCATGTATGCTATAGAGTCTAAAGAGGATCCAAAACTCGAAAACGTACCGGTGGTAAAAGAATTCCCTGATGTATTTCCTGATGAACTTTCGGGACTCCCTCTGACCCTAGAAGTAGAATTCGGAATCAAAGTGCAACCGGGGACTACATCAGTCTCTATTACTCCATACATAATGGCTCCAGTAGAGTTAAAGGAGTTAAAAGCTCAAATCCAAGACCTCTAATATAAAGGGTTTATTCGATCGAGTTCCTCACCCTGGAGAGCACCGATCTTGTTTGTTAAGAAGAATGATGGATCGATGCGACTATCCATTGACTATCATCAGTTGAATATAGTCACGATCAAGAAAAAATACCCACTTTCGAGGATCAATGACATCTTTGATCAGTTGAAAGATGCCTCTGTGTTCTCCTAGATAGATCTTCGATCTGGATACTACCAAATGCTAGTAAAGGAGTCTGACGTTCCAAAGACTACCTTTTGGACTAGATATGGTCACTATGAATTTCTAGTGATGCATTTCGGGCTCACGAATGCATCTACAACCTTTATGGATATGATGAATCATGTATTCCGGCCCTATCTTGATAAGTTTGTGGTTGTCATTATAGACGACATTCTGATCTATTTTAAAGAGTCTGTTTCTCATGAAAGACATCTCTGGATCGTGCTTTAGACCCTTCGGGAGAAACAGCTCTATGCCAAGTTCACTAAATATGAATTTTGGCCGTATGAAGTATCTTTTCTTGGCCATGTAATAAGAAGATCCAAGAAGTTCTTGATTAGATCCCTCCGAAGAATGTGGGAGAAGTTCGTAGTTTTTAGGGCCTTGTAGGCTACTACCGCAGATTCGTTAAGGGATTCTCTTTGATTGCTGCATTCTTGAAAAAGCTTCTCCGCAAAGACACTCATTTTGTATGGACCAAGGACCAGCAAAGGAGCTTCGATCAACTCAAGCAAGTCCTCACTCATGCCCCTATCTTGGTACAACCCGAGTCAGGCAAAGATTTCACCGTGTACAGTGATGCGTCCCACCTGGGGTTAGGCTGTGTTCTGATGCAAGAAGATAGAGTCATAGCTTATGCCTCACATAAACTCAAGCCTCATGAGCTAAATTATCTGACTCATAATCTAGAACTCGCCGTAGTTGTGTTTGATTTGAAGATTTGGCAGCATTATCTTTATGGTGAGAAGTGTTACCTATACACTGACCACAAAAGTTTGAAGTACCTCCTAACTTAGAAAGAGTTAAATCTTCGTTAGCGCTGATGGATGGAATTGTTGAAGGATTATGATCTAGTTATTGACTATTACCCTAGTAAAGCCAATGTGGTGTCTGATGCTCTTAACCTAAAACTCACTTCTTCCTTGAAATGCTTGAATGCTCACTTTCGGCTTCAAAAGCATGGGAAATTGCTAGCCAAGTTAATAATTCATTCGACCATTGTGTCTCAAATCAAAGCATTCCAAGAATTTGATGAGGAGTTGTGACCTATCATTGCAAAGATCAAAGATAATCCGAATCTTCAGAATCAAATTCTGAGTGAAGCTCATTCGAGCCCTTTTTCTGTTCATCCTGGAGCTATAAAGATGTACAAAGACTTGAAAGAGCTATATTGGTGGTCTGGTATGAAAGGTGAAATTACGGAATTTGTGGCTAGGTGTTTGATCTGCCAACGGGTTAAAGTCGAGCACAAGGTACCCACTGGTCTCTTGCAACCCATTAAGCTTCCACAGTGGAAATGAGAGCGTATTACGATAGATTTTGTAAGCGGTCTACCAATGACCATGAAGAAAATTGATGTTATTTGGGTCATTGTGGATAGATTAACCAAGTCTGCTCATTTTATTCCGGTAAGAATGGGCTTCAGCCTGCCTAAACTTGCTAAGTTGTACATTCGTGAAGTCATCCATTTGCATGGAGTTCCTGTGTCCATCATTTTCGACCGTGATCCATGTTTTGCATCTCGATTATGGAGAACCCTATAGGAGACGCTGGGAACTCGAGTACACTTAAGCACTGCTGCTTTCTACCCTCAAACCGATGGTCAATCCGAAAAGGTTATTCAGGTAACCTTATGTTTTTCATTTGATCTGTATGTATAATCATTTTCGTACCAATTTTGATTCTTCCTTGTAGATTCTGAAAGATATGCTACTAGCCTGTGTTATCGATTTCAGAAATACGTGGGAGAAATCCCTGCCATTGATGGAGTTTGCATATAACAATAGTTACCAAACTTCGAGTAAAATGGCCCCTTATGAAGCTCTTTATGGAAGAAAATGTAGAACCCCTCTTTGTTGGACCGAGCTTGGTGAAGGCAAGGTGCTAGGGTCTGACTTACTTCGGGAAACCGAAGAAAGGGTAACCATCATTTGTGATTGACTCAGAGCTGCATTTGATCGACAGAAAGCTTACGCAAATTTGAAAATGAGGGACATTCAGTATGATGTTGGCAAGAAAGCCTTCCTTAAGGTGACTCCATGGAAGAAGATCCTTCATTTTGGCAAAAAGGGAAAACTATGCTCTCGTCTCATAGGCCCATTTGAGGTGATCGAGAAAGTTTGACATGTTGCCTACCGACTAGCTCTCCCCGAAGAGTTACGCTGAATCTATAATATTTTTCACGTTTCAATGCTACGGAAGTACCGATCAGACCCTTCCTATATGATCGAGCCGAAGTCTGTGGAAATTTAGTCCAATCTGACATACGAGGAAGAATCAGTATAGATCCTCCCATGAAAAGTCAAGAGGCTTCGAAATAAATTTGTACCCTTAGTGAAAGTTTTGGAGGAGTCATTCGGTTGAAGAAGCAACGTGGGAGCTAGAAGAAACAATGCAGAAGCAATACCCTCACCTATTCGGGTATAATGAAAATTCGAGGATGAATTTTCTTAAGGAGGGAGAGTTATCACACACTAAAAACTTATCTAGTCAGAATTAGGTTTCGGTGATCGAATATTTTGTACCGGTTATGTAATTTGCTCGATCTTGTACCTAATTTGAAGCAATGAAGATTATTCAGGCTAACTGTAACAGTTTATTATTATTATTAATATTAGTATAAAAAATGAATGGGGGACTCACGGGCCACGGCTAATTCCTTCAAATTGAAGGAATTAGCCGTGATTTCCCACATTTGGGAAAACATGGCACAAGGTGGCCATAAACTTTGTTTGCCTTCCACCACGTGGGCATGGGTAGGAAATTATGCCCTAAATTTTTTCAACCACTCCAACATGCGTGGAGCATAGAGAAAACAATAAATTATAAGGACCAACATGTCTAAGTATAAATAGGGGTGAGGTGTTGCGCAAATTGAAAAACGAAGGAGACAAAGAAAGCACTTGAGGGCTATTCGAATAAGTAGAGAAAAAGCTTGGAATTGGGGCAATGCATAGTCGAATCTTCGAAGTAGAGAGAGGTTCAAATTGTTAGCTAATCCGACTATCCGAGATAAATCATAAATTTGGAATTGGTGAGTGTAGTTGTGTGAATGGATAGGCTAGGTGTCATCCCGTTGCATTTACTTTATGTTTAAATTTGTATTTTGTTAAGGGCTCAAGTAGAGCAATTATTATGAATCCGAACGATAAGATCGGTAAGTCTTCCGTATTACTTTGACATGGTTATAAGTATATATGAAACAATTGAAATATATGATTCAGTATGAATATGAACATGCTATGTCAGGATATGAATATTATGTGATGCAATATGAATATACTATGATTTGATATATGAGCTAAGGCTCAATTCCGATTTCGATATGTTATAGCCTACGGGCATAAAGGTAAGAAATATGATGAAATACGTGTAGCCTTGGAAATTTGTGAGTCTTGGATACAATTGGCATGTCGTAGGGTTAATTGAGCTCGTATAAATAAGGGATTGGACTACGGTCCAGGGCTATGGCCAATATATATGGTGAGATAAGGATGGATTGTGTAAGGGACTATCTGGAGCTACGGCTCAAGGCTACAACCTATTTCTGATTTCTTATATGTGTGGTGTATAGGGGGATCCGCATATCCATTGGTTGCTATGTCTAAGGAAATGATATGTACTTTTGATTTATAAAATATGACATTTGGCTTAAGCATGAAATTTATATATATATATATATATATATATATGATTTGTGATATATTCATGTCTTCCAAGCATGCACTATGTCATTCATGTCATTAGCAATATGTTCTAAATTTGTTATGACTACCTCACTAGGCTAGTCTAACATTCGTGTGTCTCATGCATTTCAGGACCGTGAAGCTTTCCGTGCTCTGATTGTGTAGTTGCGGTTGAAAGTCACATCATCTATATATGAATGTTTATCTTTCGCCTTGAAACTCCTAGTAATGTGCTTTAGAATCGACCTTTTCTAGATATGAGATGCATGCAATAAACAAATATACAAAACAAGCAAAAGAAATGATTAACATAAAAGGTCCCAAAATAATTTCATTGTATGAATAGTAACTGGGCAGCGCATTCCAACACTTCTGGACATGTCCCCACGGACTATTCCTACAAAATAATTTTGACTGAATTCTAACCCTAAGGTTTTTCGCATGGCTCTAATAGGGTAGGCTTCTAAATTCACACACGTGGTTTGGTTCTAGAAAGGTCCCCGAGCTGTGCTTGCTGTCCCCTACTAAGGTTAGGAAGGCCCCTGATTCTCATCTATTATAGGCTTCAAATGAATCAAGTTCAACTCAGGAGGACCCATTTCCTATGTCTTCACGAAGGATCAGTATCCTTACGAATATATAAGGCATATGGGTCCTAAAGGTAATTGCTAAGCTCATACAGAGAATCAATATTCTAACATGAGCAAAGCGTTTCCCCTCACTTAAACAATTGGGACGAAGCTCGGGTGCAGAGCTTAACCAAGTTTTAAATGCGTAAAATAGAACCATATTCCTAAATGGACGATTAAATTAAATTTCATGTGAACTTGAAAATTCCAATGTTAAAACAAAATGAAATCGGCTTGTGGCCTGACTCTCTTTTTTTGTAAAAAAAATTCCCTAGCAGAGTCGCCAAGTTGTCCCAACCCTTTTGAGCCTGACTTAAAAACAAAACAACGGAGTCGCCACCGATCTTTTAAAAGGTGTGATTGGATCACCTAAAAATGGTTCATTTTAATAAAATATTTTATTTTATTAAAACAACGATTTTGGTATGCAAAAACACAAATACGGGTTCGAGAGTCGGTTACGCGTGGGGAAGGGTTAGAACCCCCACAGCGCCTAAAAATTGGTACCTAACCGATTACAAAAAGTCTTAATGTTAGAATTTGTAAGTTCGTATAACATTCAATTTATTGTCCATTTATGAATATGATTCTATTTTAACGGTCTTAGCACACGGAGAATGAACTTTAATCACCGCCAATACTCCTGGCGCTAGCCCATCATTTTCGTTTGATAAGACACCACATTAATTATATTCCACTTTCAAACAATCTAGCAAATAAGCAAGATAATTAAATTGCAAAGTTAAATACATACAAGGAATAAATTAAATTAATAATGCGAGTTAGGGTGTGAGATTAATTAAAAAGAAGTGTATCCTTCCCAAAAAAACAAAGATGATTAGATAATTAAAAATGGATTTTAAAAAAGTAAAAAAAGTGACCGAAATAAAAGGAAACTAAAACCCATGGCCAAATTTAAAAGAAGTCAGTGACTAATTGAAATGTTTGGAAATGTGGTTACCCGAGGAATAAAAATAAATGGGAAGGGGGATTTAATGAATGCAAATAGCCCAATTTGTTTTGGGTATAAAACCCAATTCAACACACCTCTTTATTTCAATTTTTCAACCAAAATGGATCAAAACCACCTTTTATCAAAACCTCTCAAATGTTCTTGGTGAAGAACACCGAGAACATGACCATCGTGTCGTCTGCCTTCTACCGGCGCCGGTTGCTGTCTGACAGCAGTGGCTTTATTTTTTTCTTCGAAAAAAATAAAAAAAAAACCCTTTTTAAAAATCAAATCAAAAATTCGAAACCGGGTTTCAACGAAGATGATTCAAACAAGGTTAAGGTAAGCATCATTCCTTTTTATGTTAGATTCAGAATCTTAAAAAAAAGAATAAACAACATTGAAAATGGAAGAACACAATACGAAAAAGCTTGTTTGTTATTCCAACAAATCCGAGTACAATGGTCGTCCCCTCGAGTGTTTTTCCTCTAAATTCTAGAGTTTAATTCGTGTTTTTTTGTGTAGTAGTGAAAATTACAAGGGGAGATGGGTGTTTTTATAGTTTTTCCTTACCAAAATACCCAAAATCAAGATATTAAATCCCTAAAATTTGGGTAAAACTTTCCCTCAATTTTTGATTCGATTCTTGCTTCCCTTTCTTCATGAATTCTTGTTTAACCAGGCCAATCATTTCTCTTCTTTCCTTCTTTGATTCGAATCTACAGAATTTGGGGTTGTTTATTCCCTTTTTTTCCATATTCGATACAGACCCTAACCTTTTTTTCTCATTTGTGCATAGGTTCAACCGGTGGGAGAGGAGACAGCGACGACGTGAGCTTCCAGGCCTCGTCGACGCTGGCCGGTGATGGCTGGACGGCTGCTGGTCGTGGCGCGGTAGCCGCGACAACTGAACCAGAGCAGCTTGTCAGCTGATCTGAGGGCGAGTGGCGCGCAAGCGCGCGAGAGAGGGGGCGAGTGGCGGCGCGAGTGGGAGCTGCCCTCATCTTTTCCCCTGGTCTAATCTGGACCGTTAGATCTTTGCCCTAGATCTACGGCTGATATTAATGCCTGCATATGGGGGAAATGGGTTTGTTTGAGCTTTATTTATTATTTTTTGGGCCACCAATGTACATGGATTAAAAATGGACTCTCTAAATAATTTTTTTGGGTTTTATTTTATAAGACTAATACCATAATAATAGTAAAAAAACTAAAATAAATAAAAACAATAATGGATTGATGAAAATCGAGTGACAACAGATCTGATATACTTACTTGAAATCGTATTTGAGGTTTATCAATACGAGTTTTCTCTTATTGGAAATGAATTTGATCTGAACGTAGTTGATGATGAACCTACAATACGGCCAGATCTTGCACTATGACGCGAAAGAAAAGGTCGTCCACGATCAACGCGGATTTATTGTGCTGAGGATTTGGCCGCCGAATTTTGATAAAAAATCGAACAGCCAAAACTATGCACTAGATGTAGGAATCTCGGACACGCTAAGAACAAATGTCCTAATCACTCAGGCCCTCGTCCCGATTAATTGTACTTTGTTATTGTACTACTATTTTTCTAAGTAATAAAATATCTTCGTTAGATTTCAATTTCTTTTGGTTTGGAATCATTTTCAATATGATTTTAACCCTGTTTATAATGCTTCACATGTGCTAATATCAGTCTCAACTGAAAGATAAGTTTCAATACTACGTCTCAAAGCTTAAAATTACGCAAATTTTGCAATTAACTTCTCAAAAATACCTTTCGAACATGTCTATCAAGCCATTTTGCTTGTTATACATACACAAAACCAAGCTTTGGAATCATTTTTGACGTGATTTTTACACCATTTACAATGCCTCGTATGTGCCAATATCAGTCTCAAATGAAAGATAAGTTCAAATACTATGCCTCTAAGCTTAAAGATTACGCAATTTTTTTTTATTAACTTCCGGGAAAAACCCCTCGAACATGCCTATCAAACCATTTTAGCTTGTTCTTCATGCACAAAACCACGCTTTGAAACCATTTTCAACGCGATTTTTACTTCGTTTATAATGTCTTATATGTGCCAATATTAGCCTCAACAGAAAGATAAGTTTCAATACTACGCCTTCAAGCTTAAAAGTTACGAAAAGTTTCCAATTAACAACTCGAACATGCCTATAAACCTTTGTATTCTAGCCTCAGATTATACTGAACTCGCTTTCTGCAAGAAGCGAGTTCAGTATTATAAAGTTAAGCAATATTTTCAATTTCTCGTGAAACTCACGTTCTGCAAACCACGAGGTCTTTTTAACTAATTTTGAATGAGTTATCATAAATATTTTTTCACATCGGACAGACTTAGTGTCATGCAGAAAGCGATGTTCATAATCGCGTTTTGTAGGACGTAATATATTCCTACGTTAGTGATTTGGAGTCATTTTTTCAAATAAAACTGGCATAGATCATTTTTCAATAAATTATTAAAAAGGGTTTTTCATTTAAAATGGCCTAAAAATCGTAATGAAAATACAGATAAGTTCAAAACTGAAAACGGCAGATCCACTTGCTGTCGGCCTGTCGTGTCGACCACCACAAATAGGATAAGAATTGCATCAACTGGCTCACTCAATTAACCATAGTTAAGAGACTAAAAGTCAGAAAATAAACGTAAAATAAAATTTAAAATAAAACCTTAATTCTTTTCTGACTCGCCATATTTATATATAGTGCCCTGCCCCATCAATTGTTTCTCGAAACAAAGAAACAAAATAACCGAATCATACGATGCTCTCCTCTCTTCCTATCTCAACCTCTCTTTCCGTTTCTTCGATTTCTCCGCCGTCAACTCCTCGCGCCAGATTACGACCACCTCAAGCCACCTGCGCCAGTTCTTACGCTTCGCAACAAGAGAAAGGGTCGACGAGCGGTTATCTGAGCCGTCCAGGAACGGCAGAGTGCACGTCGTTGTACGAGGTTCTAGGGATTCCCGTCGGTGCTTCGAATCAGGAAATCAAAACAGCGTACCGCCGATTGGCTAGAGTCTGTCATCCGGACGTGGCGGCAATCGATCGGAAAGATTCATCAGCAGATGAATTCATGAAGATCCACGCGGCGTACAGTACCTTATCGGATCCCCAAAAACGGGCCGTTTATGATAGTAAGATTTTCCGGAGAGTCCAACGGCCGTTGACTTCGGATTCTAGGTTTTCAGGATATAGGGGGAGGAGTTGGGAGACCGATCAGTGCTGGTGAACGAGTCGACTCACTCTTCTCCCATTCACGCTACCGGGTTGGATGTCGGAATTCAGTCTACGGTTTTTAACTCCAAAAATTCTGTACAATTAATCAGTGAAGTACATATCTCAGGGGCAAAAGAAAAGAAAGAAAGCTGATTTACTAACGATAAGAAAAAGCATACGACCGGAGAGTTTAGCAGGAGAAATCAGGGCCATTGATCGTGCCACTTAAGAGCTCTGCTCTTCTCTCTTTAGGTTTTTGTGCTTTGGCTGATGCATAAAAGAAGACTCTGAGAAACCGTTGTACTTTTACAGTTATTAAAAAAGCTTTCTTTGCTTAATTTAGAATTCTTTTATGTTAAATATTAATTAGACTGTTGGTTATGAAATTGTGTGGCGATTCTTTGTTTTTGTTTTCAGTTCACAAATATCCGAAAGCAAATGATCTCGAAACTTTGGCAATATTCAAATACATATTTGAGGTCAATTTTCAGAATATGTAATCGAAGTTATGGCTTTAAAATACGAAAATGAGACTTTTTCCAACTGTTTTTAGTATTTTCTTAATAAATTAGAACTGTTCCTACAGGAAAAAGCACCAAACCTGTATGGTTAATCCGATATGTTGTCTTAAATTACAGTTTAATGTTAACTTGATTTCTAGTTTCAAAATATTCTAATAAAATCTTTAAAATATTGGTATTAGGGATGGCAAAACGAGCGGCCAGGTGCGAATATCCCTTTCTATTTGATTTCCTACCTAAATTTTTTATATCCACCACATACGAAGGGCATAATTTTCAAATTCACACTCGTTCACGTGGATATATTTTTAAATCCATCACCGCACCTACTACTCAACTGGACATTAATCACTCAACTCGTATTCGCATACAAGCAACCACTAATACCAAATTACAGACTTAACTAATGCACATTTTTACCAGTATAAAATTTACTTAACTACAACTAACTAATTAACTATAGCTAACTTAACTAAAGCATATTTACACTTGTAAAAATTCTACTTAACCACATATATTACAAAATTACAACCTGATTAATTCAAGCTCGATCATAAATAATAAATTCAAACTCAATTATAAACTATCATTTTTCAAACTAAATTAATTGAGTTCAAAGTTTACAAACTTAAGGATAACATAGATTTTAAAACAAACCAAATCTTAGTACATAAAACACCATAATAAAAGGCATAATCAAAATTTACAAACATAAAAGATCCAAAATTCACATGGTGGGTAGTTAGTGGGCGGACGGATGCGGGGCGGGCGGATACGGTGCAAGTAAGGTCTCAAATCCATCACCTACCCACTACCCACGACAGGTATGATTTTTTACATCCACACCCACCCACTACCTATCAAACTCATACCTATCCTCACCCCAACTAAGACGAGTTCGACGCGAAATTCATGAAACTATACCCGTTTGCCATCCCTAATTGTTATCATGTTAATCAAGTTTCTTTTTTCAGATTAGTTAGTAGTAAGGCGTTAAACTTAAAGCTAGTTTAAATCCAATAAGAAGCATATTTTTAAACAGTTCTTATCTAGGGAAGGAAAAAGAAATTTTACTCGCAATAATTATTAAACCCTCAACTTAAAGAAAGAAAAAAGTGTCAACCGCGAGCTTTTAATCATTTACTTTTGAGATTGTTGATTAATATGAAAAATATTTAGAACACATTGATCAAGATCTATTACATGGAAAACTTGAATATGTTGGTTAAAAAAATTCAGGTTAAAACATATTTCGATTATTACCAATGAGAATGAAGTACATTTCATGGTCAGCCGTTTATCTCTTAGTGAGATCACCCGCGGCGAGGGGATTAGTCATTGCTGTCGGCTGTAGATACTTTGGTTCAAACCCCCCCAAAAAATCAGGTTTTAAGATCTATAAACTGAGTGACCAAATATTCATGTTATCCCATTTTGTATAGATTAAAATTCTCTGTCTTAAGAATGTAAGTATCTTGAAAAACATAAATCAATGATATAACTTTCAAAGTTAGAGGACGAAGGTTCAAATCCTCCATAGCTACACCTTATTTGTTTTCTCCCCACAAAAGAAGTATGAGAGGAAGAGCAATCATCCGCGAAGCTGGAGAAGGAGCAACCGTCTGCGTAGCAGGAACAGCTGTCCGAGCGGGAAGAGGCCTTGTCAGGGTGGCAACGCAGCCGTCAAAGCAAGAACGGTTGCTGCCTTTGGTGGCAGAGTTGTATTAGAGAGAGACAATCAGTTTTCTGGAGTGAAAAGGTCCGTTCATGGTAGCCATGGTGTGCTGGCCGGAGTAGTTTGGGATGGAATATACACTCGTTAAAGCTTTCCAATGTAGGGATAGGAAAGAGGTTCGGGCATATAGTTTTCATCAACAATGTTAGTAAGCGCATCCATCCCAAAACCCTTCAAGAAGCGTTTAGTTGCTATAGGAATGTTGGAGACGTCTACATAGCATACTGGAATGCAAAAAAATAGGACAAAAGGTTGACTTTCGCTTTTGTGAGATTCTCCTCCTTAGAAGGAGCTGAAAAGGCAATTTTTTTGGGTAATGGGAGACTTATGGATGGTTTTCGTATCAATGTTTTCAAAGCCATTAGGTCTGAGCCGGAGTTTAAACCACATCCTCCTCCTACCTCCCCTCAAAAGAGACCCTTCAGTGACAAGCTCAGAGACGGGAGGTCCTACAAAGATGTTATCCTAGGAACTATGCCTTTTGGGTCTCTGCTGGCCGCGAACCCTCCTAATAATAGCAAAATCTTGGAATCGGCCCCTTACAATAAGGAACTGTCTTCCCAGAAGGTCTCTTCATCGAGTGTGGGTACGAACAAAGCTTCACCGCAAGTCTGCCCTTCTTTGAAACAAACAACTTTTGAGGTGGACGTCCCTAGTTACAATGCACTCCGAATCTGGTCCTCACAGGATCGAATTCCATCTAACTGGTCAAGTTTAATGGGGATGATTATCCCATCCAAAGATATGGAATGGTTAGATCTCTGCCTAGAGGCTAAAATCAAAAGCATGTATAATATTGATATCGTTCAACAAGCTCTCCACTCGGAAGCTATCAACGTATCCATTTGCCCTTGGTTCAGATATTTCTGCATTCTACGTTTCCCTTCGAAGGAATCTCTAGAACTATTTAAGCATAACAACAATCATTTATTAAAGGAATGGTTTGACGCGTTTGGGTCGGTGGATAGAGCCAAGACGCTATTCAAGCAAAAGTGTTGGATCACTCTATCTGAAATTCTGTTAGCTGCTTGGCACCGTGATGATTTTAACTCCATTGGTAGCAAATGGGGAACAGTTATCAGTATTGATGATGATAGTATCAATAGGTCTAAATTCGACTCTGCAAAACTTTTAGTAGAGGTGGACAGAATCTCCGCTATCTCACCTTCTACTGAGTTGTTCATGGATGGTACTCTAGTTAAAATCGGAGTCATTGTTTCAGAATCCTTTGAAGAAACCATTTTTCTAGATGGGAAGGGACCTGTTGATGCTTTCGTTGCCGATGTCAACGCCTACCCTAACTATTTCGACCCAGTAGCGGACGAGGACCAGGAGGCCACTGACGTGGAGACTGCCGCTTCAAATCCTATGTTATTTGAAAATTGTATTCCGGCGCATGTGGAGGAAATCAATGATCATCCAATAGAGTCAGCCTTTCCCGAGACGCATGCTGACAACACCTTAATATTGGTGGC
Organism: Hibiscus mutabilis; assembly: GCA_019671005.1. NCBI lineage: Eukaryota > Viridiplantae > Streptophyta > Magnoliopsida > Malvales > Malvaceae > Hibiscus > Hibiscus mutabilis. The sequence continues at coordinate 81,174,569 of CM033711.1, forward strand.
GGCTCTTCGTTGGCTCTTTTAGACGTTCATGTGATGCAAATTGAAGGGTTAGTGGGCTCCCATTCTACCTTTAAAGGATCTGGTCTCACTGGCATTAAGGGCAAACCCAATTCTCGTTGTAAGCCCAAACATGCTAACAAGGGTAACCAAAGGCAAGTTGGCCGCATGGCTAGAATTGACAAAATCAATTAGTGGGTCCAATTCCTAAATATCCTAGAAAAAACTAGGGCTCAAAGAAGTAGATCAAAACCTGATTCGAGTAAAGCTCTCTCCTTTGGCTCCTCATATTCTAACACTCATTTGAGCGAAGCTGAAAATACTTTTGAAGTCATTCTATGCATCGGTGCTGAGTTTGATTCAGAAAGAGATATAGTAGTGAATCGCTTCAAAGAAATCGAAGCTCGAGATGAAGCAGAAAAATAAGTCCCCTTATTTCCCTCATTGTTTTTTATGTTTCTTTATTTGTGTCGTGTTTCCGACCTTTACCAATGTCATTTTTTAAATATCCTATCTTGGAATGTTAGGGGTTTGGGTAAACCCGAAAAGAGAAGAGTCGTTCTTACAAGAGACCAAACTTTGTATGATAAAAGGCAATTTGTTCCGGGGCTTATGTGGTTCAAATAGGCTCTTACTTGAATTTTCACCTTCGGATGGAGTCTCGGTGGTCTTATCTCCCTGTGGAATGCATCTATTTTCTCAATCACTAGCAAGATCATTAATCAGAGATACATCATTCTTCTTGGATCGTTCTCTATGCTTGATTTCAAATGTTGTTTAGTAAATATTTATGCCCCCAATGATCCTAGTGAAAGAAGGAACTTGTTCTCAGAAATCTCAAGCCGTGTATCGAGATTTTCTCTCCCAATCATTGTAGGTGGGGACTTCAACGTCTTATGACATAGACATGAAAAGTCTGGTTACAATTTTAATGCCCAAGCTATGTCTGATTTTGACGATTTCATCGAAATTTTTTGTCTTCTGGACTTACCACTATCAAACGCTAAGTATACTTGGACAAACCTCAGATAAAAGATTGTGGCTTGCAGGCTTGACAGATTCCTTATCTCCCTTGAGATTTTTTCTATTTTCCAGAACTTATCTCAAAGTGCTCTGCCAAGAAGCATATTATACAATAATCCTATTAAGCTCGATCAAGTCTGCCTGCGTTCTTCCCCCAAACCTTTCAAATGGTTTTCTTCTTCATGGTCCTTGGATTCTTCTCACGTGGACTTAGTCAAATCCACAACCAGTAACTATAGTGGGGAGAACATTTGCAAACTACTTCGAGCATTTAAGGGAGCGTCCAAATCTTGACACGCAACTAGATCCATCTCTGCTGATCCCATTCATGTCATAGAAGAAAGAATCAGTATATTAGAGAAGGAATTGCTGGATTGTTACCTCTCCAAAAATACTATTTTTAATGCCAATTTTACATTGCTCTTGCTTGTTTTTAGGTACATTTAGTTGCATTTAGTTACATTTAGAATCATGCAAATAAGGAGTTTAATATTTTGTCTATGTCGGTGTGAAGGGTTGTTTTTGTGGCTATTTTGTAGGTTTGGCATAGAATTAGTCGCAGTAAAGCAACACAGTTAGGATTGTCAAGGAGAATGCCAAGTGTTGTTGGCACAGAAGGACCAGATAGTGCCAAACACTTGTTGGCACAAAAGTAACCTTGATGCCATGCCAAGAGGCTGTTGAACCCCGAAAAAATAGGATATGATTAGGCTCCTAAAAGATAGCAAATGGATCAACTTTCGAAAAAATAGCGGATAAGGTGTTGCCAAGCTATGTTGGCAAAGACATGCCAAGCTTGTGTGCCAAGACAACATTGACATGATGACGTCAGCCCTAGCTTGATAAGCTATCACACCGATCTGATAAGGCTCTATCTCTTATCCTTGGAGCATTTGAAATTCAAATGAAGAAGCTATCTTATTCATTTCCCTTGCACGCCTATATAAACACCAATCGGTCAAGCATTTACGGGGTCGAGAGCGGTGATCGCAAAGGCTTAAGGTGATCGGTGTTGGAGTGATCGATGAGTGACAGTCGGCTGCACCAAGGAAGGAGGTTTAACCACTTGGCTGAGAGCCTAGATTTGAGGGCTGCATCGAAAGACCCCTCTTGCCTATTCTCTTGGGTTTAAGTTGTTTTAATTTTATTTTATTGATGGTGTATTTGAAAACGGTTATGGTTTTGATGGTTAAATCTCTCACCATGAACTAATTCCATAGTTGGTGGGGGATGTTTGGTTTAAACGTTGGATTCATGCCTTAGTGTTCTTTATGACAATTTTGTTTTGGCAAAGTTTTTCTATTCGGCACACTTAAATTTTTCCTAAATACTTTGTCAAGCGAGAGCTGGCTCTGTTGGCCTATTGCTCCTCAATATCTTAACAGACTTGGGGTGGCAATGATTAAGTTGTTGAATACTAAGGAAATAAGCTTCGAAAGAAGTCGTTCAAGTAGATGAACTTACTTCGGAAGTGATATCTATCCTCTTGGAGTATAGATTGGTTCTTAATCAAATCAGTTTATTTAAAAACATGAACTATAGAGATATAGGGATTTTTGCATAATCGACTTAGGGTAATAACTATCGAGAGGGGCATTGCTAATGTTGAATCTGTTTGGCAAACAATGCCAAGACAGTTTGCCAACAAAGGCTGGCATGAACAACATTAAAACCATGCATTCCCTGCCAACACTCATCATTCATTAAGAGCATATTCCTTGCCAACGTTTTACTTCATTTTCCTTTCCTTTTTATTAGTTTCAAAACAATCTTCAAATCAAACAATTGAATTTCAAGTCAATCTCTGTGGGATCGATACTCAGCTTAACTGATGTATTACTTGTAGACCGCGTATACTTGCACGCAAAAGACTCTTGGCACTATTTTACTGATACATATATTTTGCCCCTTTTGCCAGTATTCATAACACACTTTTTTCCAGAGAATCTACAAGTTTTTGGAGCCGTTGCTGGGGATTGCAACAGATTTGATTATTTTCAATTTTTACTTGTTTTCTTTTAGTTTTTACTCTGTTTTTGTTTTCATCGGTGTATGACCAGAAACCATCATGTGGTGGACGATTGGCCATACGATCCAAAAATTGAGAGAACTTTGCAGAGGTTAAAGAAGAGATACCGAGAGATGAATCATGGTAATCAAAGGAATTGTGCGGTGAACAATGATGGAGTTCCACCCAATAACAATGCACTACCACCTCCTAATGACCCAATTGCTAATACGAAGGAAGATAGGCCAATCCGAGAGCATTCAACACCCGTAATTGCAATCTAATGCCAGAAATTGTTGGCAGAGAGCTAAATGAACCAAATTTTAAACTTAAGCCGGTAATGATTCAAAATCTTTTGAATATAGGTGAATTTGACGGAGAACTTACTGGAGATCTGAGGCAACATCTAAAGCAGTTCATGGAGATTTGCCAATTATTTCAACAAATACACTGTGAAGTTAAGGTTATTCACTTGTTCCTTGCGGGATAAAGCTAAGGCTTGGTTCAATTCCTTGCCACCTGGCTCAATCACCTCATGGGGAGACCTATGCTAGAAGTTTCTAACATGTTTTCAGCCACCAACACTCACTATCAAGCTGCGTGGTGAGATCATTACATTTCGGCGGGCTGAGGATGAGACCCTATATGATGCTTGGGAAAGATTTAAGAATTTATTGAGAATGTGTCCTATGCATAGATTCCTGAAATGGACCTAAATACAAACCTTTTACAATGGGTTGAACGCACAAAAAATGACTATTGTTGATGCTTTAGCAGCCGGTTCATTACTTAACAAAAACTACACAGAGGCTGTTGGCATTCTTAAGAGGATTTCAATTAATGACTTTAAATATCCTATTGCAAGGCTTGGGACCAGAACCAAAGCTAGTGGAAAATTGAAGATTGATGAGCTAATGTCCATCCATACCGAGATTTCCAGCCTCACCAGCATGGTGACAACTTTGCAAAAGAACAACGAGTCTCAAGAAGTTAAAGCATTATAACCATTTTGTACTATCTGCAGAGAGAACCACCATGTGGATGAATCCCCTGCCAACCCTAAGTCGGTAAATTTCACCGGCAATTCTGGTCGTTATTATAATACTAACCCCAATACTTACAATGCAGGTTGGAGATAGCACCCTAATTTAGCATGGGGAAATCAAAGGGGCAACCAATACAGCGCCCAACACCAGAATGCACAGAGGCAGAATAACAATTCCATGCTAGCATTCAATCAGAATGCCATGCCACAGAATACCCATAACAATTTCCAACAAGGGCAAAGACTTAATCAAGGGGGCACTCTAGCATAATACATAGAGAGGAATGATGCCACAGTCCAGAGTTTGGCAGCATCAATGACGAACTAGGAAGTCCAGATTGGGCAGATTGCTAATGCACTCAACAATCAACCCTAATGAGCTTTGCCAAGTGACACTGAAGATGCTCGGAACAAAGAAAATGAGCAATGCAAGGCCATAACCCTTCGAAATGGTAAGCCATGTGAGGCAGAGATGGCTGTTAAACAGCCAGTTAATGGTTAAAGTGAAAAGTCAGTGCTGGTAAACAAGCCTAAAAAAGCAGAGAAAGAGGAAGTTAAGATGGATGATGCTAGTAGTCATGCTAACAATGATGCCAAACATGATGTCAACATTGATGACAACCAAACTAAGGCCAAACAACATTTTAATGCCAAAACAGATGCCAGCACTGCCTCGGCAAAGCTGACAGTGCCAGCATATATTTATCTACCACCACCATTTCCAACAAGACTTATAAAGCACAAATAAGACCAGCAATTTAAGCGTTTCTTGGAAGTACTTAAGCAATTGAAAATTAACATTCCATTGGTAGAAGCCCTTGAGCAAATGCCCAACTATGTAAAATTCATGAAGGACATTTTGTCCAAAAAGAGAAAGTTAGGAGATTTTGAAACTACCGCTCTCACTGAGGGATGCAGTGCCATGATCCTAAACCGATTACCACCAAAGCTAAAAGATCTAGGAAGTTTCACTATCCCCTGTACAATTGGTAACAAATTTATGTGTAAGGCATTGTGTGACTTGGGAGCCAGCATCAACTTGATGCCAATGTTAGTTCTTAGGAAGCTTGGCATAGAAGCAAGACCTACTACCGTGGCACTTCAGCTGACAGACCGATCCTATGCGTATCCCAAGGGTAAGATTGAGGATGTGTTGGTAAAGGTAGACAAGTTTATCTTTCCAACTAATTTTATCATTTTGGATTATGAGGTCGATGTTAATGTTCTGATTATTTTAGGCAGTTCGTTCCTTTCCACGGGTAGGGCTCTTATTAATGTTCATAAAGGGGAACTAACAATGTGTATGAATGACAACATGTTACTTTTAATGTGTTTCAAGCTTTGAAATGTGTAGATGAACCTGATGAATGTCAAGCCGAGGAGCTAATGGAGTTTATTTACACTATGGACATGGAACAATTATGCCAGGATACAAAAGTTGATACCAACATGCTTGATGGCATAGATAAACTGTTTGAGGAACTGGAGGAATCAGCCTTGTAGGCTGAATATATAAGTTATTTTGAGCCCCTACAGTTGGCTGACAGAGAGATAAAAGAACCTAAACCATCAATTGAGGAACCACTAGAGTTAGAGCTAAAGTCACTTTCAAATCACTTGAAGTATGCTTATCTAGGTAAACACTCAACTCTGATAGTGATCATTGCCACTGATCTCACTAATGATCAGGAGGAGACATTGTTGGCAATATTAAGAAATTATTAGCAAGCGTTGGGTTGGACCTTGGCAGACATCCGAGGTATTATCCCAACCATTTGCCTGCACAAAATCATTATGGATGAGTACCATGGCAGAACCATTCAAGGCCAAAGAAGGCTAAAAATGAGCATGAAAGAGGTAGTAAAAAAAGATCATAAAATGGCTTGATGCCAAGATCATTTATCTCATTTTCGATAGCTCATGGGTTAGCTCGGTGCGATGCGTGCCAAAGAAAAGTGGCATGACCGTGGTAAAAAATAATGAAGCTAAATTGATTCCCTCCAGGACCATCACCAGATGGAGAGTGTGCATGGATTATACAAGGCTACAAGGAAAGACCACTTATCATTGCCTTTCATTGACCATATATTAGATAGATTGACAGGTAAAGCTTTCTATTGTTTCTTAGATGGTTATTCGAGTTATAATTAGATTGTCATTGCCCCTGATGATCAAGAGAATATCACATTCACGTACCCTTATGGGACGTTTGCTTTTAGAAGGATACCGTTCGGCCTATGTAATGTGCGGGCAACATTTCAACATTGCATAATGTCCATTTTTTATGATATGATCAAGCACAACATGGAAGTGTTCATGGATGATTTCCCAGTGTTTGGTAAAACATTTGAGGAGTGCATTCATAGTTTGGAGCAAGTCGTAAAGAGATACATCGAGATGAACCTAGTGTTGAACTGAGAGAAATGCCACTTCATGGTGAATGAGGGCATTGTTCTCGGTCACAAGGTAACCAAGAGAGAACTAGAAGTTAATCAAGCCAAAATGGAGATAATCAAGCAATTGCCACTCAACGAGTGTTAAATGTATAAGGAGTTTTCTAGGTCATGCCGGTTTTTTATCAGCGGCTTATTAAATATTTTTCAAAAATTGCTAAACCTTTATGCTTGTTGTTGGAACACAATGCCACTTTTGCATTTGACGATTCTTGTTTGAGAGTATTTCAGGAACTTAAAGAGAAATAATTAATGCCCCTATAGTTATAGCACTGAATTGGAATGAGCCCTTTGAGATCATATGTAATGCCAATGACTATGTTGTTGGAGTAGTTTTGGGACAGTGGCATGGCAAGGTTTTCCATGCCATCTACTATGCCAGCAGAACCTTGAATGAAGCATAACTTAATTACTCTATGACTGAGAAAGAATTTCTTACGGTTGTATTTGCTTTTGATAAATTTAGATCTTATTTAATTGGTAACAAGGTTGTGGTTTATACAGATCATTCAGCATTGAAGTATCTCTTAGGAAAGTAGGATGTCAAGCCCAAACTAATCCGATGGACGCTCTTACTTCAAGAATTTGACCTAGAGATCAGAGACAAGAAAGGCAATGAAAACTTAGTAGCTGACCACCTCTCACGTATAGAACATCACATTGAGGATGGTAATATCACCACCATTAGAGATGAGTTTCCTGAAGAATAATTTCTTGTAGTTAATGCTATGCCACAGTACGCTGACATTGTCAACTACCTGGTAAGCAACATTCTTCCACCAGACTTGGCATACAATGCCAAGAAAAGATTCATGCGAGAAGTTAGGCAATACTATTGGGATGAGCCAATATTGTTCAAACAATGCGCTGACCAAGTGATCCGCCAGTGTGTGCCCGAGGATGAACAACATAACATATTGCATTTGTGTCATGTTGCACCATATGGAGGTCACTTTGCTGGAATGAAAACTGTTGCCAAGATGCTGCAATTTGGATTCTTTTGGCCGACTCTATATAAGGATCCCCATAAGTATGCCAAAGCATGTGACTGATGCCAACGAAAAGGAACCATATCCGACCGACACCAACTACCACTTCAAAATATTATGTTGTGGATTTATTTGATGTATGGGGGATAAACTTTATGGGTCATTTTCCTCCATCATTCGGTAATGTATATATTCGTATGGTTGTTGGCTATGTATCTAAGTGGGTAGAGGTTGTTTCCTTGCCAACAAATGATGCCAAGTTCGTTGCCAAGTTCTTGCACAAACACATTTTTACCCGATTTGGTGCTCCTAAAGCAATAATTCATGATGAGGGTACTCATTTTAAATGTAATCTAATCTCTAAAGCTTTGTGCAAGTATGATATGCAATAAAGAATTTCCACAACATACCATCCATAGAAAAATAGGCAATCTGAGATTTCAAGCAAGGATATCAAGAACACTCTAGAGAAGACTGTAAATCCAACACGGAAAAACTGGTCCCTAAGACTAGATGAGTCATTGTTTTTGGTAAACCATGGCATCTGCCAGTTGAACTTGAACATAAAGCCTACTAGGCCATTAGAAAACTTGACATGGCATGAAGAGTTGCTGAAGAAAAGAGGTTACTCGACCTCAATGAGTTGGAGGAATTTAGGACACATGCCTATGAGAATGCTAGGATCTACAAGGAGAAGGCAAAACGATGGCATGATAATAGGATAATGCGAAGGCAATTTGAAATAGGTTAGCATGTTCTATTATTTAATTCCTGACTTAAACTGTTTCCAGGTAAACTCAAATCAAGATGGACGGGTCCTTATGAAGTTATTAAACCATACGCCCATGAGGCTGTGGATATTAAGAACTTAAGGATGAGAGAAATTTTCAAGGTGAATGGCCAACGTCTAAAGCATTACATGGAAGGTAATTGAAACAATTCCAAGGAGGTAATCCTCTTAGCATAGTTAACATGAAACATCATCAGGTCTGAATCCTTTGTAAATATTAGGATGGTTATTTTTGTTTGTTTTAGGATTCATGTTTTGTTTTGTTTTTTTGTTTTTAAGTTTTATCCCCTTACTATGTTGAAAAGTTTCTTTTGAGTGAATGTAGAATTGATACCAAGTACATCGCCAGGAATGATGCTAGGAGCCAGCATGCTTGCCATGGGCAATGCCATGTACAATACCAATACCCCTTGGTTTGCATCGGTTTATGTGATAAAGAAGGAAGAAAAAACCCTATCTTGATTGGATGAGAAAGTAATCTTCTTGAGAATAACCCCTAGCCGCCCAAATTTGGTAATAATTAAATTCATCATAACTATCCTATCACTTCAAATTCTTACCCAATCCTTATCACTCTACCCTTATCACTTTAAAATCCATCCCAATTAAAACTCATGAAATTCCATCATTATCACCCCATTTAATTGGTACCATCATTAAAACTTTTAAACACTCCATCTTTTTACCCTCTTTACCCTAGCCGATTTCTTAAGAAGCACATATCTCTTATTCTCTTTCTTTTCTCAAGCAAGATTCAAGAAACCAATCATCCTTTCTCCTTCCTTCAAACTGATTCAAATCTTTTCTTTATCTCCATGGCATCTTCATCTACTCCCTTCAAATGATTCTTCAATGAAGAAATCCGCACGAAGTTTGAAACAAGTTTTGCATCACGATCATTTTTGTACGAGAAGCACTTCGACTTCCAAACCGACACCACTATGAGATTCCCACTGGAGTTTATAGCCACTGTCGACATACATAAGTGAAGTTCATTCTGCCAACAAAAGGGGAGATCTACGCCACCATTGTATAAGAATTTTATGCACATATTGTGACAAAGGGTTCTCCATTCTTGATGATTCGATGTAAGTGCCTGCGTTTCAATGAAGGGTATGTCAACTCACTATTTTCTTTGAATGATATAGGGGATGGGCACTTTGACTATGTTGAGTCTATGACCATTACCAAACGTAAGAAACTACTGCCAAACTTATATGAGCTTGGCATAGTTTGGACAGTTTCATCGACGGGCCACCGAACGGTGAAGAGGTTGGCGTTGAAGCCAGCAATGCGAGGCTGGGATCACTTCATCAAGGAAAATTTGTTTCCTACGTCTCACAATGAGACTGCCTCAGAAGAGAGGCTGATTTTATTACACTCCATTGTCAAAGGGCGCAAGATCAATATTGGTAGAATCATCATTGATGAGACTTATAAGTGCGCTAGGAAAGGTAAAGGCTGCTTGTTTTTCCCTTTGCTTATTTCTAAGATTTGCATTCGCCAAGATGTGCCTAGGCTTAAAGAAGATCGAGGCCAGATTATAAAGAGAATGACAATTATGGTTGCCATATGGAAAAATCTCACGGCTGTTGAGCTAAAGGAAAAGGGCAAGAGAAAGGCCAAAACTACCACGCCAAGGCCAAAGCCAAAGGTAGAGCCAGGCAGTGTGCCAGCGACCATGCCAACCAGTTCATTGGCCGTGTTGTCCCAAGTTTACCATCACCTTGGGATTATTCTCTAGAAGCTAGAGGCAGCCGAGGACCTTAATGCTAAGATGAGGCAATACACAAAAGAGATGGATGCGATTATCAGGGATTTGCTTGAAAAGCTATCCCCTGAAGTGGTGCCACCATTCCCAGTTTTCCCTGTCGAGCCCTCTGCCAATGACGATGCTATGTCAGCCAGTTTAGTTAGTCTAGTTATGCCAGCCAGTTCAGCTAGTTTTGAATCCAATGCCATAATTCTTGTGTCTTCGGTGCAAGTTGAATCTGCCAACACTGATTCCTTATATGAATCAGAGAAAATCCTGATTAAAACACCCAAGGCTAAGCCAGTTACACCGCCAGTTGAACCTGCCAAGAAAAAAAGAGGAAGTTAGAGCCTCCACTGCTACAAAGCTACCCATGACCAGAATCAACCGCAAAGCTCTCTATTGTGGTAGCTTTGTTAAAAGGAAGACTCGAGTCACACAAGAGGAAGTCTTTAAGGGGGAGTCATCTTCTACTTAAACTCCTTTTCATTCCATCTTATTGCATTCACATAATCTTGCATTTTATTTTTTCTATTTTTTGTATATATGTGTTGTTTCATGCATTGAGGACAATGCAAATCTTGGGTTTGGGGGTGTGCATTTTCTCCCATTTATGACATGCATTTCATGTTTAATTTCTGTTTCCATGCCATTTAAAACATATAGTATAGTTGCATACCGAACCGTTAAAAAAAGAAAATTTTGCCTCAATTTAATTTCGAAGAATGTTAACATTTGTTAGGAAAGTTTAAATTGATCTGGTATCTGTCCAATGAGGAAATTTTAATCTTTAGTTGTCATGCCATGCAAGCAGAGTAGTATGCCAGGTTAGCTGGGCAATTGATCTCTAGTTTAGGAAATTGAATTTACACTTAACATGTGATATGTATCTAGTTCCCTAGCAAACTTAGACTATTTGAAACTATGCTCAGATTGAAAATAATTGAAAAATGATGCCAGGGTAAAAAGAAACTAATAAGGCAGCAATGTTCTGCCAAGGTAATAAAAAAATAGAACTCTCATCTACCTAGGGATAATAAGCACTTGGGGCTTCGTGGTTTGCTCCATCTTAGTTCTCAAGTCCAAAACCCTAGAGTATGAGTTAAGAGAAATCCTAGTGATGTCTGGATTAAGGTGGAGATTCGTGGTATGCTCCATCTTATCACTCATGCTAAATAGTGTCATGAAGTAAGCTTAAATTAATGCCAACAAAACCCTCAGCAAGAAAAGAAAAAGAAAGAAAAAATGATGAAAATAAATATCAGAGTTTAGGTAGTAAAATTGGCTACGGGAGTTGAAGGATATTGGATGCATATTGCCTACACATCATGCACTCTTCATGAACTTAGATTAGAGTTATATTACTACGCTTGAATTACAACCTGGTTGGCATTATTGCACTGATATACTGAGGACAGAAATAGAGCCAACTTCTGCTTGCCAGCATCGATTGGCATTCGAACCTAAATTTTGTCGAGGTAACCATTTCACAGTTTTTGTTTTTCTTTGTTTGCATTACTAGAGGACAAGCAATGAGTTAGGTTTGGGGGTGTGTTACCTCTCCAAAATTACTATTTTTAATGCCAATTTTACATTGCTCTTGCTTATTTTTAGGTACATTTAGTTGCATTAGGTTTTTAGAATCATGTATTTGCATAAGGAGTTTAATATTTTGTCTATGCCAATGTGAAGGGTTGTTTTTGTGGCTATTTTGCAGGTTTGTCTTAGGATTAGGCGTAGGAAAGCAACACAGTTAGGATTGCCAAGGAGAATGCCAAGTGTTGTTGGCACAGAATGACCAGATAGTGTCAAGCACTTGTTGGCAGAGAAGTAACCTTGATGCCATACCAAGAGGCTGTTGAACCCTGAAAAAATAGGATATGATCAGGCTCCTAAAAGATTGCAAATGGATCAACTTCCGAAAAAATAGCGAATAAGGTGATACTATGCTATATTGGCAAAGACATGCCAAGTTTGTGTGTCAAGGCAACATCAGTATGATGACGTCAGCCCTAGCTTGATAAGCTATCACACCGATCAGATAAGGCTCTATCTCTTATCCTTAGAGCATTTGAAATTCAAATGAAGAAGCTATCCTATTCCCTTCCCTTGCACGCCGATATAAACACCAACTAATCAACGAGTGACAGTCGGTTGCACCAAGGAAGGAGGTTCAACCACTTGGCCGAGAGTTGGATTTAAGGGCTGCATCGAAAAACCCCTATCGCCTATTCTCTTGGGTTTAAGTTGTTTTACTTTTATTTTATTGATAATGTATTTGAAACAGTTATGGTTTTGATGGTTAAATCTCTCACCATGAACTAATTCCATAGTTGGTGGGGGATGTTTGGTTTAAACGTTGGATTCATGCCTTAGTGTGCTTTAATGACAATTTTGTTTGGGCAAAGTTTTTTTATTCGACACACTTAAATTTTTCATAAATACTTTGTCAAGCGAGAGCTGGCTCTGTTGGCCTATTGCTCCTCAATATCTTAACAGACTTGGGGTGGCAACGATTAAGTTGTTGAATACTAGGGAGAGAAGCTTCAAGTGAAGTCATTCAAGTGGATGAACTTACTTCGGAAGTGATATCTACCCCTTGGAGTATAGATTGGTTCTTAATTAAATCAGTTTATTTAAAATATGCACTATAGAGGTATGAGGCTTTTTACATAATCGACTTAGGGTAATGACCATCGAGAGAGGCATTGCTAATGTTGAATCTGCTCGGCAAACAATGCCAAGACAGTTTGCCAACAAAGGCTGGCATGAACAACATTAAAACCAGGCATTCCCTTCCAACACTCATCATTCATTAAGAGCATCTTCCTTGCCAACGTTATACTTCATTTTCCTTTTCTTTTTATTAGTTCCAAAACTATCTTCAAAACAAACATCTTTTCTTCTAAGGCATGTAACAATCAAACAATCAAATTTCAAGTCAATCTCTGTGGGATTGATACTCAGCTTAACTGTTATATTACTTGCAGACCGTGTATACTTGCACGCAAAAGACTCTTGGCACTATTTTACTAATACATACATAACACACTTCAAAAATATTCATGAGATCTGCTAGAGAGTCTACAATTATCCGAACAACTCCAAAAATATTCATGAGATCTGCTCTCTTAAATCCCTGCTGTGGAAGCGATACAGAGAAGAAGAACAAGACTAGCTCGAGAAATCTCGCCTTAGATGGTTCACATCAGGAGATAGAAATACCAAATACTTTCATCAAATGGCATCTTACCGCTCTGGAGTTAATATTATTTCGTCTTTAATGTTCGGTAATATCACTATCGAAGATCAAAATGAAATAAAAAAAAGAGTTCGCCAATCACTTTAGAGTTTTGTACAACTCTAAATTTACTCTCAAGCTTAGAAGTCTGGACTATACTTTTAAACAGTTTAGTTAGCAATCTGCAATGTTTTTGGAGGATCATTTCACCGAGTAGGAAGTGTGGACTGCCATTAAGTCAATGGATGGAAATAGAGCCCCAGGTCCTGATGGGTTCAATTTGGAGTTTTTTCAGAAGTTATGGCCAGAGGTGAAGTCTTCCATTATGAAATTTTTCGAGGACTTCTACAGTGGAAAAATCTCAGACATCTCTTTCAACCATTCCTTTATTGCACTTATCCCCAAAGTGCAGGCACCAGAATTGGTCGACCGTTACAGACCCATAAGCTTAATTGGTAATGTCTACAAAATCTTGGCCAAGGTTTTGGCCAATAGAATTGCTATTTGTATCTAGGAAGTAGTAGGGGAAACCCAATTTGCTTTTACTAAAGGCAAACAGATCTTGGATTGCTCCCTTATTGCAAACGAAGTTGTGGACTTTCTCAGAAAATCTAAGCAAAATGGCTTAATTCTCAAATCCAGTTTCTGCAAGGCATACGATACAGTTGACTGGAACTTTCTTCTCTTCATCATGCGACAAATAGGTTTTAGGGCTAAGTGGTGCAGTTGGATGAAAGTTTGTCTCTCTACAGCTTTCATACCAGTTTTAGTTAATGGTTTGCCATCCGAATCCTTTAGAATCAAAAGGGGCCTTCATCAAGGTTGCCCCGTGTCTCCTTTCCTTTTCAACTTGGTGGGTGAAGCACTCAGTGCATTTTTTCTTAAAGGAGTGGATAGAAGTCTGTTCGAAGGCATTTCTGTGGGGGGCAATGGTTTCGCAATCTCTCACATCCAGTTCGCGGATGATTTAATAATTTTTTCAAACGCTTGTGAGACGCAGCTCAAGAACATTAAGAGAGTGCTAAGAGTTTTAGAAGTCTGCTTTGGATTATCTCTCAATCTTAAAAAATGATGTTGTATGGAATTAATATGGACGATGCTGTCGTGAATAGCTGGGCCAATGCCATTCATTGTTCCAGTGCCTCCCTTCCTACCATCTATTTAGGTCTGCCTTTGGGAGTCCACAGCAATTCTTTAACCATTTGGAATCCAATTTTAGAAAAAAATTCATCCCGCCTTGCCTCTTAGCAATCTAGCCTCTTATCCCAAGCTGGAAGGATAACGCTTATCAAGTCGGTGCTCTCCAACCTTCCAATCTACTTTATTTTGTTGTTCAAGATGCCTATTCCAGTTGGTAATCAGATTTCGAAGATCATCTCTAGATTTTTGTAGGGTACAAAGGATTCGAAGGGTATACATTGGATAAAATGGGAAGACATTTGTAAACCCAAAGACATGGGTGGTCTCGGTATAGTTGACACTAGGTTAAGAAACACAGCCTTACTAAACAAATGGGTGTATAGGTATGGTTGCGAAGAAGATCGATTATGGAGAAAAGTTCTTAAAGCTAAGTATGGTATTGGCGACTCTTCCTTTCATCCAAATCTTGGCAACTCTCACTGGTTCTCATGGGTTTGGAGAAACATCGTATCCTCCTCTCACGCAAACAACAATTTGCTTTGTGATAATATCATAATGGTTTGGGGGATGGCTTCCTTATCGACTTCTAGAATGACTATTAGTGCTCAAATGGCCCCTTAAAATCTATTTTTCCAAGAATTTTCAATCTATTTGTCAAAAAGGTTGGCAAGGTGGCTGAATTTGGGGTTTGGAGAGATGGATTGTGGTATTGGGAAATTCAACTTCGAAGGCCGCTCTTCAATTGGGAACAACCTTCTTTCAGTCGGTTTTGGAGAGCTATCAATAGCATTTTACCCAGGCTTTCTAAAAAAGACAGCATTCGATGGGCTATCAACCCCAATGGATGATACAATTCCAAAATATATTGTGATCATGTGATTCGCTAGGCTGGTCATGCTGACAATTTTTGGAGTCTAGTGTGGATTGGTCTCACACCCTCAAACGTAGAAACTTTTGTTTGGAAATTAATGAAGGAAAAACTCCCTACCAAGGAAGAGTTATCTAAGAGAGGAGTCAACTTACAGGCCCCTATATTCTGCCTTTTTTGTAACTCGGAAAAATGAATCTATTCAGTACCTTTTTTGCTATTGTCCGATAGCTTGGAGAACATGGCAACATTGGTGTAACATCCCAAAATCATGCCTAGTCAGAATTCGATTCCGGTGACTGGAAAATTCACATCGAAAAGTCAAAATTAGAGAGTTGACCTTTGATCAAATGGCATATTATTATTTAAATGAACCCTAATTAAGAATTGATATTGTTTAAGGACCCTATTGTAAGCTTTGAAACATGTTTTAGTGACTAAATTGAGAAAATTGAAAGTTAAGAGGGTAAAAGTATAAGAATAAAGAGTTAAGGGACTAATCTTGCGATTAGCCCCTCCTCAAGCCTAATCCCACGTAGGATATTGACTTTCTTCAATTGAAGGAAAGATCAATTGAAAAAAATAGGAAAAGGAAAACGGGAAGAAGCTTACCCGGTTAATTTGAAAAGCCACCATCTTTATCATCTTCTTCCTTTAGCTTGAACAAGCAAGCACCTCCATTGAAGGATAGTTCAAGCTTTTTTTCTTCCTTAAGTTTATCCATCCTAAATTATAGCTATCGATTGGGTAAGTATTTCTCCTTAATTGGATTATCAGTTTCATGGTTAAACCATGTATAATTTCAACGTCTAAGGATCATGGAACCCTAGAGATTCTTTAAGGATATCATAGCTTAATTGTTATTGTTTTTCATAGCTATTGAGTTGCTATGAATCTATTATCGGTATTGAAATCCTTGTAAATCCTTGTTTCATTGTAGCTTAAGAAAACCAAGGTGAAGAATCACCAAATCCTCCAAATTCCACCAAGTTCAAGAACAAGGGAATCATCATCCGATGGCCTTGAAAGCCTCAGAATCATTGGTGAGTGTAGTCGGAGTCAAGGGGATTGGCTAGGTGCCTTCTCGAATTTATTGATGTCAATTTATTGTATTATCATCATTGGCCAAGGTGTGCTTGCATTGAGACCTCAATAGAGGCATCATCGGTAAGCTTTGATAAGCTTATCACGTTGCCAAGTCGATCATTGAGTCGTCATATGATCATTGATATCATGAGAATTGGATTAAGTCATATTGAACATGTCACAGGATCATTGTCATTGCTATTGCATTGTCATTGTTATTGCTATTGTTATTGATATTGAAAAGTATTGATATTTACGAGTATCAAATACTTGGATACGAATGGACATGGGATACAATTGGCATGCCATTGAATTCATGAGCTCAGAGGTAATGAGTGGACTACGGTCCTTGAGCTAAAGCTCTCATTAACGATGTTGGCGGGATGTCATTGTGTTGGTCTTATTGGTGATGTTTTCGGATATTGACCATTCATTGTAGGTGATGTTGGTTGGGAATTCGTGTATCCACATTACATGTCGATCCAAGGAAAACATGTGAATAAGTGTTGCAAGTACTGTTATGATATGTTTGGAGATGTGTTTCATTGTTATACATGTCATGGTTTCTGCTGATATTCATATTGTTGCTTATGACTACCTCACTAGGCTAAGTAAGCCTAATGCATCTCATCCCTATGTATTTTCAGGTTAAAGTATAGTTAGATCAAGGATCGGAGCAATGAGCATTTTGAAACAAGTTACAATCCTCTATGTAATGTTAATCTAGTCCTTGAACTCCTAGAATGGTGGGGTAGGGTCTAGACAAGTTGGTTTAGTCCCATTTCGTATGTATATGTGGTCCGCTATGTTAAAGGGGGTTAAAATGCCCATTTTGGTCATGTAGTGTTTTGGTTAAAAGCACCAAATATGCATAAGTGGTACTAAAAGGTGAAAACCTAGCAAATGGATTTTGATGACTCAAAAAATTGGCATGCTAGTAGATTATAGTGTTTAAAAGTTGTTGGTAAAAAATCATTGCATTTGGACATCGTTCAATAGGTTAAATTGATAATGAACCAGAAGAAATCTGTCATTACAAGGCAGGCGTATCGATAGAGGTCAAGCTATTTTAGTACGGCCTTGCATATTTGGTCGGTCAAAGCTTAAGTCAACTAAGGCGTAACGATACAAGCTAGGACGTTTAGGTACAAATTTTGACAGTGAGGTTTGGGAATTTAGTCGTATTGATACGGCTATTGGGTGTATCAAAATAGGTCAACTATGGTCAATTCATATCGATACTGCCTAGCTGTATCGAAACAGGTAAGCATCATCAGCATATGCGATTTGAATCTGTGAAAATCGGTATCGATACGTCTTTAAGCGTATCGAAACAGGGGATAATGGTCAAGTCAAACTAGGGCAACCTGTATCAATACACCCCTTAGGTGTTTCAATACGGTGTTTGTTAATTCCGTTATCCTATAACGATACTGGTTAAGCTTTATCGAAACAGAATTTGAAAAATTCGTATTAAGGCCTAAATTGTTCATACTTGTATCGATACTGTTCTTTAGTGTTTCAATACAGTGACAGTTAATTCTGTTAATGGGCTAAGAACACAGTTTGAATAGTTTATAGATTGGTCACTAAATATGGTATGGTTTAATTGAACTAGTCAATGAACCCCAAATGTTATGAAAATTTGTATGAACCCTAATTACGTGGTGAATTGCTTTCTGGTATAGTTAATTTTAAGAAAGGACCCTTAATTTACAGATTAGCCCTAAAACTTGCAAAAGTCTGAAATTAGTCATTAAAATGTAAATCCAAGTATAATATTGAGATTGTACCTATTGTACATATTATGAATGGTTAGTCAAGCATGTTATTGTTTGATTATCGGATTATGACTCAATATCATCGTACCGTTCACTATTTGTTCACCGATAGCGTTCTTCGACCCACTTTTCTACCAGGCTAGGTGGGGGATGTTTCAATTGTGGTATCAAAGCTAGAGTTTAGTCGATTCTAGGACTATAATGAAGTCCGTTTCATAGTTATTGCATACGCCACCTAGGAGTTTAATTTGTTATATTATTACTTGCAACTAATCCAATTTTTTTCTTTTATAGTATAAAAATGGTTGACTCTGATAAGGCTCACGAAGAGGTTGAGCATACGATTGCCTCCTTGACCAATGGCGAGGAGAAAAGGGGGTCCTCCTAATCTGCAAGCACTCTCGCAAGAACCAGTGAACACTGAGCCTATGTTACATGTCGCTCAGTTCGAGTGCCATAGGAACATGAATAAAATGTTCAAACAGTTCATGGTTACCCTTAAATCTGAGCAATCTACACAATCTTCCATAGCTGTGACTTCCACAAACCAAGCTCCTATCGACAAGTTAGCTTAGCATCGAGCTGCTACCTTTTCGAGTAAGGTCGAGCAAGACCCCAAAGTAGCAGAGCACTAGCTGGATAGCATGATAATAATCTTGACCAAGCCATTGTAGTGATAGGATGAGCACAGGCTCGAGTGTGCTTTAGCCTTGTTGACCGATGCAACCTTGAGTTGGTGGGAAACCACGACCCTTATCGCTCCCGAAGAAACAGTAACTTGGGAGTTCTTCCTACAAGAGTTTAAGAAGAATTACATCAGTAAGCACTATCTAGCTGAGAGGCGAGACATCTTTCTACATTTGAAACAATGTGGGAGGCCGGTGGAGCAGTACATCCACGACTTCTGTAAGTACTACAAGTATGGGGCTGAATACATTAAGTACTAGAAGAGAAGTGTCGAATGTTCATTATAGGTTTGAGTTGGTGGGAAACCACGACCCTAACCGCTCTTGAAGAAGCAGTAACTTGAGAGTTCTTCCTACAAGAGTTTAAGAAGAAATACATCAGTAAGCACTATCTAGCTGAGAGGCGAGACATCTTTCTACATTTGAAACAAGGTGGGAGGCCGGTGGAGCAGTACATCCACGACTTCTGTAAGTACTACAAGTATGGGGCTGAATACATTAAGAAACAAGAAGAGAAGCGTCGAATGTTCATTGCAGGTTTGAGTGATGAATTACGACCTTTGTTCACTGCTCTAGGGATCAAGGATTTCTATGAGCTTGTGAATCGAGTGATCTTCACTAAAGCTGCTCAGATGCCGCATCAGTTTAATAGGCCTAACTGATTCGAGAAGAGGCCACGAGACGATTAACGACCCCCTCTACCTTACAGGAAGAGCAAACAACAGAAGGGTACAAGCAATCTTATCAATAGAAATCTTTTAGATCAAGTGATTTTGTCAAGCCACAGTCCATGTCTCAGTCAGCTGCAAGAACCGCCTCCGTTGAGAGTACTGGAAGATTTGGACGGGAGTCACAGTTCCCTGTTTGTAATTTCTGCCAAAGGAGGCACCCTACAGGGCAATGTCGCAGACAATCTGGAGCATGTTTCTTTTATGGCGAACAAGGTCACTATATTAAGGATTGTCCAATGAACACCTCCAAATCTTCTACACCAATGGTTTCTACGTCTCTTGCTCCATCTTTCAAGGGTAAGGGACCAAGACAAGATGTATCGGTAGCTTCTGGTGGCTCTACATGGGCTCCTAACCGATATGAATCTAAAGCCTCAGCCCAAGTTTACCACGTGAGGAGCCGAGAGGAGGATGAAGACCCTATTGTCATTGCAGGTACTTTAGAATTGTATACTCATCCTATTTATGCATTGATTGATCCTAGATCCACTCATTCCTTTATAAGTACTATATTGATTAAGAGATTTGAGTTAACATCTGAGCCTATAGCTTTCAAGCTCATCGTGACCAACCCTTTAAGGGATAGTGTTGTAATTGGGCTAGTATGCAAGAATTTTCCATTGTGATTCAAGGGATACCTAACCTCATGGTCCTCCCTATACATGAATTTGACGTTATTTTAGGGCTTGATTGGCTCGGGGAGAATCAAGCTTGGGTAGACTATTTAAAGAGGAAATTATACCTTTGAGATCTTGGCAAGAAGAGTGTGACTCTCATGGAATCCATGGGCAAAAGATCATTGTTGTATGCTACCGTAAGCAAACAAGAACCACAGTTGTAAGATATAGACACCGTGCAAGAGTTTCTTGATGTGTTTCTCGATGAGCTTTTGGGTTTACCACCTACCCGTAAGGTTGAATTTGGGATTAAAGTGCAACCTAGAACCACTTCGATTTCCATTGCACCCTATCAGATGGCACCGATAGAACTTACCAAGCTTAAAGTGCAAATTCAAGACTTGTTAGACAAGAGTTTCATTCGACCGAGTTCCTCACCTTGGGGAGCTCCGGTCCTCTTTGTCAAGAAGAAAGATGGATCAATACGTCTTTGTATTGATTATCAATAATTGAACAAGCTCACAATCAAGAATAAGTATCCCTTGCTGAGAATCGATGACTTGTTTGATCAATTGAAATATGCAATGGTCTTTTCTAAGATTGACTTGAAGTCTGGATACTATCAGATGAAAGTGAGGAGTGCGATGTGCCCAAGATAGCTTTCCGTACAAGATATGGCCACTACGAATTCTTGGTGATACCTTTCGGGCTGACTAATGCACCTGCTGCCTTTATGGATCTCATGAACTGGGTTTTTAGACCCTACCTTGATAAATTTGTAGTGGTTTTCATTGATTATATATTGATCTATTCCAAAATCCAAACTGAACATCGTGAACATCTTCGTATTGTGCTTCAGACTCTTCAGGAGAAGCAATTGTATGCCAAGTTCAGCAAGTGCCAGTTCTGGCTCACCCAATTCTCTTTTTTGGATCATGTGATCTAAGTTGAAGGCATTCAAGTAGATTCAAAGAAGATCCAAGCTATAGTCGAATGGAGACCACTGAAGAACATAGGTGAGGTTTGTAGCTTTCTTAGTCTCACTAGCTATTATAGGAGATTCGTTAAAGGATTATCTATGATAACAGCTCCGCTAACTAAGCTCCTAAGGAAAGATGCTCATTTTGAGTGGACCGAGAAGCAACAAAGAAGCTTTGACCAACTCAAGCAAGTATTAACCCATGTACCGGTTCTGATCCAACCCAAGTCCGGCAAGGATTATACTGTGTATAGTGATGCCTCACACCAGGGGTTAGGTTGCGTATTGATGCAAGAAGACAAGGTTGTTGCTTATGCATCAAGGCAACTGAAACCACATGAAATGAACTATCATACTCATAACCTTGAGCTGACTGCAGTCGTCTTTGCATTAAAAATCTGAAGACACTATCTCTACGGAGAAAAGTGTTACATGTACACCGACCATAAGAGCCTTAAGTATTTGTTGACACAGAAAGAACTCAACATTTGTCAAAGAAGATGGATGGAACTCCTCAAAGACTATGACCTTGTTATTGATTACTGTCCGGGCAAGGCCAACGTGGTAGCAGATGCGTTCAGCCGCAGACCTTTACCTAACCCTCAGGTTATTAGTGCTCATTTTCGACTCTGAAGGCACCATGGTTTCATAGCTGAACTTCAAGTTCAATCCACCATTGTGATGAGAATTAAATCCCTACAAGAGCAAGATCTTGGATTACAAGCCATTGCTCTAAGCTTCGGAATAATCCTGACCCTGATTTCAAGATTAATTCTGAAAGACTCTTGTGCTTCTGTAATAGAATATGTGTGCCCAATAATGAGTCCCTTCATGATGAAATTCTCAAGGAAACCCATTTTAGCCCTTACTCAGTTCATCCAGTGGCAATAAAGATGTACAAAGACCTACGAGAATTGTATTGGTGGCCTGGCATGAAAGCAGCTATCATAGGATTTGTATCAAGGTGTCTCACATGTCAATGAGTTAAAGTCAAGCACCGTAACCATACCGGATTGTTGTAACCCATTGAACTCCCTCAATGAAAGTGGGAAAATATAACTATGGATTCTTTCAATGGTTTACCGTTGACCCCAGCCAAGCATGATGCTATTTAGGTTATTGTAGATCGTTTCACTAAGTCAGCTCACTTCATACTAGTTAGAATAGACTACAGTCTTTTTAAACTGGATGACTTGTATATCAAGAAAGTCATTCGACTCCACGGTGTGCCACAGTCTATCATCTTTGATCGAGATCCACGATTTACATCTCGATTTTGGAGGTCATTGAAAAGAGCTCTAGGCACTAGAGTCAATCTTAGTACAGCTTTCCATCCCAGTCTGATGGCCAATCATAAAGAGTGATTCAGATACTGGAAGATATGTTTCGTTCTTATGTTATTGATTTCGATGGATCTTGGGAGAGATCCTTACCTCTCGTTAAGTTTGCTTATAATAACAGCTAACAAGCATCCATAGGCATGGCACCGTATGAAGCATTGTATGGCAGGAAGTGTAGAACACCGTTGTGGTGGTCTGAACTTGGTGAAGGAAATGTGTTGGGCCGTGACTTACTTTGGGAAACCGAAGAACAGGTAACTATCATACATAACCATTTGAAGGCTGCCTTCGACCGACAGAAGGCTTATGCTGACCTCAAGAGGAAAGATGTACAGTTTGATGTCGGTGAAAAAGCATTCCTAAAAGTCTCCCCATGGAAGAAGATTTTCGATTCGGTAAAAAGGGGAAGTTGAGTCCCCGATTCATTGGACCTTTCGAGGTGATTGGGAGAATTGGCCTTGTAGCTTACTAGCTAGCTTTACCCCAAGAACTAAGCAAGATCCATGACGTGTTCCATGTATCGATTCTTCACAAGTACAGATATGATCCAACACATGTTTTAGAGCCTAAATTTGTAAAACTCCAACCTAATATGTCGTGCGAGGAAGAACCTGTGCAAATATTTGCAAGAGAAGTCAAGAGACACCGAAATAAGAACATCCCGTTAGTTAAAGTATTGTGGAGGAATCACAAGGCCGAAGAAGCTACGTGGGAACCAGAGGAAAAGATGAAAACTCAGTACCCACTGATAAGTGTTCAAAAGTACTATTTTTATTACCCTTTTTACTCATATTATTGTTAGACTTAAGCTCATATTAGTTGCATAATTAGTTATTCATGCATTAATTCATGTTTCTTTCCACTGTTGAGCATGATTACATAACTTGGTGATTTTTGTGGAAAAAGATGCTTCTTTGGTGTGTTTTTGTGTGTGTATGTGCAGGATCACCTGCCAAAGCAATGCCGAGCTAGTTGTCAGGGCAATGCATGAAGGATATGCCGAGCTAGTTGCCAGGGCAATGCATGAAGGAGACGCCGAGCCAGTTGCCATGGCAATTGTCAACAAAGAGAATATGCAATAGGGATGTCGAAATTAATGACTAGACAAGCCCAAGATGACGTGGAGCAAAGCCCAAACCCAAAGGAATTTGATTTCCATGCAGAGATTAAAGAAGAATTAAATTCCAGAAGATAGGAGAAGTTCTAGTAGGAATACAATTATAATAAAGAATTATATTCTTTAAAGATAATTTAATTCCAACTCAAACTCCTCCTCAAAGAAGGACTTTGGTCTAGCCCTATAAATAGCAAGGAGATTTCGACAATCCAGAGGGAGAAAAAGAGGGGAATTTCGACAACTTCATAGAGAGCATTAGGGGAAATTTCGACTTCTTCTTCTTCTTTGCTTCCATTAGATTCATGGTTTGGGGATTATTCTTTGTATATCTTTTGAACCCAACCATGAACTAACTTGATCGGTTGGGGTTATTGTGTTTTGTTGTTGTGAGAAATAATTGGATTTTGTTTAGGTAATAAGAGTTTGCACTTTTCTATTCAAGGTTTTCTCATTCTTGGCTTTTATTCTTGTTTGCGAGTGAATTGGGAGAGGATCTCGTAACTTCATCTATTTATCTAATATCGGGAGAGTTAGATTCAATAAACGAATGAGTATGGTCTTTATTCAATCTATTGATGGTGAAGATTAATCTGGCTTAGGAATAAGTCAAGGATTTCAACGGCTAAGAGGAGCGCAAGATTGGTTGTTGTTCACCCTTGATTCACGCAGGGATGTATTATCAAGGCATGCACAAGTAGCTAGAGTTTCGACTTAGGGATAAGAAGAAACCATTGAAGAACGCTCTGCCGAACCTTGAAGTTGCTGCCCAGACGCCCAAGTAGTTGCCCAACTAGTTGCCTAGGCAACCATGGATTAGTTGCCAAGGCAACCCCGTTGTGCAAGTTGCCACGGCAACTGAGTTGCCCGTGCACTCTTTTACCAAGACGATCCAATCGGCTATCACACCTCAACTCACGATAACCTGGCCTATCTCTCTCTTTTTCTTTCATCTATTCTTTTAGTTTATTGCTTTTATTTTTCTCGTTAATTAAAACCTCTATTATCAATTGTGTTTTTATTCTCAGTGCAGTAACTTAAGCAAAGTGGCCCAAAGCAATCCCTGTGGAGACGATACTCGATACTCATATCACTTTATTACTTGCGACGTGTATACTTGCACATTTGCGTAGCACTTATTACACGCAAAACCCACATCTCTTCGATTCAGGTAAAAATTCGAGGACAAATGTTTCTTAAGGGGAGAAAGTTGTAACATCCCAAAACCAAGCCTAGTCGGAATTCGATCTCGGTACTAGAAATTTCACATCGGAAAGTTAACATTATAGAGTTAAACTTTGATCAAATGGCATATTATTAGTTTAATGAACCCTAATTAAGAATTTATGTTGTTTAAAAGCCCCATTGTAAGATTTGAAACATGTTTTAGTGACTAAATTGAGAAAATTGAAAGTTAAGAAGGCAAAAGTATAAGAATGAAGAGTTGAGAGACTAATATTGAGATTAACCCCTCATCAAGCCTAATCACCACATATGTGGGATTAGGATATTGAGTTCCTTCAATTGAAGGAAAGCTCAATTAAAAACAACAGGAAAAGGAAAAGGGGAAAAAGCTTACTCGGTTAATTTGGAAAGCCACCATCTTCATCATCTTCTTCCTTTAGCTTGAACAAGCAACCACCTCCATTGAAGGATATGCCAAGCTTTGTTTTCCTTAACTTTATCCATCCTAAATTGTAGTTATCGATTGGGTAAGTATTTCCCCTTAATTGGATTATCGATTTCATGGTTAAACCATATGTAATTTTAATGTCTAAGGATCATGGAACCCTAGAGATTCTCTAAGGATATCATAGCTTAATTGTTATTGTTTTTCATAGCTATTGAGTTGCTATGAATCTATTATCGATATTGGAATCCTTGTAAATCCTTGTTTCATTGTAGCTTATGAAAACCAAGGTGAAGAATCACCAAATCCTCCAAATTCCACAAGTTCAAGAACAAGGGAATCGTTATCCGGGAACCTTAAAAGCCTCAGAATCATCAGTGAGAGTAGTCGGAGTCAAGGGGATTGGCTAGGTGTCTTCCCGAGTTCATTGATGTCAGTTTATTGTATTATCAGCATTGGTCAAGGTATGCTTGCATTGAGACATCGCTAGAGGCATCATCGGTAAGCTTCGATAAGCTTATTATGTTGCCAAGTCGATCATTGAGTCGTCATATGATCATTGATATCAGGAGAATTAGATTAAGTCATATTGAACATGTCACGGGATCATTGTTATTGATGTTGCATTGTCATTGTTATTGTTATTGTTATTGATATTGACAAGTATTGACATTTACGATTATCGAATCCTTGGATACGAATAGACATGGGATACAATTGGCATGCCATAGAATTCATGAGCTCAATGGTAAGGAATAGACTACAGTCCTCGAGCTAAGGCTCTCATTGGCGATGTTGGCGGGATGTGATTGTGTTGGTCTTATTGGCGATGTTGGTGGATATTGACCATTCATTGTAGGCCATGTTGGTTGGGAATTCGTGTATCCACATTACATGTCGATCCAAGGAAAACATGTGAATAAGTGTTACAAGTATTGTTATGATATGTTTTGATATGTGTTTTATTGTTATACATGTCATGGTTTCCGCTGATGTTCATATTGTTGCTTATGACTACCTCACTAGGCTAAGTAAGCCTAATGCATCTCATCCCTTTGTATTTTCAGGTTAAAGTATAGTTGGATCAAGGATTGGAGCAATGAGAGTTTTGAAGCAAGTTACAATCCTCTATGTAATGTTAATCTAGTCCTTGAACTCCTAGAATGGTGGCGTAGGGTCTAGACAAGTTGGTTTAGTCCCATTTCGTATGTATATGTGGTCCACTATGTTAAAGGGGGTTAAAATGCCCATTTTGGTCATGTAGTGTTTTGGTTAAAAGCACCAAATATGCATAAGTGGTACTAAAAGGTGAAAACCTAGCAAATGGATTTTGATGACTCTAAAAATTGGCATGCTAGTAGATTATAGTGTTTAAAAGTTGCTGGTAAAAATTCATTGCATTTGGACATCGTTCAACAGGTTAAATTGATAATGAACCAGAAGAAATCTGTCATTACAAGCAGGCATATCGATACAGGTCAAGCTGTTTCGGTACGGCCTTGCATATTTGGTCAGTCAAAGCTTAAGTCAACTAAGGCGTACCCGTATGGGCTAGAACGTTTCGATAAAAAAATTGATAGTGAGGTTTGGGAATTTAGTCGTATCGATACGACCATTGGGCATATCGAAATAAGTCAACTATAGTCAATTCGTATTAATACAGCCCCGTCTGTATTGAAACAGGTAAGCATCGCCAGCATTTGGGATTTGAATCTGTGCAAATCGGTATCGATGTGTCCTTAATCGTATCGAAACAGGGGTCAATGGTCAAGTCAAACTTGGTCAATCCGTATTGATACACCCCTTAGGTGTTTCAATACGGTGTCTGTTAATTTTGTTATCCCGTATCGATACTGGTTAAGCTGTATCCAAACGAAATTTGACAGCTTTGAATTAAGGCCTAAATTGTGCATACCCGTATTGATACTACCCCTTGGTGTTTCGATACGGTGACAGTTAATTCCGTTAATGGGCTAAGAACACAGTTTGAATAGTTTACAGATTGGTGACTAAATGTAGTATGGTTTAATTGAACTAGTCAATGAACCCCAAATGTTATAAAAACTTGTATGAACCCTAGTTACGTGGTGAATTGCTTTGTGGTATAGTTAATTTTAAGAAAGGGCCCTTAAATTACATATTAGCCCTTAAAACTTGCAAATATCTAAAATTAGTCATTAAAATGTAAATCCAAGTATAATATTGAGATTGTAACCTATTGTATAGATTATGCATGGTTATTCAAGCATGTTATTGTTTGATTATCGGATTATGACTCAATTTTATCGTACCGTTCACCGTTTGTTCACCGGTAGCGTTCTCCGACTCGGTTCTCTACTAGGTCGGGTGGGGGATGTTACAGTTGGTGTCAGTTGTGGGGGGTAAACTTAGTCGTATCCGAGTCTTTAAAAGATTGGCTCACTTCTTGGTTTGAGGCTCCTATCATCTGTTCATCAGTAGAGGTATGGAAAATGGCTTTCTTTGGTATTTCTTGGACTTTATGGTGTTACAGAAATGAGATTGTGTTCAATGGTCTATCTCTTGATGAGAACAATCTTTTTGATACTGCTCTATTACGAAATGGGTGGTGTTGCCATGGGAAATGGCCTTCTTCCTTCCCTTCAGCTTCTTACTTCTTGCTTAATCCCTTGGCTGGAGTGTCTCGTAGGAGTGTTGGTCGTATAAAATCAATTTGTCCCACACGATTTTCTTGGTGTCCCCTATTGCTGGAACACTCAAATTCAACGTTGATGCAGCGGTAAGAAGAAGTTTTGGCCCTACTGGCTTTGGAGGAATCTTGTGAGACTCCTCTAGCAAAGTCCTAATTCGTTTTTCAAAAAGCATCGGCATGTGTGACCCTTCGGGAGCTGAGCTTATAGCCGTCAAGGAAGATTGTTTGATTCTGAAAAAAATCAAGTTGGGACTCCTCTTGCTTATTTGTTATAGAATCCGATTGTCAATTAGTGATAGATTGGATTTCTAAAAATGGTACAGTTCCATCAATTTTTGACAGGATGTGCTACTGTGCAAAAGGTTTAGTAATGAGTTACCATGTAACTTCCAATATGTACATCGAGAAGCAAACGGGGAAGCTGATTGCATAGCAAAGTCTGGATTTGACAGGGTTCATCCACTTTTCTGGGAAATGGGCTCTCAAATTGGGGATTAAATACATTAAATGTTACTTTCCATTGGGTTGCAATCCATGTCGACATCATTACTGGGTGAGGCGAAGCACCCTCACGAGAGAATCGTATGTTGCAGCTCATGAATTGGCAAAGCAAGAAATTCAAGGGCACCAGAGTTTATTTGGGCTTCGGATTAACGTTTACGTTTATGTTTGTATGTTGGGTTCACTAGTGATAGCTTTGTAATAGCTTGTTTCTTTGAATCGTGACTGTACGTATGGTTTCCAGTATTGGATTCCTATTTTGTTTCTGTAACTGTTTCGAACATTTAATAATTAATATATCAGGGCACTTTTTTCCTCTTATTTAGGATTAGAAAGGGTTTTAATAAGGCCCGATTTTTTTTCAAAAAAAAAATGTAAGTATCTCTTTACTTAATAAAAAGACAGATTTTCTAACTTTTAAATGCATTGAATTGATGACACTCTTTGCCCTCCCAATTAAACTAATAATACGTATACCTATGTGTTTTTTTATAAAAGTGTCGGTTGGACTTTATTTGAAGGAACATAAAAAACTTACAAACTGAAAGATAAAGAAAAACCAAATGGCAAATAAAACTAAAAGGCAAAGAAAACTCTGAAAATAAGAATCAGAGAGAAGACAACCAACAAAGCTTCTATAGACAAGCAAAATCATAAAGGATCATAGTAGAAGCAGAATGAAACTGGTGGTACTCCAAGTTGAGAAAAAGGATAAGTTCCTACCAAAAGAGCAACAAAAACCAAGATCTATGGCGGCTCCGAGAAGCAACGGTCCTGCACAGTAAGATTCCAGACCAGATCGAGCCCATCTTCAACCTAAGAGCAATCGTCGGAGAGTCACACATCTTCAGCTGCTAGTGCATGGGCAGGGTGATTGTCGTTTCAACCTATAAAGGTGAATCGACACAAGTTAAAAGTTCTGCCCAATATTTTTGAATCACGAATTAGAGGGCCAATGACGGAGAGGTCCGGGGTTGGGGAATTTAGCTTCAATATTATTGATTTGTTGTCACCTTCTACTATCACACACCGAAGACTCAAATTGGAGGTGAAAGAAAGACCCTGGTAAAAGGCCAGAGTCTCAGCCTCAAACACAGAGGTAACATTCGTATTGAACCGACACCCAACCCTAATTATTTGTCCCTCATTATCTCTAGCTATAATACCCAAACAGGATTCCTTCCTAGAGCTTTTATAACTCGCATCAACATTAACTTTGTAGGTCAAAGGCGAAGGAGCAGTTCAATGGTCCTGGTCATGACGATATGGATGCTGGAAAGCCAAAGAGTATTGCTCAAGCTTGGCACAATACCCTTTAATAAAGGTAAGTACATCCTCAATTCGCTGAAGTACATTTTCATACATAAATTTGTTCATGGAATACCACAAAGCCCTCATAGCAATAATAACTAAGCTATGCATGTTATGATGAATACTGATTAGCATATCATAGAGCCAATCGCCAATGTTCCTCTGTAATGACCACATGAAGGCCGAAAAACCCAAGGTAGATCACACTGCCTGAGCATAAAACAATTCCTAGTTACGTGTAAAACATCTTCTATAGCGCTCTTACATCTGTGGCATAAAGGATCATTCGCCACACGTTTAGAAACTAAGTTCTGCATCGTAGGGATAAAACTACGTACCATTTGCCATGCTATAATCTTGACTTTAGATGGAGAGGGTATCTTCCAAATATAATGGAAAACCGATGGTTGTTGCTCGGTCGCTGGAAAAGACCCTATTAGTAATAGGTAGCCACTTCGAACCGTATAAACACCAGAACCTTCACCCTTCCAATTTAGTAAATTAGGTTGTTGATATCTTGGTAACTTAATCCTCAAAATCAAGTATGCCTCCTCATGATTGAAGCTAGAACGTATCAGCTAAGAATCCCACATTTGGTCATTGGGAACCATCAAGTCAGAAACCTCAGATGGTCTAGACTTGGAGAAGAAACACGTTGAGAGGGAATACAGAGAAGCTAGTAATCATTCTAGATGGACACTATGGAACCAGTACCAATTGACCACCTAATGCCCATCTCAAGAAGCCCCATCGAACTCCAAATACTATGCCATATCAAAGATTGAGAAGCATCAAGGTTTACGTCTAGAAAAGTAGTTGTAGGATAATACTTTGCCCGGAGCAACCTAGCAACAAGAGAACCCAAATTCTTGCCAACCTTGTTTCGCAATAAGCACTATATTAAACTTTCATAGGTTGCAAAATCCTATTCTTCTCTCATCTTTAAGTTGACAGAGTTCCTTTAACGTGCACCTATGTATCCCTCTTTGAGACATAGATTTTTGCCACCAATAGAGCGCTTCAATTGCTTCTAACTCCTTACAAAAGGTCATAGGTAGGAGAAAGCAAGACATAGCGAAGAAAGGGATAGATTGTAGGATAGATTTAATAAATACTTCCTTCCCACCCCGTGATAAATTTTTTGAACTCAAAGAGGTTGTTCGACTCCCAAGTATATCTTTTAAATGGCGGAATGCTTGCTTCTTATCTCTCCCCACAATTTCTGGAAGACCCAAGTATCTTTCAGGACTATCAACTTCAGTGACCCCCAAAATCCAACAGACATCAGCCCTATTTTCTTCGAAAACATTCGAACTAAAGAAAACACTTGATTTTTCATAATTAATCACTTGTCTAGAGCAGTCCGCGTAATATTGGAGTAGAGACTTCAAACTCCATGCACTACCTGCTAATGCCTCTCCAAATACGAGACAATCATCAGCAAAAAGTAAATGACTTATTAAGGGTGCCCCTCGTGCTATCCTAGCTCCCGTAAGGGAATCGTTGATGCTGGCTGTTCAGAGCAAAGAAGAGAGCCCCTCTCTATAAATGAAGAAGAGAGCCTCTTGTAGGGGAAAAGTATTCAATAGTACAACCATTGACAACTATCGAGTAGGACACTATTGTAATACAACGAAGAACAAGATCAACCCAAACTCCACTAAAGCCCATTTGTAGAATCACTATTTTAAGAAAATCCCATTCCACTCGGTCGTAGGCTTTGCTCATATCAAGTTTGAGAGCAAAAGAGCCTAACCGACCAACTCGTCTCTTCTTAAAAGAGTGGAGAATCTCATACGCCGCAATGATATTATCTTTTATGAGTCGACCTAGGATGAAGGCACTCTGAGCCTCATCGATACAGACATCCAGAACCACTTTGAATCTACTAGCTAACATTTTCAAGATTACTTTGAATAACACATTACAAAGAGAGACCAGTCTAAATTGAGACATGGAGCGAGCATCAGCAACTTTCGGAATCAGAACAATATGTGTCTGATTTATTTCAGAAATTAAAAACTGACCTTTAGAACGCCAATACAATAATCTGCGATATCAGGTCCAATAATGCCCCAAAAGCGTTGATAGAAGATAGCCCCGAGGCCATCAGCCCCGGAAGCTTTTAGCGGACTCATTGACTTCAAAGCAAGAAACACATCATCTCGGGTGAAGTCGCAGAGGAGGGCCTGATTCATCTCATTATCCATGCATGGTTCAATTCCGTGTAATATGTCCCCAGCATCAGTAGTACCCCTAGAAGTGAAGAGATCAGAGAAATAGTTAATAGAAATGTTATGTACTACATCATTCTCTTCAATGAAAGACCCATCGTTAGACAGCAAACCATCGATATGCTTGCTACGGTGCCTTTGGCTGGCATATTGGTGGAAAAAACCCGTACTTCGATCACCATTGTGGAGCCAATTTGCTCGAGCCCGTTGCTCCCAATAAATCTCTTCTTTATCTAGTTTGAGGTTTAATTCCAGTTTAGTGTTCACTAAGTCCCCAAGATTCTCATCTGAAGCATTCTGAATACTCAAAAAATCAATGCGGTCTTTCAGCTCCTTTATAGAAAATTTCATGTCCTTCTTTAATCTTTGAAACCATCTGTTCAGACCACGACTGACGAAGAGTAACCTTTCAGGTATAGTCCCCAAGGTAGAAGCCCAAAGGGAAAGAACCTCTTCTTCACACGAACTCTCTAGTAACCTTTCAGGATGTTTCACACGAACCTCTTCTTCACACGAACTCTCTAATAGCCAACATTTTGAACTCTCTAATACGTATACCTATGTGTATATATATTATTTTTTAATATTTTGAATAAATCTTTAAAAGAATTTATATACAATTTATAGATAATACTATTTAAACTCGAATCTCCTATAGAAAACATCAATTCTTTTCTATTTAGACCTCTTTTATAACCAAATGTCTAATTTGAGACTAATAATATAATATAATTAAATTTTGATGGAGGTGCCGACTAACATGTACAAAAGCTAAATTTAAAGGAGTGATCTCAACCTCATAATGCATTAATGATTCATTTATATTAAACGATTGTTTCTAGATAATCATATTAGCCACTTATTTTTATACAAAAGCTAAATGGAAAGACGAAATGGAATACCTCCAATTTATTTGGGAATGGAAAAGGACCACAAAATATTTTGGGACCATTCATCAGCTTCGGAGCATATTGCCACTATTTTCTTCGACAATTACTGAATTTGCGTATTTGGACCAAACTTCTATATTTCAACTTGATTGGTTATATTATATGTTCTAGAACCTTTTTATTCAATCTAATCCCAGCCGTTAATTTTGACAAGGATTTGGGAAGATTTCCATCCATCTTCTGTTAGATCATCTGATATGTTTTTTTTTTTTTTGAAATCGAGGGTTATGGATAAAATTCTTGAGTCTAAAATTTCAGCAAAAGTAGTTTCCAAAATAATTCCAAAAGGAAAATTATTATTCAGTTATTAAGGGTGCGTTTAGAATAATAATTTTACCAAGCACTTTTATACAGTCAACTTAAATAATTTACTAGTTAAATTAATAAATACAAATTCAATAAGCTATCCGTTAATTATCAAACAATGTTAATAATTAAATCATTACTATAACGATTCTAAAGGTTATATCTAGTAGTTGACTTTTTTTTCAAAGTGTTCATTCTTTATAGTACAAAATAATTTTAGATTGATCTAAGAGTAAGATAAGCAAACTAAATGAGTTTGATCCGTACCAAAGTCTACTTACAAAGATATCAAACAACACATTTTATGACTTTATTGTTTTAATTTTTAAAAAATAAGTCTCAAATTAATATAAAAGCTCAATTATAAACAAATTCAAAATCTTGATTCAGTGGCTAGATGAGCGCCTGCTTTCCCAAGCATCCAAGTTAAATTCCTTGTTATGCGACTATTGTTCCAATCATTTTCCTCCGATTAATAAAATAAATTAGGATAAAATTGATAAAATATATAAGTAAAATTTACTAAAAATATGTAATTATACAAATTTACTAATCTATTTCATCATCGAGCGAAATAACCTTACAGGTAGTTTAGCTTTAAAATATAGAAATTATGTATCAACTACAATTTAACTCAAATGTTATATTTGTCAACCATGAAACAAATACTTAGCTTAGTACAATAGTTAAAGTTGACCTATGCTTGGGTTCGATCCCCCTAAACCCAGTTCACATTTTCTTTAATTTTCACCTATAAGACGATGGCATACGTCGACATCTTATTGAGGTTTAAATTTAAAAATGGGTTAATAGTTTAGTGACCTTGGAGGTAGTTCAGTGGTCAATAGAATCAAGCTAATAGTTAAGTGATCGAAATAGATCGGAATACGACTGTAATTTTTTCTATCATAATGATTTCTTATCACTTACCTAATTGGAATTGATCGGAATACGACTGTAATTTTTTTTTACAGTAGTTATAAAGAATATAAAATTATATAAAAAATTTGTTAGGCAAAATTTCATTGTCTCTTTTCAGTAATATTTTATGCTTTGCCACTAAAAATATTCAAAAATTAAAGTCTAAACTTTAACTTTAAATTCTAAATCCTAAACCCTATACCCTAAAAAATATATCACACCTCAAATTCTCTAAACTCTAATTTTAAACCATAAAACCCTAAACTTAATTTTTAGTGTGAAGCACAAATAAAGACACCGAAAAATAATAGAAAATTTTCTATTCGAGATCTATTGGGTATTTTGATAATAAAAAAATCTATTATTGGACCATATATTGTGGAAGAAGAGTTAACAGTATGTTCTGAAAGGAAAATTCTAGAACAGACGATGCATTGTAGCGACATTTTTTTTCTCTTTTTCTTTAAAAGTTTTTGTTTTAGAAAAATTATCGGCTACTAATTTTCTCCTAAATCATCTCTTTGAAATCATAGTTTAAAATGGGGATTTATTTTAAAAAATCTCTTTTTCTTTTGAAAATTATAAAATATTTAGAATCGCCACCGGCCACTTGGGTAAGGTAGGTCAGACACCATAAAATACCAAAGATTCGTTATGAAAGGGTCCGGGAGTCGGTTACGTGTGAGGAAGGATTAGCACCCCCGTCACGCCCGGATATCGGTACCATAATATTTGTTGCCTTTAAAATTGATGGAACTTGTTGGAATTTTGAATTAAGTTTAATTCGACGTTCTTAATTGAAAATCGACTTCGATTGCACGGGCTTTATCAAATTGGTGGGTTAGAATTAATTAGAAGTTTAATTAATAAGGACGACGATACATCGGACCATAGACTAAACCGACATCATATAAGTCTGACTGCCGTGTTAGTTTATGGTTCGGATCCCGTACGTTACCATTATGCATGGTGCAAGCAGTTGTAATATGATGAAATGATCTTGTCCATTTTAATTATCATTTACCCCAGAGCGGTAAGGGTTAATCCAAATATTTGGCCAACATCCATTGAGGCAAGACTGTTATGGCACGAATATCGAGATTAATGAATACCCTTTTTTATGATTTGGGTTAATTAACATGCAATCAAAACATTAAAAGTCACATGAATGACAAATAAGGGATGACAAACAAGGGCACAAAAGGAAAACACACAAAAGCTCACCCGAAGTCCTAACCTATAAAGGTCCAAGTTATGAAAAGCCCAAATGGTGATCTACCTATTAATTAAATGATTATAATATTTAGTCCCAAGTTGATTAGCCCTAAAAGACTAGAAACTCAAACAAATTATGATAATTAATCTGAAATTTAATGTCAATCTAATTTCAATGCCAATTTTAACCTAAAGTTTTTTAAGAAACGTTCAATTAACTTAGTGAATTTAACACTTGCCTTAGTAAGCTAAAGGTAAGTTTAACTTCACTAAATTAATTCGAACCCTAATCTAACTAAGGCTCTAAAAAAACCTAATCCTAGAATTAATTTAATGACTGTGCCCCTATGAGACGAGCACACAATCTAAATTAATTAGATTAATTCACTTAGCCTAATCTAAAGCCTTAAGGCCCAAAACTACAAAGCCCAAAACAAACCTAAATAAGACATATACATGAATAAACATATTATATATTCTATACTAAAAGATATATATACATATATATAACATTTATAAAAAAAGCTATGTATTTAAAAACCTTGTATGATATATACTATATAAAAATTTATATTATATTAAGAAACTATATTATATATTTTTACAAAAAAACTACATATATTATATTCTCTTAAAAGAACATTTTATATATAAAGAAACTATACATATTATAAGCTTTAAAAATTATATGTTTTGGAAATTATAACTTTGTGAAACTAAAGATATTATATATATATTGAAACATATGTCATGTATATATTATATATATGTCAAAAACTATACATATTATATGTACCATAAGAAAACTATATACTATACAATATGCAAGTGTTAAACACCAATTCAAGCATAAATCCCAAATCAAACATACATTAAAAAACAATTTAGCATAAGAATTAAAACTGGAAATAATCAGCAAATAGATGTACTAAATTAACAAAAATATGCATGACACAAAAGGGGATTTTGACACTGAAATCTATACTAAAAAGCAAAGAACAGAAATTTGAGAGCCAATTTAAAAGGAAAAACCGGGGATGAAATTAGAAACGACTTAAAAACTGGAGGGACCTGGGACGTGATTATAAAGCACGGAATGGTTGTCGGGTGAATAAAATGGACGGAGGGACTGAAGCTGAGATTTCAAAAGGCGAAGGGCTTCCGTGTAGAAAAAAGGGGACACAATGGTCCTTAAAACGAGATTATCCCACTTTAAAAAAAGGCCGAGTATAAAACGAACAATTTATAACAAAAAAAATTTATAACATAAAAAACTCCATCCCCTCTGTTCTTTCTCCGAAGCGGGGATAAACACCGCCTCCTGTTTATCCCTAAACCCAGATTTCGGCGACATTTCCAAAAACCAGCGGCGCCTCCATCGTGCGCTGCAGCGTCAGCCGTCATTCGCCATCGGCCGTCAAACTCAAAACCTACCCCAAAAAAACCTTTTTCTCTCATGAACTTAAACACGACCTTTGATTTTCAAGACTCGACCCCATTTTCTTTAAACCCTTGAAAAACTGAAACAAAAGCAGAAGCCTTGACTCCCGTTCGACCCTTACCTTCTCATCGGTTCACCGTACAAGGCCTTGAGAAGGCCAAGAGGGTTATCACTGGCGAAAACAAAAGGGCGAGGGGGTCGGACGACTACGTTCTAAGGTAAACGAGACCCTAACCCCTTTTTTGTAATATGCTTCAAAATAAAAAAAGGATATACCTCTAAAGGATGTGTTTGTATTGCTTAATTTTTTGAAGCCTCCCCTTGCAATGCTTAGGGTTACAATAGTTAGGGCTTTCTGTTTTTATAGCCTGAAGTTACATCAATTTAGCATTTATACAAAAAATCAAATGAAAAATGCTATTAGTTGTTGTTAATTCCCTTGGCCGGATTCATGTTGCTCTGATTTTGTGTTGGTTTGTCCCCCTGCCTCTGAGATTTTGAAACGGTTATGACATTTGTTTTTTTCCTTGCATGCGAGGAGAGGGGGAGGGGACCATAAAGAAGTTCAGCTTGGGGAACAAGTATCTGACGTGGCCGTCGATGTAGCGGATCAACGGTGATGTGGCATTGGGCTATTAGGTCCTCTGGTCGATGTGGAGGCAGAGCCAAGAGATGAACCGGCGTGCGTGGCCTCAATGCGGGTGATGAAACGTTGTTCACGCGCGCGTAGGGAGCTCCAATCGTCGCGCATGGGGCGCGTGGGTGCGTGCTGGTTGCTGGATCGTTCGATGTGGCGATCTGGATCAAATAGTGGTTGATGGGGCGGCTGCAAAAGAAGATCAGGGGATTAGATTGGGTTTTTTTTTGTTTAGGGCCTTATTGGGCTAAGCATGCAATGTATAAGGTCATTGGGCCTGTTATAATTGTAAATGGACTGAGTTATTTTAAAGGACTTAGGCTTTTTGCTATATTATATGTTTATAGTTTTTTTGTTTTGTCTCTTTTCTGATTTTAATTTAATAATAACAAAAAAATAGTGATATATAACAAATGATAGGAAATGATAATAATAGTAAATATAATAGATAGTAATGATAAAAGGTAAAATAATACTAGTAACAATGAGATAATGTAACGGTAATAATGTAACAATATTACTCAATAATAACAATGATAGCGATAATAATGATAATAGTAACAATAACAGAATATGAATATAGTGACAACAATAAAATAACAAAGAAAGGAAAATAACATAATGAAAGTAACATTATATACTAGTAATATTTAGGGATTTTCTCAAATGGATAATAATGTAGTAACAAATAACATAATAGCTAATCAGGGATTTTCTCAAATGGATAATAATGTAGTAACAAATAACATAATAGCTAATCAAAATACAATGGTAGTGTTTTTTTGCTTTTGGACTTTAATTGACAACCATGTATATACTATATAGTAATAACATAAGTAAGGTATACAAACAAAGCCCATATATATATGCATTCTCAAGCCCGTTATTGTTGAAAACAAAAATAAAAGAAATGGTTCACCCCGTACAAAATTATTGATTACAGTTGCCCCTCTTTGCTTATACTTGTGAAACAAGAATAAAGGAAAGACCATAAGCACTAATTTTGTCCTACTTGCCTGTTGGATGATTTGTATTCCGAAACAGCAGTGAACAAATCCAAATAACTTGTTTTCCCAAAATGGCGAAAAAGATTGAGTAATGCTGGTATGTCCTTCCGGAGCGACAATGGACAGACCAGACAACAAAAAACTCATTCCTTCGAAGCGGCATCGAACGAATCTAAATAAATTGTTTTCCCAAAGTGGTGAAAATGATTGGGTAACGTTGGTATGTCCTTTCAGAGCAGCAATGGACAAACCAGACATCAAATGACTCATTCCTCCGAAGCGGCAGCGAACGAATCCAAACAACTTGTTTTCCCAAAGCGGCAAAAATGATTGTGTAACGCTGGTATGCCCTTCCAGAACGGCAATGGATAGACCAGACAACAAATGACTCATTCCTCCGAAGCGGCAACGAACGAATCCAAATAACTTGATTTCCCGAAACGGTAGGTGAACTCGATTCCTGAAGTGGTATAGTCAAAGTGTACTGATGCATTCCTCCGAAATGGTGAGGAACAAATGACAATTCCTGTCATGAAGGCTCTATTCATCTTGGACCTATATGGATGAGACTCAACCTTAGGAGGTACTCAACCTTCATTATGATTATCTGTAAAAAGGGATGACAAGTCTGCAATGATAAGGGTTAGCATGCTCCTAACCTGGGGATGTCTAACTAAATATGATGCATGAGCATAGAAATTTTAAACTCCCTCGAGCAATTTCTCTTCTTACCCCCTCGCACTTGCGTCCTCCGTCTTCTCTTCTTCATGATGGCGATGCTTCCTCCCTCACTCAGGTTCACCCTTCATACCCTTTTTTTAGAGTTCTTGAACATTTTGTTCTAAAGCGTCTTTTTAGGTTTTCACTTTAAAGAACCTTTTTGTCTCTTTTTTTGGCGCCCTTGTGGGTTTTTGCCTCTAGGGCTTTTATACGAACAGTGTTCGATGCCTTTCCACGATAGATCGTCAATTTTGACTCCGATGTCTTCTTATCGCAATTTTGGTGAACTGTTTTCCTATTCGGGAATAGATCATCAATTTTGACTCCGATGTCTTCTTATCGCCAAGAAATCCTTTGCTTTTTATTCTATGTCAATCCACCCGTAGAATAAATAAAAGAAACTAAAATATAATTTTATTAATCGGGATAACTTGGAAAATTATGGCAAATATGAGAAGAGAGAAAGAGGTATAGAAGATGCCAACTATATGAATGATGTGGACCTATCAACTTCGGAAGATCTCTCCCTAACCACCCTTGGTCATTCCTGGAGCTAAACCCTTTAACTAAGATGAAGCTCGTCATCCGGTTGTCGAAACTTAATTATATCTGAACCATCCTTTTTGGATTTTCAATTTGGTTTTAAGATACCCATTTTCGGGTTTTCACCTTAAACCCCTCTTTTCGCTTTTTTAAGGATAATACTTCTTGATGGAATCCAAATTCACTGGGTTACACAATTTCTTTCCGTCCATCTCCATTAGAATCAACTCCCCTAGAGAAGGCCTTTTTGACAGCATAGGGCCTTTCTTAATTGGGCATCCATTCCCTGAAAGTCTTTTTGATTCGACAGGATTTTCTTGAGCACTAGATTTTCCTCCTGAAACTCCCTTGGGCAAACTTTTTTGTTATAAGCTCGCATTATTCGCTTCTGATACATCTGATTATGAGAAATAGCT
Organism: Hibiscus mutabilis; assembly: GCA_019671005.1. Classification (NCBI taxonomy): domain Eukaryota; kingdom Viridiplantae; phylum Streptophyta; class Magnoliopsida; order Malvales; family Malvaceae; genus Hibiscus; species Hibiscus mutabilis. Next base: position 81,214,713 of record CM033711.1, read on the forward strand.
TTCAACCTAGTTCAGTTGGTCAAACCTGGGTTGCATCCATTCGGCTTCATCTAACTTTACTTTGTTCAAAATTCATAATGACGAGATTTCCACTTCAACGAGTAGTGCTGTTTCAGTGCCGTATACTAAGGAATACGACGTTGCCCTAGTGGAAGTTCTTACAGATGTCCGATAGGCAAATAAAGCAAAAGGAAGCCTTTTATGCCAATCCTTAAATGTCTCTGTAGTTTTTTCTATGATCTTCTTAATATTCTTATTTGCCGCTTCTACCGCTCCGTTCATCTTAGGGCAATAAACAATAGAATTATGGTGTACACTCTTAAATTGTTCACACACCTCGGTCATCTTCTTGTTGTTCAAATTGGAAGCATTATCGGTGATGATCCTTTCAGGCATACCATAGCAATATATAATTTCTTTCTTGAGAAACTTGCAAAGTATCGCTCTCGTGATATTAGCATACGAGGTGGCTTCCACCCACTTGGTGAAGTAATCGATGCCCACTAGGATAAAGCGGTGCTCATTGGAAGCCTTTGGATGTATCTGACCAACGACGTTCATTCCCCATATAGCAAAGGGCCACGGTGAATTCATGGTATGAAGAGGCACTAGTAGGGAATGTATCTTATCGGGACAGATTTGACATTTGTGACATTTCTTCCCGTAACTAATACAATCTCCTTCTATAGTTGACCAGAAATAGTCATATCTCATAATTTTTCTTACCATCGAGAACCCGTTGGCGTGGTTCCCGCATAAACCTCTGTGGACCTCCGCTAAAATAGTTCTGGCTTCCCGAGTGTTGAAGCACCTCAACAGTATCTGATCTTTACTTTTTTTGTACAAAGTTTTCCCGTCAAGGGCATACCCCAAAGCTAACCTTCGGATAGTCTTTTTGTCATTATCATCGCCCCCCTTTGGGTAAGTTTGGAACTTGATGTATTGGAGGATGTCAAAATACAATGGATTATCGTCCTCATCACCTTCCAAACTATAGCAATAGGCTGGTACCTCAAAGGTTTGTATTTCAATCGACCCCATCTCGGCTGCCTCGCTTGCTTCGAACACAGCGGCCAGAGTTGCTAGGGCATCGGTCATCTGATTATTCTCTCTTGGCAAGTAGGAGAAACTGATTTCTTCAAAAAATTTAGCCAAATCTTGGATCAAGTCGTAGTATTTGATCATCTTTGGATCTCTAGTATCCCATTCTTTCTGAAGCTAATAAATTACCAAAGAAGAGCCTCCGAAAACCCGAAGCACCCTAACCTTTCTCTCTATGGCTACTCGGATTCCCATAACACATGCTTCATACTCGGCTATATTGTTGGTGCAAAAGAACTTCAACCTACTTGTAGAAGGGTAGTAAACATTTTCGGGGGAGACCAAAACTGCCCCTATTCCATGGCCTAAGGCATTTAATGCCCATCAAAATAAAGCCTACAACCTTCATTCTCGACAGTAGACGTCCCTTCGGATAGATCACAGGTCAGATATTCATCTGGAAACTAAAATCGAATGGTTCATAATTATTTGAGGCACGGCTTGCTAAAAGATCTGCCACCACTCTCCTTTTTACCGCCTTCTGACTTACATAAACAATGTTAAATTCTGATAAAAGCATCTACCAACGAGCCACTTTCCCAGTTAATACTGATGCTCCCATCAAAAACTTCAACGAATCTATTCGGGAAATTAAATAAGTGGTGTGATACAACATGTATTGCTGAAGCCGCTTAGTAGCCCATACCAAGGCGCAACACAACCATTGGATCAACGGGTAATGGGTCTCACATACGGTGAACTTCTTGCTCAGGTAATAGATCGCTCTTTCCTTTTTGCCTGTGTCATCGTGCTGCCCCAACACACAGCCCATCGAGTTTTCAAAAACTGCCAAGTATAAAATCAATGGCCTTTCTGGTACTAGTGCTACTAAGATTGGGGGATTGGCTAGATAATTCTTGATCTTCTCTAGCGCTTATTGACATTCTTCATCCCAAACTCCTGAGTTATTCTTTCAGAGTAGTCTAAAGACAGGGTCACATTTATTGGTCAGCTGAGATATGAATCGGGAGATGTAATTCAATCTCCCAAAAAATCATCAGACCTCTTTTTAATTTTGAGGCGACGGGAGATCTTGAATTACCTTCACATTGTCAGGATCAATCTCAATGCCTTTCTGACTTACCACGAAACCTAAGAGTTTCTCGGATGTTACCGCAAACATACATTTGGCGGGGTTGAGCTTCAATTGATATTTTCTTAGCCTTTGGAAGAGCTTTCGCAAATTTTGGAGGTTCCCCTCTTCGGTTCAGGACCAGGCTATCATGTCATCCACTTACACCTCGATCTCCTTGTGCATCATTCATGGAACAAGGTCACCATGGCTCTTTGATCTGTCGTCCCAGCGTTTTTCAACCCAAAAGGCATCACCTTGTAGCAAAACGTCCCCATATGGTCACGAAGGTGATCTTATCCATATCCTCAGGGTGTATTTCGATCTGATTGTACCCTGAGAAACCGTCCATAAAAGAAAACCAAGCATACCATGCAGTATTGTCAACTAGAGTGTCAATATGTGGCAAAGGGAATTTGTCTTTGGGGCTCGCCTTATTAAGGTCCCTATAGTCTACACACATACGCACTTTCCTATCCTTCTTCGGCACCGACACTATGTTGGCCACCCATTTTGGGTATTTAGAAACTTCCAAAAATCCAGCCTCAAATTGTTTCTTTACTTCCTCTCTAATTTTCAACATGTTTGTCCTCATTCACCGAAGCTTTTGCTGGACAAGCTTGCATTTCGGTCTAATGGGGAGCTTGTGCGTTACAATATTTGTGTTTAGGCCTGGCATATCCTGATATGACCATGTGAACACATCTTTAAACTCTACAAGCAATCTCACCAACTTTTATCGAACTTCTGGTGACAAGGTGCCTCCAATCTTCACTTATTTCCTTTCTTCATCGGTCCCCAAATTTAAAATCTCTGTCTTCTCTTGGTGTGAGAAGATTTGCCTTTCTTCACTGGCCATTATTCTTAGCAGCTCTTCGAGAATCTCCCCATCCTCCTCTTCCACCTCCGCCAAGTACGTGGGTCGTTCAAAATCTACTTCAGGATTGGGTTCCACATCATTCATACAGTTTATTTTAAGAGGCCTACACGATTTTAAAAGTGCGTATTGGGAAAGGAAAGGTGTAGTTTACAATGTGAATAAATAAATAGGTATATATAACAGTAAGCAAATGGATATAAATAAATAAATGAATAATGAAATGAAATGAATGTTGTGTTTGCTATTTGAGAAGGAAAAGTAGACATAGTCTATTTCATTTAAAGCAGATAGATATGACATAGCCGCCCTTTTTACAAAGGATGTCTGTTACTTTCGGGCAAAAGTAATGGGATTGTTCTGAGCATTACTTTGACTTGTTCCTAGAAAATGTTGATAGGTCTCTAAAGGTCCAGTTGTTGAGCTCTTCTTCTGGGAGGCAAGGGCGAATCTTGGCCAAAAATTGATTAGCCTCACTCTCGTCTCCAATCATGTCCACATTCATCTCTTCAAAAGCTTTGCTGATTAACTCTTCTTGGAGGCACCTCTCGCCTTCTAGGTTTGCCTCCTGGATGTCCACCTTCGAATTTCGAATTCTGCCATATATAAAGGTACCTTTGAAGTCTTCATAGATGATAGAGGCCCATGGAATATCCTCCCCTCTAAGCGTAGCCTTCCTTTGCTCTTGCTTCCTCTTCCATTCTTGCCTTTTCTGTAAGAAATTTGGCTTGTAACCAAGTCCGAAGCGATCGACTTTGTGGATTACCTTGGTGGGTTGAAGGCGTCCTTGCAGATTATTTCCCAGGCCTTTCTTCTTCTTCGCTCCTTTACCTAGGGTTTCGTACACCACCATCTTAGTTCAATTTGATAAATTCGGGCATGTAATCATGTTTCCTTTGGCAACAAAGGTAGCATTGAAAAGTTCCAAGGCTCTAAAAGCACTCTCCATTGCTTCTTTATCAGTATGGATGTATGGTGTATCCGAAGTCATGGAAGCGACGATGTCTTCCTCGGCGTTCACTGTTACTAGTTTCCCCTCGATGACAAACTTCAACTTTTGATGGAGTGAGGATGAAACAGCGCCGACTGAGTGTATCCATGGTCTCCCTAACAAGCAGTGGTAAGATGGTCAGATATCCATGACCACATAATTGGCCACGTATTCGGTGGATCTGATGAGCAGAGGTACTTCTATCTTCCCGACCACATCTCTCTCGGTCTCATCGAAAGCTCACACCGTATTATGATAGGGCTTCATATGTGAACTGTCGATCGGTAGTCGTTATAGTGTAGCTAACGACATAACATTTAGCATGGAGCCATTATCAATCAGCACGCCCGGCAATACGTGACTTTTGTAGTGAGTGGTGATGTTCAAGGCCTTAGTGGATCCCGTACCCTCCCTGGAATTTCGTCATCACCAAAGGTAATGCGATTAATGTTAGTGATGTGGCCGAAAATCTGATCTAACCTCATGACTGAGATATCCTTTGCAATATAGGTCTCATTCAAAACTTTCAGCAAGGCCTAGCGATGCTTCTCTAAGTTCAGTAAGATATCAAGTACGGAGATTCGAGTTGGCTGTCTCTGAAGCTGGTCAACGATGTTGTACTCGCTGTGCTTCAAAAACCTCAAAAACTCTTGCGCTTGAATTTCTGTGACTGGCTCGTTAACTCTCGGTGGCGGGTCATCTCCGAAAACTTTCTCGAGTTGAACTTTGACTTCCTTATCTTTCTCTTTTGGTTCCTCTAGTGTCTTTAGGTTCTCCGAAGAATAGCATCGACCACTCCTTGTGAGATGCCCCACATCTTTTACCTCTTCGTCATTTGGTTCCAAAGGTTCTTCTCGAACGAGATTTTCCCCACTTCCATGTCTTTTTCTCCGTACAAACTAGAGGAACCCGTTATGGTGATGCTTACGGTGTAGTTCCAATGAACCATATTTGTATCCTTGAAAAGAAACAACCTCTGAGAAGTGATTATCATCTTGGGGGCTGCCTTCGGTGCGCTTGTCTCGTTTGGCTTGAGACCAAGAATGAGTGGTCTCTTGGCGCTATATTTGGTTTCTTGGTTTTCCGACGTGCAAACTTCTACTTCCTTCCTTCCTCTTTCTTCCTCAAGAAACTCAATCTCATTCTTATTCATCATAGCTTGTATCAGCTGACGGAACTCCTCACAATCTTGAATCTTGTGGTATCCCGACTGATGGTACTCACAATATGGGCCACATTCTTCCTTCACCAATACCATCCCCCGATCGATGAGGCGTGCCATGCATAACTGCTGATAGACCCATCTCAAGGGAGAACAGACCTTAAACATATCTTTCTTTGCCCTCCTAAGGTACTCGGTTTTGATAGCATTCACGCCTTGACCTCTATGATTTGGCAAAGGGTTGTTGGTTGTGCTCGGTTCTCCCAACTGTAACACTCTGGTCCGAATCAAGTTCTGAACGAACTTCTTGAAAGCCAAACAATTTTCAATTGAATGCCCAAAACATCGGCATGGTACTCGCAGTGTACCTTGGGGTCATACTATGTGGGGTAAGGTGGATTGTAAGGAGTGACACGATAAGGACAAACTAAATCCGCCTTATATAATTGTGAGTATAGCTCCTTGTAATAGATTGGTAAAGGGGTAAAGGATCTCCCCTCACTCTCCTTCTTGGATCATCTATCTTCTCTCTTACTGAAGATTCTAGAATTTCCTGTCGTGGCATGGGACTGAGAAATGGTGTAATTCTTGGTTACCTCGAAGGCGCTGTCATTGTTCACCTCGTAGTCCTTCTTCTTTTATTGCTTACGTGAATGGGTCCCCTCCATCGATCCTTCCACTTTTGATGGCCATTTCAATGTGTTCGCCAGTCATGACCATCTCCGCAAAATTACTGATAGGGTTACTGATCAATCGATCATAAAATGTCTCTTCCAGCGTCGTTTGGGGACCATGTCGGTTACATGCTTGTACTGATCAATGAAAGCTTTCGCCAGATCCCTCTATGACTTAATTTTGGCCCTGGTCAGTTGATTATACCACCTCGAAGCAGATCCTACTAAGCTGTCCTAAAAATAGTGAATTAGGAGCTTCTCGTATTGGTAAATCCAACCATTTTCTGGAAAACATCACTATGTGAGCTGACATGCAGGTGGTTCCATTAAACTTTTCAAAATTGGGGGTCTTTAACTTGTAGGGGATCTCTACATCGGGGACCAAGCTGAGTTCCCTAGCACTTAACCCACAGGAGCCATCCTCGTCTTCCTTCACTCAAAACTTTTCCTCTATGTCTTTACGAGTATCCTCCAATTGCTTAGTGAACTCCACTTTCACTTGGTTCAACTTCTCTAACTCGTCGAAGTCTGGGATGTTGTCCCCAATAACCTCGGGATTCCTGAATGTGACCCCTGGCTGAGTTTGAAGAGCTAGACCGATGTGAAAGAAAGATGCCCATTATGGAGGACTAAGAGAGGGATCAATAATCAGAGGGTTCTAGATGATCTAGGCATACGGGCGATCCCCTGAGTTTTGGGGCAGGATTCTCAATGGTACCTTTGCCCCTCGGATTTGGTCTTAGACGAGCCTGCAACAACTGGGATATTTCCTTCATCATGTCCTATTGATACTTGGTTATGGTGTTCCTTAATTTTTGTTGGGGTTGTTCCAACTGCCCACGTAGGTTCGCCTCCAACTTGGCAAAGCTCTCCTCCATCAGCTTTGATCGTGAGCGAGTTCGATAAGGGTGTGGAATGATGGCAATTTTTAAGAAGAAAAAATGCAATCTTTCTAAAATAGAGAGCTTATTAATCAATAAATAGAAATTAATCAAAAATACAAACAATTGTATTAATTAGATGATTATTAGCTTTTAACAAAGAATGCAAACTAAAGAATCATGCATGAATGCAAAGAGCGACACTAAGTTTGGCAAATATCATCATTAAACAACTTTCATTAATGGAAACGTTGTCTTGTTACAATAACTTAAAGAAAACCAACTACACATATGGCTTCAGGGTGGTATCAAGGTCAATGTTCTCTCGCATAATCCAAATGATCCCCTCTCATTCCTCAGAATCATCGTCTACATAGTCATGGAGTTCGGTCGCATCTTCTGCCAAAATTTGTACTTTTCGGGCAACCTCTTGTATCTGGGTTATCCAATGTGCCAGCTATTGCTCCTGTCTCCAAATTGTGTAGGCGGCGAAGTGCATTTGCTCTAAACTCGACATTGGGTGTACTTGAATCACTCCCCTAAGGCTTGCCAAATGATCCTTGAACTGTTGAACCTCAATTTCCAACTCGTTGACACGAGTCGTCAAGACTTGATTCTCCAAGTTGCTGGCCTTCAGCTTACTGGTTGAACCTTTATGCTTGAAAAGAGATTTCTCCAAGCACTTCACCTTATCCCTCAAAGTTTCATTTTGGTTTTGCTCGATTTCGATCTATCTCGAGTGGGAGATTTGTAGGCTCTTCACTTCTTCAGTCAAAGCGAGCATTTGATCTTTGTGCTCATAAAACATTCTCTTGTAGTTCTTAGCTCTTGCATTCTCCTCTTTCAATCGAAGCTCTAACCCTTCACTTGGTCCGACTTCTGCGACCCCTTTTGCTCTTATTCAACCTCTTAAGCTTCTGAATCTCTTCCTTCTCCATCTTGAGTTCGAGTTCCAACTCATCCCTTCTCTTCTATAGATCTTTAACCACTCCCTCAAACTATGCCTGTAACACCCTAAAATTGGCCTAGTAATGTTATTACTATCTAAACTATAGGCTAATTGAATATATGTGGTAATCAAATTAAAAGAAGAATGAACATTGGCTATCCTTAAAATCAAATAAGTGAAATTGAACCAAATTGAATTGAAATTAAAACTAGAAGGCATAAATGAGAGGATGAAAATGTGAACATGCAAAACTCTATAGATTGCATGTAAGATTAAATTAGATGGAGGCCATGACACATGTTCTCATTGGAAGAAAACATGTGCCAATTTGGATGATGACTCATGGCTAGGGAGAATAATGACCAAACATATTGTCATCTTCCTCCCATTATCATCTACCTTTGGCCGAAACATAGAGAGAGAAAGGGGAGAGAAAATTGCATACAAATACCTTCAATTCAAGCTTCTTGATTCATCCATTGATCAAACTTAGCTTGGAAAAGGTATAATACTTGATTCTTACTTGTTGTAGATTGTTGAACCTTGAATTGATGATGTCTTTATTGTATGAATTGAATTGGATGAATGTTATGCATGTTAGGGTCATGCTAGCTTCAATTAGATATTGGAAATTGAATGCTAGAAACTAAATTGCTAATGAGATATATGTATAGTTGCTGGAAAATTGAGAAATATGTGCTTGATTGAAAACAGTCTTGATTAAGGACTATTTTGATGGAGAAATTGTGTGAACATGCCAAAAGAACATAGAACCCTATTTTGATCTTTTTTCTAGATAAAATGAAGATTGAATTGAATAGATATGTTGCTGGAAAATGACTACAACTAATTGGACTAGTTAAATTAAGCAATGGACTGCCTAGTTGATGAATTGGATGTGTAAAGTTGATCAAATAGATCAAATTAGGTTCAACATCATTATGCCCTATTTTAAGAACATTGATAGGTGAATTATGATGACCTAGACATGTATGAACGTGAACATGAATGGAATTGCCATGTTAGGACCTTGCTAAAATAAGTTAAGAATCTAGAAATTCAACCTAGTGTAATCTGCCCAGAATGCTCTATTCTGGGCAGTAAATTTGAAAAATCACTATAAATTGTATGAAATGAATTTAAGGCTGAAATTTTTATGGACAACACCTTGATATGTCTAAATTCATTAGGAGAAAACAGAACTAAACTCTGGATTGTATACTAAAATTTAGAGAAGAAACACTAGGGACACTGCAAACTGTCCAATGTAGCAAAGTGCCTTGTCTTTAAGTTAAAAACTGTATTAATTGGAAAAGAAATAAAATGCAAGCCTTATATGGTCATAAAGACAATTTTTTAGCTTTCCAACAGTGTGAACCAATTGAAATTCCGACGTACAGAATGGAAGTTATGCATGATTAAGTGACTAGAGTGCAAGCTGCCTGGCAGCAGCAATATAGTCAATTGCACATTGTTTTGTGGCATTTTGCAAACTATCTTGTAAACAGTTTTAGGCATTTGATTATGCCTTGTTTTACATGAAATAGAATGCAGAAAGTGTAGTTAAGTGTAATGGAAAATGTATATGAGCATGCTGCCAAATTTGTAAATGTTGTGTGCTTGTAACTTTGTCTTGATTTGATGATCATATGATCATTATTTTGACATGTGTTTGTACTTGTAATGTGATAGAACCAGGAGTAAACTTGGTGGAAGAGGATAGAGTGGATCATCCTAAAGCCAAGAACAAAGGAGTGTGGATCCAAGACTAGCTAAGCTTGGAGTATTGTGAGTGTAGTTACCTCTAGGGTTAGGACTAGCTCAATCTAATCGAAACAAGGGCCCGAGACAAGCTCAGTCTGGGAATCAAAGCAAGGGTAGAGGCTAACATTCGGCACCTACACACTAAGAATCTCGAGCCCCTGCTTGAATTTACCATATTCGTGGGAAAGAGAAAGAAGAAGCACCAGATGTTATCGCAGGAACTGTTGAATTAAATTCAATTCCTACATATGCTTTGATTGATTCGGGATCTACCCACTCCTCTATATGTTATTTCTTGATTGCTAAGTTAAACTTAAAACCCGAACTTGTTAAAACTAGCCTTGTGGTTTTGAACCCTATAGGAGGAAATATGCCTATTAACTTATTTTGCAAGCAATGTCCTATAAAAATTCGAAATGTGCCTTTTCCCATAGACCTTTATGTCTTGTCTTCTTGTGAATTCGATCTAGTGTTAGGACTAGATTGGCTAAGCAAACATGAAGCCTAGATATATTGCCAAAATAAGAGACTGTATCTTCGGGGTTTAGGGAAGGAATCAATCCTCCTAATTGATAGAAAACCGACCTCAATATTTGCTTCTATGACTATACAAGATGAATTTGAATTTGGCTTACCTAGTATGCCAATTGTGTCTGAATTTATTGATGTTTTTCCCGAGGAACTCTCTAGTTTCCCTCCAACCAGAGAAGTAGAGCTTGGGATTAAAGATCAACCTAGAACAACTCTGGTGTCCATCACACCCTATCGAATGGCACATGTTGAATTGAAATAACTCAAAAAGCAACTCCCAAAGCTACAAGATAAAGGCTTTATTCGGCCTAGCTCATCTCCCTAGGGTGCTCCAGACTTGTTTGTGAAGAAGAAAGATGGGACTATGAGACTCTGTATTGACTACAGAAAATTGAACAAGCTTACTATCAAGAATCGACATCCTCTCCTAAGGATAAAAGATCTCTTCGATCAACTCAAGGATGTTTCAGTGTTCTCAAAGATCGATCTTCGATCTAGATACTATCAAATGAGGGTAAAAGAAGAATATGTACCCAAGACAGCATTTCGTACTCGATATGGCCACTTTGAATTCCTTGTAATGCCATTTGGGTTGATAAATGCCCCAGCTGCTTTCATGGACCTCATGAACCGTGTATTTAAGCCCTATCTTGACAAGTTTGTGGTCGTCTTCATCGATGACATCTTGGTGTATTCTCAGAATAAGTAAGAACACTCCGAACACCTTCGAATTGTATTGCAAACTCTCCGAGAACGTCAATTGTTCGCAAAGTTCTCTAAGTGTTAATTATTGCTATTGGAAGTCTCGTTCCTTGGCCATGTCATCTCGGCATAATGAATTAAAGTAGACACAAGCAAAATTCAATACATCATGGATTGGAGACCTCCGAGGAATGTTGGTGAGGTCAGAAGCTTTCTCAGTTTAGCCGGGTATTATCGGTGATTTGTCAAGGGATTTTCATCCATTGCCGCAAGCTTGACTAAACTAACCCATAAAGACACGCCCTTTGTTTGGTCGGAAACCATACTCAGATAAACCTCTAAATGTAAATTCTAGAATATTTTCATTCGAAATTTAATCTTACTTGGATCACAAGTAAGCCATTCGAATACCTTACTTGTCTTGCAAGTAACTACTCAAAAATTCTTCCTTAATGATCTTGTTCTTTCATTTGTAGCTTCATTGGCTATCAATGCTCATTTTCATTTATTCAAAGGACAGAAATTCTTATCTGAACTTCAAGTTCAATCTAGCTTGATCTTGAGAATTAAAGAACTCCAGCAAATTGATCTAGATCTTCAGAAGATTATATCTAAGCTAGACTCTGAGTCTAATTCTGACTTCTCCCTCAAGTCGAATGGACTCCTCTATTTCAAGGATAGAGTATGTGTTCCTAACAATGAGGAACTAAAACAAGAAATGCTACAAGAAGCTCACCAAAGCTCTTTCTCGATTCACCCAGGATCGGTTAAGATGTACAAGGATCTAAAGCCACTATACTGGGGGCCGGGTATGAAATCGGCTATCACAGACTTCGTAACAAAGCGCCTAACTTGTTAGAGAGCTAAAACTGAGCATTAAGTCCCTACTAGATTGCTCTAACCTATTGAATTCCCTCAGTGGAAATGGGATCAGATTACAATAGATTTCGTTACTGGTCTTCCTTCCACTCCAAGAAATAATGATGTTGTATGGGTGATTGTTGATAGATTCACAAAGTCTACTCATTTCATCCCTGTTCGAATGAACATGAGCTTGCAAACCTTAGCCGAGCTATACATCTGTGAAGTGGTTCAATTACACGGTGTACCTATAGCTATAATCTCTGATCATGATCCTAGATTTTCTTCTCGATTCTAGAATTCCTTGCAGAAGGCTTTAGGAGCTAAAGTGCATCTTAGTAAAGCCTTTCATTCACAATCATATGGACAATCTGAAAGAATCATTCAAGTACTCAAAGATATGCTACGTGCTTGTGTTATAGACTTCGAAAAGAATTGGGAGAAATCTCTACCCTTATAGAGTTTGCTTACAACAATAGCTATCAAACATTTATTCAGATGGCTCCCTTCGAAGCTCTATACGGAAGAAGATGTAGAACTCTCTTGTGCTGGTCTGAATTGGGAGAAAGCAAGGTTTTAGAACCTCAATTGCTCAGAGAAACTGAAGAACAAGTGAAGATCATACATGGTCAATTAAAACAAGCCTTTGATAAACAAAAAGCCTATGCAGACTTGAAAATGAGAGACATCCAATACAATGTGGGAGACAAAGCCTTCCTCAAAGTTTCTCCTTGGAAGAAAGTCTTCAGATTTGGAAGAAAATGAAAGCTCAGCCCTCGGTTTATCGGACCATTTGAAATCATTGAAAGGATTGGTCTAGTGGCTTATCGATTGGCACTTCCTAGTGAATTTGATAAGATCCACAATGTCTTCCATATGCTCAGAAGATATAGGTCTGATCCACCTCATGTTCTTGAGGCTGAAGAAGTAGAATTGAATCTCGATCTATCATATGAAGAAGAGCCTATCCAGGTACTTGACAAAGAAGTCAGAAGACTTCGAAACAAGAATGTTCCTCTTGTCAAAGTCTTGTAGAGAAATCACAAGGTAGAAGAGGCAACTTGGGAATCTAAAGAAATCATGAAAAAGCAATATCCTCACCTATTCAATTCAGATAAATTCGAGGATGAATTTATTTTAAGGGGAGGAGAATTGTAACACCCTAAAATTGGCCTAGTAATGTTATCACTATCTAAACTATAGGCTAATTGAATATATCTGGTAATCAAATTAAAAGAAGAATGAACATTGGCCATCCTTAAAATCAAATAAGTGAAATTGAACCAACTTGAATTGAAATTAAAACTAGAAGGCATAAATGAAAGGATGAAAATGTGAACATGCAAAATTCTATAGATTGCATGTAAGATTAAATTAAATGGAGGCCTTGATACATGTTCTCATTGGAAGATAACATGTGCCAATTTGGATGATGACTCATGGCTACGGAGAATAATGACCAAATATATTGCCATCTTCCTCCCATTATCATCTACCTTTGGCCAAAACATATAGAGAGAAAGGGGAGAGAAAATTGCATGCAAATACCTTCAATTCAAGCTTCTTGATTCATCCATCGATCAAACTTAGCTTGGAGAAGGTATAATACTTGATTCTAACTTGTTGTAGATTGTTGAACCTTCAATTAATGATGTCTTTATTGTATGAATTGAATTTGATGAATGTTATACATGTTAGGGTCATGCTAGCTTCAGTTAGAGATTGGAAATTGAATGCTAGAAACTAAATTGCTAATGAGATATATGTATAGTTGCTGGAAAATTGGGAAATGTGTGCTTGATTGAAAACAGTCTTGATTAGGGACAGTTTTGATGGAGAAATTGTGTAAACATGCCAAACAAGCATAGAATCCTGTTTTGATCTTGTTGCTAGATAAAATGAAGATTGAATTGAATAGATATGTTTCTGGAAAATGACTACAACTAATTGGACTAGTTAAATTAAGCAATGGACTCCCTAGTTGATGAATTGGATCTGTAAAGTTGATCAAATAGATCAAATTAGGTTCAACATGATTATGCCCTGTTTTAAGAACATTGCTAGGTGAATTATGATGACCTAGACATGTATGAACATGAACATGAATGGAATTTCCATGTTAGGACCTTGCTAAAATGAGTTAAAAAGCTAGAAATTCAACCTAGTGTTGAAAAATCACTATAAATTGTATAAAATGAATTTAAGGCTAAATTTTTTTGGACAATACCTTGATATGTCTAAATTCATTAGGAGAAAACAGAACTAAACTCTGGGTTGTATACTAAAATTTAGAGAAGAAACACTAGGGACAGTGCAAACTGTCCAGTGTAGCAAAATGCCCTATCTTTAAGTTAAAAACTGTATTAATTGGAAAATAACTAAAATGCAAGCCTTATATGGTCATAAATAAATTTTTTTAGCTTTCCAACGGTGTAAACCAATTGAAATTCTGACATACAGAATGAAAGTTATGCATGATTAAGTGACTAGAGTGCAAGCTGCCTGGCAGCAGCAATATAGTCAATTGCACGCTATTTTGTGGCATTTTACAAACCTTCTTGTAAATAGTTTTAGGCTTTTGATTATGCCTTATTTTACATGAACTAGAATGTAGAAAGTGTAGTTAAGTGTAATGGAAAATGTATATGAGCATGCTGCCAAATTTGTGAATGTTGTGTGCTTGTAACTTTGTCTTGATTTGGTGATCATATGATCATTATTTTGACATGTGTTTGTATTTGTAATGTGATAGAACCAGGAGTAAACTTGTTGGAAGAAGATAGAGTGGATCATCCTAAAGCCAAGAACAAAGGAGTGTGGATCCAAGACTAGCTAAGCTTGGAGTATTGTGAGTGTAGTTACCTCTAGGGTTAGGACTAGGTCCTAACCAATGTATTCTTGTTACATTCTTGAAATGTTAAATGAATCTAATCATGAACTTGACCTAATAAGGGAAGGATGACTAAAGTAATACATGAAACTTGATCCTAGCCTTGTCTACATGATCAATTTGAATTCTTGTATGTGCTATGATGCAATATGATTGAATGTTAAAGACTTGCTTGAGACATATTCTCATCTTGATGAAATGAAACATGAAAGTACTGATATGTGAGCTATGGCTCAATGGCCTAAGGGCCTAATATGAAATGAACTTGCTTGACATGATCTTGATCTTGAAACACTTGAATAAATGGTAAATCGAATAACCTTGGTAGCTAGTCGGACTAGGTAGAAGGACATGCCTTAGAGTCTAGAGCTGATTATGTAAGGGTGGACTACGGTCTAGGGCTAAGGCCCTTATTTGGCGACAGACAGAGGGTACGTATGTGGTCTTTGGCGACAGTAGGAGGGTTGACTAGCACTACGGTGCATCTTGTGGCGACAGTTGGTTGGAGACTCGATTACCTATACAAACTAAGTACCAAGGGGGTTGTTTAATGAATAACAATTGAAATAGCAATCCTACATCATATGTTACTTGTCTTGAATGCCATGAATTTGTATGTTACTTGACTTGAAAGCATGACTTCTTGATCTTTTGTTTTGCAAGCATGATGTGCTTGATTCATGAAATGAATCCTTGATTCCTATTCTTGATAGCCGAATGCTATGATCCTTAGCTAGGATTTTCTTGATGCTTGTAAGCCTTAGCTAAGATCACTCTAATGCTTGAAAGCCTAGCTAAGATCACTCTAATGCTTGAAAGCCTAGCTAAGATCGCTCTAATGCTTGAAAACCTTAGCTAGGTCTATACTCGAATAAATGACACATGAAATTGACATAACAATTGGTTAGACTTAGTACTACCTCACTAAGTACATTCTTGTACTTACCACTCTTGTTTTCATTCTTCCCAACTACAGGATAAAGGATCGAGTTTTCTTGATCTTGAAGCCAGTTACCTTGAGCAAGAAGCTAGTCACACAAGTTTGCCTAAGTATGGTTTCATACTTGTTTTTTATATCTCCTAGAATGGTGGCACTAGATTGTATATAGTTAGATTGACCATTTATTTTGGTACTTGCGTATAATGTCTTGATGAGCCTACTATGTCTTGATCTTGGATGACATTATGGAGTATGTAATGAACTTAAGTTTCATGTAATTGAAGGGTGATTGCTGTGCATATAGTGATTTAAGAATGGAATGACCTAATGTTTGATCTAGTTATAAGTACCATTCGAATGCTTTGTTGAGTACATGTATTGCTTGAATTGAACATAGGTTGATCGAATCATACTTGCTTGTACTTCATTCGAATAACTTGAACCTAAAGGGTCACTTGTATGTAACAATACTTGATGTATGTGATATGTATACTTGTATAGATGATTGTCGAATGGTTAAGTAAAGTAAATGACTTGAATGAACTAGTTATATACCTTGTTGTATGTATTTGGTGTTAATGGCCGAATGATCTAGTTGATTAGGAGGCTAGTTTCATGCTATTGTAAGTTAAGATGATCATGTTAGTAAATTAAGGATATGATGTACATGAATATAAAGCTAAGGAACAATGAATTGAAATGGAAGCATGTTACACCTAGGTCATTCGATTAGGATAGGTTAACAAAGAATGAATGTTGTAATATGAACCATGAAAGTAGTAACTTGTAGTGTAAGCATGAAAGAAATTAATCTAAGGGATCTATTCGAATGCCTTGGATGATATTGAAGTCAAAGCTGAATTGCTTGTATGATAAGTAAGTATGCTTGATTGTTCTTGTATTGTATGCATTGCTTGTCCTTGTCCTTGATCATTGCTTGCTTGTTAAGTAACGCTCCCGAGCCGGGTTACTACTTACCCGGGGTAGGGGTGTTACAGCATCTTCTCTAATTCAAAGTCGAACTTCTCTTGATGGGCTCTCTCCTCAAGCTTGAGGTACCTCTTTCTCTCCTTTTCAAGTTGCTTCCTCATCAAGTCGGCCTCGGTAAGAAGTGTGGCCAATCTCTCCTCCATAGATCTTCGTCCATCAGGGCTCAAGTGGGGAATATTATCATTGACACGATTAAATCACCATGTTTCGTACTCGGGAGTGACCATGTACGAAGCGTTTACGATTCTAACCCATCTTGCGTTATTCCAAGTTGAAAAAACGTTGTATACCATCATCTTGTAGCCCTTCTATTTTGTATAATCCACGTTGAACTCATTCAGACCCTTGGTGGCTGGCACGAACTACTTTGAGCTGTGCTGTCTCGAAACTAGAAGAGGAGCATACGCGGTATGCCCCCAAAAACCAAGTAGAGGTACCCATGAATGTTCTCCACATCTATAGAGAATGTTCTTTGCCAATAACCACGGTGCTCTCCAAACTATATCTTCCTCTTTTAATTTTCGGAGGACATCATGCCATACTTCCTCTGATCTTTGGGTTGGCCAATCATTCTTCCATAGGAATTGTTCTAAGGGCGAGAACTTGCCATTATAAAGGGGCCTTGAAAAACTGAGGTTGGTCAAAAAGTGGCTGTAGAACCAAACAGTCAAGATCTGCGGGCATCCTCGGAAGTGACCTCCACCATTCTCTCGATAGAACCTCAAAGATCAAAAAGTCTAGACCAAAATTATAAGTACTGGATTAGTCCCATTATCCAAACGATCAAATAGATCCAAAATCGATAGATCGATGAGTCCCAATGCTCAGGGAAATAATACCAATCCGTAGATCAACAAAGCAAAAAGATTTTGTTAGACTTGGCCAACGGGATACACAGAGGCTAGAGCTAAGATCCCCTCCCACTTAAGGTACTCTTTTTTGTTCAAGTGGTGACTTGATGCTCGACCCAAGATGATAGTATATCAGAGAACTTCTTCAACTTTCCTCGAAAGGCTTTATTCTTACTTGGCTTTGAGTACACCCGATTCATATCAACCTTCTTACAATTTATGAGGTCTCGGTACTCTTCGATTGTCGGAGTTAGGTCAAAGTTACCAATCGTAAAGTAGCTGTAAGAAGAGTTCCAAAAACCCACTAAGGCTTGTAGTAGAGCTTGGTCGACTGGAACTTCTAGTAAGTACGCAATATCACTATACTCCTCTCTGAAAGTACTATTTGTTTCAAAGTCATAACTGTTCCAAACTGGCTTCAATTCGGACACATCATTGAACTTTGTATTCATGAAAGTCGTGGCTGACATGGTTGATCTGAACCCAGTGGCAATATTGTCTCCCTCATATAATTTTTCCCCTTCCGACCATATCTGAACATCGAAATTCTTTTCATCACTACTATGGACTAAGTCTCCCATTGATCTAGTCTTTAACTTCAAACTATTCCCAACTCAATGTACTCTTCATGATATGATAGGATATGTAAAATAAGGGTAAAAGGAAAAAAAGAAGCAAACAAAAGGAATCGTTAGTTATAAGATAAACAATAAAATGAAAATGAAAAGAGATAAACGTAAACTGAAATAAGCACAAAGCAAACATAAGAGAACAAACCTAACCACATGAATTCTAGTTCACTAGGGTTATTCGCATGGCTCTAACGGAGTAGGTTTCCTAGATTCTCACACATGTGTTTGGTTCTAGACAAGGGTACCCAAACCTATCTTACTACCTACTAAGGCAGCAAAAGCCCCAATTTTGGCCCATTACAAGTTTATGAATTGGTTTCAGTTCAAGGGAAAGCACGACCTAGTGACGTGGAGGGTTGCTCACGTGTCAAAAGGCGTAGATTCCGGAAGTGAATTACCGACCCGTGGAGGGCTACTCACGTAGGTAAGTGGCGTTTCACTCCCACTTAAAAGACGGAGTTCGGGTATAGAGCTTGATGATCATGATACATGTCGGTTATTCCTTAGAAATTAAATGAAAAATTAATTCGAAAACCACCAATTATCAAAGCCCGTGCAATCTTAGTCACATTTTTAAGAAAGAGTCGTCCTTGTTAAAATTAATTAAAATTCCAACATTTTCCATCATTTTAAAAGCAACACATATTTTCTTGGCCTAACTCTCTTTTTTTGAAAAAAACAAAATTGAGTCCCCAGCAGAGTCGTCATGCTGTAGCGACATTTTTTTCCTTTTCCTCTTTTTCTTTAAAGGTTTTTGTTTTAGAAAAAATGTCGGCTACTAATTTTCCCCTAAATCATATCTTTGAAATCTTGGTTTAAAATAGGGATTTATTTAAAAAATCTCTTTTTCTTTTAAAAACCATAAAAAAATTGGAGTCGCCACCGGCCACATGGGTAAGGTAGGCCGGACACCATAAAATACCAGAGATTCGTTATGAAAGGGTCCGGGAGTTGGTTACGCGTAGGAAGGATTAGCACCCCCATCACGCCCAGATATCGGTACCATAATATTTGATGCCTTTAAAATTGATGGAACTTGTTGGAATTTTGAATTAAGTTTAATTCGACATTCTTAATCGAAAATTGACTTCGATTGTACGGGCTTTATCAAATCGGTGGGTTAGAATTAATTAGACGTTTAATTAATAAGGATGATGATACAGCGGACCATAGACTAAACCGACATCATATAAGTCTGACTGCCGTGTTAGTTTATGGTTCGGATCATGTACGTCACCTTTATGCATGGTGCAAGGAGTTAATTGAAAAGCCCAAATGGTGATCTACATATTAATTAAATGATTCTAATATTTAGTCCCAAGTTGATTAGCCCTAAAAGACTAGAAACCCTAACAAATTATGATAATTAATCTGAAATTTAATGTCAATCTAATTTCAATGCCAATTATAACCTAAAGTTTTTTAAGAAACGTTCAATTAACTTAGTGAATTTAACACTTGCCCTAGTAAGCCAAAGGTAAGTTTAACTTCACTAAATTAATTCGAACCCTAATCTAACTAAGGCTCTAAAAGGACCTAATCCTATAATTAATTTAATTAATTTAATGATCGTACCCCTATGAGATGAACACACTATCTAAATTAATTAGATTAATTCACTTAGTCTAATCTAAAGCCTAAAGGCCCAAAACTACAAAGCCCAAAACAAACCTAAATAAGACATATACATGAATAAACATATTATATATTATATACTAAAAGATATATATATAACATTTATAAAAAGGCTATGTATTTAAAAATCTTGTATGATATATACTATATAAAAACTTATATTATATTAAGAAATTGTATTATATATTTGTACAAAAAACTACATATATTATATTCTTTAAAAATAACATTTTATATATAAAGAAACTATACATATTATAAGCTTTAAAAATTATATGTTTTGAAAATTATAACTTTGTGAAACTAAAGATATTATATATATATATATATATATATATTGAAACATATGTCATGTATATATTATATATATGTAAAAAAACTATACATATCATATGTATCATATGAAAACAATATACTATACAATGTGCATGTGTTAAACACCAATTCAAGCATAAATCCCAAATCAAACATACATTAAACAACAATTTAGCGTAAGAATTAAAACTGGAAATAATCATCAAATAGATGTACTAAATTAACAAAAATATGCATGAAACAAAAGGGGATTTAGACACTGGAATCTGGACTAAAAAACAAAGAACATAAATTTGAGAGCCAATTTAAAAGGAAAAATCAGGGATGAAATTGGAAACGACTTCAAAACTAGAGGGACCTGGGAAGTGATTATAAAACACGTAATGGCTGTCGGGGTGAATAAAAAGGACGGAGGGACTGAAGCTGAGATTTCAAAAGGCGAAAGGGCTTCTGCGCGAAAAAAAAGGGACACGGAGGTCCTTAAAACGAGATTATCCCACTTTAAAAAGGGGTCGAGTATAAAACGAACAATTTATAACAAAAAAAATTATAACATAAAAAAACTTTACCCCCTCTGTTCTTTCTCCAAAGCGAGGATGAACACCGCCGCGTGTTCATCCCTAAACCCAAATTCCGATGACATTTCTAGAAATTGGCGACGCCTCCGCCGTACGTTGCCGCGTCGGATAACCATACAAGGCCAAGAGGCTTATCACTGGATCCCCAAAACAACCTTTTTCTCTCCTAAACTTAAACCTGGCCTTTGATTTTCAAGACTCGACCCCCTTTTCTTTAAACCCTTGAAAAACTGAAACAAAAACAGAAGCCTTGATCCCCATTCGACCCTTATCTTCTTATCGGTTCACCGTACAAGGCCTCGGAAAGGCCAAGAGGCTTATCACCGGTGAAAACAAAAGGGCGAGGAGATCGGACGACTATGTTCTAAGGTAAATGAGACTTTGACCCCTTTTTTGTAATATGCTTCAAAATTAAAAAAAAAAGGATATACCTCTAAAGGTTGTGTTTGTTTTGCTTGATTTTTGAAGTCTCCCCTTGCAATTCTTAGGGTTACAATAGTTAGGGCTTTCTGTTTTTATAGCCCGAAGTTACATCAATTTAGCATTTATACAAAAATTGCAATTGGTTGCTGTTAATTCCCTTGGTTGAATTCATGTTGCTCTGATTTTGTGTTGGTTTGTCCCCCTTCCATTTGAGATTTTGAAACGGTTTTGATATTTGTTTTTTTCCTTGCATGTGAGGAGAGGATAAGGGGACCAAAGAGAGGTTCGGCTTGGGGAACAAGTCTCCGACGTGGCCGTCGACGTGGTAGATCGACGGAGAGGTGGCATTGGGCCATTGAGTTCTTCAGCCGATGTGGAGGCAGAGCCAAGAGATGAACCGGCGTGCGTGGCCTTAACTCGAGTGATGAAGCGTCATTCACGTGCGCGTGGGGCGTGTGGGCACGTGCTGGTTGCTGGACCGTTCGATGTGGCGATCCGGATCTAACAGTGACTGATGGGACGACTGCAAAAGAAAATCAGGGTATTAGACTAGGGTTTTTTTTTGTTTAGTGCCTTATTGGGCTAAGTATGCAATGTATAAGGCTGTTGGGCCTGTTATAATTATAAATGGACTAAGTTATTTTAAAGGACTTGGACTTTTTGCTATATTATAAGTTTATAGTTTTTTTTTTTGTCTCTTTTCTGATTTTAATTTAATAATAACAAAAAAAATAATAGTGATATATAACAAATGATAGGAAACGATAATAATAATAGTAAATATAATAGATAGTAATAATAAAAGGTAAAATAATACTAGTAACAATGAGATAATATAACGGTAATAATGTAACAATATTACTCAATAATAACAATGATAGTGATAATAATGATAATAGTAACAATAACAGGATATGAATATAGTGACATCAATAAAATAACAAAGAAAGGAAAATAACATGAAAGTAACATAATATACTAGTAATATTTAGGGGTTTTCTCAAATGGATAATAATGTAGTAACAAATAACATAATAGCTAATCAGAATACAATAGTAGTCTTTTTTTTTTTTTGCTTTTGGACTTTAAATGACAACCATGTAAATACTATATAGTAATAACATAAGTAAGGTAGATAAACAAAGCCCATGCATATATATGCATTCTCAAGCCCGTTATTGTTGAAAACAAAAATAAAAAAAATGGTTCACTCCGGACAAAATTAGTGATTACACGCATATCGCTGAATATTACTAACATAATACGCCGCTAAATATCAGTAATTTTTTAATGATTTTTAAACAATTATTATAAATCTCAAAGTCTGACATGCAATTAATCATATTTTAAAATAAAATTTGTTTCATGAACCATTTTTATAGTCTCACAAATGGTCCTACCTAATTAAATAAACACAAATCATCTTTATCTTCCATAATATTTTTTTATAAATTAAAAATTACAAATCATAGTTTTCTTTCTTATTCCTCATATATTTATTCTAATATATTAATGAATAAAATCGTCAAAATAAAAAAAAAATATCTAAAAAGACAAAAACAAAACTACTAATGAATTATTCCCCTCCAAATCCGATCCCCAGTCCCAACCTCTCTCTATTTCGCTTAAAACAGTTTGGGTTCTTGAAATCACATTGTGTTTGATTGTATACAATGTCTATAAATTATTCAAAATTTTATTTCGAAGTTACACCGTCTTAAAAGTTGCAAAAACGATCATTCCAGCCATTTTTATTTTGAACATACCAATTGAGAACTATATTTTCTTTTAACTTAGTCGGTAGCTATACTTAAACATCAGATCAGATGCAATAAATTATATAATAATTAGAGCATTGGGTGAAATAATTAAGTTTGTGACGGCCAAACCCACACCATGCATCTTAACTAAACAAATCACAAAATGGTTGTCATCCGGCATAGCAACATGAATAAACAAAGGTAAACAAAGATTGCACATACGTATGAACAAATAGAGACAAATCAAATGAACTCATCTCCGTTGGCATTTGTAGGCAACAGTAACAAAACATTAACGTTAGCCAACTAATCACTGTCTTATCCTGCAACTTAGGTCTAATAATCGATTGAAAACAAGCCTTCATCTTGCCTGCCTCTACTAAATGTCTGATGTATATTTGTTTCTACCTTTTGTAGGTATATATTACAATAGCTTCAAGTTGGACATTTTGAGCAAGGCAATTTGCAGGCCGGTAAGAATGTAATATCATTTGGATGTTTTAGATTTGCGACCAAACGCGAATTGCTCAGATTCCTAATGTTTGTCGGTTAGTAGATTGGCATTGTCAAAAGAGATGCCTCAACTGCCATATAGCGGTCAAAGTGATGAGTGCACCAGCAATGACGGCTGATGATGATGTAGGCCCGGAACCAGCTGAGACATCGACTCCGGTCGGATTGGATGACTTGATACTGCAAATATAAAAAAATCAACATCAGTAACTGATTTAGATTAAGTTCTATAT
The DNA here is from genome assembly GCA_019671005.1 of Hibiscus mutabilis. Classification (NCBI taxonomy): domain Eukaryota; kingdom Viridiplantae; phylum Streptophyta; class Magnoliopsida; order Malvales; family Malvaceae; genus Hibiscus; species Hibiscus mutabilis. Next base: position 81,238,038 of record CM033711.1, read on the forward strand.
GATACTTGCAATGTATTTAGTACCTGGTGGAAGGGGTAGGGCAGAAAGTGATAACATAATCGGCACCGGCACAAGTGAAGGTGCTGGTTCCGTCGTCGTAGGCATAGCTATAAGCTGTAGGACATGCGGTCTTGAAATATTCCGAGTAAGAACTCGGCTTGCACGTATTCGGAGTCGAATAAGCTCCACTGCAGCAATATTGAGGGTTGCCGAAAGCATTGCATGCACTATTACATGCCACCCCTTCACTCCTAGTCCCATCGACCACCTTAAGCTCCAGAGGACAGTCGCTGTTCAAATCCGCAGCACATCCGGCTGAGCTACAGTTACCTCCCGTTCCACCATGTGGAACAACCATCATCGGTAGATTGTATCCATCAACAAGGCTAACATCATAGAAATCCAACCCCGCGGCACCATTCAGTGTGAACTCTGCGAGAGTTGCAGGTGGGATGGCACCAGCTCCGGAGCATTCTACAGTTGACGAGCCACAGTCTCCGGTGAGGCAAGAGAATTTGCCGGAAGAGTCTTTGGTGCAAAGAGTTCGACCCCATAGCCGACCTGACCAAGACGTCGGAACATTGATGGAGGTTGATCCGCCTGGTTGAAGAATGAAACCTGTGGGTGAAAGTGGTGGGATTCCAGCACTAGACAGCACCCCTGGCCAAACTGTATAGCTGCATTTGTTTACAACCGTGAACGTCGACGAACGAGCACCTGTAACACGAACACGAATTAAAACCAACAACAACAAGAAGAAGAACACCAATGAGAGATTAATTGGAAAAAAAGAAGAAGATTGTGACCTGAGAACAGATGAAGGAAGAACATAATCAATACAATGGAAACCTGAATAGTAGCCATTGAATAAGATGGGGCAGGGGAGTACCTAGTACTAAGAATGCTTATGTATATATAGAAGGTAATTTGAGCCTAAAAGTTTGAACAAATGTGGGTACCATGTGACGTGTTATAGAAGAGACATGGTCAGTGGGGGCAGGAAAATAAGCATGTATGTTGAGGGCACATGCTGAGCCTGCAAATTGTTAAGTTGGCCATTACTGTCCATTGTATTTCCTACTCTGCTTACTTGGGAAAATCAAAACAAATTGTCGCTATAAGCCGACTTTAAATACAGAAAATAAACACATTAAAATAAACTAAAACAAGTTGAAAACACCAATGATTAAACAGGCTTTTGAAAGTATTTATGAGGTACACTGGGAATCTGTCTATCCCTTTGAGGTTAAGGAAGGGACGGCTCCGAATTCATCATATACAAATGGACTTGATTGGTATATGAACATACCAAGCAAGTTATCGAGTTAGCAGGGGGTGATGATTGTGCAACTTGACATTATTTTAAACTTGTTGGGTGTAAATTTGGGTTTGATGAAGAATGTAATATACCATCATCGGCTCGAATCTAGATCGAATACGTTCATCGTAATACAGTATCTGGCTTATACATATAGGCAATGGGCATTCTTTGTTGAGAGAAGAAAATATATAAAGAATTAGGCAAGTGGTGTGAACTTTGTTCAGCTCACCTGACCTTGAATTAGTAGTACTTGTTGATACAATATAAAACACTTTTACTTACACATACAAGCAAGCAACTTGACGGTAATGGTAAATGGGGTGTGTTAATTAATATTATCCGATTCTCGACCAATAGACATAAACAAACTGCATCAGAATTGGGTTTTATTTAATCTTTTTGGCGGCCCTGAGTGTTCTAATTGGATTTAAACAAAAAATATAAACAGTTGACTGCTTATGAGGAAATAAAGGTCAAAGATTATATGAACTCGTTTCTGGCCTTACACCAGCCGTGCAATTCAAGGCAAATGGTGAGGACATATCAAAGGAGCATCAAATCAATACATGAGTGAAGATCGATACCGTATGCACGCTCAATTAAAATGGATTCAAAACAAAATGATGAAATGATGGGGGTATAGTTTTTAAACAAGATTGAGTCAATGAAATCCCCTGGAGCATCTTGACTTATACAGCTCCAATTTACTTTTGGTCTCTTGTAAAAGCGTGTCTAATGTTTGATCATGTGTCCAGTATGATTGCTTGGCTATCTGGAACATGGAGGGCAATGCAGCATACGAGAGCTAATGCCGAGAGTCGAACAATTTGTTCCCCGAAATACACGGGCTGAATCAAATGCTTTGCACCACCTGCACTAATGATTGCAATCATCCTTGTTTCCATTGCTCTAAACATCCTTGCCAAGCTACAATTTTCCTTTACACAAGGAATTAGACAGTTCCAACTCGGCCTTCTCGATTATCTTCAACAGCTGATCGATTACAATCTTACAAGGAAGAGAATTCAGCTTAAATCCCTGCTCTTCCAGTTCCATAGCTGAAATAAACTGCACCTCATCAGTTAGTTTTTCTAAACAAAGCGGCGAGATGTAGCAATCTTCCTTTGACAAAATGACAGTTGCCCCATAAATCAAACCATTCTGCTGATGTTGATAATACTTGATGAGCAATTGCATATTTTTGCTACGTTCTTGCATTGTTTCGAAGGCCAAATGATTAATGAGCAATCGAATTATTCTATGTTGAGCAAATAAATCTCGAGTCAAGTCGAGTCATCATATGAACCAGCCTCGACTTGCTCTCGTTGCCATGCCTAATTAAATTCGATTTCACCGATAGTGTTGAAACTAAAACAAATTGTAGTTAACTTTTTATACAATATTCAGACTATTAAAATTCATCATCGCACTTAAATCGAAAGATATTAGACACTTAAATATATTATACTGATAATGATATTAACTAAATAGGACTACGAGTTCAACTTCAACTTTGATTTCTATAAAACTACTAATCAAAAGTATACATAAGCCTTAAAGTGTTTGATAGAGGGACACCACTTCAAGGAAACTACACGCAGTACGCAGAGTTAACTAAATTCCTATGGCAGCATGTTGTAGAAACAATAATCTTCATTCATTGGAGTCCCTTCTTATTCTTCTTTTCTTTTTTTAATACCCTGCCGCCCGGTTTGAATATATTTCTTACTTCTAAAACAAAACAAGGAAAGAGAGATTTTGTTTAACGTCATGACTCATGCAGAGATAAGATTATTCGTAATTAAGATTAGCAAAAGAAAAAAGTCATTTTGTAGACTTTGAATTCAACATTATTTACCCTAATATTAGTATAGTTATCCAACCCTTTCTTACATAATATTCTTTCACTTGACATGAATTTCGATTAATTATTTTTTGAAAAGTATTATATTTGGTATATGGACACATATATTTTATACATTATTATTAAATTATATTTGACCGGTTGGCCAAACTATTCATTTTTGTTCCCTTATATTCCCTTAGGCCATAGGTGCTAGACCCAATAGGAACACCCCTTCCCTTCTCCTTTAGATAGAATTAAAATTAAGATTTGTCAAAAATTAGTATTAATGAATTAATAAATAATTGTAAAAATTATCGATAATAATAATATAAAAAATTATTATTATTATTTAACGGTTAGCATCTTGTATGGTTTTATAAATTAAATATATTTTTAAGAAAAATATTGTGATACATAAATTGTGTAAACTTTAATATGTATGGTAATTTGAGGGTTTCGTAATTTGGAATTTTGTCATGAGGGTTTATAGTTTTAGGGTTAGAGATTTCAATTTAAATTTTTATAGGTTAAATAAAAAATGTTGTATAAAATACTTTACAATATATACTTATTTTGTCTCACTCAATATGTCCAGTATTGACTTTTTAAAAATCATATTTTTAATTTTGACCCTAATTATTGTAAATATTTAAATTATTTAAAACTTATAATATATATTTTTAAACTACTTAATTGAAAGTTTCTAAAATATTTTTTATACTTTTATCAATAAAAATTTAAATTAATAATAAATCAAAATTAAAAATGACAAAAAGAGCCTATACTTGACATATTGAATGAGAATATATCAAAATATACTAAATTATGAAATAAAGTATTCCATTATGGGTGAATAACTTTACCTAAAGAAGCAAATTAGTTTGATTGGATAAGTTCGAAGTATGCTTTTACTCATTCAAGTTTCAACAGTACTGAAACTGACTATTACTTTTTAAGTTGATTGAGATAATTTGACTGATATCTTTATTAATGTAATATATATAATGTTTAATATTTTATTCGATTTAAATGTGAAGAATGATTTAGATAGTTTTTATATTATACTAAAAAATCAAATTCTTTTTTTACATATTATAATTTTTTTTTTTACTTCATGACGTATTCTAGCTCTGCTTACTCCTTCGGTCTTCAAGAAGTAAATTACTGTGATTGGGTTAAGTTTGAAGTATGATTTTACTCTTTCAACAATATTTAAGGTAACCATTATATTCTTACTATATATATACACACATATATATAATATTTGCACGCTTTCAGTAATTAGATTAGGGAATGAAAATTTGCAAGTACTGATAAATTGGGTATATATTTTGAAATATTTTAATTAAGTCTTTAAAATACTAATATAGTATTATATTCAAAAAATACTAATATAGTATTAATCAAGTTATTTTGTCATTTAATTTTAAATTTAGATATTAAATACTAGTTTAAATATAATGCATAGCATTTTTTGGAACAATTCCTACCTAAGGGCGGGAAGGAAAAATTTGCTCCTAATGGGTCTACAACGCACAACCTAGAGGAGGAGATGATGTCAACCGAGAGATTTTAACCACTTGCTTAAAAATTGTTGACTAATGTATAGCATATTTAAATACATATTTGATCAAATTTTAAACATACATGTCTATCACATAGACAACTACGATTTTTTATTAAAAAAAGACAACCATGATATGACTTATTAAAAAAATTCTAAATTTAAATAACATCATGCTTTTTAGTACGTTATATTCAAATCGTTTATACAATAAATAATATGTCTAAATTTTATACACATATTAAATATATTTCGCGCTATATTTGAACTGATCTTGAACACAGAAATTGATTTGTTTATAGATATTTTTAACCTTTTAACAATGCACACACACCTCGTAGACATTGCGATTGAACTCGAGTCTCGTAGGATGAACACCATTCGCTTTTTCGCTGGGAGCACTTGTTGGGTTCCGAATAGTTTAAGTATACATGATAATAATCCTAGAAATATTTGCTATCGAACATTGTAGCATATTAAAAAAATACAATTATTTCTATAAAAAAAACAATTATTTGATATATTATTAGTGAATAACGTTTTTCACAAGTATCTTCAAAATAATATTGAATGTCTTTCGTAATATTTAAACATTTTGAAAATATAATTAGATGGACACATGTTATCATTTCAAAAGTATTTGCAGAAACGTTTTTTTCCACTAGCAATTGTCACGGGGCTAGATTTTGACCCTAGCGGATCCGTGCGGCCTTAGACGCCTTCGACGCAAATCTGCCAATTCCTACGCCTAAGTTAGCCTTCAACCAGCCTTGTGAGTACTCCTGCTCGACAACGGCTTCGACAAGCCCTCCAGGTTTCGATGGATCTTGTCACGGGCTAGACCTTTGACAGACGAATCATGCGGACCTTAGTCACTTTCTTGGTTGAAACGTCTGCCAAGTCACCCTGAAATCCCTTGTCACGGCCTTAGGTGAAGTTCTCTCGACAAACACCTAACTCTGCCAGGATTCTCGCTCCGGAAGATCAAACTCTTCCCGAAGCCCTCGAACGAAAGATCGTTCTAAGCGAAAGCTAATCAAAGAACAACGGAAAGAGATTGGCAACTAGAACAACGAAGAACACTCAAGAACAATAAAGAACACTCAAAGAGTTTAGAGTAAATGCTTCTTGTATTACTCAAAGTAAATGAATAAGTGAATATGAGATGAAGTGTAGAAGTGATTTACAAGTGAGGAGGGAGCCTCTATTTATAGTTGAACTCCCCTACATCCAACGACTCAGTTTAAATTACATCGACGGTCGAGATTGATCTTATCTAATCAAATCTCAATTTCAAATCTCTAATTATCACAAACATTATCTACAAATTATATTTCAAATAAATAGATGATGCTTTGACCGAATTACCCTCCTGAATCCTTCATGGATTTGGCTAAGTCTTGTGGGCTTGCGGGCTTTCTAGCATTCTCCAAGTGCCGGATCAAGTGTGATGGTCTTGGCAAGAACCCTCTTTGGTTGATTCTTGCGCCAATGCCTCAGTCCCAAAGGTTTGGTCCACGCCTTTCTCCAAGTGCTGGGCCAAGTCTAATGGTCTTGGCAAGCCCGTTACACCGCGCAAACCTTCTTTGGCTGATTCTTGCGCCAATGCCTTGGTCCCAAAGGTATGCTCCACGACATTCTCCGAGTGCTGGACCACATTTGGCAAGGCCGTTACATTGCGCACAACCTCCCTATTTGATACTCACGCCAATGTCTCGATTCGAAAAGTTTGGTCCGTGACACAATGCACTAAATAATATAATCCTTAAAAATCACTAAGACATAATTAAAATTAGGTGAACTACATGTCTAGTCACTAAACTAAGTGGTCGGTTCTTTTCTGATCACTGAATAAAAAATAGTCAATTAGGTCACTAACGTTTCGTTTTGGTATCAATTGGAATTATAATTAAATTTGTAAAATAATAGTTTTAGTCCTTAAAATTTATATATTCTATTAATTTAGTCTTAATTCAAAATAACTTAATAAATTTAACATTCAATATTTAATTTCCCTATCAATTTAATCCTCATTTTAATCCAAAATAATTTTATAAATCTAACATTCCTATAAGATGTCGACATATGTCATCATGATAATTGTCAAAATTAAGGAAAACATTTATTGAGTTTGGAGGGATCGAACCTAGGCATAGGTCAACACTCCGTGTTTTTTTAATGGAATGTTGCACCAAGTTAAGTATTTCTTACACGGTTGAAAAAAATAATATTTACATTAAACAAGGGTTGATACAAAATTTTTATATTTTTAAACTAAATTTTATTGTTACACATATATAATTATTAAATTAATTTTTTTAGTAATTAATAATTTTAAAATTTTATATTTATATAATTTATATAAACATATTTCTACATATGTAATTGAAGTATATTTTATTAAAAGCTATAATATATATATCATGTTTAGTAAACAGCAGTTTAAGCTAAAATTAGAGGTTTGAGCTAAAATTAAAGGTTTGACCAATCAAATCCGCTAATGCATATGTTTGGTGAATAGCGGATCGGAGTAACGAATTGGGGTGAAACCTCTAATTTTGAAAAAGCTGATAATATGAGCTTTTTGAAATTAGAGATTTTGACATTAGAGTTATAAACACCCTTTTACCTTAACAATTATAAAAAAAATCTCCAAATAACTTAAATTTAACATTTTCTATTTTAATTCTTTACCCTCATGTATTTATGTTGTTACATTTGTAAACTAATATTTTTTTTATTTTCACACATTTATATTTTTATTTAAATTTAATAATAAATTAAATTGTACTAAATATAATTTTATAAATAATAAATTATTATATAGATCCTTCAAATACATCTAATAATGTTATATTAAAAAATATTTTTCATAATCTAATTACTATTAATAGATACAAAATATTGATAACTGATAAACTATTTAAACAAGTATTGAATATAATCATATTCTTATATGTCATTTTGCTTGTTTAAATAATTAAACAACTATTAGTTAATTTTACCAAACATTTTTATACAATCCGCTAATCAAATAAACAAATGCAATAAGCTAATGCAATCTGCTATCAGCTATTCTTTAATTGTCAAACAGGATCATAGTAAAATTTTAAAAAATGCAATAAAACCCGAGCCAATAGGTTCACACTTTTAATATACACTAGTACCATAATGGAAACGACAATTTCATTGGTACAATATTAACCCGGTTTTATTTAAAAAATTTATTGACGTGATTCTATTTAGTTTGATTCGTAAATAAAATATCATGCATTAGTTATATTTCGCATTACATGCTTACATTTTACATAATTTATATTTTATAGTTAAATAGATTTTGTATAGTTCAAGTTACTAAACTCTTCTTTTATAGTCAAAAGAAATTTTAATTTTTTGATTAAGTTTGCGAAATCTCATTGCACTTCATTCTCCCTTTCCGACAAAAAAATTGCATTTCTTTTGGTGTATTTTTTTAACACTAAAAAATTAAATTATAAATTTTAATTTTAAATTATAAATTTTAAGCCCTAAATTTTATGCCCTAAAAAACAAGTTATATGCTCAATGCTCTAAAGCTTAATTCTAAGATCTAATTTTAAACCATGATTCTAAACTTTAAATTTAATTTTTTAAATAATGAACATAAATAAGAGTACCGGAAAGGAACCGGCATACTCTTTATTCATATATTTTGTGGTGTCTTGAGGGTTTTTTTTTTTTTTGAGATTTCATTTATTCAAGCTTTGGCAACTCCCCTCTTCCACTTTCTGCTGTGCGTTTCTTCATCTCCTCAATCTTGACAGCTGAAGTGTTGGTCGGTTAGCTTCCCTGGTTTCCCTCTTTAACCAGGGTCTTTGTTTTACTCTTTTGTCTTTATTACTCTCCCTCTTTACTTTTGTTCGAAACTTTTTCCTTTTTTAATAATAAAGCACACCGACACATTTTATCAAAAATAATGAATATTCAGCTATATTGAGTATTAGATCCGAATTCGATTGCCTCAGTTAGGATTTAATGGTTTGATTGGTTCTAATACATATAACGAATAATAAGATTGAGTATAAATTAGATACACAATCTATATTATGTGGATATTGTTATGTGATTTAAGTGCAACACAAACGGTGCAAGTATACACGTCGCAAGTAATAAAGTGATATGTATTAAGTATCGTCTCCATAAGAATTGGCTTGTGCCACTTTGCTTAAGTTATTATACTATAAAAAAATAATATTGAAGATGATAAGTTTCAAGTAAAAAAACTAAACAGAATAAAGTAAATAGAGAGGAGTAATCAATTTAAGAGAGTATGTCGGGTTATTGTGAGTAGTGGTGCAATTGTGGAATGGATTGTCGTGGCAAATGAATGTTGAGGCAACTCAATTACCGTGGCAACTAAGACCGGCTGAATTGCCATGGCATCTAGGTCACAATTTATGTCATGGTAAATAAGACTGGTTTTAATGTCGAGGCAACTTGATTCCTTCTTCGAAGCTCGGCGAGGTGTTCTTCAATGTCTTCTTGTTATCCCTAACAGAAGAACTGGTTATTTGTGCATGCCTGGGTGATACATCCATGTGTTAACCTTGGGTGAACAACAACCGATCTTACACTCCTCTTAGCCGTTGAAATCTGATCCTTATTCTTAAGATGGATTAATCATCGCCAACGATCGTTCTAATGAGAATCATGTTCATTCGTTTCTTGAATCTAACTCTCCCGATTCTAGATAAATGGATAACACTCAAGATCCTCTCATGATTCTCTCAAGATAGAAATTTAAAGAACCAATAATGAACAAACTTCGAATTAATAGAATTCAAAAAATTTAAAACATCCAATCGTTTATTACACCACAAAACCCAAATAACCCCAGCCAATTTAAATCAGTTCATGGCTGGATTCAAAAGAAATACAAAGGAAAATTTTCTAGCCATGGATCGCATGAAAATATAATGAAGAAGATGAATGTGCGATCTGGATTCTCCCCTCCTAAATCGACTCCCCAAAATCTGCGATTTGATCTCTATTTAAAGAGATGATACGATCAGCTTTTTGTTGATATGAAGGATTTGAACGCATTTGAATTCTATAGAGATTTGATCCTTATCTGATCGGTCATTTGAAATTCGCATTTGAGATAATTATCCCATGTGTTTGGATAATTCTGCAGATAATGGGCTTTTATCCAGATATGTGATCTTCTTTTGTAGACGAAGAGGAAGAGTTTAATTGCAGTTGAAACCCGTGGAAAACTGATCCCTTTCTAATTAGGAGCTTGAATTTCGAATCTGGCTTTATCCTTTAATTTTTGGATAATCTGCAGATAATGTTGTATTTATCCATTTTAATCTCGATATGTCACGACAATCAGCTTCGGCAATTCCTTCAATAATGTCCCTACTTGCCACGGTAATCCATCATGCACAAAAAAAAGCAAACTAGCAGCGAATTCTCCACAAAAACTATTAAAGTAAACCACCAAGCTCAATGACCAAGGAAACTAGGAAACTATGCATGAATGTGTAGCAATGCAACTAAAATGAGCCTAAGTCTAACAATAATATGAGTAAAAAGGGTAAGAAAAACAATATTTTTGCACACTTATCACACCCCCAAACTCGAACTATTGCTTATCCTCAAGCAATGCAAAACACTAACAATTACCTGCCAAGGCCCTTACCAGCAAAAACATGCTTCTTACTTGACTTCAATCCTCAAAACTATGGCACAAAGTTGATTACCTTACGATCTTCAGACAACACGGAGAATTACTCAAAATCGAACTACAATGCTAGTGAAATTGTGTGTGCGGAGTTGTGTACAAGTCAACTAATAGGATTCTATGCGAATAGTAGGTTTTATCGAATTATTTTTCGGGGTAATTAAGTCCGCTAACGCCAGTCTTAGGCACCTCTAGAAAAGTAATTTCTTTATTAAATTTAATCAACTAGAGCCAGTTTTAGACACCTCTAGTGATTTTTAATGCGTGACAAACTAGAGTCGGATGGGCACCTCTAGTAAGAAATTATCATAATTCAAATTGTATTTTAGGCTAGAGCCGGATAGGCACCTCTAGCACAAATTACCCAATTTTAAATATTATAAACTTCACTAAGTCTCTCCCAAATCAACAAGTCACAACAGTGTCAATATAAGTAGCATCATAGCAAAATCCCAAGTAAACTCCATGCTAATCCTAAAATCTAAGATTTTATCATCTAATCGTAGTGGCAAACTCATCATAGGATATCATAGCAGGTTTTAGCAATTTTATCAGGTAACTGTCATGGCAAGTAATATATGCAAACTAATATGAGCCAATAAATGCAAACTAATATAAGACAAACAAAAACAAAACCCCCCAAACTCGAGAGAAGCATTATCCTTAATGCATGCTACACGAACCAAATAAAACAAAAAACAAAATGGAAAATGAAAATGAGTCAATCAGAGAGGTCGTCACCTCGAATTATTAGTTTTCTTCGATCCATTTGCTTGATCTTTTTCCTGCTCATAGTGGTTGCTAACACGAAGCTTGCAGTGCAGGGTCATGAACCGTAGTTTCCTCAAACCTTTCAACTGGCTCACCCGCCCTCTCGGCATCCTCGAGTTTAGAAGCTTTTGCACTTCGATGTTAACTTTGTTGGCGCAGCCGGAGGTGGGGACTTCATTGGTACTGAACTGGTGTCGTTAAAATCTGAAAAATCATGTAGAGATTTAGCATGTTTCGGTTCAATAATAGGATCCTTACCTTTGCGTGGGGCTATAGTTGCCGCGACAATGTCATATGGAACAGGTGCAGCTTCAGTTGCTGGGGCAAGTAGTTCAGCAGGAATTATGGGAAAAGGGACATTGCTTTCGGGACAAATCTCCAAGATAACTCTCGTGAGGGCGGTATCACGATCCTTCATGTATCGCATAAACAACAGTTGGCGTTCCTCCATCTGATCCAATCGATGAGTCAAAGGGTGAAGGATTTTGGCAATCTCGTTGACGCTTGCCGCGACATGTTTAGTTGCCTTGGTAGTGTCTAGAACAGATGACTTCTATGCAACTGTTGGTGTATTTGGTGGCTCCTCTCGTATGATACACATATACTGACTCTGTGTCCACCCACTTCTCTCGGGCAGCATCTCGTCCATAGCATCGGCCGACACGTGCTCCCATTCACATAATCTGGAAATTAAATTAGGAAAATAGAGTGCTCCCACATCCTTCTTGCTACAAGCATAGATTTCATCAACAATTATTTTTCCAATATCAATAGTACGCTTGTGCAAAATAGAATGAAACAATAATAAACGAGAATAAAAGACAATAGTATTATGGGTAGTAGGTGTTAATTGTCCAAAAGTACTATTTTATTCACCTTTTTACTCATATTATTGCTAGACTTAGGCTCATATTAGTTGCATTATTAGCCATTGCATTATTAGCCATTCATGCATGTTTGCATTGTTTCCTTGGTGGTAAAGCTTGATTTCATATTTTGCTTAATTTTTTGAAAATTGGTACTGCCGGTAGTTGTTTTTGTGTGTGTAGAATTAGTTGCCAGAGCAAGGCTGGAACCAGTTGCCAGGGCAGTACAAGAAGGATATGTCGAGCTAGTTGCCAGAGCAATTGTTGACAAGAATGGATAAGATGATGTGGCAGCCAAAATTGATGGCTGGATATACCCAACATGAAGAGGTCAAAGAAAGATTAAATCCAAAGAATATAGGAGAAGATCTAGGAGGAATTTAAATATAATAAAGAATTATATTCTTTAAAAGTATTTAATTCCAACTTGACTTCCTCCCCAAGAAAGACTTTGACCTAGCCATCTTCTATTTAAAGAACCCCAAGCCGTCAACCTAGGGTGTGCGATAGAGAGGAGAGGTTCGAAAAGAAGAAAGAATTCAACAAGGAGTTTCTCGACATCTTCATCTTTTTCTTTCTTGTTTGATTAGTCTACGCTAGGAAAACTTTGTTTTGTGTTTCTTTTGAATCTAGTCATGAACTAAATCTATTTGGATAAGGTTATTGTGTTTTGTGGTTGTGAGAAACGGTTGGATTTTGTTTAGGTAATAGAGTTAGCACTTTCAATTCAAGGTTTACTCATTCTTGATTTTTATTCTTGTTTGCGAGCGAATTGGGAGAAGATCTCGTAAATCTATCTATTTATCTAATATCGGGAGAGTTAGATTCAAGAAATGAATGAGTATGGTCTTTATTTAATCTATCAATGGTAAAGATTATTCCAGCTTAGGAATAAGTTTAAGGATTTCAACGGCTAAGAGGAGCGCAAGATTGGTTGTTGTTCACCTTTGATTCACGCAGAGATGTATTATCAAGGCATGTACAATTAGCTAGAGTTTCGAATTAGGGATAAGAATAAATCATTGAAGAACGCTCTGTCGAACCTTGAAGTTTGCTGCCCAGTTGCCCAGGCAACCGTTCTACTAGTTTCCAAGGCAACCCAGCTGTGCAAGTTGCCACGACAATTGAGTTGCCATTGCACTCTTTTACCAAGACGATCCATTCGACTATCACTCCTCAACTCACGATAACCTAGCCTACTCTCTCATTTGATTACATCATTTTTTACTTTATCGCTATCTAGTTTAATTGTTATTTAGAACTCTTACAATCACCTACTTGTGTTTTTACTTTTACAGTGCAAGAGATTAGATTCTTGAAGTGGCACCAATCCATATGGAGATGATATCTTTTATATTATAACGTGCAACGTGTACACTTGCACAATTGCGGGGCACTTATTTCGCGCAACAAGTTTTTGGTGCCGTTGCGGGGGATTGGCAATAGTAACTTTGTTTTTATTTTCTTGCACTTTTTATTTTTATTGTTTAAAATTCGAAAGGTTAACAAACTTTGGTTTTGCATTGGTATATGACCAGGGTGAGACCAACTACACCAGAATATCCGTTTGATCCAGAAATCAAATGTACCTTGCAAAGACTCAGACAAAAGCTAAGAGTAGCAATGGCTAATCAAGACGGCAATATGAATGCCAACAACAATCAGGATGTTCTAGCGGGAGGTAGAGTGATTCTTGCACGAAATAAAACTATTCGAGACTATCTAGAGGAAGATCTTGAAGGACTTAATCCATGAGTTGTCACACCAGAAATTAAAGTCGACCACTTTAAGTTGAAACCGGTGATTTTCAATATGACCAACACAATTGGTCAATTTGGCAGCTCAGCAACTGAAGATACACGACAACATCTTAAATCTTTCCTCGAGATTTACAATTCATTCAAAATACAAGGAGTCACCCTAGATGTTTTACGACTAAGATTATTCCCCTATTCGCTGAGGGATAATGCGAAAGCATGGTTGAATAGTATTTCAGCCGGATCAATAGGATCTTGGATCGATCTATGTCGTAATTTCCTTGCTCGACTTAATCCTACCAATTTGACTAATAAGCTTCGTAACGAAATTACTTCTTTTCAGCAGACAGATGATGATTCCGTGTATGAGGCTTGGGAGCGATATAGTGAACTTCTACACAAATGTCCCCTACATGGATTCCCAGTATGGACACAAGTGATGATGTTTCACAATGCTGTGAATACACCAACAAGGATGATGCCTCGGCAAACGGCATACTCCTAGACAAGTCGTCGGAAGAAGCGATGCAAATTCTAAACAGGCTTGCCAAGAATGATTATCAGTTCCCAACTGCTAGAAGAGGAGGAGTTAGACGCCAAGCCACAATACATGAACTGGAATCATCAAACTCAATTTCGGCACAATTGGCCACTTTAACTAAGATGGTCTAGAACATACAGAAACAAAACAACACACAGGAGGTCAAGGTAGTAGATTCCTTTTGTGAGTTATGTGGTGGTAACCATGATTCTTCTAAATGTACGCAGAATTTAGAATCCAGCTTTTATGTGGGAATTACAACCGAAACAACAATGTGGTGTCCAGCACATACAATCCAGCCTGGAAGAAGCACCCGAATTTTTCATTGAGTAATCCCAACAACGCTCTGAACCAGAACAATCAGAATGCACAAGCGTCAGGATTCTAGCAGAATATGCCACGGTAACAGTTGTCGCAGCAACAACCGACAACATCTACTTCTTTAGAAAATTCTCTCAATGTTTTCATGTTAAAAATTGAATCTTATATGGATAAGAATAGTAATTTCATGAAAAGAACTGATGTTTTTATTAACAGGACTGAGATGAGATTGCAAAACTAAGAGGTGGCCCTCAAATCATTGGAAACTCAAGTCGGACAATTTGCTCAAAACCTGAATACTAGACCGCAAGGAGGTTTACCCAGTGATACTGAAGTTACAAGAGGAACTGGTCACGAGCAATGTAAGGCGGTCACCACTAGAAGTGTCCGACAACTTAAAGAGGCTCAAGTTCGCTCATCAAACAAAACTCCACAAAAAGAACAAGATGAATTCAGCAGCAAGGCCTCAGATGTTGGCCCAGAGAATGCCATGGCAACCCTAGATGAACATGCCGCGGCAACCAACGATAGGCATGCCACGAAAACCCTAGTTGATAATGCCTGGGCAACTCAAGTTGCCCCAACAATACCATCAATCAAGTTCCAAAACAATTAAAAGATCGAAGATATCTGACTTCCACCTTCATTCCCACGAAGGTTGAAGCGACAAAAACAAGAATATCAAATCAAAAAGATTCTTGATATCTTAAAGCAAGTCCATATCAACTTACCATTGGTTGAGCCAATTGAACAAATGTCGAACTATGCCAAGTTTCGTAAAGACATTGTGTCCAAAAGAACAAGGCTAGAAGAGTTTGAAACAGTTGCTGCAATAGAGGGATGCATGGCCATGTTGCACAATCGTATGCCACCCAAGTTGAAAGATTCCGGAAGTTTCACAATACCATGTTCCATCGAAAACCACTATGTCGGTAAAGCATTATGTGACCTTAGAGCAAGCATAAACTTGATGCCTAAATCAATTTTCCAAAAACTAAGAATAGGGAAGGCAAGACCTACAACAGTTATGCTACAACTAGCAGACAGATCCTATGTGCATCTAGAGGGAAAAATTGAAAACATACTGGTAAAAGTTGATAAATTTATTTTTCCTACTGACTTTATTATTTTGGATTGT
This sequence comes from Hibiscus mutabilis, assembly GCA_019671005.1. Classification (NCBI taxonomy): domain Eukaryota; kingdom Viridiplantae; phylum Streptophyta; class Magnoliopsida; order Malvales; family Malvaceae; genus Hibiscus; species Hibiscus mutabilis. The sequence continues at coordinate 81,253,888 of CM033711.1, forward strand.
GAAGCAGATGAGCATGCACCTATCATTCTTGGGAGACCCTTCCTAGCAACAGGGAGAACCTTGATCGATGTTGAAAATTGAGAACTCATAATGAGGGTGAATGACCAGCAAGTTAAACTAAATGTGTTCCAAACACAAAAGCATGCCGATGATCTAGAAGAATGCCAACTTCTTCATGCCATGACAGAGTTTGACTTTGACAATGAAATTAGTTGCCTTAGCAATACATTGCCGATTTAGAGGAACCTAAGAAGTATGAAGAACCGATCAATGAGGAACAACAAGAAGCAGCAAATTGGTTAGTCAATCGACCAAGTATATACTTTGAACCACTGGATTACTTAGGTAAGAAAGGTAAACTCGAAAAACCCTCTACTGAACAACCGCCAACTCTCGAGTTGAAACAATTGCCAGGGCAAATAAAATATGCTTATTTGGGAACCGATAACACATTACATGTAATTATTTCCTCTAAGTTACAATCTGAGCAGAAAAAAAAGCTGATTGACATGTTGATGCTACACAAGAAGGCGATAGGGTAGACAATTGCCGACTTGAAGAGAATTAGTCCGACAGTATGCATGCATAAGATTTTGTTGGAAGATTATCACAAACCTTCGATTGAGGCCCAGATAAGACTAAATCATGACATGAAATGAGTTGTAATGAAAGAAATCCTCAAGTGGCTTGACGCCGACATAATATACCCTATATTTGATAGTACATGGGTAAGTCCGGTACAATGTATACCGAAAAAGGAATGTATAACGGTGGTAAGCAATGAAAACAATAAACTCATCCCAACCAGGACTGTGACTGGTTTGAGGGTTTACATGGATTACCGAAAGTTAAACAAGGCTACTAGAAAAGATCACTTCCCCTTACCATTTATTGATCAAATACTTGATCGTCTTGCAGGTAAACCCTTTTATTGTTTTCTTGATGGTTATTCAGGTTACAATCAAATTGCCATAGCACTAGAAGATCAAGAAAATACCACATTCACATGCCCATATGATACATATGCCTTTCGAAGGATGTCATTCAGATTATGCAATGCCCCAACAACCTTCTAAAGATGCATGATGACACTCTTTTCAGACATGGTCAAAGACTTCCTTGAAATCTTCATGGATAATTTTTCCGTATTTGGTAATGACTTCGACAGTTGCCTCGGCAATTTGGAGAATGTATTGGCAAGATGTGAAGAATCTGATCTAGTCTTTAATTAGGAGAAGTGTCATTTTATGGTAAATGAAGGAATTGTGCTCGGCCACAAGATTTCATCCAAGGGTATCGAAGTAGACAAAGCCAAGGTGGACGTGATTGAGAGATTGCTGCCACCAAGTTTGGTCAAAAGAATCAGAAGCTTTCTTGGACATGCAGGTTTTTACATGAGGTTCATTCATAATTTTTCCAAAATCACTAAACCCTTGTGCAATTTATTTGAACAGGACAAAGCTTTCGACTTTGATAAATCTTGCACCCAAGCATTCGAAACCCTTAAAGAAAAGCTTGCCTCGGCCCTTATTGTAGTTCCGCCCGATTGGACGCTACCTTTTGAGCTCATGTACGATGCAAGTGATTTTGCGGTAGGAGCAGTCCTAGGACAACGCACATGTAAGATTTTTCATGTGATATACTACGCTAGTAAAACTCTTAATAGCGCTCAAGTGAATTACACAACGGAGAAAGAGTTACTAACCGTAGTTTTTTGCATTTGACAAGTTCTGGTCATATTTGATAGGTACAAAGGTAATTGTCCATACGACAATTAAGTATCTATTTGCTAAAATTGATGCCAAACCTTGTTTGATTCGTTGGATATTGCTTTTACAAGAGTTTGACATTGAAATTAAGGACATGAAAGGAACAGAGAATCAAGTTGCCGATCACTTATCACGCTTAGAACGTAACAAGAAGGAGGATGCAGATTTAGAGATATGCGATGCATTCCCGGATGAGTAACTGCTAGTTGCCACGGTAACTCCTGATGCCTCGAAAACTCCCATTGCACATGCCTCAGCAACCACTGAAGTAGTTGCCACGAAAACCCCAAATGCACATACCTCGACAACCCTTAATGTCTCAACAACTCCAAAAGTGCACACCTTAGCAAGTCTAGTTGCCTCGGCAATACCCTGGTACGCTAATTTAGTTAACTTCCTTTTTGTGGTATTTTACCTTATGACCTTACTCACCAAGGAAATAAGCGGTTCCGCCGTGATGCTAAGCATTATTTTTGGGACGAGCCTCTTTTGTTTAAACAATATGCAGATCAGGTTATACGTTGATGTGTCCCTGAAGAAGAGCAACATAATGTACTCCGACAATGCCATTCTTCACCCTATGGAATACATTTTAGAGGAACAGTATCACGGCCGAAGTCTTGCAATTCGGTTTGTATTGGCCCACACTTTACAAAGATGCCCAAGAGTTTTACAAGCAATGTGATCGTTGCCAGAGGACGGGCAATATCTCTAGACGACATGATATGCCGCTTCAAAACATCCTTGAGGTAGAATTGTTTGATGTATAAGGGATCGATTTCATGGGACCCTTCCCATCTTTATTCGGCAACATTTACATCCTACTTGCCGTTGACTATGTGTCCAAGTTGGTTGAAGCCGTTGCAGTTCCCGTTAATAATTCCAAGACCGTCCAACGATTCTTGTAGAAAAATATATTTACACGGTTTGGGATGCCGAGAGCAATTATCAGTGATGAAGGCAAGCATTTTGACAATAAACCCATTGCCAAGTTGTTGCAACGCTTCGACGTGTCACATAAAATTGCCATGGCATATCATCCACAAACTAACGGGCAAGCAGAAATTTCTAACCAGGAATTGAAGAATATCCTCGAGAAGGTTATCAATCTTTCCCGAAAAGATCGGTCTACAAGACTAGATGAAGCACTTTGGGCTTACCGAACCGCATTCAAAACACACATGGGAATGTCCCCGTTTCGCCTTGTCTATGGTAAGACTTGTCACTTACCGGTGGAAATCGAACACAAAGCATATTGGGCAATCAAGACCGTGAATATGGATTGGGAGAGTGCCAGACAAAAGCGTTTACTAGATCTCAACGAGATAGAAGAATTTTGTGCACTCGCCTATGACAATGCACGAATCTACAAGGAGAAAACAAAGCAATGGCATGACAAGAAGCTATTGTCGTGACAATTCATGCCATGGCAACTAGTTCTCCTATTCAATTCTCAGCTGAAACTTTTCCCGGGAAAACTGAGATCAAGATGGTCGGGACCATTAGAAGTAGTCAAATCGTTCTCCCATGGTGCCGTGATAATCAAGTCCACCACTGACGGACATGAATTCAAAGTTAATGGACAAAGATTGAAGCACTACAACGGTGCCCATGTAGAGCGTAACAAAGAAGTGATCACCTTAGGAGATGCATGATCATGCTCTTCTGTCGATTTTTTTATTTTTATTTTCCTTTTATTCGAACCCGTGAAAAACTGATCCCTTTTCTGATTAACTGACCCCTTTCTGATTAAGAACTTGAATTTCGAATTTGACTTTATCCTTTAATTTTTAGATAATCTGCAAATAAAAAATAATATTTTTACACAAATAAAAAAATAATATTTTTACACACTTATCAGGTATGCTATCTACAAATTTATTATTATTGTTTAGTAGAATATTTTTTATTTGTATTGGACAGCCACCAGTAAGTTTGTGATTTTATTCTTGTGGCTTTGCCCGATGTCTGTTTAGGGTAAAATACATGGTGTACGTTTGGCCGTCACAACTCACAACCACAAGCTTTTAATTATTTTACGGATGATTATTAATTGCATCTGATCTGATGTTTTAAGTTTAGTTTTCAATTTCTTATGGGTCGATACGAACATGTTGATATATTAATATATTTGCATGCTAAGTTAAAAATATCTAGAATATGTGGTTAAAAGTTTTCGTTTGTTATTATTCTCTTTTAAGTTTAATGGCAAATACAAGTGCATCTTAAAGTAAGCCTGTGCGCACCATAAATTTTTTAAACCTCACACATTTAACTTCAATTTTCTCAATTTTTATCAATTAATCCTTAAATTTTTTAATATTTATAAGTTGTGTTCACCTTAAAATTTTGAAATTTCAAGTGTGCTCACTCTAAAATATATTTATAGATCCGCCACTATCGATGTTATTAGGAACAAAATCTCCTTTTCCCATCCCTAGATAAGAACCGTTCAAAAAAATCCATTATTCATATCTTTATTGCCGAGTGGAAGTAAAAAGAATGAGTGTAACTTCTTTGCTCGAATTTCGAAAGATAAGTAATCGATAAGAGTTGGTTGTAGTTCAAACATTGAAAATGATGCCGGGAGGAATAACTATAAATTTCGAACATAAATCATAAAATACGTAAAAATGAACATGAAAAGAGGAAGATAAGGAATATTCCATGCAAAGTTTCAGTGCAGCGCACTCATCCATGTTTCATTAACAGGGAAGTCACCTTGACAGGGATAAATTAAAACAAAGAAACAAAACAACGCCATTACTCTTTCCACTCCCCACTTATTAAAATGACAAAAAATAGCAAGTGGAGTTGATTTGGCAAGCGCATGTACATGTGAGTCCTGTTCTCTTTAAACATAACAACTATACCTGCTCACCACATGGGTCAACCGGAATGTGTAGGTGATGGGATGAACATGGCTACCATGGTTCATCTGGTGATTCGTATTAGTAATGGGTAACAATGATCTTTTTCATAGCCAGGCCACGACTCGTCTCCGTTCATGAACCGTTGATGACGCTCCCAAATTTCAGTGTGGTTGATCTCTGTTATGCTGAAAAGCAAGCCTGTCTCCTCGATTTCCTCCAGAAACTTATCTAATGAGTTGCCTCTTCTTGGGCTGAAGAATATAGCTTCAGAGGATCCTGCTTTTTTCAATAGGAGCTCGGTTATTCGAGCAAGATCTTTGTGGAATTCCTTGAAAAAGGAGCTGTCGGAAATCGGATGTTAAACTAAGAATAAGAAAGAAGATAGGCACACCGTAAAGGTGAGAATTGCATTAGTACACGGACAAATGCAACCAACAGATATTTGTTTTCTCCAATAGCCTCACTAGATCAACTATAAAATTCTTAACCAGGAAAGAAACTATGGATCACGCAAATCGACAGATGTGGGCCGGAGGTAAATGCAGAGATTGAACTTATTGTGACCAGAAATCCGAGGCTAATATAGGAAAGGAGAAGATACAATTCAATAGTCATAACACTTGCAACACAGTCAATCGTAAAGCATGTAATCAATCAATATTTGATCATTTTCTTCACTTTCATGCATAATAAAAAAGATTGAGCATGATGTATGTGCCATTAATAACATGACAGATAATAGACATTACCAATCACTTGCAACAACGACGTCAAAAGTGTGTGAAAGATTTGAAACTTCTTTCAGATTCCAGTGCAATTGCATGGACTTCACTCTTGTTCCATCAAATGCTTCCGAGTTTGTGTTAATATTATGCAGAATATCTTCATGTTAAAGAACCTCAAATCACATATAGAAGTGAATAAGAATGAAAGGAAAGGAATTACATGTACAATTGTTTCCACAACAAATAATATGACACAAACAAACCATTTCTATTCCCTGTATCCAAAAAGAACAAACAAATTCAAAATTATAAGAGAACCAAAGATTTTAAGTCAATAACAACCAATCAGTGATGTCGAAATAAAAAACAACCATATGAATTGTTAAATGCTAATTATTTGAACAAATGGCAAAATCAGCTAAATTTTGGGTCTCATGATCTATTTTCCAATAGGCTAGCAGATTTAATATCTCAAGAACCATTCAATGCCACCTTTAAAACTTAGCTCATCAAGCAACTAAGCTGCTAACAGTGAAGTTTCCCATGAAATCATTACCATTTTTATGCACGACAGCCGATTCATTTCAGAGTTCAGAGCAAGCAACTGAGTGCAGTAGCAATTTCTTAAGCATAGTAGATGCAACAATCACAAATAGTATGCAGCACTGGACAACCCCAAATAACTAATCACATTTCAGGTCCACTCAACCACATTTCCCTCAGCCGTTTTCTGAAACAAAGCTTGTATATGTCTGACGAAACAAAAAAAAAAGTCGACTTCACTTTCATGCAGAGTCTCTATATCTAAATGTTTCAAGGTGACAAACTATTTTAAATGGACAACTTTCAATCCACATCAGAATAACATTTTTCATTTCCAAAGGGATTACACTATAAACAATGCTCATAAGCCATTAAGCACTCAGTACCGGAAACTTTTTATATTTCACACAAGGTAGTTAAAGAGTGAAATAAAAACAAAATATAGGCAAAACCAAAACTTCATTGTTAAAATCATTTCCTTCTATTTTGTACATTAAACTAAGATCATTTTTTCCATCTTATAATAACAAGTTACATGATGAAGTCAAAAGGATACAATCAACCACTTGAGGATTTCCATCTGAAATCACTACTTCTAATGCCTTTGTGGCTGCAGCAATGGCTAATCCAGCTAAGCCATAACCTGATCCAAGCTCAATGACTCTTTTAGACCTGAAATATTAGAAGAAGAATGCAGAGACGTCATGCAAGAGCAAAGGAATAAAGAATAACTCCCAGAACAACATAAGCAGCCAAATCATGATACCATCCTGGTTCTCAATCTCAAGCGATTTTACTAGAGGTGACCAACCCTGCATACTAACCTGAACATGTCTGCATGAGATAAGCAAAAATAGGCAAGGACATCTTCAGATGGCCACTGACCTGTATATGAAATTTTAAAATGAGAAACAAAACAAAATAAATAAGAGAGACAAAACTTGGCACCTAGACATTTTGACAACAATCTTCAAGCTGATTTCTAACAGAATTTGAAATCTGAGGAAAAAGAGGTGTCCCATTTCCATCCTATCATTTCATTTGTTTCTCAAAGATTTGTAACTGGTGAGATACATAATACACAATCAGAATGACCACAAGAAATTAACTTATGGCCATAATGATAAATACAGAGAAATTTGTTTAAACAGATTTCTTCGTTTCAATAAGTTAGCACTATCAATCCACCTGGCAATGAACCAGACACAAATCTTCCTCAATAAAGATAGCCTTGACAACTAATATCAGTACCAAAAGTTCAAATTTTTTGCAATACTAAAGATAAACAACGGGTTAAAAAACTCCGAATTCCTAAAGAAAAAAAGGGGTAAAAAAGTTACAGACAAGTCCGGTATTGTCAATGTTGTGTCTATTACAAATCTCGAAATCACTGAGGTCGGCATTATTATCCACTCTCTGACTGCATCAAGTTCCAAAGACAATGAACACGTTCAATGTTAGAACACTTACTTTGAAGCATGAGTTTCAGTAAAAAGTAAATTAGGAAGCAAAAATAAACCACTTTTTAGCTATAGAGTTTAAAAGATTGGTTTCTGAGCTACCAAAATCATTCCAAAACAGCAATCCACTGTTTCAGCACTTCTAATTCATTGACAGAAAGAAGGGTGTTATATTCATTGACCTTCCACCAAGTGCTCGAGGAAATGCCGAGAAGAAAAAGAAGGGGGGAAATGGAGTATATGAAAACTAACGTTAAAACACGCTTGGGACATCCTTTGATGGGCAAAGTGTAGCAGAATCGGGCATCTCTAGACTCGTGATCATGATGGAGGAGCTGACACGGTATCTAGTTGAATCCTTTTGCTGCTTTTCTGGAAATGAGCTTCAATCCCAATTGGACTCGTCTTCTAAACATTGAATAAGATCAGTAATCAGCTAAACACTGCAATTAAAAACTAAAAGAGATCAGATGATTGGAAAGGGTACCTGGATTTTTGGCGCAGGGAAGAACAGCCCGCCGAAGGATTCTCCATCTCAATGAAGAAGCTGAAGGCTTCGAACTTGCACTGTTACTGTTATTTTCCATTAAACTTTCTAATTTGAGGCGACAGAATTGTTGGCTTCGAAAACAATTTTTGACCTTTTGAGGGTGAAAATGGTAGCAAAAATAATCCTAAAGTTTTCTAATTAATAATAGGTCTATTTCTGGTCTCAGTCCCTCTATTATTTTAAATTTGATATTCAATCTTCTACTTTAATTTAGTATAATTTAATCTTCTACTTTTATTATTAGCAAGTCTGATATTTGTTGTCGTTGATGCAATAAAATGAATTTTTTAGAAGGCCTGATGTTAAAAAAATACATGTAACGTTTGACTGAATAATTATTTTGGCCTCTATTTTTTAACTGATTTAACCTTAACGTTTTATATTGAGTCAAAATGGTCCTTTTGCAGATGAAAATTATGAGTCAACTAACTATAAATAACTTGAAATGACATGAAAAAGCTACATGGTAGTGCACACTGTCATATAGACAAAAGGCCTGACTTAAAAGAATGTCATATCAGTCAAAAAATAATAGAGACTAAAATGACTAACAATTTATTGTTAGTTGAATAAGAACTTTCACCCGCGAATAGGTCATTTTAACTCAAAATAAAACGATGGAAGATAAATTAGTTCAAAAAAAATAAGACCAAAATAACAATTTAATCAAATGTTGAGGATTTTTTTTAGCATTATGCCTTTTTTAAAATACAATCTCAGACACTCAGCTGACATATCAAAATTTCAGCATAGAAAAGGACTAAAACCATAGTTAGACCTTAATAATATTAACTACTATATATTATTGTGGGATCAATAGGAAGTTGAGTTGGAACTTTTATCATATATATTCAAAAAAAAAAATTCTTACATTACAAATCATATTCAATCTCATGTCGAATTGTATTTCAGACATATATTATATACAAAATCTTTCAAAAATAAAAAATTCTATCAGCATTTTGCTGATGAAGAATCTGGTGCAGCAGATGCAGCAACGGATCGTTTGCTCTCATGAACCCTGACATAAACATTTCTGGTTCTGATAGCCAACAAAACATCCAGCCCCAATCCAAGAACACATGTTGCAGCCATAATCACAAAGACAAGGCAATAACAATGAGCCCCGACACAGGTGTTACCTCCACCAGCAATGGCAGTTGCTTCGGCATCATATAAATACCCAGCAAGCAGCCCAGAGAAGAGAAACGACCCCAGAGGAAGATTGAGGATAAGAATGTTGTATAAAATACCATAATATTTGAGCCCGAATAACTCTGAAGCAACCGGGACTGTTATTGTCAATCGGACCCCGTAGCATATTCCGACCAGAATCGAGCCGATGTATAGTGAGCCAGGCAAGGCAAATGCCATTGTCATATATCCGATTGCCATTACAACTTGAGAAGCTGCATTCCATAGAGGCCTTGGCGTCCCGAATTTCCTGCAGAAATCAAATTGTTCTGTTGAGACTTGAGAGATTGGTTTGGTTATTTTAAGAGGAGAAGGGAAAGAAATTTGATTACCAGATGAAGTATTCTGATAATAAGCCTGAAGCAATGCGCCCAAAGAAGCCCCAGATGCTCGTAAGAGATATGAAAATCGATACATCCGAGTAGCCGAGAGCTATCCCCATCTGTCCCATGTTGTTCATCACGCAGAGTCCTGTTCCAACACCGCAAAGAAACGAGAGAAACAATATCCAGAAGTCAAATGTTTGTATCATCTCGACGATCGTATGGTCCTCTCCGATCGAAGGTTGTTTTTGTTCGAGATACTGCAGCTCAACACCGGTTGTTGTTGTTGTCGTCGTCTTTGACTTCTTTGATTGGTTCACTAGCAATGGAACTTTCATTGGTTGCTCAATATCAGAATCAGACCTTGGTTTGCACAGAATAGAATACAATGGGACTCCCAATGGAGTAGCTAATAGGATAAGAAGTCCTACTGCAAATACCAATGACAGAAGCCGGCCATGGCTTCCAGTGATATCAAAGGCCAAAAGATAGATAGCTAATGCGATAGCCATGCCATTGAAGATGTGGAAATATTGCGTTTCTTGTTGGAATTCACTTGCCTTTGAAGCTGGAGGAGCTTCATGGAGAAAGACGGCTGCAGCGAGGCAAACAACGGCCGGAACGACTGCAAGAATGAAGAGAAGCTTCGAAGGGTCTGAAGAAAAGAGAGCTGTGCAGATATCTGTAAAGATTGCAGTGCCAAGTCCAAGGTAAGCCTTAAGGATCCCAGAGACCGGCCCTCGATTTTTCGGAAAATTTCGCATGCAGGTAACTAGAACCGCTGTGTTCATCCATGTTGTGCTGTTGCCACCCAGACAAAGGAATATACACATCTGCAGACGATCATATAATCCGAAATTAGCTAAAGCTTTCCAGGCAGATATATCATACATGTTAATATAAGCACAGTATAACAAGAAGCTTACCTGCCAGTATGGAAGAGGACTGATTCTCTGGCTAACAACAAGCCATTGAGCTCCATATCCTATAAGCCCTTCGAGTGATCCGATGATAAGTAAAACCGACGTCGGCAAACAATCAGAAGCGAAGCCAGAAACAAGTCCGAAAGCCTTGCCAACATCTTTAGCGACCGAAAGATTATTGAGCTGCAACTGAGTAAGAGCCATAAGAGATTTCAATGCATCCGAGTAATTGGCAAATGTGTAGTTGTTGCCACAAGCTGCCTGAACCCAAAGAGATACCACCAACCCAACCCATTTCCCGGCACCTGAAGTCGAAAACAGAGGACCCATATTGCAAAAGAATGACAAAGAAGGAAAATCTTGATGTGTATGAGCTTTATGGAAATAATATTGGCATTTGACCATTGGTATTTATAGTTTATGTATAACCTTTGATTATGATGTGGAAAGTATGAAACAATCGGCTGCTGTTCCTGTTTAGACATTGGTTTTAAAATCCCACGACTGGTTTCAAGTGGTTTATAGGATCAGAGTAGTTAAATGGAGAAAGAGCGGAAACTCGAAGCTGTCAGCTTGTTAGGTTGCTCAATACAGTGGATTACCATATTAATCAGTACATACCATATAATAAATACCGGTCTAATTATGTTTTAGTCCCTTTTTTAATGATATATTTATTATTATTGGTTTCAATCCTGGATGTGTTGGTGCAACACTAAATAGCTCAATCACTACACCAAATGGGTGTTCACATGGTATTATTAATTTAGACCTATTAAAAACATTGTAAAAGTAGAAGATAAAATTTTGTCAAATTTAAAAAATAGAAGGATTAAAATAAAAATTGAGCATAGTAAAGGACTTAACAATAATTAGTCTTATAATTATTCTATGGTAGCCAATGGTTCAAGTTGTCTGGTAAGATGAATAGAATAGAATAGAAAGTTTGGCAAGTCAATATCAGTCCGAAATGTTGATAAGAATGAAAGCAAACTGGCCCGGCGCTCCAATCAAGCATCAGGTGCCCTTGTTGACTTGTATACTATCAAAAAGCCAAGCCGCCAAAGGCAAATCAAATATGAATGTTGTTATATACATAGAGCCACGAATCTCGAGCGTAGACCATAAAAAAAATATAAATGTTGTCTGCAGTTGCACACCAATATAATTAGTTAGAGTGATAAGATTGCTATATATTAACATCAAATATCGAACTCAAATCATTTTTTTCAATTTGTCACTACAGAAAGATGGTGGCAGTGGCACCCAAGAGCATTGGCCATGGTAATAATCTTAATGCATGGCTTTGGAACATTTGAGGATGAAGAGGCAAAAGCTACGCATATAGTCTTATTGCATGAATTGATGAATAAACCCTTTAAAACACTAAGAGCCACTTTCATTTGTTTAATCCAGAAATGTAGCGGCCATGTTTGAATACATGGACTGTTGAAGTTGAGTTGAGCCACGTCATTGATGACATAGAACTCATTACCAAATGTAGAAGTGGTAACATTGCTCATTTAAAAATAAATTTGTGTCAAAAATAAACCACCAAAATTACATAATCTCCTGATGATCAAAATGTGATTTCTGAATGAATGATGTTTCCTTTATCCGGGGAAAAGAAAAACCCAGTGATCGGAACGCTCGGCATCACAATGAACACTCCCCTCTCATCAGCTATAATGCAAACCAATCTGTTTTCTGTGAAGGGTCTGGTACCGATAGCAGCGAAACAGGCAACAGTGAGATACGAGAGGCAATGAAGAGGGAAAAGGCGAACCAACCTTGATTAAGTGGGCAGTTTAGTGAATCTGGCAACAAAAAGTCCACTAGTTTGGGATGTCAAGGGATCAAATCGCAAGGTCTTTGGTATCCTCCCGCTCTTACAGGGCCACTCTTTTGCTTCGTCTATTTCCTGCAGTTCTGCACAACCTGAAGGAAATATCTCTCATCACATGAGAATGGAGGAAAAAGATGACAAGAAGGCTGTGCCTAAACATCAATAATGAAGTTTCAAGACACCATTTTGTCTCGTAGGAGAGATTGAACTACCTGCGGAAGCATTTTCCTTTAGGAACTGCTCTACTATGTCTTCATTCTGAGCAACTGTCAAACCAATTGGTGGAAAAGTAGTTATCAGAACATGATTGTGCTTCTTTTATGTCGGTGTGTGCACTATATATTTACGACAATGAAACACACCTGCAAGTGCTGTAAACAAGCAATCCCCCGACTTTCAGCAATCTAAATCCATTCCTTAGAAGTTTAACTGCAAGAAACAAATGTATTTGATGTTAAAAACTGGATTGAGAGAGAGAAAATTTATAGAATACCAAAATGGCAAAGAAACTAGAGGAAGAAACAAAATTGCGCAGACAATGCCTAAGAGAATAAGCATTTTTGTAGAATACAAATGGAGGAGCCTAAACTGAACAAATATGAAATCTCTTCCTCCCCCAAACCAGAAAAAAAAAGACATAAAAATCATGATGGAAAAATGGCATTACCTGAAGTACAGTTAAGCTATCTGTTCTTTCTGCATACAACACCCGGCGTTGAAGAGTTTTCCATCCCCAATGGTCAAACTTTTGGATGTGTTTAACCGATCCATCATGAGTGCATTCTGCATCCACAAGCACCTGAATTAAGTTGCAAGCACTTATTAGTTTGCCTTTGTGAGAGAAAGCAGAAAAAAGAAGTTAATTCTTAAAACTAAATGCAAGTTCACCTTGTCATAACCGGAGCATGAAACTTCAAGATCAGACATGGTTTTATATAGTTCATTTTTACCGAGGCCAACTACTCCGGAATGCCTTCCATAAAAGATAAGTTCAGGGTTTTCACTCAATGAAACCAATTGTAAAGACTTGGCTTCTCTTGTTTTAGCAGCTCTTTTCCTTTCTTTCCATGGTCTCCTAGAAGTCCACTCCCTAAATATCTCATCCTTTTTCCCGAATGTAGATTCACCTGTTTAAAACTAGACAGAGGAACATGTCAAAGCAGACAGACATGTATGTAAAGTTCTTGAAAAAATCAGCACAGTCACCTTTAAAGCTTCAACTAGAAGTACAAAAGGCAAAAAAATAAAACAGAATTATTACATGATCTAGAAAGGGAATCAACCCTCAAAGGAGCAAGCGAAAAAGTTGTCCCATCAGCAGCAAATAGCCTGCACCGATCACCCAATGAATACTTTTGCAACATTGTTCTACAAGCTGCTAAACGATGGCTTGCAACATCAACACCGGTTACAGAACCGGAATCACCAAGAAGATCCAACATCATGCAAAGCTTGGCACCTGAAGGACATATGTGGGATTTGGGAAATAAGTTAGGCAAAGCACTATCACAAAGCTGCATCTGTAAAAATAACTTGAGAATTCGATCCCAAAAATTATTCTTTTAGACCAAATCCATCCTGAAATAAAATATCCAGATTCTTAATATTTCTCAGTCATACTCATAGGGCAGGAAGAATACACACATTTTTCAGTAATGTTCAAACCAACAAGCCAAGTACTTCAAAGATAAACACCGTCAAATTCTTTGTCTAAGACTCAATATTTGAATGAGCATTTTCGAGATAAATTGCGTTTTACAGTTAGTTGGGACTTTATCAACCCTACCATTCCTTTTACACTATAGGTGAACATAAGCCAATATTCTTGACTGGTTGACTATAAATATAACAGGAAGAAAAGATCACTTACCGGGAGCAACACAGAGATCAAGAACATGATCCCCGGGTGATATTTTCAAAACTGAGACAGCAGCACCAGAAGCAGCATCAATTCCATAGATCTGAAACACCAAAAATACAAAGTGAAACAAAATGAATATCGAAAGGTATGAAAAAGAGTAAATGCTTGATAATCCTGAAAAAATGCCTAAAAGGAACACATAAACAAACATTGAAGAGTGAAACTTCAAACTGCAACCACATTTTAAAACAGTATCCCCAGGATAAGTAGGAATAAATAAAGTAACCAGAATCACTTTATACATGTAAAGAAAAAGCAAAACAAAACAAAAGACAATTCCAGATGTTATTCAAAGATGTCAAGGTTCCATCAATCAAGGGAAGTTAAGCTAAAATATAAGCCAGATACAATTGCTAGATTCCTCACCTTTCCATCCAGGTATGACTTTGAATTGGCAATCAGAACATCAGGTGGGAGAGAATAAAAACCAGGTAACCAATTCACTTTCTCAAGCTTACATTTTATTTCAGCTTCAATTTCTTCAACTTCACCTTCACTCCCAGGTTTCAACCTTTCCCAATTTTTTTAAGACACAAGCAAACAAATGACTTTCAAAACAACCCAACAAGACAGCAGGGTAAAACCACAATAAAACCAGCCAAAACAAAGGCATATGCTTCAATTTTACTGATCAAATAACCTTTTAAACTTACCTTAGGTAACGAGGGGTTGAATCAGAGGCCGTATAAATTGAAGGGTCGATTCCATTTTCTTCAAGAAAGCTAAGGAACGCTTCCGGCAATGGCGATTTCGAATGTTCCTCCATCAACAAATCACCGGTTCCAAAGTTTATGAAAGGCTAAGAAACCGTAAAAATATAAAACCCTTCCCACCAAAGCCATAAAACGCACCGTCTTATCTTTTATAAAACGACGACGTTTCGACCCCAAGCTAGCCCCTTCTACAAGACTCTTTTTTTACTCCAGTGTTCATCAGAAATCCGAAACAAAGCTTGAACGAGTTTGGGGAAAAGGAGAGAAACGGGATAGCAATGAGGGAAACTTTGCTTGGAATTTTCTTAGTATTTATTGCTTTCTTCAGCGAATTAGCTTCTGCTACCGTTGTTTTTAAGCCGTTCTCTATTTCCTTGCCGGACCTGCCCGCCAAATTCGGTAACTTTTCTTCATCTTGCTCCTGTTTGTTTACTAAGAAAATGCAGGAGAACTTAACAAACCTACTCTTTCAAGTTTAAATTGTGTTTATGCCCTACTTTAGGCTAAAATCTCTTTAAAAATCAATCTTTAAATAAAAAAAGTTAACTGTTTTTCTTTTCTATGTTGTTTAGCTGTTGGGAATAACACCGCCGTTTGCGGTGCTCTTGAAGTGGCGGATCCCTTGGATGCTTGCACTACGCTCCGAAAAAAATTCGGATCCAATAAAAGTGACCCTGTAAGGCTTGCTTTGATAATTAGGGGAAATTGCTCTTTCGAGGAGAAAATCCGAAACGCTCAAAATGGGGGGTTTTCTGCCGCAATTGTTTACGATGATAAATATAGTAGCAATTTAGTCTACAGTAAGTTAAACTTCTTCTTTAATTTATTTCCTTTTTTATATTTAAAAGTTATTGAATTGAATTAAGCTATTTTAGTGAGCTCTAGAAAATTATTTGATAATATTAGATTAAATGAGGTATTTTGTTGTTTGAAGTGATGGTGAACCCTAAAGGAATCAACTTGCTGGCTGTTTTTACTTCTAAATCTGCTGGTGAATTTTTGAAAGATCATGCTAGAGGTGAAAAGGGGGAATGCTGTATTTACCCGCCTTTGAATGGAAAGGCGTGGACGGTTTTTGCTATTTGTTTCCTATCACTTGTTGTTATAGCAGCTTTCTTGGTGATAGCCTTTATTGCTCCCCGAAGCTTGTCGAATTGGCGAAGAAGAAATTTAGTAAAAACTGTGGATGCTAAAATGGTTGAAACTCTTCCTCGTGTTGTGTTCAGTTCCGATCGTTCCAGTACTACCGCAGAAACTTGTGCGATTTGCCTCGAGGATTATAATGATGGGGAACTTCTTAAAGTGCTTCCTTGTCAACATGGTAGGTTTTGCTCCTATGGGTCATATCTAGCCTGTTATACATTTGCAGTGCTTGTTTACTCGTGGATAATTAAAGATTGTTTTAGCCTTAAACATGCTAAGGATCTCTTTGACGTTACATGTTACCTTGATTTTCATGAGACTGGGAAGTTTAAGTGTTTAAAATGTAGAAAGTGTAGGATATATGATTTCTAGTCTATGCTGAGTTCCTTTATCTTTAATTATAAATTTTTTCACAAATTCAAGAATTGGGAAAGACTTAGCATGATGAATTTGTTTAATGGACCATTGGCTGTATAAAGGTCTCGTTATTACTGTATATTCGTGCACTTATTCAATCAGTTTAGTCAGAAAATAGTCCGATTCCGTAGCTTAATGAGTCATCAGCATTTTTTGGAAAAGAGAGATGATATTGTGGTTTGCAGATAGACGAACACCATATTGAAAGCTTGTTTCCCCTATCATTTATATTTGAGTTCCTGTTTCCTTACTCTAGCATTATTGTGTAGATATCATCAGTTAATCAACGTTAAGTTTTGCTGCAGATTTTCATTCAAGTTGTGTAGAGTCGTGGTTGACTAAGTGGGGAACATTCTGCCCTGTATGCAAACTCGATATGACAACCAAGTTTGCGTATTCTGAGGTTAGTGAACAAAGGCCTTTCTTGTAAGTTTGTGTGCACTAATGCAACTTTAATCCTTCTCGTTGAATATTCACACGTTGAGTTATACTGTAACAAGTTGTTACAAACTGAATGATTTATAGAGTCTGAGCTTTTAAGCTGTTGTCAACGTGAATCATTTGAAATTATGGATGCACTGGAAAAAATTAAAGGGGCTACTATAGTTGCTCTTAGTAGACCAAAAGGAAAAGACCTTTTGCATGCACCACCATGTCATAATATTGGAATCGGGTGATTGGTAACTTCTATACTG
The DNA here is from genome assembly GCA_019671005.1 of Hibiscus mutabilis. Classification (NCBI taxonomy): domain Eukaryota; kingdom Viridiplantae; phylum Streptophyta; class Magnoliopsida; order Malvales; family Malvaceae; genus Hibiscus; species Hibiscus mutabilis. Next base: position 81,270,983 of record CM033711.1, read on the forward strand.
GATGCCACTTGTCTCTGATTTCATGGTCATGGTGTCATACTAAGCCCCATGAGCATTCTTTTAATTAGTTGTACACAGAAGTTAATAATTAAGATTAGGGGATTCCCCCCCCCCCAAAAAAAAAAATATATATGTCGGGAATACTTCTAATTACTGGTGATGGCATTTGCATAAATCTTGATTCAATACAATGAAAGTAAATATAAATGATAAAAATATGGAGAGGGTTCCTACATTCTGCTAAAAGCATCACATGGCTTATGCTTTTTACGGAAAGTTTGTTGAATCTCTACCTTGCATAAACTAACCCCTCGACAGCCTACAGTACACTTTTGTACATGTTCTGGGGTTTGGTTCAGGCAATTCATTCTATCTTAGAAATATGAGATTTTAGAATGTCCAACTTTGCTTCATAATCTTGGATACAAGGAAGTCTTTTCTTAGTCTAGCAGTTGAGAGATATAAATAGCAGCAAGATAGTTTCCCTGTTGACGTTTACTTGGCCTAATTGCGAAATGATGGCATTTGGTGGTGAAAATAATTACTCGACTCGACAGTCTCATTATCGTTGTAGCATGTCATGAAGACACATTTTGTCTACATTCTCTCCTACATTGCAAAGATAAGAATCTTAACCCGACATATCTTATTGTCACTGAATTCTCTTCATTTTCATTCGGCAGATCAAGAGGAGCAGCAGGGTTTAGAATCAGTTATTTTTAGCAGTCTTTTGGCTTGTTTTCTAACTGGGTATGAAATAAACATCTCTCAAATGGATCATATGATTTGTGTAGAACACCTTTTCCCCATACGCGTCTAATTTCAATACTGTTTACTTCGTAATGTTATGTTTCAGTGTGCTTTCTGCTTGCAAGGGCCGCCCCCGTCAGAAGTTTGTTTCTGCACCCGTCTCTTCACATCGTGCACAAAATGTTCGGGATGATGCTGATGTAGCCTTTTAATGTCCAGCCAGTATATTTGGTGCAGCGTGATAGGCAACAGCGCATCTTCCTAGCATCAAATTGGTTGATCCACCGGTCACCGGTGTGTTGCCATCTAATTTTCAGCCAAAGGGTCAAAAGCCTAACAGTCTGTCAAGCACAAAATCCTTGTAAATGGTACTTTCATTTTGTCCAAAAAATGGCGGAATTATGTAAACAAGTTCCGTGGAGGATATTCATACTAGTTTTTCACCATTTTCTATTTTTCATGTAAAGTATGAACAAGAAAGAAACAGTCGATAAATGGAAGGATTCATTATTGCCAAATTTTAAACATGTCTGCATGATGAATTATCAACTATTTTTCATTACTGCCGAAATTCAGATTGCTTAAAATTGAACCAAAATCTACACATTTTATTTTATGTTATTAGAAATCGTGTGTGACGAACTTCGAACAAGAATACTTCGGCATAATCAATCTGACTAATGATTTTGCCGTCTCTATCCCAAAAAAAAAAAAACTGTAGATGATCTTAACATCTACTTACAGAGTTTAGTCTTTTGAAACTTTATAAATTTGGACATTACACAAAAACAATGAAAATATAACATAATATAATAATAATAATACACCATAATAGCTCGAAAATGATGTATCAAATTTATAGGGATTAAGTAATATTTAGTCCTTAAATTTGACAGTTTTTAATTTGTTTTTTTAGTTTACTGATTTTTGAACTTTGCATTTTCTTTTGGCTTAACAGTTAAATAAGTGTCTAAACTATACCATTTTTTAATTAGGTGCCTAAACTTTATTTTGAGCAAATAGACACGTTACTCAAATAGGTGTCTCACCGTTACTGCCCGTTAATTTTCACCGTTATCTGATACATGTCATCTTCTTAAATTTCCAAAATTATATTTAAAAATAAATAAAAATTAATAAAACAAAATAATCTTAAATTTTACAAAATAGTCCTAAAATTTGAAATCCCGAACACCTTAAAATTCAAATCTCTATCTAACCTAATTTCACCGTTGATTGTCACGCCGCCGTCCATCACATCCGTCGCCGGACTATCATGACCATTTATCCCATCACTTCGTCGTCGAAAATCGATCGACGTCGTGCGAAACGTCGAAATCGTCGATTGGTTTATTCGAATGATTCACGACGAACGGTGGCATAACAGACGATGAACGATGTGTGGGTCGTTCGGCGAGGGGGTGGCGCTTCATTTCGTCGTCGAAAACGTGACCAACGTGGGTGGGAGTGGCCGAATTTGGGAGTTTTAGGGATTTGGAGATTACTTTGTGATTATTTAAAAATTTCAGGATATTTAAAAAATTCTGATTTATTTTTAAAAAAAAATAAAATTCAAAAAATGTTTAATATTGCCACATGTTCGATTTTGATTGGATAACAGAAAAAATTAACGTTTGTCACGACCAAACCTTAAATGGGTCACGAGATGAATTGTTAGGCACCTATTTGGCCCAAAATATAGTTTGAACACCTATCTAAAAAAAGTATAATTTAAGCACTTATTCAACGGTTAAGCTTTTTATTCTTAATTTGTTTTTTTAAGTCAACAAATAGTCTCGTAACTTGGTAAGTTATCCCAACTTAACCTTTGCATTTGGATCCTGTCGCATGTTTAGTCCTTAACTAAATTCAAGTTCAAAAAATAAGTTGTTAAGCAACCATGATTTTTCTCTCTATAAAAGTATGAAACACCACAATTTTATTTTTCTTTTTAACTTTACTTAACTGGCGAGGACACCGGTTTTAATGTTGGCTGTCAACAATCGATTTTCTTTTTTCTTTATTGTTTTTATTTTTAATACGAATAATTATGCCTTTGTGACACATTTATCTTTATTTTTGGTACATTTTTCATTTTCTTTCTTGGTCGTTTAGCCGTTTTTTTTTATTTTATGTTTTCTCAGGGGTGGATTTGACGATGTCACGACTAATCAAGATGACGTTTTTTATAATCCTGCTATAAACCCTCGGTTTGGATTTGGATAAGCGATTTGCATTCGTGGATTGCTTCTCACGACGCTCGGCTCTGATTTGTGGTTTTCAATGGTCTTTCAATAGCTTAACCCACTTTTGTGGTTCGTTTACCGATGCAGTCAGATTTATTTGTATCTATTTTTCATTCGAGTCTTTTGGTTTAGTTTTTAACATTTTACATGCATGGTCTTTGTATAATCTAAAGTGACTAGTTTCTTGTGTGAATGTTATAGAAAAAAAGTTCATTATGTATTTAGTTTATGACGTTAGATGTAAACTCTTAATGTAACTTTAGATATTTTGTCACATCCCTAAAACTGGCCTAGTCAGAATTTGATTTCGGTGACCGGAAATTTTATATCGGATATGCTCAGAAATGTAATCTTAAAACTTCAATCCTTGTACCCAATTTTGTAACAATGAAAGTTAATTGGGCTTGATTTAAGTTGTGGAGACCTTCTTGTAAGAAATTCAAATTGAAAATGTTGAATTTGAGCTAGGCGTATCGATACGGTTAGATCGGTATCGATACAATAATACATGTAACGGTACGACCTAACTGCCATAACGAACTTGCCTATTTTAGCCTAGGCATATCGATACGGCTATATAGTGTATTGATGCGACCCTCTGTAAAAATCTGTTTTAAGGCCTAAATTAAAGGAAATGAAGAGTAAGGTGCTGAGTCACCTCCTTACTTGCCTCCTTTCACGTGAAATAAGTTCAGAAAAGATGACTACTAGTCATCAATTTTGACAAGGTTGAAAAGTAAAGGGCAATTGTCTATTGGGTTTAGCAAACCCTCAAAGGTGGGTAAGCCTCCTATTGGTTGTTAAGAAGGTGGGGAAATAATTAAGCCTTGGCTCTCTTAGAACGGATAAAAGAAAGAAAGCTTTCTTCCTTGCTTAACTCTCTCGAAACTAAACACCACATTCACATTGAGTGTAGTTATGTCAAGGGATAGGCTAGGTGAGTGTAGTTGTGTCAAGGGATAGGCTAGGTGTCATCTCGTTGCATTTTCTTTGTGATTGTGTTTGCATTTAATTAAGGGCTCAAGTAGAGCAAGCTTTGGAAAGCTAATGGTGAGCATGGTGACGCATCATGCCCGAAGGACTCACGCTACTAATGCTGACGCATCATGCCCGAAGGACTTACTGATGGCCCGAAGGACTTATCACCATGCTCGAAAGACTTATTGGTGGCCCGAAAGACTTAACATCGTACCCGAAGGATTTATCGATGACCCGAATGATTTAATGTTTGGGCCTCACGCCGTTATGGCTGCCGATCTTTCTGGACTCACGCTACTGATGCTACCACATCATGCCTGAAGGACTTATCACCCTGCTCGAAAGACTTATCGGTGGCCCGAAGGACTTAACATCGTACCCGAAGGACTTATTGATGACCCAAAGGATTTAACGTCTAGGCCTCATCCCGATATGGCTGTCGATCTTTCTGGACTCACGCTACTAATGCTGTCGCATCATGCCTGAAGGACTTACTGATGGCCCAAAGGACTTATCGCCATGCTCAAAAGACTTATTGGTGGCCCAAAGGACTTAACACCGTGCCTGAAGAACTTACCGATGACCCAAAGGATTTAACATCTGGTCTCACGCCGCTACGGCTGTCGATCTTTCTGGACTCACGCTACTAATGCTGTCGCATCATGCCCGAAGGACTTACTGATAGCCTGAAGGACTTATCACCATGCTTGAAAGACTTATCACCATGCTCGAAAGACTTATTGGTGGCCCGAAGGACTTAACATCATGCCCGAATGACTTACCGATGACCCGAAAGATTTAACGTCTGGGCCTCACGCCGCTATGGCTGCCGATATTTCTTTTCTTTAGTAAATTCTTTGACAATTCTTCAAATACATGTCTAAAAACAAGCAAAAATTGGCATGTCTTTATCTATATGATGCATGCAATGTCGTGCTTTCTTTTTCTTCTTTTTTTTGTTCTAAAGTCTTACGCTCTGGAAGGTTATTTCTCAGATTTCCTTTCTTCTCTTCTGTTGCAGTATTCCCTTCGATCAGTTATTTATCTGATTCATATCTTTTAAACCTTTCGTGATAGTTCTCTCTCTCTCTTTTCTTTCTTTTCCTTTTATTTTTAGACATGTTTAAAATCATGCGCCCTGAAAAGTCATTCTTCAGATTTCTCTATTTCTTTTCTTTTTGTAGTATGCTCAGTTTTGATCTTTATTTCTGTCAATTTTTGTTAAATGAGTACCCACTCTCATTTTTTTTGCACGAGCACTTGCCTTTCTTCTTCGGGGTCTCTGCCCGCTTCACCAACAAACTCTATATCATGCATGTGCAGAGATACTTACCATTCTTTCTGCTCTGCATTGCCCCACTCGATCATGAACTCGGCTACCTTCCAACTCCTTTGACCCAACATTCTGAGTATTTGTTAGTTTCGTCATCGGGGTGAGCAAAATGCTTCTATATTCTGAACTTGACCTCAATTGTCTTGCTGTCTCTTAACAGGAACCATTTCTCGATCTTTGTGCTTTAACTCTTTATAGACTTGATGTTTACCTCTTACCATCCCCCGTATTTTGTAATCTCATTCTCATCCTGGTTCGTCTTTCATTTTTTTGAACCAACCAAGGCATCATAGTTGAAACCTGCTTCTTGTTTTTGAGTTGTCTGACACATATGCTCTTGTCATCCTCTCCATCCTATACATTGTGTGGTCGTTTCTGGTTAGGTGCTCTAATAATATCCGCAACCTTGTGTTTCGAATCTTATCTCTGAAGTAATACATGGAAATCCTTGTTGCTTTAACTTGTTAATTTGTTGATTGGTATTCCACTGAAGGGTATCATTTAGATTAACATACATGGTCTTGAAACCACATAATAGGAGCTCTTGATATCAAGTGCAAAAGCGGCTTAGATTCAACCATTCAGTAATTTAAGGCTGTGAAATCTTCCCAGGTGACTCAGTTCATCCTCATGATTATCGCGTTGCTGCAGAATACTACTCTCTCTCCATTCTCATTATCTGCTCCGCCCAAAAAAAGAGTGGGCTTGTATGGCCACTTGAGTGCAGGAATATTACTATAGGAATAGAGTTCTAGGTGGTGCGAGTTTTAATTTTACCTATGCTACCGTTTATTTTCTTTCTTTTCTTTTCTCTTCCTTTCTCTTTTTTTTCTTTTTCCTCTTTTTCTTCCCTTTTCTTTTTCTTTTCTTTTTTTCTCATTTTTCTTTTTTTCTTTTTCTTTTTTTCTTTTCTTTTTTCGCTTTTATCATTATTTGAGGAAATCAATTCGTCACAGTCCTTTGTCTTGAGGACAACAATGGAGCAAACAACATTGCCCCAAGTTACTCGGCATAGTCACGATTTGAAAATATTACCATCACTCATGAAGCTAAGGTTTCTTGAGTTGGATGGTGTATTGCCACCTCATCGCTCTAGCGGAGTGCCCCAAAATTTCCACACTCTTATCCGAACAAGCCTATTACCAGGTTTCGAACATAGGAGTGGTTTTTATTATTTTTTTCTCTCTTTTTCTCTTTTATTTTTTCTTCTTTTTCTTCAATTCTTTCCTTTTTAATTCTTATTCTTTTACTACCTAGAAGATTATTCCTAGAGTTTCAATTTCAAGCAACTCTACATGGTTGACATTCGGAGCTCTTTCGTCCTTGAACATCATCGAAAGAGTAGTAATCTTACTTTGCTGACCAGAGTCTGGTAGGGAAGGTCACACCTCATCGTTGTCACAACATCTATCTAATGTCACATCTTGCAATTGATATCCAGTGTCCTACAACGACGAGAAAATATACATCTATGTGATTTCAAGAACATTATATGTTAAGAGAAATGTGTTCTTCATTGGAATAAAATCAACAAGCATGCCCATTCACAAAAGATCTTTACCATATGTGGGCTACAGGTGGTAAAGTTGATTCCTTATATTACTTCAGGGAAGTCTTTTAATGTAGAGACATCTCTGGCTTCCTCGGCACTATGCAGACTTACCTCTCATCCTTGGTCCTCCACTGTTAGATCAGCTCTTGTGTCATGGTCCCATCATGGATCAGCTTCTTGATCTCCTCCAATAAGGGTCTACATTTTTTGGTGGGATGCCCCGGTGCCCCCATATGGAGTTTGCATGTGCTACTCGAGTCAAAACTATGGGCAGATGGATCAGGTGTCATCTTTATTGGTCTAGGAGCAAGATAGTGACCCTCTACCAAATGAGGACATATGTCTGAGATGGATGTTTCGAACACTTCCAAGTTTGCGCTCGGTCGAGGAATTTTCCTTGATGTCCCCGAGGTGTCAGTCTGTCTTCTTCTTTTATGGCCACGCGAACCCTGGAGATGACACTCATTAACCCTGGTTATTTGCTTCTTTAATTCTTGTACTTCATCTTGCTTGTTACCAGAACTAACACTACTTACCGAATTTGTTCTTGAGTCCCTGAACGATCCTTCTTCTACTGTCCCTGGCCTAGTCTCGGGATGGAACTCTGGAACTGGACCCCTTTTCTTTAGGTCAAAGAACCTTTGGTCCATCATGAACAATCTTCTATTATGGGAGAAACCACTCGAGAATTAATACCCTATGTAATGCAAATACGATGATATATGCAAAAACAAAACAAAAAAGGAAACAAGTCAGTACCGGAAAAAAACAATAAGTACACAATAAAGGGTAAATTAAATGCGATAAACAAACAAAGCAATCATATTTATATCCCGTCTAAGACACCTAAGTTTATCTGCATGGCTCTAACATGGTGGGTTTCTATATTTTCTCTACATGCAGTTTTGGTTCTACGAGGTACCCGAATTGTCCTCGATGTCCTCTACTAAGAGTAGCAAGGCTCCCGATCATCACCCATTATAGGCTCATTTCAACCGGGTTCAATTCAGGGGGACCCATTCGCTTATCTCTGCACGAAGGAACGATATCCTTACGAAAGCATAAGGTACTCGAGCCCCGAAGGATACTTGCTATGGCCTACACGGGAGAATGATATCTCCACGAAAGCATTAGCATTTTCCCCCACTTAAAAGGACAGGTTTATATGCCAAATTTTAAATGCGTTAAAATAAATGCGCACTTATAACCAAATTTTAATTTAATAGTTGCTTTAATCCGGAACTTCTAATACTAATAGAGCGGTAAAAGCTTGACTCTCATTTTGTTTTTGAAAAAAAAAAATACTCCCCAGCGGAGTAGCCATCTGTAGCGATGTCCTTTTCGCTAAAAAATCGAGTTTTCGAAGTGTTTGTTGTCTTTCGGAAAAAAATGTTTATTCCGTGGGGTTTTAAAAAATCGTATTTTATTTAAGAAAATAGAGTCGCCACCGGCCACTTAGGTAGGTCGGACACCATAAAAACCAGAGATTTTGAAAACTTTGGGTTCGGGGGTCGGTTACGGATGGGGAAGGATTAGCACCCCCACACCGCCCAAAATTTGTACTTTAATAATTACCGTTTTATTAATATTAAACTTTCCGGATTAAAGTGACGGTTAAATTGAAATTTGGTTATAAGTGCGGGTAAATTTTAAACGCCCCGTTATCCGAGAGTAAACGCCCAACCACCATCACTACACCTGATACTGGTCTCGTTTACGCTAGGATAAAAAGGCACCGCATTGGCAAATAATATTTTCCATGGTGCCATCTTAGAAAGCATTATATCAAGAAAGGACAAATCTAAATTAACACGATATTTAACAAAAATGTGTGATCGTAAATATAAATGCCATGTACAAAAATCAAAACTAAACTCGAAAATAAACATAAACACTATGATATAAAAAACGTAAACCTCAAAATATTAAACTAAAAACCTAAACATGATAAATCTATATAAACATGATAAAAAAACATACATTCATATTGACACGGTACTAAAAACATAATAAGAAAAACATAAATATCACGATATTAAACAAAAACAAAAAGCACGAACATAATATATCGCAATGATAAAACAAAGCAATAAAAAAAACATGTGAACAAAAACATACTTCAAGAATTAATTGATCACATATATACATGTTAAAAGAAACTAAAGAAAACCATAATGCAATATATACAAGACATACATATAATGTAATGCCAAATTAATAAAACCTTATTACCACAATATTACACTAAAAATTTTATCATATGACATGAATTACATACATACATTAAAAGCATATCATGATATTAATATGTAACCAAAATCATCCATTTGTAACATATAACTTAAAACGCGAAAAAAGAAAGGAAAAAATAAAAATAAAACATATTAGAGCACCTATATGCATGATACATGACTAAACCAAACATGCTCGTTTAATAAAACACATGTATACAACACGAACGAACAGACTACATGATATGATAATGCACATGTTATGAAAACACAAATTAATGCATATAATATGCCAACCAAAATACAAAAAAAAAACACGGAGAACCATATGACATAATAAAAGCAAAAAAAGGAGCATAATACACATTAGAACAAGGCTAAAAACGTACCATAACACATGCCAAACAAAAATACTCGAAACTAACATATGACCAAAATTGCAAAAAATGATCATGAGATTCATGCGTGATATATAAACATGATATTCAAGCTAAACAAAAACGTTCCACGTAAAACAAACACATATACAACGAAACCAAATAAATCGAAACATAAAATCATAACGTGACATATCTAAAAAGGTATAACTAAATATGACATAAAAAACATATATGAATCATAATGAGCAAATTAAACTTGCTGAAACACATAAATAAAACAAAAATAACATAAATATTTAAGAACAAAAAGAAAAGAGTGACGAAAATGAAAATAAAAAAGAAAACAGAGATTAAAAAACATAATTTAGGGACTTATTTGTAAACTGAAATAAACTTGAAATGACTAAATGTGTAATATTACCAAGGGGCAGATTCAGACTAAAAATATCCAAAACACGGGATGACTAAGGGTGTAAATTGACCATTTGAAAACTGATTTCAATTTAATTTAGGGGTTGAATTGGAATTTTCAGTAAACCATGGAGGACTAGGGTTGTGATTGACCCAAGGGGCAGACTCGGTTCGAAAAATTGACAAACGCGGGGGGTTTTAGTGGGTAATTATACCATTTTCTTTTTATTTCCCCTCTATAAAACCATTAGCTGCCCCCCATTTTTATTTTTCCTTCATTTTTTTGAACCTTAAAGAGAGAGGGCTCTCTCATTTCCCAATTTCCAGAGGATAAACACCCTAAAAAACCTGAACCACAGCGCTCCGTCGGTCTCAGGCGAGGTTCGGCCATACGACCACCTCAAGCCTCCCTAGACCGCGATGGTTCTACAACGACATTAATATATTCGTGCGCGCACACATATATGTATGGCATACCAACATTAATATACGTTACACGCCCTTAGTTAATATAACATAAATGTACAGGCACACCTAATTATACACATCACTAATATAACATTCACATGTTACACAGTCACACACAATGCACACATATACTATAATAAATATTAACATATACATAAACATAATATGTATAATATACATGCACTTACACATATCACACGTGTATATTTCACACACATTAATCGCATATATATAGTAAACATATAATATAACATGTATACATGCAATAATAACACCCCATTAATATATTAACAATATTTACAAATCGGATAAAAATGAGTGATTAAGTGTGGTGTACAGGGGAATCCGCGTATCCATTGATTACCATGTCCAAGAGAAAATGATATGTTTATATGGTTTATAATTGCTATATGGAATCATGATTATTGGCCTTGAATATGTTCTATGTGATTGATGTTATGTAAATTGTCACTCGAGCATACCTATATATTATTCATGCATTTAATAAATTAGTTGTGCATTTGTTATAACTACCACTAGGTTATGTAAGCCTAACATTCGTGTGTCTCATGCATTTCAGGACCTTAAAGTATTCCAGACTCCGATCGTGTGGTTGCGGTTGGAAGTCACTTCCGCTAATCATATGTATGTTAAACTTTTGCTTGAAACTCCTAGTAAGGTGGAGTATGGCTCAAACATGTCATGTTTGCATATTTTAATATGTGTGTAATAGCCTAATAGTGCCTAGGTGATGTATGTGTGAATTGGTGTGTTTTGGAAAGTTAAAACTAGTTCAAATAGGCCTTAAGGAACCAAAAAGGTAAAATCCTAGTAAATGAGTTTGAAATGTCCTAAAATTTTGTATGTTATTAAAAATATGGATATTAGACTTGCTGACAAAATTTGGTTAAGTTTGGACAACGTTCAACAGGTTAAATTGATTAAAAACCAGCTAAAATCTGTCATTATAGGGCAGACGTATCGGTATGGGTGATGGCGTATTGATACGGCCTTACATAATTGGACTAAGTAAAATAGGGCATATCAATACGCAAAGGGGTGTATCGATACAAATTTTGACAGTAAGGTCTAAAAAATAAATTGTATCCATACGGTCTTAGACTCTACCGAAATGAGTCAACCTTAGTCAACGCGTATCGATACGTGCTTAGTGGTATCGATACCGACTTGTACCCTTGAACCTAGAAATTGGGGAAATCAGCTTAGCGCACCGATACGGTCTTAGGCGTACCGGTACGAAGTCAGTTAATTATGTTAAAAGTCTTAAAATTACAGTTTTAAACAGTTTATGAATTGGTCACTAAATTTTAAATGGCCTAATTGGATAGGTAAACGATCTCCGCTAGTGACGAAACTTCACGGGTTAATAATTGGTAAGTTTAATTGTAGTTTAGTGAAAATAAATTCCAATAAGAACCTTTAATTTATAAAAATTATGATTTAATCCATAAGTTTGAAAAAGTTTAAAATTGGCCCTAAATCGAATAAGTAGTCAATAACAAATCTGTCATGCCTTAAAAAAGTTTAATAAACTTCTCGAATAAGATTTTGAACTCCGAATATATTTTCGAATCTCCGATATGCTTTCCGGTAGCACTTTCCGACTTGGTTCTCTACCAGACCGGGATGGGGTCTTACATATTTTCTATGATTAATAAGACTAACAACTTCTATTAAAAAAAGTTAAGTTCTAAAACAAAATTAGAAAAAATGTCCAAGTCCAAGGACTCTTTTTTTGAATAATCTAAAGGTAGTTACAATATGCATACATCTTGTAGACAAAGCAGTTTGAACTTGCGTCTCTTTAGATGAATATCATCCACTTTTCCACTATGACACTTATTGAGATCAATCTAATGACTAAATTTTAGTTTATCAAAATTTATATAATATGAATAATTAATGATAACCATGATGGATCAAAATACTAACATGAAACCACATTATTACTATTAACAGAAATGATTTTAGATGAGATGGGCAAAGCTTACTCAACTTGTAAAAGTTGATTTATTTTACTTGACTCGAGGCGAATAAAATCGACTTATTTTGACACTATTTGTAATTTCATAAACTCAATTCGAATCGAATTTTTTTTAAATAAAGTTTGAGTTATAAAATGGAAATTCGAATAATTCGAATAACTCAGAATTTTCGTAATTAGTTGATCTGTTTTCATAGTCGAGTTGAGTCTTTCAATTCTGCATGGTATATTATGTATATCACATGTGAAAATATGAAAGAAATATATATGTGTATATTTATATGCATATAGAAAACCGTTAAAATTGGAATAAATATGTGCATCGTCCAGCCCTAGGTGTATGCATATAAAAATATATATGTGCAATTAAATTTGTACAGAAACTCGAAAACTCGACTCAAATTTTATAAACTCAATTCGATTTGAAGAATATTTAAATAAAATTTTAATAGTAAAATATGACTTGCAAACTTAAATAATTTAAAATTTATTGACTCGACTTGATCGGCCCTAGTTCTAGGTCTACTTAATTCCTTCTGGACTCATCTTAGACCAGCAAAACGGCGTCGTAAACTTCCATATGAGCTACTTTCGTTACGTCTACACATTAGTGGGTAAAATTCGGGTCAATTAAAAAAATTAAATTATTCAAGCTGACTTAATATAAAAATATTTGATTCGTCTTATTTAATTTATAATTTTATAAATTCAACTTAAAAAGCTTGAATTATAAATAAAAATCCGAATAATTTAAAATTTTTAGTAATTAATTAATTAATTTTAAATTTAGTAGAATATTTTAACTCTACCTGATTGATATATATATATATATGTATGAAAAATATGGTTATAAAAATATATGTGTAGTTTAGTAACATTATAAATGTTTACAATTTAATTTAAATAGAAATTTAAATAAATCTACTCAACTCAACTTAAATTTACTAAACTCGACTTGACCTGAAAAAAAAATCAAATAAAATTTAAGTTATAAAATATAATTGCTCAACTCGACTAAATCGAAATCAACTCGACTCGACCCGATCGAATGTTACCCCCCCTCTCTCTCTGTATATATATATATATATATTCGAAGATCACCTGTTGTTCAGATCAATACTTCGTCGTTTTTTAATCAGCAGTCCATCTCCTTCATTTCAAGTAAAGTACCAGATTTGTAAGCCCAAAATTCTTCACTTTCTCCAGATCCTTCCTTCGTTTATCTTCCCATCGTTCCATCATGGTGCTCGAGGTAATTCAGAACCACAGTTCCCTTTTCTCCTCCAAATTCTAAGGCTTTCAATTCCCTTTCACTTAAATTGTTTTTATCCTAATTTTTTTGTGCACGCGCAGGCAACGATGATCTGTATTGATAATTCGGAGTGGATGCGGAATGGTGATTACGCTCCCTCTCGATTTCAGGCTCAAGCCGATGCTGTCAACCTCATTTGCGGAGCTAAAACTCAGGTAAACAGGATTTTAAAAAGGAAACAATTTGATTTTTTTTAAATGTATTTTGAGTTTTATTGAATTGGAGGGTTCAAAAAAGGAAACGGTTTGATTGTTGGAAAAGGTTTGAGCTTTTATTGAATCGGAGGATTTCATTTTACAGTCTAATCCGGAGAATACAGTTGGAGTTTTAACAATGGCAGGAAAAGGTGTGCGTGTTTTGGTCACTCCTACAAGTGATCTTGGCAAAATCTTGGCCTGCATGCACGGTTCGTTTCTTAGCTTTCTTGAGGCATATATTCTAATTCTCTTAACATTGTATCATAGTAGAAGTTACTAAATTGGAGTTTTTGCTTATAATAATTTAGGCTTAGAAATAGGTGGTGAAATGAACTTGGCAGCTGGGATTCAAGTGGCTCAGTTGGCGCTCAAGCATCGCCAGAATAAAAAGCAGCAGCAAAGGATTATTGTCTTTGCTGGAAGGTGTGTTTTTATTATTGATGTTATCTGTTAACTGATAAATGTTTTCTTTCTATGTTTTTGGTTGTAAAGATGCGCTGTGATCGCTTGCAGTCCTGTCACGCATGACAAGAAGGCCTTGGAGATGATTGGAAAGAAGTTGAAAAAGAATAGTGTAGCACTTGACATTGTAAATTTTGGTGAAGATGATGAAGGGAAGACGGAGAAGCTTGAAGCGCTACTTGCTGCTGTTAACAATAATGATACCAGTCACATTGTTCATGTTCCTGCTGGTCCTAATGCTCTCTCTGATGTACTTATAAGGTTAGTGATTCAGGTGTTTTCTCTTTCCTTCATTTGAATTACTCATAAATTGTGATCTTATTGTTGAAGCTGGATCTTTCTTGTACCCATGGCAGTACCCCCATCTTCACTGGGGACGGGGAAGGTGGAAGTGGTTTTGCAGCGTCGGCAGCGGCAGCTGCAGCTGGTGGCGTCTCGGGTTTTGAGTTCGGTGTGGATCCCAACCTTGATCCTGAACTGGCCCTTGCTCTTAGAGTTTCAATGGAAGAGGAGAGAGCCAGGCAAGAAGCAGCTGCAAAAAAGGCAGCAGAGGAGGCATCAAAACAAGAAAAGGGTGGGGAAGAACAAGATGCAACAATGACTGAACGTGCCAGTGAGGGAACTTCAGAAGCTGATAATAAGAAAATTGAAATTGCAGTTAGTATCATTATACTCCCATTTAATTTTGCTATTATTTTCTTGATGTAGATGGTTTTGTAAAAGGGTAGTATTAGTATGTCTCATTATTACTTAGTTTGATATGATAATTGCTTCAAGTGGAAAAATCATTTCATAAGAAGACATGATTGACCTTGAACATTCTTTCATGTTGAGATATGGCTGACCTTGAGTTTGTTACAGGAAGATGATAATACTTTACTACAGCAGGCTCTTGCTATGTCGATGGATGAGCCTACCTCTAGCCAAGATTTACAGGATACTGAGATGTCAGATGCAGCTGCTGAGGATCCAGAGCTAGCATTAGGTAAGTGCACCCCGAGTCCCTTTTTATACGTGTCCGCTGGAGAATTAGCAGCATTGTAACAACTGTTCCTTGCCTTGTGAGAAAAACCAATTACATAGGTATTAAGAAAAAAATTAATTATAATACATCTTTTGCTGGTTGCGGCTGATGGTCAATGATGACTAAAGAGTTTCCTTGGGTCACTTAAGTTTTTTGAATGATTAAATGTAAAAAGTTCATACCTTTTTCAGCGTACTGTGTGAGTTAAATCATCTTTCAAAATTAGTTGTCCTTTGTCTCGGAAACTCGTTGATGCAAGTTTAGACTCTGGATATGTCCGTATTAATTTCTTTTTACGTGTATGCTGATTTAATTCCCTGTATGTCCAATTCTCTCAGCTCTTAAATTATCTGTGCAAGACAGTACAAAAGATTCATCTAGTCAGGCAGATATGAGTATGCTGTTGGCAGACCAGTCTTTTGTATCCTCAATCCTTGCATCGGTATGTCTGATGTGTTTTCTGTTTATCCCTCTCACCCCTAAACCAGATTTAAAATAAAGATCATTTAATGGTAAAATAATTGCTTGTGCAGCTTCCTGGGGTAGATCCAAATGATCCTTCTGTTAAGGAAGTGCTTGCTTCCATGCAAAACCAGTCTGAGGTAAGTTCATCAAACTCGGGCTGGTGATTTATAGTAGGGATTGGGGGATATCTTGCACTTCTTGGTGGTTCGTGGTTGTATTAAATGCACTGGTATAATGAATTTGTTCCCGCTTGAGCTGGCATTTGAGTTTTGGGCGACCCCTTTTGTGTAGCCTTATAATCGGTTTGAAATTAGATCAGATATCTAATAATTGACAAGATTAATGCGTGCTTGTTATTATCAAACTAATTTCAATAACTTCCGGTGATGTTTATGCTACCCTTTCAGCCGCAGCAGAAGCAGGGTGAGGACAAGGCACCCAAAAAGGAGGAAGAGAAATGATGTTTGTTCGGATTTCGTGCCCTTTCAGGTTGCCGTCTTTGAGTTTGCAGAGTTGATGATAACATAGCAACTATCAATACCTAGATTTTCTTTTTAGTTTTTAATTAAATCCCTTGTGCAGATTCGGAAAGCTCTTCATTGTAGATTTGTACCCACCAAGATGGATGTTGATGGATATTATTAGTTTCAAAGGCCTTGTAAGCGCTTCAGTTATTCTCATTCATGTTTCCACTAATTCTATATGTGAGACTTATTTGCAATGAAATCATTTTCTTGTAACATTTGGTGAAGGAAAATAAAGATTGTCATGTCCACTTCCCCTTTGGACTATTTGCTCTTAAAGATAATGAATCTTGTTCATGTTGATCTTTTATTACATTTTTAATTAGGTGACTAATTATTTATGGTTTAAATTTATTAAATAATTATATTTAATATTAGTTTAACATATAAAAGGTGTTGCATATATTTAAATAATGTTATAATATTTATATATTTTTATTAATCTTATATTTATGATGTTTTAGGGTTTTAGGACGAGATTGTATGTTGCTTGAGAATGAGTTAAGAGTTGATGTTATTAATTATATTATTTGATTTATAAGATATTTTTATCTTAAAAAATAATAGGTTAATTTATTTTTATCATTGTTTTACTAATTTTAGGTTTGTTTTATTATTTACTTTAGATTATTTAACAAATTGTCAAAAGCAATAAAAAATTAAACATATAGTATTTTACTGTTCAAAAACAAATTAAGAAAATAAGGATATATAAATATAAAATATATTTTTAAAAAAGATTTGATATATTAATTATATTATAAATATAAAATTTGTACAAATTTTTGATAGTGTAACGATAATAGTTCTATAAATTTTTATGTAAAAATTTTAATTTAATAATTGAAAGTTTAACTTGTCAAAAAAATAAAGCATAATGATAAGTTGATAAATTTTACTTTTAATTAATCTTTTATTCTTTCAATAAATACTGTAATCTTATATTTTATCAAATAAACTAAAAAGAATAATGCAACATTTTTAATAATGTGTCCAATAATATTATATTTTAATAATTTTATTCTTAAAAATAATTTTACTTTTTGCGAACCAAACGCTGATTTAGGACTTATCGTTATTGTGGGTATGGAAAGAAAGCAGCCGAGGCTACAAGCGAAAGACTGAATGCGGCAGGGCATGCTACGGGAATAACATGGGCTGCATTAAAACTCTAAAAAAAAAACTAATGAACTAAGTTAAATGCTTCGGAAATGTAAAAGATTAATTATAAATTACTGACAAGTACGTGGAAAAAGTAAAATAATATTATATTTTATAAAATTTGAATTTTATTAAATTCATTTGTTATTCAAAAATTAATCTATTATATATAGAATACGTTAATAAATATTTATTTATTTTAAATTAAAATTTTCATTTTAATAAATGGCCCAAAAACCTGTAATCTTTTTAGTCGCCCATGATCTCCAAAACAATAATGATATTTGCTTTCTCTGGATTTCTCGTAAATTTCATGCATGCCTGTCTGCAATGCAAATTTGTTTGATCATCATCATCTCCTCCTAGGTTTCCTTCAACCTTTTTGTGGTGTTCGGTTTGGACAGTTAGGATTTATTGACACAGTATAAAAGTTTAAAATTTTATATATATTTTTAAATCATTGGATGAGTAAAAATAAATAAATATTAATCCGACCCTTTATTCACAACTGTTTTGGTTTATACATCAATAGGAAAGAACGCCATTTACAGCAGAATACTTATCTTGCTTTATTATTCTGATTCCTTATCAATATCAACAAATATTTTACATCTCCCCCTAGTCTCAACTCTCATCTCTACCCAATTCAATTGTTGAATCAGGTCTGGATAAACTTTAATTATTCATTCGAGTTATTTTCTGATTTAGCATTTGAATTATTCACTTCATATAAGATTTAATTTACCAATTTATATACACCATGTTTAGACTTTTTTATTTTATTTTAACTAAGGTACTCACTGTCAATAATAATGACGAATTCTCTCGCTACAAATATTCTCGCTTAATTGCATCAAGCCCGGATGGATTCGACAGGTCTAACATCGATGCTAATGATTCACCAACTCTTCCCAATTCATAATGTGAGGAGCCACATCCAACTACCCAAATGTGGATGGTGGACCCCTAGAGCCATGCGCACAACACATTTGGACCACTTGGGAAACAAGTTCGGTTCCAATCCCATTCAACATGCAATCTTCACTATTTCTTTATTTGGTGATGGGTGCAGTGGCACAACCGACGTGGAAGATTTTGGGTTTTGCATTTGATGAAGTCATTATTTAATCCTCGTTTTTCTTTCGGCTTTAAACCTATGCCACTAGCTTTTTCAAATGGCCATAATCTTTTTTCAAGCCCAAGCAACGAATCAAATGCTCTCCAATTGTTGAAACCAACCAATCCTCACTGCCCACCGTGTGAACGAACATCTCCGGTCGATTCCTTTACCTCATTCTCACACGTACATCTACTTTTTTGGAAGATTAAAAGAGAAGAAACTAGGATTCTCATTACTCCCCGCTAGCATCAACAATCATACCCATAGATCTTTCCATCTCTACCAACATTATGTTGACTGTACCTTTGTCCACCATGAGAATATTGTCTTTCGAGTCTTCAGATCTTTTTCCCTATTAAATCGATTTTATTTATTGTTGTTATACATAATCATCTCATTTGAGATATTTCACTCAATTAATCACTCTAACCAATTCTATACACAGAGGCGGATCCAAAAGATAAGTAGTGACATTGTCTTCTTCCCTTAAAACAAGTGAAATTACCACTAATAACTCTCGACTTTTAATGTGAGCGTCTTTAATCACTAACATTAATCTTTGTATCATCATCTATCGATTTATGGCCAAACCCTCTTTTCATCTTGCACAAATTAAAAAGAAAAGAGAAGCTTTTCAAGAGATTAAAGAATATAAAAACATAAAGTTAAAGTATGACCAAATAATTACTATAGTTAATCTATCTTGTTTCTCGTAAAAGAAGTGTACGAAGAGGATTGTCTCGGATATTGTTTTAACAAAATCCATATTTTCCCCTTGATTATATGGAAAGGTGACCATAGGGAAATAGAGAAGGCATACGGAAAACCACTAGACAGAATGTAGAAAAATAAAGATGCAAATTCAATAAGTGGTCACGGTAGAAAAGCAAAAAATATATTTTTTAGAAGATTCGGGTTCAATCGCTCTGTTTATATAGTGTGTGTATTGCCAACACGTTAAGAATATGTACGAACATATACTACCTTATAACTACCCTCAAATCTAATTAAAAGATAATAACACAATAATAATAGTTGTTATTATTATTATTATACTTGAAAAGAACAAGGTGCTCTCTTACGTTGTCTCAAGGAAGAATGGTGGGTATTTCTAAGAAATTTAAAAGGTTTAATTCTGAACTTCATCCTTCTATTCGACAAAATTTGAGAAATTGATTTTTTTGGTTATAATTTGATCATCATACTTTAACAAAAAACTAAGTTAATCATCCCTAACCTAAAATCCACCGCCTTAACAATTTATAAGCACATAAATAGCAGAACTTAGTGTAGTTCAACATCAGCAATTGACAATTCAAGTTTATGTGTTTATCAATAATTTGACTAATTTTTCAATTTCCGTAAGGTACGATGATCAAATTCGCAATCATACCAATTAAAGTTATATATTTAAAAAACCATGAGAGTCTTGGTGCTGGTTTCTTAGTGAAGATAAACCAATGAATTAAGCCGGTTGTGTTTATCCTGTTAGGTAAAGACAATAAGAAAGGTAACAGTGTGGAGGCACAAACACACCGGTTGCTGTTGCTTTAAAGGTGAACTTATAGAAAGAGGCACTAGATTTTTTTTAAGTAATGTCATAAATTCGAGTTATAATATTATAAATAGAATAATTAAATGGAGAGAATCGTTTTAATAATAAATATTTTCGGTACTTGATCTAAATTAATTAATTAATAAATTAAATCTAGCCGGTTAAACAAAAAAAAAGTGAACTTAGCCGGTTTTATTAAGTCAATTGGAGATGATGGATTAGTGAGGTGGAGTCACAAAATGGGGGTTCTAGAGGATGAGAAAACGCTTCCGGATCAAGCAAATCAAAACATTGCACGCCCTTTGCCTTTTTCTTCTCCTTTCGGTTTTTATTAGTAGTAATTTAAGCCTCCTTTCAAAATCAGTCTTTTTAATCTTCAATGGCAAATGTGCAAGGGATCACCTACCCCAACTTGGTCTTCTAAAAGAATATCTTACTTTGCATTTTGGAATTCCAAATTTAACTTTCATGATTTATATCACTTTCAAATTTTAAAAGTATTTAAAATTCACTTACATTATTTCTATAAAAAAAAATCTCATTTCGTTATAATTTGTTTAAAATATGTTATAAAAGTGCATACAAAATAAGAATAGATTAATAATGACATTTCCTCTAAAAAAATTGATACATCAACAAAATAACATAAAAGTATATATAACAATGATGATCCATTGACAAAATGAATTACATAACTTAAATACAACTTATTTTCGATAATTGTGAATGTATATCAATGTTCAATCGATAGTCTAAAGTAAGAATAAATCAACAAGATAGTATTATGGTACAAGAATATGAGTAAAACTAATTATTTTGGACAAGAAATTAAAGTTGTTTTCCAACTCTTAATTATTTGTTGATTATTGATTATTTATTATTGAATTCAACATAGGATGAGTCTACCACACTCGACGAACACCGCTGAACACCATTAAATTAATTAATAAAGATTAAAAATCTCAACGACTCAACATATAATTCTAAATTATTTAAAATAAATTTTCAATTAAATTATTTTTATATATATTATATTTTTAATTTTTTAAATAATTGGATCAAATACCAACTTTAGTCAATTTTCAAAACCCAAAACCGTAAACCGTAAACCCTAAAGTATAAACCATAAACATGCAACCATAAATCATAAACCCTAAACCATAAACCATAAAGCTTAAACCCAATGTTTGAATTTAGGGTTTAGAGTTTATGGTTTTGGGTTTTTTAGTTTTTAAATTGACAATTGAATAATATTGAATAATATTGTTGTTTATTACCCTTTTTTTGAGTTTCACAAATTTTGAAAACAGTGAGAGGCAGAGTTAAGATTAAATATTGAAAAGTATAAAAGTTTATTAAGCCTTTAAATTTGAAAAAAATGAGAGGGACAAAAATCTTATTCGGTTAATATTTTAACTAAAAAAGACTTAAAATATTATTATACCAAAAAAATGGAAGGAACAAGAGCTCTTCCCAACCCATACATCCCTCTGTCCCTGAAAACAGTATAATGACCCTAATTTTTGAGTTAATATTGAGTGTTGACTTGAGCTTTGATTAGGTAATTCGTTGGGCACGTGGAGCCTTTGGATCAAATTTAAACCTTCTATTGTTGAGATATGGACGAATGTAAATCTGTTGTCCCAAATCATGTCCCTTTTGGTGTTTTACTTTTAAAAAAGGTGGGTTTAGGGTTTAAGGTTAGGGGTTATGGTTAGAGTGTATTTTTAGGGTATATGGAGTTAGAAGTAGGAGGTATTTTTAGGGTGTAGGATTTAGGTTTAGGATGTGAAATATAGGGTTACAGTTTAGAATTTAATTTTTAGTGTTTTTTAATGTGAGGCATACAAGGAGTCATAATTAGAGGGCAGAAAACTTTTGTTCGATATGGACTTAGTTGACTATATGGGATCTCTTTTGATAAAAGAACAAAATGGAAGGACTTATGAGGAAATTTGACCATTGTTAAAATAAGAAAACTCCCACCATTTTGACCGACTGAGTAAGCTCATGGGTGGTTAAACACTTCCCTAAAGTTAAGGTAATTTATCTGTGTAGCGATGTCCCTCTCGCTAAAAAAATGTGTTTTTTATTTTGAAAATGATGTCTTCCGTGAGATATTAGAAAAATAGTATTTTATTTAAAAATTGAGTCGCCACCGGCCACTCAAGGTGGACCAGGCACCGTAAAAAACCAGATATTTAAAATTGATGAGTTCGGGAGTCAGTTATGGATGGGGAATGATTAGCACCCCCACACCGACCAAAATTGGTACTTTAATAATTACCGCTTTATTAATATTAAACTTTCAGGATTAAAGTGGCGATTAAATTAAAATTTGATTATATGTGCGAGTAAATTTTAAAAGCCCCGTTATCCGAGAGTAAACGCGCAACCACTATCACTACGCCTGATACTGGCCCCATTTACACTCAGATAAAAGGGCACCACATTGACAATTAATACATCTCGATATGCAATCTTAAGAAGCAAAATATAAAACAAACAAATTACATCGACATGATATTAAAACATAAAATATGAATATTACAAAATAAATAAAAAATTAAACATATGTACATAAAACCTAACACATTATAATAACAACAAAATACGGGTATGAACAAAAACATACTTTCAAGACTAAATTAATTAATCCTAGCATGCTTGAACCTATAAAATCACAAATGCAACAAATGCATGACATATATAATATGATATTAAACTAACAAAACAACACTATCACGACAATAAACAAAAACGAAAAAAATAACATGAGCATAATATCACAATAATAAAAAAACAAAGCATAAAAAAGAGGAAAAAACATAAACTTTAATAAATAATTGATCACATATATACATGTAATAAAACCCAAACAAAAAAAACCACAATATATACAAAACATACATATAATGTGATGCCAAATTAACAAAACAACATATCCACAATACTACACTAATTTTATCATATGACACAACTTGAAATAAAACAAAACATGCCATTAACTAATATATATCATAATGTACAAAATGAACAAATAAGGAAATCATGCTAAGATGGATACGAACATATGAATTAAAACAAGCATAATATAATACTACTTTAAAACATATATACATAAATATTAATCTGACACAAAAATATGATAATTAAGGTAAAATATTTAATACTTATTCCTATCGAAATATCTAGATATGCTTAAAGGAGACGATAAAAATACAAACATTAACAATAACTGAAAATTAAACTAAACACATTCGAACAACATATATAGACATACAAAAAAACATGTAAGAACGGAATTTAAATAAATAACAAGGATTACTAACTAATATTTTATTAAACCATAGAACATACAATACCATAAACACAAAAGGAAGAATATACCCCAAATCCAAATATAGTAATGAGCTATCTCTCTTTCAATTTTTTTTCACTCCGTCGTCCCCCATTTTTTCTTTAATAGCCGAGAGCCCCCTTCTAACTGTGCTCTCTCTTCCATTTTTTTTCCAATTTGCCCCGAGAGACCTCCTTCAATTCAATTTGTGGTACCTTTTGAAATGGATAATGGGAGGGGAAAATAAAGTGATGTTGAGTGGAGTGTTAGAAAGGGTAATAGGGGAATGGGTGAATGGATGGGGGCATGCGTGGGTTTGCAGGGGAATGGGCTGCCATGCTTTGCCGTTTATTTATTTATTTATTATTATTATTTTAAATTTGATATATTTTTTTATTTTGGTTCGAAGAGGGTAAATGGCTCGAATATAATTTGGGGCCCGGACAAAAAATGGGCATTACAGCTGCCCATCTTTGCTCATTGTTGTGTAACAGGAATAGAGCAAAGACAAAAACAATAACCATTTTTGTCCGGTCTGGCTGAACTTCTCCTCTTTTGGCGTGTGTCTTCTTTCTTCGGTAGATCTTCTTTCTTTTTGGCGCATGTCTTCTTTCTAGACTTGACGGATCCACCTTATCACTCTTGGAGGAAGCGAAATCTTCAAAATGGGGTTGAAGAAGCAAAATGAGAGCAACTCGCTACATTATTGATAATAAGCTAATACCTAAAGAGAGTTCGACCCAGCTGCAACACTGATGATGAGGTAATACCGATGGATGAAAATTCTGATGTCTGATCCAGCTACGACTCTGAGGAAGAGACAAGACCAGAAAATTGACAACTTCTTCCTTTTTCTTTTTTCTTCTTTGTTTTCCTTTTCTTTTTACTTTTTCTTTTCTACTTTTTTTCATCTTTTTTTCTCTTTTTCCCTTTTTCCCCTTTTTTTCTTCTTTTTAATTTTTTTCTTTTTTTCTTTCTTTTCTTTTTCTGTTTTCTCTTTTCTTTTGCTTTTTTCTTCTTCTTTTTTTAGGTACAACATTGATAAAACTTGAAAGTTGGTAATTTTTGACCAAGCTACAACACCGACGAAGATGCATGGTCTAAAGTTAGTAATGTTGATCCAGCTACGGCACCGGCGAAGAGGCAGGATCAAGAGTTAGTGAATTTGGTCTAACTACAACACCGACGAAGAGGCAAGACCGAAAGTTAGTAAAATAGGTTCAACTACAACACCGACGAAGAGGTAGAACCGAAAGTTAGATTTGACCATGCTACAACACCGACGAAGAGGCAAGGTCTGAAGATTTGATCCAGCTACAACTCTGACGAAGAGGCAGGATCGGTGGATGAAAGTTCGGATGTTTGATCCAGCTACAACTCTGACGAAGAGGAAGGATCGAAGGATTGAAAGCTCTTTTTGATCATTTTTTTTATTTTTTTTATTTTTTTTCTTTTTCTTCTTTTTTCATTTTTCATTTTTTTCATTTTTCTTTATTCTTCTTCTTTTTTCTTTCTTTTTTTAAGATACAACATTGATACAACTAGAAAGTTAGTAAATTTTGACCAAGCTACAACACCGACAATGAGGCATGGTCTAAAGTTAGTAATGTTGATCAAGCTACAACACTGACGAAGAGGCGAGATCAAGAGTTAGTGGATTTGGTCTAGCTACAACACCGACAAAGAGGCAAGACCGAGAGTTAGTGAATTAGGTTCAGCTATAACATCGACGAAGAGGCAGAATCGAAAGTTAGATTTGACCAAGCTACAACACCGACGAAGAGGCAAGGTCTGAAGTTTTGATCCAACTACGACTCTGACGAAGAGGCAGAATCAGATGGTTTTCTTCTTTCTTTTTTTTGATCAAGCTACAACTCTGACGAAGAGGCATGATCAGACTTAGGCAAATTTGGTTCAGCTGCAACACCGACGAAGAGGTAGAACCTTAAATTTATAAAGTTAGATATATCTACACCATCAACGGAGGGGAAGATCGGATTTTAGCAACACGGATCTTACTATACCATCAACGGAAGAGCAAGATCGGCAAATGATAACAACTTGATTTTCATTTTGATTTGATTTTTTCGGATTTTTTTTGTTTTTTTGGATTATTTTCTTTTTTTTCAAAATTTTTCAATTCTTTTTTTTTTGATTTTTTTCTTGAACTGTACAAAGAAGTAAAACTCGATAAAAAATTAGGTCTGGCTGCACCGTTAGCGGAGAAACAATACCTGAATAAAAATTCGATATGCTTGGGGAAAGGTTCGGATCTGTTGCACCATCAACGGAGAAACGAGATCTTCAGGATGTCTATACTGTTGCACCATCAGCGGTAAAGCAAGATTTGAAAGATGCCGAATCTGTCGCATCACTGGCGAAGAGACGAGATTCGAAGGAAAATTTGACCTATTACACCATCAACAGAGAAAAAGATCTTCAAAATGTTGGATTTGTTTGGATTGTCTGAGCTGGTCCACCATTACTGATGTAGACAAGGCCTAAAAATGAAAGAAATCATTAGTTAGTATTTGTTCAAAAATTTTGCCGCTGATACCTTTTGTCTAAAGATTTCAGCCCTTCTGCATGTTTGGCCTTATTCATGGCTAGCAGTTGGCAGTTGTGTTGTTGCCCCCTATGGCTGAGGTTTTCCGGTCTCTTCCCTGGACCTGTTCGCACGCACAAATAAATGCACCATGAGTGCACCTAAATTTGTGCCTAATACATGTGTCTAGTCTAAACGCATGACAACTTAAATGTATTTAAGATGTATGCAAGAATGATTCAATGTAAGATGAATGCAACTAAATGCATGAATGCGACATGATTTGATTAATTTTTTTGGTCTTCAAAGGGATACCCCCGACTCTCGACTGGTCATGTCGGGATCTTGGTCCTTTGTGTGGCGGTGCCTGATAAGTGTTCAAAAGTACTATTTTATTACCCTTTTTACTCATATTATTGTTAGACTTAAGCTCATATTAGTTGCATAATTAGTTATTCATGCATTAATTCATGTTTCTTTCCACTGTTGAGCTTGATTACATAACTTGGTGATTTTTGTGGAAAAAGATGCTGCTTTGGTGTGTTTTTGTGTGTGTATGTGCAGGATCACTTACCAAAGCAATGCCGAGCTAGTTGCCAGGGCAATGCATGAAGGATATGCCGAGCTAGTTGCCAGGGCAATGCATGAAGGAGACGCCGAGCCAGTTGCCATGGCAATTGTCGACAAAGAGAAGATGCAATAGGGATGTCGAAATTGATGACTAGACAAGCCCAAGATAACATGGAGCAAAGCCCAAACCCAAAGGAATTTGATTTCCATGCAGAGATTAAAGAAGAATTAAATTCCAAGAAGATAGGAGAAGTTCTAGTAGGAATACAATTATAATAAAGAATTATATTCTTTAAAGATAATTTAATTCCAACTCAAACTCCTCCTCAAAGAAGGACTTTGGCCTAGCCCTATAAATAGCAAGGAGATTTCGACAATCCATATAGAGAAAAATAGGGGAATTTCGACAACTCCATAGAGAGCATTAGGGGAAATTTCTACTTCTTCTTCTTCTTTGCTTCTATTAGATTCATGGTTTGGGGATTATTCTTTGTATATCTTTTGAACCCAACCATGAACTAACTTGATCGGTTGGGGTTATTGTGTTTTGTTGTTGTGAGAAACAATTGGATTTTGTTTAGGTAATAAGAGTTTGCACTTTTCTATTCAAGGTTTACTCATTCTTGGCTTTTATTCTTGTTTGCAGTGAATTGGGAGAGAGGATCTTGTGATTTCATCCATTTATCTAATATCGGAGAGTTAGATTCAAGAAACGAATGAGTATGGTCTTTATTCAATCTATTGATGGTGAAGATTAATCCGGCTTAGGAATAAGTTAAGGATTTCAACGGCTAAGAGGAGCGCAAGATTGGTTGTTGTTCACCCTTGATTCACGCAGGATGTATTATCAAGGCATGCACAAGTAGCTAGAGTTTCGACTTAGGGATAAGAAGAAACCATTGAAGAACGCTCCGCCGAACCTTGAAGTTGCTGCCCGACGCCTAAGTAGTTGCCCAGCTAGTTGCCCGTGCAACCATCGATTAGTTGCCAAGGCAACCCGCTGTGTAAGTTGCCACGGCAAATCGAGTTGCCCTTGCACTCTTTTACCAAGACGATCCAATCAGCTATCACACCTCAACTCACGATAACCTGGCCTATTCTCTCTTTTTCTTTCATCTTTTCTTTTACTTTATTGCTTTCCAGTTTAGTTATTAGTTAAACTCCTTTAATCCTTTAATTGTGTTTTTACTTTTCACAAAGGCAGTAACTTAAGCAAAGTGGCCCAAACCAATCCTCATGGAGACGATACTCGATACTCATATCACTTTATTACTTGCGACGTGTATACTTGCACATTTGCGTAGCACTTATCACACGCAACAAGTTTTTGGCGCCGTTGTCGGGATTGCAATTGGTGTTAGTTGTTTTTGTTATTGCATTTTTTTCTCTTAGTTTTACTAACTTTTCTTTTTGTTTGTTTTATATAAAAAAACAAAAATTTAGGTGCGCTACAAGTTAAGGGACATCCACATGTCAGGAAATAAAAGCCAATCTATTCGAGAGATGATGTTGGAAGATATGAATCAATCCAATCAAGATTTTCTTGCACCCTTTGATGATTACCTATACCAACCGAGAAAAGCCCAAAGAACTTATACCGTGGAAAAATCTTGTTCTATGTGTGGAGAACATCATGTGTTTGAAAATTGCCCTCACATTTTCGGTGCATATAACTACATGGAGGACCATAGAGGGAACCAACAACAAAATTCTTCATGGTATGGTCAAAAAGCTCAAAATTTTTTTTTTACCATAACAATTTTGCATAACAATGAGATATGCCATGGCAATGTAGTCCTTTTCAAGAGCATTCCAATTCCTTGGAGGAAACGTTACTAGCTTCCTTGGCTAGACTTGACGGATCAATTGAAGAGATTCGAGAACTATCAAAATCTATGGATACGAGGATAGCTCAGTGGGATGCAACCTTAGGGGATTCAAAGATCAATTGGGAGATCCACATATGTCATGGATAACATGCACCGACAATTCATTCTTAGGGATACCGACGTCCCAAGGCAAGAGGATAAGGAGCAATACAAAGAAATCTCTCCGATGTGTGAGGAACAACTAGAACCTCAAAGTCAAGAGGATGCCAATGAGAGAGACTGCCCAACACATGATGAGCTTGAACAACAAATTGCCTCGGCAATGATTGAGAGCCTGAATGCAGCAATGTCGCGACAACACTCGGTGAAAGCCGAGAACAACAATACTACAGCAAATTTTGAGGAACCTGATGCCCATAAGGTTACAACGTTGATGTTGAAGCGAGAATCAGAGATTGCTCTCATCTACAATTGCCACGGCAATTACACGACCACATGCAAGATCAACGAGATGATAATACTTTGCCAATGGAATATGAGCAGGTAATAGTTGAACCTTTTGAATTCTTTAAAAACTCACCTCGTCCATTGCAGGTATGTCTTGAGGAACCGAGGTTGGTTGATTTGAAGCCATCAAAATCTCTACCGATGGAGATGTTTGAGAGACCAAAAGAAAAAGGTGTTTGGATTCATAAAGCTCTTGAAAAAATTGGTTCTTCCCTTGACTTAAAGCAAAATTTGACAACTCGATTGCCACGGCAATTGGCTTGAGCAAACAATTGCCACGACAACAAAAGGCTACATCCAACCATGATAGAAGTCGACAAGAATGAGGTAATTGAATGGTTGAGAATGGATATAATTTTTCCTATTAATATATTTGTGCCTTCAGGAATAGTAGCAAGGTGGAAAGTATACATGGACTACAAGCGAACAAAGAAGAAAGACACCTCCACCATGGTAACGCAAAAGGGAGTAGTGGCAAGCACATTGGCCAAACTCTTTTTGGGCAATATTATCACTCGATGGAGGGTGCGGATGAACTATAAGAAGTATCGAAAACGGCAACCTTCAATACCGCAGCAACCCTTGATGCCTCGGCAACCATGGATGCGCATGCCTCGGCAACCTTCAACACCGCAGCAACTCCTGATACGCACGCCTCGGCAACCATGGACGCGCACGCCTCGGCAACCCCTAACGCCTCGGCAACCATGGATGTGCATGCCTCGGCAACCCTCGACGCCACGACAACTACTGATACATTTATTTTTATTTTTATTTTTTGAACTATTTTTTTCTATTATTTTTTGTTATTTTTTCTCTTTATTTTTTAGGATATATTTTATTTTTCTTCATTATCTTTAGTTTCCAGGTTTTCTTTATTTTCTTTTCCACAACAAGACTCACAACCACCATGATAAGGAAATTTACTGCCGACTACTCGCCACAGCAACCACAACAGAAACTGGCGATGCCCAGGCAACAACAATGGCTTCGGCAACTACTGATGCACATGCAAGTAAACCTGCATCGGCAAACATGGACCAAATCAAGGCAATGCTATTCACGCGGTACCAGCCACAAGCATTCAACCACTGACCGAAAATTGAATCAAGCAAATGGCACGAAGGAAACTCATCAATCGAGGTGACGACCTCTCTGACTAACTCATTTCATTTAGTTTCTTTTAAATTTTGTTTCACTTTTACATGCATTGAGGACAATGCTTCTCTCGAGTTTGGGGGGGGTGTTGGTTTCTAGTTAGTTTCATGTTTAGTTGCATTCATCTTTAGCAATCACATATAGGTTGCATATGTTACTTGCCATGCCTTTAATTTGATTTAATTGCTTAAGACTTGTTGAATATCCAATGATGAATTTTTGCCACTGCACTTAATTGAAATAACCTTTAATTTTAGGATTGCATGAAAAGAACTTAGAATTTTACTATGATGCTGAATTTTTTTTAGACGGTTGTGGGTTGTTGATTCAAAGAAACTTAGTGAACTTAGGTTGCTTAAAATTTGGGTAAATTTAAAATTGAAAATTAAAAGTTAATTTCTTGCTAGAGGTGCCCAAAACTGGCTCTAGTAGTAAATACACTTTCTTGCTAGAGGTGCCCGAAACTGGCTCTAGTAGTTAATGCACATTAAAGAATCGCTAGAGGTGCCCGAAATTGGCTCTAGCGACTAAAATAAAATAAGAAATTGCTTACTTTGCTAGAGGTGCCCGAAATTGGCTCTAGTGAAAATGAAAATAAATGCCCCGACAATTAAATTGATAAAAGCCTATTGTTCACATAGAATCTTGAAAATCAACTTGTACACAACTACGCACACACATTGTCACGAGCATTATAGTTTTGCTCCGGGAAATTTTTGTGCTATCTGAAAAATTTAAAAGGTGATCATACTTTGTGCCACGGTTCCGAGGTTTGAATTCAAGTTTGAAGCATGTCTTTGATGATTAAAGTCTTGGCGTAATTGTTAGTTTGCATTGCTTGAGGACAAGCAATAGTTCGAGTTTGGGGCGTGATAAGTGTTCAAAAGTACTATTTTATTACCCTTTTTACTCATATTATTGTTAGACTTAAGCTCATATTAGTTGCATAATTAGTTATTCATGCATTAATTCATGTTTCTTTCCACTGTTGAGCTTGATTACATAACTTGGTGATTTTTGTGGAAAAAGATGCTGCTTTGGTGTGTTTTTGTGTGTGTATGTGCAGGATCACTTACCAAAGCAATGCCGAGCTAGTTGCCGTGGCAATGCATGAAGGATATGCCGAGCTAGTTGCCGCAAGGCAATGCATGAAGGAGACGCCGAGCCAGTTGCCATGGCAATTGTCGACAAAGAGAAGATGCAATAGGGATGTCGAAATTGATGACTAGACAAGCCCAAGATAACATGGAGCAAAGCCCAAACCCAAAGGAATTTGATTTCCATGCAGAGATTAAAGAAGAATTAAATTCCAAGAAGATAGGAGAAGTTCTAGTAGGAATACAATTATAATAAAGAATTATATTCTTTAAAGATAATTTAATTCCAACTCAAACTCCTCCTCAAAGAAGGACTTTGGCCTAGCCCTATAAATAGCAAGGAGATTTCGACAATCCATATAGAGAAAAATAGGGGAATTTCGACAACTCCATAGAGAGCATTAGGGGAAATTTCTACTTCTTCTTCTTCTTTGCTTCTATTAGATTCATGGTTTGGGGATTATTCTTTGTATATCTTTTGAACCCAACCATGAACTAACTTGATCGGTTGGGGTTATTGTGTTTTGTTGTTGTGAGAAACAATTGGATTTTGTTTAGGTAATAAGAGTTTGCACTTTTCTATTCAAGGTTTACTCATTCTTGGCTTTTATTCTTGTTTGCGAGTGAATTGGGAGAGGATCTTGTGATTTCATCCATTTATCTAATATCGGGAGAGTTAGATTCAAGAAACGAATGAGTATGGTCTTTATTCAATCTATTGATGGTGAAGATTAATCCGGCTTAGGAATAAGTTAAGGATTTCAACGGCTAAGAGGAGCGCAAGATTGGTTGTTGTTCACCCTTGATTCACGCAGGGATGTATTATCAAGGCATGCACAAGTAGCTAGAGTTTCGACTTAGGGATAAGAAGAAACCATTGAAGAACGCTCCGCCGAACCTTGAAGTTGCTGCCCAGACGCCTAAGTAGTTGCCCAGCTAGTTGCCCAGGCAACCATCGATTAGTTGCCAAGGCAACCCCGCTGTGCAAGTTGCCACGGCAACTGAGTTGCCCTTGCACTCTTTTACCAAGACGATCCAATCAGCTATCACACCTCAACTCACGATAACCTGGCCTATTCTCTCTTTTTCTTTCATCTTTTCTTTTACTTTATTGCTTTCCAGTTTAGTTATTAGTTAAACTCCTTTAATCCTTTAATTGTGTTTTTACTTTTCACAGTGCAGTAACTTAAGCAAAGTGGCCCAAACCAATCCCTGTGGAGACGATACTCGATACTCATATCACTTTATTACTTGCGACGTGTATACTTGCACATTTGCGTAGCACTTATCACACGCAACAGTGCCCCAACCTCCTTCGGCTTCGAACATCTTTTTTGGACTCATTTTCCTGTTTGGATGCCCCCAAACTTTTACATATTGTTCTGGGAATGCCTTTGTAGCATGTTTCAACTTTGAGTTGCATTGTCGCCTTTTTGGATGACTTTTAGTGCTTTCGTGAACGCCTTGCGTTGCCTCTCAAGTTGGGTTTATGATTTGTCATGTTGGTTCCTGGCCGCTTATCACTTTCGGATTAGGTGGAACACTGTAGATGGCGATTGATGTTTAGCATTTGGGATGTGGAGATATGATTCCAAAAGAAGGGTAGCAAAGGTTTACTCGGCTTTCGGTTTTTTGAATAGCTTTGGGTAGAATGGTAGAGTTGAAGGGCTTGGTTGTCGGGTGATGGTAAGTCGAGAGTTCAAAAGGACTCAAACATAAGGGTTCAAGCAGTGAAATGAGGGGTTCTCTGTTCGAGTATTTTGGTCGATGGGTAGCGATGGTAGTGGGGATGGAAAAAGCTTTATTGTGTTTTCGGTTGGAAATGGTGAGTGTGAATGATTTCTAAAGGATGAAAGGTGGTGGTTTAATTTCGGTGATGGAGAGTGAAGGGTGAGTGTTGGAATTTGGCACTTGTCGAGAGATGCCCCCAGACTGAGTTCTTGTGGAGGTTTGGTAATGGTGCTGAATTGGCCGACTTTGCTTTCTCTAGTATTAATGACGCAGGACATCCCGAGGACCAATTTTAAAATTGATGCATCTATATGCAAAATGTGTCTTAAATGCAAAATGATTTATGTGAATGCAATGCAAAATTAAGATTGTGATGATGTTGTGTAATGATGCAAATGAAATTGATGTGATGAAAATGAAAATGTAACAAGGTAGTATCGAATAAAATTATTAAATAAAACAAATGGTAAACAAAATAAAGCAATTAAAACTGTTCATGAACAAGAAATAAGGCACCAAAGACTAAATAGGGTGACCACTAACGGACAGAGTACCGACATGGCTCTAAAAGGTTGGCTCCTACGGCTTATTATATGCAGTTTTGGTGCTAAAAGGTACCTGAATTGTCATTGTTGTCCTCTACTAAGAGTAGCAAGGCCCCCGATCATCACCCATTATAGGCTCCTTTCAACCGGGTTCAATTCAGGGGGACCTATTCGCTTATGTCTGCACGAAAGAACGATATCCTTACGAAAGCATAAGGTACTCGAGCCCCGAATGTACTTACTAGGCCTACACGGGAGAACGATATCTCTACGAAAGCATTAGCATTTTCCCCCACTTAAAAAAAAACGGGTTTATATGCCATATTTTAAATGCGTCAAAATAAACGCGCACTTATAACCGAATGTTACTTTAATAGTCACTTTAATCCGGAATTGTCGATATTAATAAAGTGGTAATTATTTGAAAAAAGCTCAACTCTCTTATTTTTTGAAAAAACAAAAATTTCCCAGCGGAGTCGCCATCTGTAGCGATGCCCCTCTCGCTAAAAAAATGTGTTTTTTATTTTGAAAATGATGTCTTCCGTGGGATTTTAGAAAAACCGTATTTTATTTAAAAATGGAGTCGCCACCGGCCACTCAAGGTGGACAGGACACCGTAAAAAACTAGAGATTTAAAATTGATGGGTTCGGGAGTCGGTTACGAATGAGGAAGGATTAGCACCCCACACCGCCCAAAATTGGTACTTTAATAATTATCGCTTTATTAATATTAAACTTTCCAGATTAAAGTGACGATTAAATTAAAATTTAATTATATGTGCGAGTAAATTTTAAAAGCCCCGTTATCCAAGAGTAAACGCCCAACCACTATCACTACGCCTGATATTGGCCCCATTTACGCTCTGATAAAAGGGCACCGCATTAACAATTAATACATCTCGATATGCAATCTTAAGAAGCAAAATATAAAACAAACAAATTACATCGACATGATATTAAAACATAAAATATGAATATGACAAAATAAATAAAAAATTAAACATATGGACATAAAACCTAACACATTATAATAACAACAAAGTACGAGTATGAACAAAAACATACTTTCAAGACTAAATTAATTAATCCTAGCATGCTTGAACCTATAAAATCACAAATGCAACAAATGCATGACATATATAATATGATATTAAACTAACAAAACAACACTGTCACGACATTAAACAAAAACGAAAAATAACATGAGCATAATATCACAATAATAAAAAAACAAAGCATAAAAAAGAGGAAAAAACACAACTTCAAGAAATAATTGATCACATATATACATGTAATAAAACCCAAACAAAAAAAAACTACAATATATACAAAACATACATATAATGTGATGCCAAATTAACAAAACAACATATCCACAATACTACACTAATTTTATCTTATGACACAACTTGAAATAAAATAAAACATGCCATTAACTAATATATATCATAATGTACAAAACGAACAAACAAGGAAATCATGCTAACATGGATACGAACATATGAATTAAAACAAGCATAATATAATACTAATCTAACAAAAATAAAATACTACTTTAAAACATACATACATAAATATTAATCTGACACTAAAATATGATAATTAAGGTAAAATATTTAATACTTATGCCTATCGAAATATCTAGATATGCTTAAATGAGACAATAAAATACAAACATTGACAATAACTGAAAATTAAACTAAACACATTTGAACAACATATATAGACATACAAAAAAACATGTAAAAACAGAATTTAAATAAATAACAAGGATTACTAACTAGTATTTCATTAAACCATAGAACATACAATACCATAAACATAAAAGGAAGAATATACTCCAAATCCAAATATAGTAATGAGCTCTCTCCCTTTCAATTTTTTTCACTCTGTTGTCCCCTTTTTTTCTTCGATAGCCGAGAGCCCCCATCTAACTGTACTCTCTCTTCTATTTTTTTTTCCAATCTGCCCCGAGAGCCCTCCTTCAATTCAATTTGTGGTGTCTTTCAAAAAGAAACCAGATAGATAAACAAAAACAAAACAAAACCCTTAAACTTCTGCATGAATTCCAATATTGAAAAATTCTCAGTATTCTAATGGAAGTGTTTGACACCCCATAATAGAATAAAATTTAATCACACCCAGAGTTGAAAAACACAATGATGTGGCAAAGCTGATCTGGATGAGGAATAAAACAGACCACAAAGCTCCACTTCTGTCTTCTCCCAACAAAAAAAAAATTGCAAGTCTTCGTGCAATGACTTGAAAAGGTGGGAAATGACACAGTAAGCAGCGCATTGATACATAAACCCCACTTTCAAGAATAAAACACAACACACGTGCCGACACACATGCACAAACATATACATACATGAACATGAACATGAACTTCATATAGTTCCAAATATGGCAGGTAAATCATTTGAAACCACTTCTCAAGCTTGTTGCAGTACTGGTTCTGAGAGTTCACCGATTCTAGCCTCGCTGACGGACAATCCTTTGAGGAAAGTGATGAGTAGGATTTCAGGGTTTGTTCCATCGTGGGGGAAGAAGACAGCCCCGCGTGGTCGTAGGATTTTCCATAGGGATGTCGAGCAAGACGAGTTTCAGAATGGAAGTGCTCACTGTCTGTCGTCTTATTACAGTGTTTTTGTCGTACGTCTTGCTATTATGGTTTGTGATTTGAAACCCCCTTTTGTTTTTCAGTGAAATAATTGGCCAAAAACCAGAATTGATCATTTGGCTGTTTGCAGGTCATGCTGGCTATTTTGATTGGGCTGCTCACGGTTCTAACATGGCATTTTACGAGGGTTTACACAACAAAATCGTTGAACACCTTAGCTTATGGTCTTCGTTATGAGCTTCTTCAACGGCCAATCTTAAGGATGTGGAACATCTTGAATTCTACCTCGGAAATCACGACTGCCCAAGTTAAGTTGTCTGAATATGTAATCAGGCGTTACAGTAAGCCAACAAATCAGGCAGAACAAATAGAGGTTGATCCTTGGAAACTTGATTGAAGTTTTATGGAATGATGTAGTTTGGTTTTGAATCTTTTTAACACTATTTTTGATTTGTTGCAATCTTAGCAGTTGTATCAAATGATGAAAGACATAACATGGGCACTGTTTGCCAGTCGTAAAGCTCTCAATGCCATAACTATAAATTACAGGAATGGATTTGTCCAGGCGTTCCATCGCGATCACCGGAGTAACAATACGTTCTACATCTACTCCGATCTCGCAAACTACTCGATCAGCGATACCAAGTCTTACGTCAACAAAACGCAGTCGTCTCAACAAGGTTGGAATGACCAATTCATTCAGGGTAATGTTTCCGCAATATGGTACCGTCAACCGCTTGATCCCCTGACTGGTGAGAAGATAGGGAAGCCTTCGCAAATTCCACCGGAAGATCTTATCAATATAGCAGGCCCTTCTCAAGTGCCTGATGGGGTAGCATCGTGGCATGTGGCAGTAAGCAAGTATACGGATTCGCCATTGCTTTCTGCAGCGTTGCCGGTATGGGATGCTTCGAATAAAAGTATCGTGGCCGTCGTCGGTGTCACCACCGCACTTTATAGTGTAGGCCAGCTGATGAAAGAACTGGTTGAAGTGCATAGTGGGTACATATATTTGACCTCACAAGAGGGTTACCTACTGGCTACGTCAACAAATACTCCTCTGTTAAATAATACAGCAAAGGGACCTAAGCTTATGATGGCCGCTAATTCGGAGGACCGTGTGATACGAATGGGGGCTCAGTGGTTGCAGAAAACCTATGGAAACAAGTTTCCCCCCGGTCATGTGGTTCATGTGGAGAAGGCTAATCTTGGGGGCCAACATTATTACATTGATTCATTTTTTCTCAACCTAAAAAGATTGCCTATTGTAAGTATAGAAACATTTCATCTTTTTTCAATTTGATTATTGCATTATGTTTCAATCAGAACTTACTAATTGCTAAAACCGGTTATAATTCGTGTAGGTCGGGGTCATCATAATTCCGAGAAAGTATATAATGGGGAAGGTTGAAGAAAGGGCCTTGAAAACATTGGTGATATTGATATCAGCGTCTGTATGTATCCTAGTCATTGGATGTGTCTGCATTTTGATACTGACAAATGGAGTTTCAAAGGAAATGAAACTCAGAGCCGAGTTGATAAGTCATCTCGATGCAAGAAGAAGAGCTGAAGCTTCAAGCAATTATAAAAGCCAATTCCTCGCAAATATGAGGTAATCAATTTTGATTTCGATATCTGCTGAACCATTAGATAACATTTGTTAGTTAAATTTGCCTTATTTGACATCATACCTTGCATCTTATGAATCTGTTGTGTTGCAGTCATGAACTGAGAACTCCTATGGCTGCTGTTATTGGATTGTTGGACATTCTTATCTGCGATGATTGTCTTACGAACGAACAGTATGCAATGGTGACCCAGATCCGTAAGTGCTCTACAGCTCTACTCCGGCTTCTCAACAACATATTGGATCTAAGCAAGGTAAGATTCAAGGACATATCAATTATGAAATTGGAACTATCTAGTGAATATAAACTTATAAGTTCTTAAGATCAAATTATCTCTGATATGAAAATCACATCCTTAAAACATCGATTTATTTCATAGGTTGAATCTGGAAAACTGGTGTTAGAAGAAGCAGAGTTTGACTTGGGACGAGAACTCGAAGGACTTGTCGATATGTTCTCTGTACAATGCATTA
This sequence comes from Hibiscus mutabilis, assembly GCA_019671005.1. Classification (NCBI taxonomy): domain Eukaryota; kingdom Viridiplantae; phylum Streptophyta; class Magnoliopsida; order Malvales; family Malvaceae; genus Hibiscus; species Hibiscus mutabilis. The sequence goes on from CM033711.1 coordinate 81,309,203, forward strand.
ACCACAATGTGGAAACAGTTCTGGATCTCTCTGGTATGACTCAAACTTCCGAGTGAGATAGAACTATATTTTTTCTAATCATAATGTATGATCATCAGTCTATGTTTATTATATGAACGCACACATTATAGTAATGACTATTCTTTTTTCGTAAACAGATGATATTCCGAAAGTAGTTAGTGGAGACTCTGCCAGAGTTGTTCAAGTTTTTGCCAACCTGATAAGTAATTCCATCAAGTTCACAACATGTAAGACATGAACATTTGAAATACATATTATCATAAATAAGCACTTCATGAAATGTTTAACTATAAATATACGGCGATGATGTAGCTGTTACATTCCAACAAAACTTAACTTTAGAGATGACTTACATGCTTAACTGTTTCAAATGGCTTTCAGCGGGTCATATCATCCTCCGCGGATGGTGCGAGAATCCGAATGTGTCGAGTGATTCTGGGAAGTTTTCTCCTGATCAGAAAAAATCGTTGTCTACGTTAAAGTCAAAGTTGAAACATGGAAACCGTATGAAGAAGGCCAGAAAAAAAGACAACAAAATGATTCTTTGGTTCGAAGTTGATGACACGGGCTGCGGTATGATTCTTTGATATCGAAACAATATGAATTATTTGTATTGCAAGGGGAAAATGTTCTATTTTGAGGTAACTTAGCTTGAACTAATGTATCCTCCATGATCTGCAGGAATTGATCCCAGCAAATGGGAATCAGTGTTTGAGAGCTTTGAGCAGGCTGATCCTTCAACAACTCGAACGTGAGTACTTTAAGAAAGATCGGATTTGGATAAGATGGTCAATTGGTGGAAGAAATCCATGGAAAGATTAAGAAGTGTAATGTGCAGAGATTTCTGTTCTAAGATCTTTTTTGTCTTTTTCAGGCATGGTGGCACCGGTCTCGGACTATGCATTGTGAGAACCTTGGTAAGTGAAGTGTTTTGATAAAGAAAATCATATGACATCACAATTTTACAATGCCATCCAACATATGAAACTAAATTATGCTGAAAAACAAGAGGAAATTAATACGGACAGTGAATTTTTTTAAATCTTTCATAATCAACTGCATGACATGATGAATTGCATCTTTCGTTCACTCGTATTATCGATGACAGGTTAACAAGATGGGTGGAGAAATCAAGGTTGTAAAAAAGAATGGTCAAGGAACTCTAATGAGACTATTCTTACTCCTCAGTACTCCTGCAGATGGCTTAGAACAACAAAGACAAATCGATTTTGCAAAGCACAGTGTAGCTGTGAGTAAAGTTCGATTATCTTGAGACTCGATTTTACAGCTTAAGACCAAAGCAACAAATAGCAGCTAACATGTTCTAAAACATGAATGCAGGTAATCCTTGCCTTACATGGTACCATGGATAGATTGATAATGTCCAAGTGGCTGTCTAAAAATGGAGCCCCTACCTTGGAAGCATCTGAGTGGAACGAACTAACACAAATCCTCCATGAACTGTTTCATGCCAGAACTACTAATTCTGGTTTTGACACTCATTATTCACTAGCTAAACCTCTGAGGTCTAAAGTACAAACCTTACAAGACATGAAGAAGGCGGTTTACATCATAGTCGTTGATCTGGGGCTGCTCGACTTAAGCACCGAAATATGGAAAGAACAACTTAATTTTCTCGACAAATTCTCTGGGCAGGTGAAATTTGCATGGATGCTGAATCATGATACTTCCAATGCTATAAAGATGGAGCTCCGCAAGAAAGGACATATGTTGATGGTTAATAAGCCATTATACAAGGCCAAAATGCTTCATATTTTGGAAGCTGTGATAAAGGAAAGTTATGTTGAACCTCAAAACAGAAGTCCAAATGGAACAAAAGGTACATCGAAACAAGGTGATTCTCATGAATGTCTTGAAATCGATTCAACTCAGTTTGAGACTTGCAGCTCTGATGATTCCGATATTTCTGAAATGACTGGTGCTAATTCTGCGAGTTCTGTGGGTATCGGAGAGCAACTGAAAGAAGGAACCGTACTAAAATCCGGTCCACCGACACTTAGGAACTGCCTAGTTGAATTCACGCGGCTAGGCTTGGAAGTGAACAATCTAAGGACAGAAGAAGATCAATGTAATGGCAGGCCTAAGTTGCATGACACCAAAGATGTCAAATGTGAAAATCCCAATTCCTCGGAACAATCTTCGGTCAGAAGCAATGCTAAAGATAGAGATAATTCATACACAACAAATAAGGCAGCAAATGAACAGAAATCTCTTGAAGGCTTACGGCTACTGCTAGCAGAAGATACACCAGTTCTCCAAAGAGTAGCTACCATCATGCTTGAGAAAATGGGAGCTGTAGTAGTCGCTGTTGGAGATGGAGTGCAGGCTGTCGAAGCCCTCAACTGCGAGCTTGACGGAGACGAAAACAGAACAAACAGAGTGCAGACAGAAATTTGTGATGCTCCACCATATGATATGATTTTAATGGATTGCCAAGTAAGAAATCACTTCTGAGATACCAACTAACAATGGTTCATTGCAACCAACTCATGGCATCTAATAGAAACTTTGCTTTTTGTTGTTTTCTGTGTTTGATGTGAAACAGATGCCAATGATGGATGGATATGAAGCAACAAAAGCAATAAGGAAATCGGAAGAAAGAACGGGTTGGCACGTTCCCATTGTGGCGTTGACCGCCCATGCGATGTCATCGGATAAAGAAAAGTGCTTGGAAGTGGGGATGGATGCTTATCTAACAAAGCCAATTGACTACAAGTTGATGGTGTCCACCATTCTTTCACTCACTAAAAGATCAACCAAAGGCTAAACCAATGCAAAATGTCTTTGGGTGGGTTCAGAGTTGACAAGTAAAGATGGATGACATGCCGTGTATGCCAGCTTCTTGGAGGGACCAAAAAAAATGGTTTAATATACCTGCAATACCTAAGCCTATAACCAATTTTCCAGTCTCAAATCTTCGGTTTGAAACTGGTTTTATCTACTCGATAGTCTAACTTCCGGTTAGTTTGTTTTGGTTAATGTAATAACTGTATATATTAAATCCCAAAGCCACATAAGGAGAAGGGTAAGAGATTTACAAATAACTCAAGTTGTGTGGGGATGCCCAAGAATCAACAAGTCATTTTGTTTTTGTTTTAATGTTCTGTTTCTGGCAGAGTTGTGAAATGCGATTATTGATTGCTTTTATCCTCAAAATTTCATGGAGTACTTTCATCTATATTATTTGGAATGAAAAATATTTAGGCATTTCGGGGGACTTCTCGAACTGTTGAAGGCCTCATTAGTTGTATACAGGATATAGTTCGTATTAAGCTGCAAAGTAAATTTATAGATAAACAGAGAAGATCATCTGGTTATAAAGAAGATGTCCTCATATAGTTTGTTTATGTTTATTGTAGCAGTTTATTATTATTTTGTGTGATATACAACATTTTGTCTTCGAAAATATAATCGGATTATAATTTAATTAAAACATTCTGGTTGGAAGTAGTAGTCATACAATCTTGAGGATTTATTATTGTGATCGTGAAACTAGTAAAGTGATAAGATCACGAGTGATCTTATATTTTTAAGTTTGACATAGCGTTAATTAATGTTAGATCACAATATTTGCTTTCATAAAGAAAATTCATTGACTATAATTTGAGTGTAATGTTAGATTAACTGATTTTAATGGATAAGTTTAAATTTTTTTGATTAAATAAAAAAAATATTTATATTTGTTTTTAAAAAATGCCGGAAATCGAACGCATATAAAATGGTGCAATACTATCATAAAAATGTTAAAATAAAAAAAAGTTTATTAAAATTATAAACCCCAAAAATTATTAAAAAACAGTAATAAAATCATTAAAAATTGAGATCTATTAATTGACCTAGTGACTAATGACCAGTGACTAAGGATGTTCATCTTGCGTCATCGTATATAAATTCGAATCCTAACATGGGATGTAATATTTCACATTTAATCAAAAAATAAATCATTAAAAATTTAATGATTGGATAATTTAATTGATTCAATCTACTAATTTCATGAATTAATTAATTTAATTCCTCAAATATAGAAATTAAATCGATTATAAATAAATTTAGGATATTTAAAAAATCAAGTTAAAGTATGAAAAATTATATTAGGTCTCAACTAATAAAAATAATTTATTTTATTTTTTTATATTATTTTTTAATCAAATAAATTTTCACTCATATTTATTATAAATTTAATTAAAAAATAAATTTTATTAAAAAAAAATTCACTAATAAAAGATGTGACATATAAAAAATTAATAAAAATAAATTATTTTTATTAGTCGAGTCTATAGAAAATGTGGACGAGAAACGCTCTAAATATAATTTCTAAATTGTTTTTCTTTTCTTTTGGGCTTTCCTTTAAGTTGAAGCTATAACTGAAAAAACAAAGCTTCAGCAACTGTGTTATAGCTAAAGCAAATCCAATACAAGGAATAGAAGAAAATGGCGAGATACGACAGAGCGATCACGGTGTTCTCGCCGGACGGCCATTTGTTCCAAGTAGAATATGCCCTCGAAGCTGTCCGTAAGGGTAACGCTGCCGTTGGTGTACGCGGCACTGACATCGTTGTCCTAGGCGTCGAGAAAAAATCCGCCGCTAAACTCCAGGACTCCAGGTTATTCTATCCTTTTGATATATTACCCCTGCACTTCCATTTTCCTTTTTGTCTCTCAAAAATCGATTCTTTCTGCTTATTTTTGTTCAAAATGAAACTTAGGGTTAGGGTTTTATGATTTGGATTTGGAACTAATGGATGCAACACTGTTTAGCTTAAGCCTTGCATTTTAGATTGTGATTTTCTCGAAAGAAAAAATGATCTTTTCCCCCCAAGTAAAGAAAACTGGTTTTTGTTAAGGGTTTTTCTTTTTTTACTCTAAGATGATTACGAAACTAGAAACTTTTGGAATTTTATGATAAAAACATGTAAGGAAAACACTAGAGATTTTGAAATTCCTCAAATTGGGCTGTTTTTGAACTTTTACCGCTTCTGTTGTGTAGATCGGTTAGGAAGATTGTGAATTTGGATGATCACATTGCATTGGCTTGTGCTGGACTCAAAGCAGATGCCCGTGTCCTCATAAATAGGGCTCGGATCGAATGTCAAAGCCACAGGTTGACTGTTGAGGATCCAGTTACGGTCGAGTATATTACTCGTTATATTGCAGGTCTTCAGCAGAAGTATACTCAAAGTGGAGGTGTTAGGCCGTTTGGTCTCTCTACTCTGATCGTGGGCTTTGATCCATATAGTGGTGTGCCATCACTATATCAGACAGATCCCTCAGGGACTTTTTCTGCTTGGAAAGCTAATGCAACTGGGAGAAACTCTAATTCGATTAGAGAGTTCCTAGAGAAGAATTATAAGGAAACCTCTGGGCAAGAAACTGTTAAGCTTGCGATTCGTGCGCTGCTTGAGGTAAGTTTCATTGGCTGGTTCTTCATGAGTTTACTTTTACTTTGCTTTCAAGTGTTTGCTGTTCCATGCTCGTTCGTTGAATCCACAGAAATATGAATTAAATCTATCATGCATTCAATCCATTTCCTGGTCTTTTTCCCGAATCAAAACCATGAAATGGAGCAAAAAACTCACAATTTGAACATTGATTATATTCATGTTTCAAGAGAAAGTACTTATTTCATAATTTCTTTATTTTGAACACTGAAAACACCTTGGGTAAAATCTTTTGAGTATTGTTTGTGCAATATTATTTAGTAATTGTTTCTTTGATTGCATTGCTACTTTGAGGCATGACTGCAATAAAGACACACATGATCAAACTGTATTCTTGTTGTTAGATTATCGAAGAACAGTGTCAGAGGTTTAGTTGTCTGAATAGGTCAACGAATGCTTGCTTTTTGCTACTATGGTTTCCAACATCAGATTTACATGCAGTTCATTGTGGCTTACTATTATGGTAAAGATGCATGGTATATGAGAAATAATGATATATTGTCACTATTCGTAACCTTCATGTAGGTTGTTGAGAGTGGGGGGAAGAACATCGAAGTTGCGGTGATGACAAAGGAGGGTCTCCGGCAGCTTGATGAAGCTGAAATTGATGCAATTGCAGCTGAGATTGAAGCAGAGAAGGAAGCAGCTGAGGCTGCAAAGAAGGCCCCTCCGAAGGAAAAATGAAGCATCGACTGCTAACTTTTTTGGGTTTTTTTCTCTGTTTTCTTCTAGTCGACTGATCACCTTCTTCAACCTTTGAAGTTTAATTATACACATGTATGGATTAGTTTACGTTGGCATTTTATTTGCTTTTAGTTATTTCAAACACTTTCTGGAGGTTGAAGCAATTTCTGCAGATTTTATTTGATTTTGGATATTTCAGTGAAGAATTTGAACACTTTAGTGACGTAATAGGACATGTGAAAGATATCTTAAAATAACAGAAGCTTGAGAATTTACTTCTTCAGGGTCTGATTATCAAACATATTGGCTACTAGACTTGAGATTGTAAGATAGATTTAAGAGAATATTAACAGCTGGGAAGTGAATCCACGTACAGATACCGGAACTATATTGTTACTCCGATTTTTATGATTAATTATACTTTCTCTCTTGATATTGACTCTCGACTCCTTCTCTGTATTCCTCTGCTTAAACAGCTGGGAAGTGAATCCAAGTACAGATAAATGCTAGTCTTAACAATTTTTTTAAATATTTTTTTAATTTTTTATATATTTTCATGAAGCGTGTATAATTGTTAAGAAATATTTTTTTATATTTTTATCATAATTTAAGTTGATATATTTTATATATTATGATATTAAAGAATTTGAATGTTATTTAAAAATATATTTTTTAACTTACAACTTCGTGTTTAAGATGATCATTTATTTTTTTAAAAGTTCGTTTAAAAAGACTTTTTAAAAAATAACTTTTGACAACACCGTACTTTTTAAAAATAATGTTAAACTGATCTTTAAATATATATATATAATTACAATAATCTCTCTGGCGTATTCAGGAAAGATTTTAGGGGTGAAAAACACTTTTTTCACGCAAAGCTGAGGAGAATGTTCAATTTTTTTTTATATAGAAAAATCACATTAGAAACGAGATTATTCAACTAAATTGTGCTTTCGCGTTTTACGATGGATCTCACAATTATAACCTTGTTATGGTAGACCGTAGACGAATTTTTTTCCTGGACTGAGGGTGGTCTTCGTTTTTGGTGGGAAAGTATAGTGGTTTTAACTTTATTGATTTTTTTCTTTAAATTTTGAGTTCCATTCTTTTCTTTTGTTATTTTATTTTTCCTGACATATTTATTATACTATTATTCATTCATAAATATTAAAAGCCACGTGATATTTTGATAAAAAAGTAATAATAATTAAAACTTTACTAATGAATTTGTCAAAATATATTTTTATGTTTTAATATAATTAATTAACTATATTTCATATATTATACGGGGTAGGATCCGGTTATACAGTATAAGAGTTTTTAACTTTTACACGTTTTTGAGATCGTTGGATGAGTGAAACGGATGACTGAGATTAACAATAGAATATGTAAAGTTTATCACTTGAAAAAAAAATACGTAGTTAATCTCAACCATCAATCTCTCTCATCCAACGATCCAAAAAACGTGTAAAACTTAAAAAAATTTGCACTATGTAAATGGATTCTAACCCTATATTACACTATAGAGATTTAAATATCATCTAAGTTAGTTTAATTTTTAAATAGAAATAGTTTATTTTTTATTTTTTAATAATATGTCTAAAATAGATATTTTATTTTCTAAAAATATTTTTTGACAATAATACTAAACATTAATTTTTTAAACCGCACTTTTTTTACTACATTTTTCAAAAATGATATCAAACTAACTCTTATTCGCTAATTACTTATTCTTGTGTTTTATATTAATTGTATAACAATAAATTCAACTCTAAAACTTAACACTTTTATTCAATTTGACCGTATTCTTTTATTAGGGGAGTATTGGACAAATTTCATTACAATTTAACAGGGGTGTTCAAACGGTTAATTCAGTCAGTAGTCGAACCGAATTACCCAAACCAAAATAATTAAAAAATTTAAATCTTTAGCCGTTAACCAAACTTTTTTTTAAAAAAAATGAACTAAACCGAACAAATTTCGGTTAATTCAGTTAGTTTTCAAATTAACTGAAATTTATGAATTTTTCCCTAATCAAAATTATTACACAATAAATTTTTTGGAAATACTTTTTAGTTCACAAAGATAATTTATATTTAGTTTAAACAATATCTAAACATAGATAAAAACATTACTAGAATTTTAGATTCGATATTAGATATTTTTCATTTGGGTTAGAAGTGGGTTTTAGAATTTTAATGGGAATGAACTTAATATGTATAATATATTTAATTTTTTGTTATATTTCGGTTAATTAATTAATTTTGAATCGAACTAATTGATAACCGAATATTGAATAACTTTTTAATCGTTCACTGATCGAAAAAAGTTTGATAGCCGACCATTGAACCGAAATAATTCGATTTGGTCGGTTAATTTGATTTAACCAACTGTTTCAACATCCTACAATTTAATGGGTTACATTAAAAATCACATCAGACATTAACTAATGTGACATTATATAATATTTAATATGTATTTTATTATTAATGTGACATTAAATTTTATTATTTATTTTTAAAAAATAAATTGTCATATATTATACGAAAAAATCCCATAAATATTGCAGCAGATTTTCCCCCTAAATCTATAGCACAACCGACTTTAATTCCCACAATATTGCACTTTCTACATTACATGTAAAGTCGGTTTCAAGAGACTCCGACTTTGAACAGTATTTTTCCCCAAAAGCCTTAAAAATTGCTTAAAGTCGGATCCTCCTGTATCCGTTTTTACGGGTATTTTTGGAATTTACTGTTTAAAGTTGGAGTCTCTTGAACCTGACTTTACATGTACTGTAGCATTTGCACTATTCCAAAAAATAAACTGGCTAGTGCCATATTTTGGGGAGAAAATATGTGCAATATTTAAGTAATTTTTTCATATTATACTCCACACGCAAATAATCTAAAAATTTATATTCTATTAAAAAATTATATTACAAATCATATAATATGAAACAATTTTACAAAGTATCTAAATATTATTAAAAAATAACTCTCCAAATTAAAAAAGAAAAGGTAAAAATAAAAATATATATATGAAATTTTATAAAAAAAAATAAAGGTTCTATAATTTTTTTAAAGAACCTAAAAAATTATGAAAAGAAAACTTCAAAATTTAACAAAAATAATATATATATATATGTATATGTATGTAACAGAAATGCATTAAATTATAGAAAATTATATAAGTTTTTCAAATTTCCAACAAAAGTTCTTTAAAATTAAAAATTCTAAAATATTTAATACAATTAAGTTAATCTTTAATTTTCATCGTTCTTTTTTATTTTGAAGATATTTTTATATTGTTTCATAATTTTTGGTATCTTTTTAAAAAATCACATTCTTTTGCAGTTTTTTTAGAAATGTATATTGAAAATTTGAAGAAAAAAATTATAATTTTTGAATTTCTTAACTGAAGTACTCGTTTTCATAATTTTTGAAAGATTTTAAATTTTTTTAAAAAGAAAATTTACATATCTGCTGGCATTTTATATAAAGATAAAATAGAATCGCATGAGTAATGAAAAATTGAGGGTCAATTTACTCCAAATAAAAGAGTAGGGGACAAATCGAATAAACGTGCAAAAGTTTAAAATTAAATTACTATTATGCCTCATATATATCTAACGTCAAAATAAGCGTTAAAGGGCTACATTTTAACTAAGGGACTATTTTGCTCTTTTATTGGATTAATTTGTTCATTATTTCAAATAGAAATATTATTTGTTTGAATGGAAAAATTATTTTAAAGTTTGTTCTTACTCTTTTTAACCACATTTGACAAAACACATATTTTACAAACAAAACCGCACGAACTTAGATTTTCTAAAATAAACATAATTTTTTTAAATAAAAAAATTAAGGAGTAAAATTCAAATTACCCGATATAATATAATATTTTTACCCATATAATATATACCGAAGCTTATTATACTTCAACGTAAACAGCGTTACTGTATGCTGTTAGATGCCCTAAACATGTTATACTGAATCATAATACCACCGTGATGTTTTTATGCACAAAACTTGATGAAATAATCATGACATCATCTCTTGATAACTAAATAATATCGCCGGACTTCAACTGCATGCTATCACGTGACGAAACACAAGACTGATTTTATGACTGGAGACACTAATTTTATCCACGTTTTATAAACCCGATTTTATTTCATTTAGTTATTCATTTTATATATCCTCTTATTATTATTAGTATTATCTATCATGTATTATTATATTATATTATTATAATTAAATTGAAAAAAACAAATATATATATGCTAATTAATTTAAAATAGAAGCCCAATTTATTTTAATATAGTCCATTACATTTGAAAAACCCAAATATATTACATATTTACATAAGGCCCGATTGGCACAAATCCTAAAAACTCTAATTAACCTTAATATGTTTTGTTACTTGTGCAGCCGCATTCCCACCGTCAGATCTGGTAAGATCTGACGGTCCAGATGGAAGCAAGAGTGGCCTATGGTATTTCCCACTCGCGCGTGGAGAGCGTGTGTTGTGACCGTTCGAGCTCCACGTGCAACACACGCTTTTTTCAGATCTTTCTGGTGGTTGGATGCTAGCCACGTGGCCTTGAAGATGCAGATTTGAGCGGTCCATTCACAAGTCATCCTGGCCGTTTATCCGTTCTCCAAGGACGGCCAGATTTCATCGTCACCTGAACCCACACCCTATGCTAGCAATCACGAACCATGGTCTCTATGCCCTCTCTCTGGTCCCCTCCCCCTTGTACGAGAGCCACAACACATGCATACAAGGACAATCGGACAATGTCAGATGGTGCAACCATAAAAAACAAAGATTTCAGAGATAAACCCAGATTAGCATATGAATATAGACAAAAGGAACATAGGGCAACCAATCACAAAATTTTCTTTATTTTTTATTTATATATAAAGATTGTAACTCGATTATATATAAACCGAAAGCAAGCATTTTTGTAACCCTAACGAGGAATTTTTGGAGAATATTAATAGAAAGTAAAAAACCTCAAGGATTTCACAGGGATCTATCTTTCTTTTTGCATATTTTCTATTACAAAAAGGGCAGAAAATGGGGTTAGGGTTTTTGTTTCTTTCTCTTGTGACCGTTCGATTTCCCTCGATCCGTCGCGCTTCCTCGCCATCGATAAGTCCCCTGGCCTCCTTTGAGGTTATGCATGGTGAACCGGTGAGGGACTAAAGGTTTTGTTTGTTTTAAAAAAAGGTTTTCGATTTAAAAAAAGTTTTTTAGATATGTTTTTCGTTTAAAAAAGGGGGCTTTATCGTTCTTTTAAAAGATTTGAGGTTGGATCTGGATTTAGAGTAAGAAGAAAAATCGTTTCGGTTCGTTTTAGAGTTCGCCGGCCGCCGGCGAGCTGTAGATGACGTGGCAGAGAGACAACCGATTTCTGGAAAACACGGCAGTGTCATCCATTGATTTCAGAGAAAATGGTGGGTATGTGTTTTGTTTTTTTAAAAGGATGCAAAAACTATCTTTATTCTTTCTAAAAATCCATCCAATAATTATTGGCAAAATTAAATTCAAATTACCATATAATAATTATTGGCGAAATTAAATTCAAAATAGCTCAATGATTAGTTCTTTGAAAATTAGGGTTTTTGCCTTTTATTTATTTTAATCTTGAAAAATTAGATTTTTCATGTTAAATTGGATTTTCCTTTATTTAATCTTGAAAAATATTTTGGAGTCACCACCGATCACTTTGGTAGACCGGACACCATAAAAACAACCAGAGATTCATTTTTTAAAAATTGGTTTCAGGAGTCGGTTACATGTGGGGAAGGATTAGCACCCCACAAATGCCCGTTATCGGTACCTTTTAATTTTACGTGGCATTTTGGCATTTTTAGAATAATAATTCGAATTTAATTTAACCATAATTATTAACTAGATTTTTATTCCATTTATTTAAATTTGAATTTTACTCAAAAGCCCACTTGGGTATTTATTAATTATTTAACAAATATACTACATGCTATACTTTAAAACATGCAACAATCATATAAGTTAAACAATTAAAATTTAATAATGAAATTGGAATTAAATTGAATGAAAAAATAAACTTTAAACTCTATTTTTATTATATTTAATGGCCAAAATGAATTACACATTAAAGCTCTAGGGACCAAAAAGGCAATTAAACCTTTTTTTAAAAGGCGTGGATCTTGGGTCAACTCGGATAATGGTTCGCGGATCTTGGGTCGACCCAATGCCAAAACGGCACCATTTCACTCGGGCTTTAAAAGCCCCTTGCTGAACCAACTCGGCCATTTGGTCTAATCTCTCTCTCTACCCTCTTCCCCCTTAAGATTCTCTCAACCTAAACAACTAAAACCCAGAAAAACAAATCCAAAATGGATTAAAACATCCATGTTCATCACAAAATCGATCCTTGTTCTTCATCTTTTAACCCTTTGATTCCGAAAACACCAAACTACATGAAATTTTATGTTTTTTAAGATTAAATATCAAACCCTATTCGATATTCATCTTAGTTCATCATGAACATGATGAACATCAAAATCCTGGCCATATCCAGCCCTCATCACCCTCAATCCATCATTGCCTTACTTCAGCCTCCATTTTTGATTCGTCAGCCACTGAGAACCGAATCTCGACCGCCGTAGGCGACACCAACTTCCTCCGACGATACTTCTCATCATCTTCCTCACTTCTCCGATCACCACTGCAACTCTGGCCACCATTTGGTTCCGGTCGGCCGCCGTGAGGCAATTTTTGGCCGTCTCGCCAGAACCCTAAAATACCCAAAACTTCCAATTTTTCACTCTGATTCAACCTAAACTACCTGATCCCACAGGATCACCCGACTTCCCCCTAGATCTACCCATAACCACTCATTTTCAACTCCGACAAGACTTAAATCCTTTTCGATAAAATTTCCAACCAAAAAATGGCAACACTAAAGATAAGCTTAACGACTCTTTGTTTAACCTTTAACCTACTATTTTTACATGCTTATTTGTTTGAACTGACTTTTCTATGTTTTAATCTCAGGAAAAGTAAAATAGAAGGTAGAATTATACCTTATGATGATGTTTCGTTGTTCCAGTCGTTGTCTCCGATGTCCCCTGGTCTCCCCGGTGACTCTTCGTCTTTAGGTATACTCTTCTTTCTCCTTTTTAATTTTGGCAATTAATGTGTAGTAATTGCTCCGCGATTAATGCATTTTCTCTCTCATGGGGTATTTATAACTGATGCATATGATGACGTTAAGGGGAAGGCTTGATCCACGTAAGGCTTGAACGGGCCACTCCTGGGATGACACGTCGCCAATCTGGCGGGCTAAAGAAGCATATGTGTTCTAGTTTGGGTCTCTTTATCCGAAAATAGGTGTATTGGGCGGAAATAAATGTTTTAGAATAGGGTTTTTGGGTTTATTGAGTGTAAATGGTCATTATTATTGTATTTTGGGCATTGGGGTATGATAGTAAAGGTATTATTTATTTTGGACCGTTTTATTTATTTATAGGTGCTTATTTATTTTGGACCATTTTATCATATAATATACCTAGTCAAAATTCGGGTATTACAACTGCCCATCTTTTCTCATTACCGTGGAATAAGAAATGGGCAATGACTGAAAATACACGAATTTTGTTTGAATCCATAGGCTATCCTCTAAACAATCGAAGCTTGAAGTTGTTCTTCTCATTATGAATTTCTTCAATCTTCTGCCAAACCATAGAGTCCGAAGCTGTTCTTCTCATTATGAAATTCTTTATTTTCTAAGGTATGGCATTGCTATTTGAAATTCGTCATTTTCTGAGGTTTGAATCTGTCCTTCTTGTTATGAAATTCTTCATTCCTCACTCTTTTGCTAGTCCACCTCTTTGTAAAGGCGTCGAATAAGCAAGCTCTTCTCATTAGGAACTTCTTTATTTTTAAAAGGGATAACTCTTCTCATTAGGAGCTCTTCCCTTTTCATCGGACGAGTTCTTCTCATTAAGAACTCTACGTCGAACTCTTCTCATTAAGAGTTCTTCATTTTTTGGGTGAGTTCTTCTAATTAGGAACTCTGTTGAACTCCTAGAATGGTGGCGTTGGGTCTAGACAAGTTAGTTTAGCCCCATTTTGTATGTATAAATGACCCATTATGTTAAAAGGGTTAAAAGTGCAAGTTATGGTGTGTTATTGGTTTGGTCAAATAGGTTAAATATGTATGTTTGGCCTATTAAGTGAAAACATGGTAAACAGATTCATTTGATCATGAAATTATGCATGCTAGTAGATTAAGATGACCAGATGTTGCTGGTAAAATTTTATTACATTTCGAAAAGGTTTAATAGGTTAAATTGGACAAAATCTGTCATTATAGTATAGGGCGTACCGGTATAGGTCAACATGTATTGGTACGGCCTTGCATATTTGGTCAGTCAAAGTATAAGTCAACTAAGGTGTACCGGTACGGGCTCAGGCTGTTTCGATACGGAAATGGACAGTGAGGTTTATGAACTTAATAGTATCGATACGGTCTTATGGTGTATCAAAACAGGTCAACCTTGGTCAATCAGTACTGATACAGCCTCAGCTGTATCGAAATAGGTAAGCATCGTTAGCATCTGGTAGTTGAACCTATGCAAATTGGTATCGATACAGCCTTAAGCGTATCGAAACAGGGTTTAATGGTCAAATTCAAATTAGGTTAACCCGTATCGATACACCCCTTAGGTGTTTCGATACGGAGTTAGTTAATTTTGTTAATAGGCCAAGAACACAGTTTTAAAAATTTACAAACTGGTCACTAAGTATTGCATGGTTTAATTGAACTAGTAAACGAACTCCGATTAAACTAAAAGTTTGAATGAATATTGACCATATATTAAATTTCATCATGGTATAGATAATTTTAATAAAGGACCCATAAATCACAATAATTACAGTTTAGTCCCTAAACTTGTAAAAGTCTAAAATTAGTCCCTAAATTGTATATCCAAGCATTGTATTGAACTGGTAAACCTACTATGCTGACTTTGCATGATTTTTCAAGCACGTATTGATTGTTTATCAAATTATGATTATATTTTATTGTGTCGATCACCGTATTGCTTGTCGGTAACGTTCTCCGACCCTACTTTTTCAGGCCGGATGGGGATGTTACACAATATGTTCTGGAGTTCTTGGAAATAATACCAATCTATATATAAACAAGGCATATAAGCTCCTCATCTTAATTGGTTTGTCGCTTGTTAGTATCAACCCCCTAAGGACTCTCCAATTTATGCACTGCTCGTCTTCATTCTGATCAGTACCATCATTTTCAGCTAATTTGCTATCAAACCACTCTTTTCTCTTTCCTGTAATCAATCACAGCTTCTTCTTAAAACATGAGTTGTTGTTGGGCCTTGTGTAAATTTTATCACTCTGAATTCTAGGACAGTGCATCAAGACCTCGTACTCCTCAAGCGTAGGTGTCATGTCCACTTGCCTAAAGGTAAAACAATTATATGTCGGGTTCCAGAATTGACTAAACGTACAAAAATAAAGCTATATCGCCAAAATCTTGCTGAAAATGTACTTTCATATCATTTCCCCACTATTCCCATATGGCTCTAACTTCTAGTATACAGTCATTCGACATAGTATTTATCTTAGCGTAACTCTTCATTTGTGATATGTCACCCTTACAAAGGTTATCCCTTTTTTCATGGTGAGTTTGCTCTGACCATGTTCAAACTGCGGTATTGTCTTCTCCTAGTTTCTTAGACCCTCCAGCCATATCGAATACTTCCTAATCAAATGATTCTTGAATCGATACTAAAATAATGCAACATGACATGGTTTATTTAAAATCAATAGAATAAGAAAAACAAAAACAAACAAACAAAAAACTTGTGTCAGTACTGTAAATTAATACTGAAAACAAGTAAGGAATTAATAACACAGTAAAGCAGGTGATATTTTACAGAGAGAATAACCGGAGAAATGTATTTAAATCGGTAGCACCCTGTCCTAGGTTCTTGACTGGCTCTAGTGGGGTAGGCTTCTAGATTACAAAATATGGCTTTTTTTCTAGACTCTGAGTACCCGAACTGTCATCACTGTCTACTGTGACAACAAGACATCGATTCGGGAGTATATGGCCCCTTATATCAGAGGCGTGTACCTCACATTATATAAGGGTGAAAAGCCTGGGTAGAATGCTTATGCATGAATGACAGATATATTACACACAAAACCTATCTTCATTCTTTCTAAAAATCCATACAATAATTATTAGATAAATTAAATTCAAATTACCATTCTAAATGTCGAAATGCCACGTAAAAGTAATTAATTAGGCCTAGCCCTCAAACTTCCCTAGCGGAGTCACCAAGCTATCGTGGCCATTTTTAAACCGGATGTGAAAATAGCTCGACGATTAGTTCTTTGAAAATTATGGTTTTTACCTTTTATTTACTTAATCTTGAAAAATTAGGTTTTTCATGTTAAATTAGATTTTCCTTTATTTAATCTTGAAAAACATTTTGGAGTCGTCACCGATCACTTTGGTAGACTGGGCACCATAAGAACAACCAGAGATTCATTCTTTAAAAATTCAGTTCAGAAGTCGGTTACGTGTGGGGATGGATTAGCACCCCACAAACGCCCATTATCGCTACCTTTTAATTTTACGTAACATTTTGGCATTTTTTAGAATAATAATTCGAATTTAATTTAACCATAATTATTAACTAGATTTTTATTCCAAATGGAGATATCCTTTTATAAGGAAATACATTTTTATCTGAATATGATATTAGAAGCATCCAGTTACTTTAAGGCACTTCGATTCATATTCAAAAATATATTTTCAACATAAAAGGTTTTCATGCGTGGTCAATTTATTTTCTTGTTAATTTTAAGTTCTAACTTAACAGGGCTCTGATTAATTGAATTGTTTAAAAACTATGAATATTATTAAATTTAGGGTATTTATGTGTAATCGCTAATTTTGCCCGGGATAGACCCATTTTTATTTTTGGTTATACAATAATGGGCTTATATATATATATATTACTACTCTATAAAAATATGTTATGGGCTTTGTTTAACTTTAACTAGTTTATATTATATATGTATGTGATTTTTATTACCCCCCCAAATAATAATCTTTATTGCTAAGTGATATGTATATATATGTGTGTGTTGCTATAATTTATTATGTTGTTATCCAATTAAAAACCCCATTGCTTTAAAGATAAATTCCAAAATGCAAGACTGTTGAGGCAAATGACCAACTTAGGTTGGCAAGAATAAAACCCAAAGTTGAAGGGGCGATACGGTGGAATTTACAGTAATTGGAGCATCTTCGTCTATAAAGCAACGAGATCTTTTGTAAATAAGTTCAGCCATGGCGGACAAAGATTTTGATTGTTGAGGAGGAGCAAGTGTAAGCAACAAAATTTTGGGGGCAAAATTTTGTTGGGCATGAAGATGAATCAAAGTCAATGATAGATACTTCCAGGACGGAACTCAACAGAGTTTGAGAGGATCAGTCTACAGTGAGGATCTAAAAAGTCACTTAGAGTAGGGGATACGGAATCTCTAAAGGTTGAACCCGAGTTTGAGATGAGTTACTCCACTAAATGACCTTAAGAGCTTCCTTGAAGATGAAGACTCGTGCAAGCGACCCCTAATTAGCATTTATTCATACATAGTTAGACATCCCTAGGTTAGGGGCATGCTAATTTATGCATCCATCATTTTATCTTTTTTGACAGATTTATGAAGATCTTAATCTGCAACTTTGCAATAGAAGAAGTAGATTTCAGCGAGATCTCAGTTTGTAACTTGCATAAAACCAAGCTAAGACTTTGATCCATGACTTCTTGAAAAATTGATCACAACAAAAATCGATAGTTTCCGACATGAAGAACTTATCCAACAAGGATCAAGGGCTTCCGTCAAAAAGAACCTATCCAGCAAAAATCACGGTAAGACCTCCAGTGCATGATAATCCAGACCATCAACAGCCTCAAATGCTTGACTCTTATTCTTCTGGGAATCAGGAAGACCCTCAGTGCATGATAAATCGGACTCTCAGTAAACCCTTCAGTGTTTGACTTTATCTTCGGCCATCAGTAAAACCTCCAGTGTTTGGTGAGCTAGGTTGTCTTTAAATCTTTCAGTTTTGGACCTTCATTTTCGGCCATCAGTAAAACCTTCAGTGCATGATGATCCGAACTTCACATGGAAGTGGAACAAAATTAGTGATTTTATTCTTTGCTCTATCCTTGTTAACACAAGAATGAGCAAAGAGGGGCAGCTGTAATCACTAATTTTGTCCGGGGTAGACTCGTTTTTATTTTTGTTTATACAATAATGGGCTTATATATATGTGTGTGTGTGTGTGTTACTACTCTATAAAAATATCTTATGGGCTTTGTTTAACTTTAACTATTTTATATTATATATGAATGTGATTTTTATTAAACCCCCCCAAAAAATAATAATATTGATTGCTAAGTGATATATATATGTTGCTATAATTTATTATGTTGTTATCCAATTAAAAACCGTTAAATATTATTAGTATAGTATATTATCTCCTTTATGTTATCTTATTATTATTGGTTTTCTTACTATCATTGTTATCTTTATTATTATTATTATATTTACCTTTATTGTTATATTATCTTATATTATATTATTATATTTAAACCAAAAAATACAAAAAATATATATAGAATAATCAATTTAGAATAAAGCCCACCCTATTTGTTTATTATAACAATCCAAACAAAATGATATATACATATATTATATCCAGTCCAATTTTAATTCAAACCCTAAACCCTAATCTGATAACCCTTTGGCTTCTTGCGCAACTTAACCTTCACCGTTAGATCAAATTTGATCTAACAGCCATGAAGCAACAAAGAATACCCCTTCAGCTGCTCATGCACCCCACGCGCGCGTGGAACTCACGCACGCCTTCTCGAATTCCTCTTGACCATCCAGATCTGCAATGCACCCACGTACTCGTCTTCTGCAGCAACCACCGTACTGGTCCTCTCCTCCAGCCATACACACATGTAACAGAGCAAAAATGTGATATCAACAGTAGTAGTACAAACAATTTTAGGGACAAACAAGCATTGGCAGATGATGTAGATGAATCGGGCCAAAAGAGAGCATATGTAACCAATAGAAATTTTAGTTTTATTTATTTATGCCTAAAGATTGTAATATTCGAGGGATATAAAAACGAAAACAAGTATTTGTAAACCCTAAGTTGAAAAGGGGGATTATTCAGAGCAATAGAAGCAGAAAATAGAGCCTCGATTTTTCAGAGGTATACATCGTCTTTATCCATTTCATTTTTGCATTTGAAAGCATAAAAACACCAAAAAAGAGTTAGGGTTTTCTTACCTTGGTAGCCGTTCGGCTTCCCCTATGCCTTCTCCCGGTGACAAGCCCGCTCTGGTTTCCTTTGGGAATGTGAGGGGTAAGTCGTTGTAAAGGGGAAATGGAGGTTTGATCGGCTTTGTTTTAAGGGTTTCAAGGTTTGGTTTCAGCCACTACTTTTACAAAGTCGACAGTCTTGGGGACTTCGTTTCAAAAAGTGAGTTCCAAATTTGGTTTAGGGTGAGAGATGAGTCTGTTTTGGGGTTTTTGGTTCGTCAGTCATCGGCCCCCGGAAAGTGACGACCGATGCGGTGAAGCCTGACGATTTCTGAGTTTTCTACGCCGGCGAGCGGCGGCGTTTATCCTTGATTCAGAGGATATGAGGTTTTTTAAGAAAGCTTTAAAAAATGATCTAATTTCTGGCTTTGAAATGTGTTTTATACCGTGTTTAAATTTCAAAATAGGATAATCTCATTTTAAATCCCTCTGCCCTGGCGTATTTGTGCGCGCAGCCCTTCTGCATGGGCAAATCGCAGCTTTGGTCCCTCTGTATGGGCAAATTACGCGCCCAAGCCACTCCGAGTTTTGAAATTACTTCCCCTATCCCTCCAACTTTCAAAAATGTTTCAATCTCGTCCCCTATTTCTCTTTTAATTCGTTCCTCAAAGTTTAATTTCATTCAATTTGGTCATTTTCCAGTGTTAAAACCTTATTTTTTTGGTTGCTTCTTTTCATGCATTTTAATTTAAATCTTGCATCTTTTTTGCTGTTAATTTCCAGCTTTTAATTCATGTTGTTAGTTATGTTCTTGCTTTATTTTGGTTGTGGA
Organism: Hibiscus mutabilis; assembly: GCA_019671005.1. NCBI lineage: Eukaryota > Viridiplantae > Streptophyta > Magnoliopsida > Malvales > Malvaceae > Hibiscus > Hibiscus mutabilis. The sequence goes on from CM033711.1 coordinate 81,329,579, forward strand.
TTTATATGCTTAATATGGCTTGACATATATGTTTGTTCTATGTTTAATATAACTTATAATATATAGTTCTCATATATATAATATATGTTATATGAAATATAATCTTTATGTATATAATATAATATAGTTCTTATGAATATAACATATAATATATATAGTATATATATAATATAGTTCTTTTGATAAAATATAATGTATGTTTTTTATATAATATAAGGTTTTTGATAATATTTATACAATATAAAGTTTTTTATAATATATATAATAGGTTTTTTAAATATATATAATACATAGCTTTTAAAACATGTAATATAATTTCAAATATATATAATGCTTTTTAAATATGTGTTATAACAAGTATATTTATAATATGTGGTTTTCGGGTCCTATTGTGCTTTGGGCTTAGAGTGTTAGCTTATATAGTTTAGGCTTTGCTTTGTTTTTGGGCTTTGGGCTTGCAAGGTAGTCTTAGGTTAATTAGTAAAAATTAACTTAATTAGTTTAAAATCGTGTGCTCGTCTCATAGGGACACGATCTTTAAATTAATTAGATTAATTTAGGGTTAGTTTTTTAGAGCCGTAATTAGACTTAAGGTTCAAATTAGTTTAGTGAATTTAAATTTACCCTTAGCTTATTGGGACAATTTTTAAATTCATTAACTTAATTAAACGCCTCTTAATTATCTTTTTAAGATAAAATTGATATTGAACCTAGATGGACATTTGAATTAAAATTCATGTTTGACTAATTTGATTCGTCTTAGATAGAATCCTTGGCTTATTAGGATTTTAGTCTAAAATTAATCCAATTAATTATCATGATACAAAATAATCCATAATTTATTAGGGTTTGCTAGTTTTTAGGGTTTAATTAATTTAGGATTAATATTAGACCAACCTAGAAAATAATTAGATCATTAATTGAACTTTCCATAATTTGGGCATTTTTAGATTAGAATTTTAGTGGGCCTTTTGTGTGTTTAATTTAAGCCCTTATGTGACATCCATATCAATTGTCATGCATATGACTCGTTTATTTTGAATTAATCTTTAAATCATAAAAAATGAGGTATTTATTAATTTCAATATTTGTGTCGCTTCAGTCCGAGCTTAAAGGATGTTGACCAAATATTTGAATTAATCCTTACCGTCCCAAGGTAAAATTAAAAACCGACAAATCATAACATCATACCTTAAATGCTCACATCATGCATAAGGGTGACGTACGAAATTCGAACCATATATTAACACGGTAGTCAGACTTATATGATTTCGGTTTAATCCGTGGTCTGATGTATCGTCGTTCTTATTAATTAAATGTCCGGTTAATTTGAACTCACCTATTTGGTAAAGCTCGTTCGATTAAAGTCAATTCTCAATTAAGTACGCTAAGTTAAATTCAATTTAAATTTCAACAATTTCCATCCTTTTAAAAGCAACAAACATTTTGGTACCGGTTTCCGGGCGTGGTGGGGTGCTAATCCTTCCCCACACGTAACCAACTCCCAAACCCTTTTAAATTGAATCTCTGGTTCTCTGGTGTTCAGCCTAACTTATCTAAGTGGTCGATGGTAACTCCAAATTTTTTATTGTTTTTTCAAAAGAATATGAATTTTCAAGAGAAATCCCTTTTTCAAAGAATGACTTGGGGGTAACCCGTAGCACCCGAAACTTAAAAGGAAAAAAAAGGTCGCTACATTATGAAAGAACACCCAATTGCTTCACCACTACTTATATTAAAACCCTAAATTGAACAATATTCTTAATTTAATTGGTGAATCTAATTATTTAAAGTTCTATTCTTAATTAAAGATTTAATTTAATTAACTAGGTTAATTATCATGTTCTAGGTTCAAATGAGTATCAAATGTTCTACTCAAAAGCCCTCTTGGGTAACATCTCATTGCAATAAGACACTATCCAACTTAGGACTTTAAAGCTTCTCTTTAAATACTCATTTATTTTCTATAATTGCCTCTCATATTTTATTTATTTAATTCCTACTAAAGAACATAGAAATTAAGGCTCTAATCATTTAATAAAACTAAGGTATTTATTAATTATTTAATAAATATACTACATGTTATACTTTAAAACATTCAACAATCATATAAGTTAAACAATTAAAATTTAATAATGAAATTGGAATTGAATTGAATGAAAAAACAAACCTTAAACTCTAATTTTATTATATTTAATGGCCAAAATGAATTACACATTAAAGCTCCATAGACCAAAAAGGTAATTAAACTCTTTTTTAAAGGCGCAGATCTTGGGTCGACCCAGATAAAGGTTTGCGAATCTTGGGTTGACCTAGTGCCAAAACGGCACTGTTTCACTCGGCTATAAAAGCCCCTCGCTGAGCCAACTCGGCCATTTGGTCTAATCCCTCTCTCTCCCTCAAGATTCTCTCAACCTAAACAACTAAAACCCAGAAAAAAAATCCAAAATAGATCAAAACATCAATGTTCATCACAAAACCGAGCCTTGTTCTTCATCTTTTAACCCTTTGATTCCGAAAAACACCAAACTTCATGAAATTTTATGTTTTTTAAGATTAAACATCAAACCCTTTTTTATATTCATCTTAGTTCATCATGAACATGATGAACATCAAAATCCCGGCCATAGCCAGCCCTCATCACCGCCACCTCAATCCATCACCGCTTCAATCTGGCAACCATTTTCGGTTCGTCAGCTATCACGATTCAGATCCCGACCATCGCAGGCGGCGTTAGGTTTCTTTGCAACATTTATGATCATCTTTCTCACTTCTTCGATAATCGCTGCAACTCTGGCCACTGTTTGGTTTCAGACGGCCGCCGCGCATGAACCTTAAAATACCCAAAACTTCTAATTTTCACTCTGATTCAACCTAAACTATCCGATCCGACAGGATCACCCGACTTCCCCCTAGATCTACCCATAACTGCTCATTTTCAATTTCGACAAGGCTTAAATCCTTTTCAATAAAGTTCCCAACCAGAAAAACGGCAACACTAAAGATAAGCTTGACGACTCTTTGTTTAACCTTTAAGCTACTGTTTTTAAATGCTTATTTGTTTGAACTGACTTTTCTATGTTTTAATCTCATGAAAAGTAAAAGATAAGGTAGAATTGTACCTTTCGATGATGTTTCGATGTTTCGGTCGTCGTCTCCAATGTCCCCTGGTCTCCCCAGCGACTCTTCGTCTACAGGTATACTCTTCTCTATCCTTTTTAATTTTGGCAATTACTGTGTAATAATTACTCCGTGATTAATGCATTTTCTCTCTTCTGTGGTATTTATAACTAATGCAGATGATGACATAAGGGGAAAAGGCTTAAACGGGCCACTCATAGGATGACACGTAGCCAATCTGGCGGGCTGAAGAAGCACGTGTGTGCTAGTTTGGGTCTCTTTATCCTAAAATGGGTGTATTGGAAGGGAATAAATGTTTTAGAATGTGTTTTTTTGGGCTTATTGAGTGTAAATGGATATTATTATTATATTTTGGGCATTTGGGTATGATAGTAAATGTTTATTATTTATTTTGGACCGCTTTATTTATTTATAAGTGATTTATTTATTTATTTGCCTACTTATCATATAATATACCCGGTTAAAATTTGGGTATTACATACATAATAAGTGTTTTTATATAATAATTGGTTGTGTATAGTATATAATATATGTTTTATCTGATATAAGTATAATATGCCTTTAATATATGCATATTATATATTTTTTATAGTATATAGTATATGGTTTCGATATGTATATTATACATATGTTTCATTTTATATAGTAGATGATATGTAGCTTTTATAATATATATATATATATATAAATGTCGTACTGCCAAGGACAAACTATGTTTTTTTATATATATAAATGCATATATATATATATATGTATGTATATATATATATATATGTATAGTACCTTATTATATGTATTCATATAATATAGTGTTTTAATATGTGATATTTGGATCTTCTTTTTGTTCATTTATTTCATGCCTTCGTTTATATTTGTCTTGTTTATGCTTATTTGCCATGTTTTGTTGCATCTGGAATATAAATTGCTAATGCGGTACCCTTTTATTCGATAGTAAACGTGGCTAGTACCAGTCGTAGTGGTGGTGGTCTTTCGTTTATTCTCGAATAATGGGGCCCTTAAAATTTACTTGCATGTATAACCAAATTTTGATTTAATCGTCACTTTAACTTGCAAAATTCAATATTAATAAAGCGATAATTGGTTTGATACCAAGTTTGGGCGTGGTGGGGGTACGAAACCTTCCCCACTCGTAACTGACTCTCGAACCCATTCGAATCTCTAGTTTTATTTTCTGGTGTCTGGTCTACCTGAGCCAAGTGATCGGTGGCGACTCCAAGTTTTTTTAATTCCAAATATGTTTTTAAAGAAATTTCCCCTTTAAATAAATATTTTCAAGAAAAGCGAAAAACCTCAACATCCTCGAATTTTTATAAAACATAGCTACAGCATGGCGACTCCGTTGGGGACATGAAATTTTTGTTTTTATAAAAAAATAGTTAGGCCCAAAAAACAATTACTACTTTATTAATATCGAAATTTGCAAGTTAAAGTGACAATTAAGTTGATATTTGTTTATAAATGTGAGTTTATTTCAACGTATTTAAAATTTGACATATAAACCCGTTATTTTAAGTGGGGGAAACGCCAGTGCTTTCGTGGGGATATCATTCCTCCGTATGGGCCTAGTGAGTACCATCAAATCTCGAGTACCCTATGTTTTCGTGGGAATATCGTTTCCCCGTATGAACATAATGAATGGGTCCCCCCAAATTGAACTCGATTGAGATGAGCCTATAATGGGTGATGATCGGGGACCTTGCTACCCTTAGTAGGGGACAACGAGGCAGTTCGTATACCCTCCTAGCACCAAAATTGCATTTAAAAAACATAGAAAGCCCACCCCTCATAGAGCCATGCGGATAACCTATGTGTTTTAGACGGGATGCAAATAAGGTTGTTTTATCTGATGCTATGTTTGTTTAATTTTCATTTTTTTCATTTATTTATTTTATCTGATACTAATTTGTTTCTTTTTTTTTCATTTTTTGTCGCATCTACATCGCATGATATAAAGGTGTTGATTCAAAGTTGGTTGTCCCGATTAGAAATCTTTCATAATGAATGGGAAGAGTGTCAAGAAAGAGGAAGACAACATGAGTGTCCGACATTGATCCGAAGTCATTCTTTCGAAGACACTTGGTGATGAAGAAATGGATTGAGGTGTTTAAGGATCGAGATCAGTTCAAGATCACAGCCATGAACCAAACTCAAGAAATGGCCAGACACGTGATGATGTTAGCCGCGGAAGCAAGAACCCTTTGCCCCTACATCAACTTAAAGATAGAAAAAGGATCGAGATTCTTGAAGCCATCAAAGAGTTGGGAGTTAGGGCCGAAGCTTATTTGTAGGAATTTATTTTATCAACTTTGTGTTGAGAACCTTTCTCAATTTGATGAAAAATATTCTATGGTGATCATCTATAGAATAACCGCCTTTATTTGCATACATTATAGTATTTTATTTTATTTTACCATCTGTCTCATGCATTTCATAGCACATATATCATGCATTAATTAATAAAGCAAGGAAATTAATTGTTGAGGTTCCGTGGCAGAATTCTTAAGTAATCAAAGATTCTGCATCCACACTTTACCCGACAGCAGAAAAGGTAAATGGAAGAGAGTTTTGCTAAGTTGGAGGCCGATTTGAGGGGGCAGTTGGAATGTGCTCAACAAGATTTGAGGGACACCATAATTAAATCCCAACAAGACATGATGAAAGAACTATCCGAGTTGATCGGACTTAAGCAAGCGGAATACCTACGAGGGAAAAGATCCGTTGAAAACCCTAGTCAAAACACGGGAGACCCCTCAAATTCCCCCGTTTTCATCACTAGCACCCCTAGGCCTCCGCAAGGGGTGGCTACTCAAGGTTATGGGACAACATCGCATCAAGCGGGTGCCCCTACCCATGCTCCACCGGGTTTAATTTTTAGTCAAGAGGAAAATGTCGGGGATAGTGTCCCAGATTTAGATGAGTTGGAGAAATTGAACAATGTCAAGTCTTGAAGCAACTAGAAGAGATACGGAAGGACCTTGAAGAGAAATTTTAAACAAAAGAAGAAGAAAATGGGTTATATGGAACGAGTGCTAGAGATCTCAGTTTGGTTCCAGATTTGGAAATTCTACCAAAGTTTAAGACACTAGAGTTTGAGAAGTTTTATGGGACTACTTTCCCTACTGTCCACATAACCATGTTTTTTAAAAAGATGATGGGTTTTATCGACCATGAGAAGTTGCTAACTCATTATTTTTAAGACAGCCTAGCGGGGCCTATCGTGAAGTGGTACAATCAGTTAACCCGTACTCAAATTAGGTCATGAAAAGATTTGGCCAAGGCTTTCACGGATTAGTACAAACACATAATAGATATGGTCCTAAACCGAATCATGCTACAAGGTTTAGAGCAAAGGCACAATGAGAGCCTTCGTGAGTACGCCCAGTGTTGACGAGTGTGGTAGCACAAGTACAACCTCCACTTCGTGAAAGTGATATTTCTTCCATGTTCGTGGATACTTTGAAGGGGACGCTCTATGACCGCATGATAAGTAACTATATCGGTAATTTTTTAGATATGGTTATGACCAGCGAACGCATCGAGGTAGCTATCAAGAATGGTAGAATTGATGGAGGAGAAAATGCTCGAAAGAAATTCAAGAAGAGGGATCATGAGGTGAACAACACAAGTACCTGCAAGGCTCCTAAGCACATCACAATCTTATCACCTCAAGCCAAAATCGAGAATGCGCAAAGCTCGAATAGAAGAGAAGCTAGGGCTCCCAAGAAGAAGAATGAGAAGATTTCTTTAACCCATCTACCAATTTCATACAATGAGTTATACTCACAACTATACAAGGCTAATTTGGTTTGACCTTATTATGTTACTCCCTTTCAACCACCTTATCCTCCACGGTATGATGAAAAGGCACAATGTGAGTACCATGCCGGAGTACTAGGGCACACCATAGAGAATTGTATGCCATTTAAGAAAGTCATGCAAAACGTGATCAAGAATGTGATCATAGAGTACGAGGGACCCAACGGCTAATCTACTTTCAAATCATTGAGGTCAGGGTGTGAATACCCTTGAAAAGGTGGATGCTAAGAGAGTAAAGATGGAGGTATCGGAAATCAAGTCCCCTATAAGTTGGGTGTTCAAACAGCTATGCATGGTGGGTTTGTTCGAGAATGGCATGAAGACAGTGCATGATGGGCATGGGTCATTTTGTGAGTACCATCAGAGTGAGGGACATGAGATTCAGTGTTGTTCAGAGTTCAAGCAGTTGGTTCAAGAATCGATGGATAATAAGGAGATTTAGTTCTTCAAGAAAGTTTAAAGAGTTATGATGAACGACCAATTTCACGGTGGTTGAGAGTTTTAATGCATCCATGTTTCTTTTATGTTTATTGATGACTTGTTTCCATTTTCTTGCATTTTAATTTTTCTTTTGAAGTAATGTGTGGAATCAAATTTGCTATCATTTGCCCGAAAATAGCAAAGATCTTTTTTGTAATGGCCCATGTTGTTTAGGGATTATCATTTCAATGAAATGATGCTTTTTTTAAATGACCTTAAAATCAAGAACACATATATGTATATCCCTTCTTACCCTCGTAGGTCCCTAGATATCACGTGCATGATGTGAAACTGATGCAAAGATCAATAGAATGTTGTGATAACGACGAGGTGCGATTTCTTACTCAGCCTACTCGGGTTAGTAAAGTGTGAAAAGAAAGACTACTACTCATTTGAGATGTTCGATGATGAAAGAAAAATCTCCAAAATTCATAAAAGAATGTGAAGTGAACTAGGCAAGTTTAACCAAGTGAATTTGCTTGAAATTGAAGTCCGAAGCGTAGTCTTCCATGCCCTAATAAAAATGCATGGATTGTAACTAGCTCCCAAAATATAAAAGAATATAAGATCCAAAAAATGAAAAATTAAAATGACAAAATGAAAAAAAATGAAAGATGGAAATGAATGAATGAACAATCGAATAAGCCGAGCACTCTAATAGAGCTGTGGGGTGAAAAATATAATAAGGAGCTATGCTCCACCTGTATAATACCCTGGCGTCAGAGATGTATCTTTGAAGACATGTGTAATAATAATATAGTAATGGTTAGCTGCAATCAAGAGCACACACATGCACTTAGAATTTTATTCTTAGAATGATATTTTTGCACTCTACCGGTTAAACAAGTCTGGTAAGCTTGAACACATTTATAAAGTGGGAAAATGAGAACCAAAAGGAGTAGTTTTTGAACAGATCAAGCGATACGGTAATCATAAAGATGAACCAAGCAATATGTGAAGAAATTCACAACTTCTAAATATCGCCACAACAGTCAGTGACTACATAGACACAAGTTATTCTTAAAATGATCACCGAAGGGTTGAATCTGACGCACTCTTGCATTCGATATCCAGGGTATCCTATTATTTTTTGTGATTTTGGTTTGATAGGACTTGTATATTAATCCAAAAGCATTATCATTAAAATGTTGATCAGCAATCAGCATGTATAAACAAAAAGATTTCTTTGCATTACTTCTGGGATAAAGTTTAGAATGCAAGGTCGTGGATACAAATGATCGACCTAATATGAAGGAATAATATACCAGTGGTTATGGTGAGAATAATAGAAATATTTCATATGCTAGGCAGTTTAGAGACTTAACTCAAGTTTCTATCGAAATATTTTGATTGATTCAGAGAAATGAAGAATGAACTTTAATGAGCTTAAGAGAAAAGTTTAGGGACTTGGGGGCATGTGTTCACCCCAATGTTGAGTTAAAAAAACTTGTCATGAAGAGGTAAGGACAATTTAATAGTCGAACCCAGGTTGAGTGGGGCAATGTTACAAGAAAGAACACTATGAGAAGTGTTATATTCTGTTCTAACAAGTGAATGTTAGTAGTCCTCTTTCAAGATGAGACAAAGGATGAAGATTCGGCAAAGGCAAAAAGCCAAAAGAGATCAAGAAGAATAAGAAAGTAATGAGAAGGTCAAGATCGACCGACCTGAAAAGTAAAAGTGTTCAAGCAATTTTGAGATATCGCAATTCATGCACCATATGTAGTTAGACATCCCTAGGTTAGGAGAATGTTAACTCATACCATAAAATCGTTTTATCTATTTTGAAATGTATTCGAGGGTTAGAAAAGGATTTCGAACCATGACTTTGTTCTTGAAGGAGCAAAGCTCGGTAAGATTAAAGAGTTCCTAATTAGAAGAACTCGCTCAATAGAGATTAAAGAGTTCCTAATAAGAAGAACTCGCTCAATAAAGATTGGGGCGTTTCTAATGAGAAGAACTCGCTCGGCAAAGATGAAATAGTTTATAAAGAGAAGAGTTGTTTCAACCTCCGAATTAACCTTTGTGGGAAGGCAAAAAGTTTATTATGAGAAGAACTTGTTCATGTTTTCCATAAGAAAACCGAAGAATTCATAATGAAAAGAAATTTTCGAGAATAATAGAGAGTTCATAATGAGAAGAATTGTTCATGCTTCAACATTTTTGAAAAATGAAGAAATTCGTAATGAGAAGAACAGCTTCAAACTCCACACTTTGACAAAAAAATTGAAGAAATTCATAATGAGAATAACAACTTCAAGCTTCAGCAACTTTGGTGAAGGAATGAGGAATTTTGTAATGAGAATAACAGATTCAGACCTCGGAGGATGAAGAATTTCGTAATGAGAAGAACAACTTCAGACTCTAAATTTTGGCGAAAGAGTGAAAAGTTCATAATGAGAATAACTTGAAGCTTTGAAAGGCTAAGTGGGATAAAATTAGTGTTATTAGTCTTTGCTCTATCCTTGTTTCACTAGAATGAGAAAAGAGGGGCAGCTGTAGACACTAATTTTATCCGAGTTTTGTAAACCCATTTTTATTTCATTTAGTTATTCATTTTATATATCGTCTTAGTAGTAGCAGTAGCAGTATAGGTAGCAGTAGCAGTAGTAGCAGCAGCAGCAGCAGTAGTAGTAGTAGTAGTAGTAGCAGTAATAGAAACAGTAGCAGCAATAGTAGTAGTAGTAGTAGTAGCAGTAGTAGCAGCAGTAGCAGCAGTAGTTGCAGTTAAACTGAAAAAACAAATATATATATGCTAATTATTTTAGAATAGAAGCCTAATTTATTTTAATATAGTCCATTACATTTGAAAAACCCAAATATATATTACATATGTACATATGGCCCAATTGGCACAAATACTAAAAACTCTAATTAACCTTAATCTGTTTTATTCCTTGCGCAACCGCATTCTCACCGTTAGATCTGGTAATCCCCTTGGCCTTCTTCGAGGCCATGCATGGTGAATCGGTGATGGACTAAGGGTTTTGTTTGTTTTAAAAAAGGGGTTTTTGATTTTAAAAAAAGGTTTTCAGATTTGTTTTCTGCTTAAAAATGGGGCTTTATTGTTCTTTTAAAAGATTTGAGGTTGGATCTGGATTTAGAGTGAGAAGAGGAGTCGTTTTAGTTTATTTTAGGTTTGTCGGCCGCCGGCGAGCGACGTGACAGAGAGACAACTGATTTTTAGAAAACACGGTAGTGTCATCCATTAATTTTAGAGAAAATGGTGGGTATGTGTTTTGTTTTTAAAAAAATGCAAAAGAGGGTCTGAGTTGTTTTAAGGTTGGATTTTGTACTACTGCGAACTTTAAAAAATGGCTATTAGCATTTTAAAACCCTCCGCCTCCCCTTATTCACACATGCGGCCCTTCCGCGTTTCAAAACAACGGCCATGGTCCCTAGAGTTCAAATTTGTTTTGCAATTTCGTCCATTTTCAAGTCTAATTTGATTTTAAGTGGCTAAATACCCTTTTGGGTTCTTGGTGTCTCAGATTTATTTTATTTTAGTTCCGAACCTAATGGTGAAACCATTTGTTTATCCTCTGGTTATTCATGCATATTTATTTTCTACCATATTCTTTTATTTCCTTTAATTTTCAATCCTTTGTTGTTGATGCTTAGTATTCTTGCCATGTTATGATATATATATATATATATATATATATATATATATATATTAGTACATTATATGTGTTTTTTATATAATATATGGTTGTGTATAGTATATAATATATGTTTTATATGATATAAATATAAATATAATATGGCTTTGATATATACATATTATATATATTTCTTTATAATATATAGTATATGGTTTCGATACGTACATTATACATATGTTTCCATTTATATAGTAGATGATATGTAGTTTTTATAATATATATAAATGTGGTACTGCCGAGGACAAACTATGTTATATAGAGAGAGAAAGAGAACCTTATTATATGTATATAATATAGTTTTCATATAATATAGTGTTTTAATATGTGACATTTGGATCTTCTTTTTGTTTATTTATTTCATGCCTTCGTTTATATTTGTCTTGTTTATGCTTATTTGCCGTGTTTTGTTGCATCGGGAATATAAATTGCTAATGCAGTGCTCTTTTATTCGAGAGTAAACTTGGCTAATACTCGTTGTAGTGGTGGTGGTCTTTCGTTTATTCTCGAATAACGGGGCCCTTAAAATTACTCGCATGTATAACCAAATTTTGATTTAATGTCACTTTAACTCGCAAAATTCAATATTAATAAAGCAGTAATTGGTTTGATACCAAGTTTGGGCGTGGTGGGTGCGGTCTACCTAACCCAAGTGACAGGTGGCGACTCTAAGTTTTTTTAATTCCAAATATATTTTTTTTTAAAATTCCTCTTTTAAATAAATATTTTTAAGAAAAGCGAAAAACCTCAACACCCTCGAATTTAAAAAAAAAACGTTGCTACAATAACGATTCAACCAAAAGTTATCTTCGGTGATTATCGACACCTATTAATACCAGAATATCAACCCGGGCTCAAATCAAGGAAAAATAAACATATTAATTAAATAACAACTAACGAGAGAAACGACGTCAAATTTAACTCTAAAAAAGAGAGAGAGAAACATAGTATAAGAATGTGGCATAAAGCACAGAAAGTATGCTACAAGAATAAAAAAACATCTACCATTTCTAAAAGGAAAAAACTTTGATACACATGCCGTGTAAACTTTAGTCGCATGCCTTTTAGTTTTAGACGTTAGGGTTTTAGTTTAGGGTTTAAAGTTTAGGGGTTTAGGTTGTAGGGTTTAGAATTTAAGGTTAGTGTTTAGAATTTAAGGTATAATGTTTAGGGTTTAGGGTTTAATTTTTAGGGTTAGGTTAGAAATTTAGAATTTGAGTTTTTATAGTGTAAATACACATGCTTGTATGAAATTAATTTTACACAGCCTGTATATCAAAGTTTTACCCTTTCTAAAATACTTATTAAACCAAATCCTGGAAAAACAAAATATGCAAAAAAAAAAACTAAAAAGATGAAAAAGGAGAGGAGAGAAGACGAAGAAGAACAAAACAAAGGTTATGCAGAGTATAGATGACAGCCGCTTGACAAAAATCGAGCGTTATTCTTCTAAGTTATCAGAAAAAAAACTCAAACAAAAGAAAAGACAAAGTATACAAGGTGAGATTAGTTAAAAAAATTAAATATTTTTGCGTGATAACATGATAATATTTATTCAGCTTTTTTAGTTTTTTATTAAGACACAAATATAATATTTGAACCCGAGTCACCTGAATAAAATACGTCATTCTTTATCATTAAAATTACTTCAGATTCGATTAAAAGTTTATTTTATGACAAATATATTTCTATATTTATTTTTACGAGCCATGAAAATTAATTATTTCATATTTGTAATAATGGTTTCCAAACATAAAATCTATCTTTGAGAATATAATACTATCAATAATTATGGGTGAATTAATTGAAAGTATGATGAAGAAGAAAAAGACGAAAATTTTCTCAAACCACGTTCCTTACCTACCCTGTGACTATGGGGACACCGGAATTAATGTGTAAGTTCAGTGGAGCAACGAAGCTCCTTATAGAGTCAATAGTCAATAGTCAATATCAACCCCATGATATATTCTATACAAGCACGTTGCGTTACATCAGCATGACGGAATTGTGGAGTTATGTGGTCCAGCACCAAGTCATCAATATCAGTCACTCGGATGTTAAATTTATCTTCTCATCAACAATTTGTTAAGATTCAGTAGTTTTCTGGTTAAAAGAAAAATGCAGTCGAAAATGGTTCAAATACTTCAAGGACCATCAACCAAAAGGAGGCAACTTTTAGCAGGCGTTACATCTGGAAATTTACCATTTTCTCTTGTATGGTTCAAAGAAGGGAAGTTTAGTTAAATCGACTCTGTTTAGGGGTATAAATGAACCGAGCTTGAATGAACAAGATTATGTTCATGTTCGTTTGTTTATTTTTAAAGGTGTTCATGTTCGGTTCGCGTTTGTTTAAATTTTTAACATTGTATTCTTGTTCATTTGTTTATTTTTGAAGGTGTTCGTGTTCGTTTGTTTAGTATTCACAAATGTGTTCATTTAAGTGTTCAAGAAAGTGTTTGTTTATTCGTTCGCGAACATATTCATTTTTATGTTCAGAAATGTTAACTAAATTAATAATAAATAAAATAAAATCAACAAAATAAAGCTTACATTTCAATATAAACTTATATAACATCATTAGCAACAACAGTAGTATTTAGATACATCCACAACATTTTCATCCTATAAACGAGCTTGTTCGTGAATATAAACGAATTGAACACACATTTGTTCGTGTTCGTTCGTTTATTAAACGAACATAAAAGTTTTGTTCATACTCATTTATTTAACTAAGTAAACAAACATAAACGAACGATTCGTAGAAAGCTTTGTTCATTTTAACCCATAACAATGTTTTTCATTTACAATACTCAACCTAACACATTTGTCCTCTATGGATAACTAAACTTCCCTTCTTTGCATGCAGGTTAATTATAGTAATTAGGCCACTTGTTGGGATAAGGAGAGTGATGAAACAAAAGAGCAGAGACAAGTTCTCCGAAAGAACTAGGGTTTTGTTTCTATGTATGCTGTCAGCAGCTGGCACAATAATGGTGTGGTAGGTACAACCTAACATGGATGCTACCAAATTAACAATGAATATTGAAGCTCTCTTTGCTTCCTTCACTCCCTATTCTCGCTCTTCTTTTATGCTTCGCTGAGAGACTTTACCTACTCTTTCCATGTTCCTAAGGTTGCTCATTAATTGCACCAAAAAAAAGCATTACCTTTTCCAAATGAAAATAGCCAATAATGAACCATTGTCCATTGCCAGTACTGATATACAAAGCCAGAGGGCAACTACATATATTTAAAACTCATAAAACTACATGTATTATATGATTTTTCTATCAAATTGATGCACTTGAAGAGGGAAGGCTTATTCGCAGCTCAAGATTCAGTTCTGGAGACTTTTCTCCTTCTGGTTTGTTCTGGTTTATGCAAGTGAGCTCATGTTCGGTGATGGGTCGATGTTTTGTGGGGTCGATACCTTTGCTCAGTAGCTTCCTCCTTATGTGTGTGTTCCAGTGATTCTTGATCTCGTTATCTGTTCTTCCCGGTAACGTCGCTGCTATCTTCGACCACCTTTCAGCAACAAAGATAGCCCAATTTAGCTAAGGCCTGAGGCATGAATTTGAGGAGATAATATAAATAAAGATCCCTGAAACTTACTTGTTACCGAGAAGGCTATGTAACTTGATGATGAGGTCATTTTCTTCGTCGGTGAAGTTACCTCGCTTAACATCGGGTCTTAGATAGTTAATCCATCGGAGACGGCAACTCTTGCCGCAACGAAGAAGGCCGGCAGCTTTCGGTAGCGATCGCCAACAACCCTTGCCGTGAGCTTGGATGTAAGCTATTAAACGCTCGTCTTCCTCCCTAGCCCATGCTCCTTTGTTTGTGTGGCCTTTCTCGCAACAAGGGGTCCTTCCCATTTTGCTTCAAGTACTAAGACTTAGGCTCCACCAAACATTTTTGACAAATGGTTTTTTTATAGCGGAATAGAATTTATCTCCCCTTTTCGGTACTTGCAACACTACAAAAATTAGATTGAGGGTTTAAGATATAATATTTAAGATTTAAAATTTATGATTAATCTGTAGGGGTTAATTTATTTTTAGTATTAGGCATATATAGAGGTACCGAAAATAGACATGTGATTTTTGTTCTTTATAGTGTGGCTGGGAGACTTCTAATTACTTTTCGAAACAAAAAAATAGTAAATCAGAAATTTAGGTGCGTACAAGTGGCGGATACAAATATTTTGTGTAAGAGTCGGAGTGACATAAATATTCACAATAAATTTTCATTCATTTTCTTCCATATTAATTTAAGTCGTCACTTTGCTATTTTGTATTGCTGGTTATATTGGAGTAAAGGAGATGCATGCGGTTGGTGCAGTCGTAAAAGAAGCAAGAAACCCTAGTGATATGGTAGGATTTTTCTGGTACGGTCGGGTTGAAGTCAATAACTGCTCCTTAATGTAGGTTGGTAAAAAGCAAAGATGTAGCCTAAGGAGAACGCAAAGATGATATTAAAAAAAATAACATAAAAATATGGATATCACTATATTTTTAAAAATGAATAAATTATTTGTTCAAAAAACAAATAAATTATTATAATATTATAAAATATAAAAATACATTATAAATTAAATGAAGTAATATTTTATTGTTTACATTTTTTATTTTATAGTAAAACTAATTGCATTAAATGAAATAAAGTTTGGAGAAATTTAGAAAAACCACTTTGGTTTATGAAAATTCTCATTTGAAATTCATAGTAAATTTTAAATTTTCATATAGTATTATTTTTCACAAATAAGAAATTACATTAATTCTTAGGGTTTCTACAATTTATCCATAATTATTTTTGGGGATTTGATAGTCATATAAGTTTGATATATGTCAAATCAAGTGAAACCTCTAAACAAGAGTGGAATTCTTTCGATGTTTTTGCTCTTGGTTTATAATTTTATCTCCTCTTTCAATAAAAATAACTAAAAATCATTAGATAATGATTGAACACAATAATAGTAGATCTATATACAATCCTCTATCGCTCCGTTTGCGAATAGTCATTGAATAAATTCTATAAATAATTTTGTATATAAAATATTTTATTCACCCATATTTTAAGTTTAACTTTAACACTCCAAAAGTTACGGTGTTGGATTTTTTACATGTATTGATTTTTTAAATTTAAATATCTATCATCAAGTTTATAATAATAATAATAATAATAATAATAATAATAATAATGGACTAAAATGAGCTACGATATTGTTTTAGAGAAGGAAATGTCAAAAATAGAAGTATTGGACTTATTTGCTAAGTTTTAACGTTTGAATGAAAATTATAATTTATGAAAGTGAATTAATTTTGGACCAATACGGAATTTTTGTTCTTTTATGTCAATATAATTTTATAGAATTATTGGATACAAGATTAATGACATGAAAAAGCAAAATTTTAATATTTTTGTTTTTATTATATTTTAATTTTTATGTGATTTTATAAAAGAATAAGAATGAAAGTAACGAAATTATTTTTCTCATCGGTCTGTTCATCTTCTTCACTCATACGTAAGTTTTAAAAGTAAGAATGGACGTAATAGGAAATATCATGTCATTTCTGGTACTCTTATTTATGTCTTACACTAAAAAATCAGGTTTAAGATTAAAATTTAAAATTGTGGCTTAGGGAATTTGAGGTAGAGTGTATTTTTAGGGTTTAGAGTTTAAGGTTTAGGATTTAGAATTTAGGGTTACGACCTAGAATTTAAATTTTTAGTGTTGGGGCATAGGGAGTGACAAAGAATTTTTTGTTCGAACATACATAGTGGGGAGAAACTCTAACCTTTTAAAATTAAGTTAAATTAATTTTTTTTCTCTTTCAATCTTAAGATTAAATATTTAATAAATCTCTTTTACTTTAAATTTAAACAATTGATGAGATCTATAATTAATCGAGTAGTTAAGGATGTCGACATTTGTCTAGAAAACGTAATTATGTGAAATTTGATTTCTGATAATTTTTCATCAATTGAAATAAGTTTCTCATCATTTTTAATCTAATCTGTTCATTAGTTAAAATGTGTTTGGTAATTAAGAAAAGAGGAAACAAGAGAAGAGTAGGTTTTGGAATTTACAAAGAAGAATGAGAAATTTATTACATCCAAGTTTAAATTATATTTTTATTTGAGCATTAAGAAACTTCAATATAAAAGTAAGGACCCATGTTGCATATGTTATGTTTCAAGTTTACAGGAGGACTGTCCAAAGATGATCTTCTAAAGCAAAGACAAATCAGTAGGTTTTGATACTTTGGATTATAGATAATATATTTGTATGAGTACTTAATGTTTGATTAGGACTTGTGATTAGCTCATACGATCTATGTCGATTCTCGGTGTTGGAATTTGAGAAAGTAAATTATAATAATCAAAATAAGACTCGTGAATATTGTCTTAGTGTAAATTCTACCATATTATTTTCAGACTATCAAAAATAAACCTCATAAATCATTGTTACTCTAATGCAAATATGATGAAAAAGTTTAATTTTTTAATACTTTATAATTTTTTTAATAATTTATCATTTATATATAATTTTTTTAATTTAATATTTTTATTTTTAAAATTTTTAGTAGTGTTTTTATTTTTAGCATTTTTTAATGTTTTAGTTTTTTTAATATTTAATGATTTCAATATTTTAAATTTATAATAATTTTAATTTTTTTACTTAAAGATTAAATAAACTCTCATACATTTTAAAAAATAATTAAACTATTAATTTTTTATAAAAAAATTGAATTAAGCCTCTTTGTCACGTCATCATTCATAATAGATTATCACATCAACATCATGTAACGTCAGCACTAGAACAGTTAACCACACTTTCCATTGGTTAAAGGGAAACATTATTTTTCTCTCAATTTGAGGGCTACATTACATCGGATGCTAAATAATTTCAGGGGTCATATTGATATTTTTTCAAAACTATGAGGGCTTCAAGAACCAATAAACCAAGCACAAGGCCAAAAATATATTGATTTATATGAAAAGAAGAAGAAATTTAAGGGTGAAAAGGGGAATATCCCTCTCTAGTTTCGCTACAAGTAAATTATTGTAAGATTTCAAACGGCTAGTACGCAGAACGGTAACCTCAACGGTCGAAAATTTCAAATATTTTTCTTCAAAAACCTCTCTAAATCACCCCCTTGCTTCACTCTTCTCTAAAAGCGCTCTCTTCAGTCTTCACTCTTCTCCAAACCATCGTCCTTTTCCCCTTTTAACTTTCCGCGAATCATTCTCTACCGTCGATCATCACGGCAAAAGCCAAGTTCCTTAGGGTTTAGGCGAAGAAAACTGGTTTTTGAAGATGATGCAAGATGTGTGGAATGCTCCTCCTGGAGTCAGGCCTTCTAAATCGGCACCTACTTCTCCGGCGAAGCCTCTCTGGGTTTTGAGAACTCGTTCCGAATCCTTCCATGCAATCCACAAAGTCCCAGTTGGTGATACCCCTTATGTTAGAGCCAAGAATGTTCAAGTAAGCATTCTGGGTCCTTTTTCAAATTGTTTGTAATATACTCAAAACTTGATTTTGTTTGTGTTTCATTTTATGGTATTTATTGTGTGTGTACTTTTTTTTATTGATTCAGTTGGTAGAAAAAGATCCAGAGAGGGCGATTCCTCTGTTCTGGGCAGCCATTAATGCAGGGGATAGAGTGGATAGTGCTCTGAAAGATATGGCTATTGTTATGAAGCAGCAAAATAGAGCTGAGGAAGCCATAGAAGCTATCAAATCGCTGCGTAGTAGATGCTCAGATCAAGCCCAGGAATCTCTCGATAACATTCTATTGGATCTCTACAAGGTCTGTTTAGAAACATAAATTCAAAAATTATATCAAGCTTCATTGTTCTTTACTGTTGGCTGACTTGATTTGTTTGATTGGTTGTTAATGGTTGTAATTCTACAGAGATGTGGAAGATTGGATGACCAAGTAGCATTGTTGAAGCACAAGTTGTATTTGATTCAACAAGGGCTGGCTTTCAACGGGAAGCGCACCAAAACAGCCAGATCTCAAGGAAAGAAGTTCCAGGTCTCTGTGGAACAAGAAGCAACTCGGTTGCTGGTAAGACTTCTTTGAAGTTACAATTGTTTATTATTGTTCCTTGATATGGGATTTTTGTAATTTTGGAAGTTTTAATCTTTTGGTACTATTTCAGGGAAACTTGGGATGGGCATTGATGCAGCAAAACAATCATGTCGAAGCAGAAGATGCGTATCGGCGGGCACTTTCGATTGCTCCTGATAATAACAAGATGTGTAATCTGGGTATTTGTTTGATGAAGCAAGGTAGAATAACTGAGGCTAAAGAAACCTTGCGAAGAGTGAAACCGGCTGTAGCCGATGGACCAAGAGGGGTTGATTCACATCTCAAGGCCTATGAGAGGGCACAACAGATGCTCAAGGACCTCGAGTCAGAGATGATGAATAAGGGAGTCGATCGGGTCGAACAAAGCCGGCTCTTCGATGCCTTCCTTGGTTCTTCATGGATTTGGCAGCCTCAGCCTTGCAGGGATACCATCAGTTTGCCTGCAGCAAAAGCAGTGAAATCATTGGCTCATGATGATTTTGCTGATGAGAACATCAATTCCAATATAATGGCAAACCAGATGGTGATTCCTCAGCAAAAAAGTGCAAAAACAGTTGCTTTTAACATCGATGCACCGCCATTCTATTCATCAAAATTTGTGAAGGACCCTGTCGCTGGGAATCAACTGCATGAGACCCTTAAAAGAACAAGGTCTGGGAACTCTGCTAACTCCATGAGAGTGAATGAAATGGTGGCAGACTACTACACCAAGCTTTTATCTGCTGATATGGAGAAACCTGAGATTAAGACCAGAAGGCTCTCCCCTTCATCCGAAGAGAAAGGAGACAAATTTGCAGATTTTTTACCCGATAGCAACGATTTCGAAGAGGCTATCATTGCTGCAGTTCTTGGCCCAGCAAATGAACCAGGGAAGGGGGCTGAAACCCCAAAGATCTTTCCAAAGAAAATTGACAAGAGGCTTAAGGTTTTCCAAGATATTACTCTTTCTCTGAGTCCTATAGCCTGACATTAACCTGGTATTGTTAACTATCTTAATCTAATCTAGGTTCTTAAATTGTTCTGTTATGTTGGAGATGAACTTGTTCTCCGAATTCCCATAGAAGAAGGGGTAGCAGTATCAGTATGCATTCATATGATCTATTTATTTGTTACACATCCATCAAAATAAATAATAATTTCATCTCAGCACTTTCACAATTGAAAAGTAGTTTTTTTTTCTTTATTCCTTGTGTTCCAAATGGAATTATTTTAATTTATCAGTTCCATTTACATATATGAATGTTTACAGTAGTTGTATTTGTAACAAAGATTCACTCAAAGAATCTCCTGTGAACTTCATAATAGTCAAGGAATCTCCCGCGAACTTCATAATAGTGACTCAGGATTGCCACAGTTGCTGTTACAAGAATTCCCACGGCAAACTTCAAAGCTAACCTTGATGGCGAAATGAAGCCTAGCTCGGACAGTTTCTTGTGGGAGGCTGCATAATCTCTGAAGAAAGCATCCTCATCCTGTATCAATTAAAAGAATTCTCAATTCCATGTTAATAATCAGACAATGAAACAAGTAAAATTCTGGTTCAACTTCAACTACTGACGAACCTTCGCGTAGAGCTCAACATAGCGGAGGAATTTGGGATCCTCTACTAGAGCCTTGTCCGTCGGAAGTTTCAACAGATCGGGATCTGACTGATTCTCCGGTAGTAATTCCCTGGTTACAAACAGGATAATGTTAGCTGAATTTACATATACAACTTTGGT
Source organism: Hibiscus mutabilis (assembly GCA_019671005.1). Taxonomy (NCBI): domain Eukaryota; kingdom Viridiplantae; phylum Streptophyta; class Magnoliopsida; order Malvales; family Malvaceae; genus Hibiscus; species Hibiscus mutabilis. The sequence continues at coordinate 81,350,519 of CM033711.1, forward strand.
GTGTGTCAAGTAATAGCTTACTTGAAGTATGAATTGTCAAACTTCAAAGGATCCTTTGTCCATGCACCCTCAAAACCTGATCTTTCAGCATGTGCTCTTCCCTGGAAAAAAAATTTTGGTTTGTTAACTAATAATTACAACTTATTTAAAAAGCTTTTGCTGGATTCACAATGAACTGCATAAACAAAGTACCAATGTATGCCCCCCTGAAAGAGCCACAATGTCCTTGTCAGACAGGCCCATCCTATAAAAGATGTCCCTCAAATGTTTTGCACCTGCAACAAATTTAATCCTTTCAGAAAAATGCAGAAGTATATATACATACACATATTCAACACCAAATTATATAACTAAACCTTGATTGGCATCGGGAAGACGCCCTTCTTCAGGAGATACCTTTGAATCCTGACATTTTCAGAAAGGTGAAAGATGTTACATAGACCAAACATAATATGGTCGTTGGACGGATTTGGAGCTTCAGACATTAACTTATGTATGTATATACCTTCCTGCCTGGAACAAAGTCAATAGTCGGACCTCCGGTTACCTCGACCGCAACAACTCCGGCAAGCTGTAAACACCAAATTCTAAAAGCTGAACTTTGTGTATGTCAAAACATAAAAATTAAAGAAACAATAGAATGGCATAATGAAAATATACCTGGTAAAGGTCGGCATAGGTAATTTTGGGATGCCTTGCCTTCACTTGTTCTGATGTCATATATACATATAGATAGAAGACAAGTAAGACAATAAATAAATAAATAAATAAATAAGCAAAAGCAGTTTCTAAATGAGTTCATCAAAATTCCGACCACAAAGTTCGACGGCTGTTTTCAGGCCACTGTTTGCACCGTGCTTTAACTCGTGATCGTGTCGGATAGAGCCATTAGATCCCCCTGTCTTGGTTTTAGCATCGTAAGTTCCAGCGTCGTGCCACCTTCAAAACAATAACAATAAACAGTTAACACCACCCCCAGAGAAAGAAAATACTACATCATTTGCATAATGGTTTGAAGAAACGTACGCCAAGCGAAGCATGATGGGGGCGCAGTTTTTGCTAGAGATGAGAGCACGAAGGTCTCGACGAGCCCTTTCAATCTCCTTCAAGTATTTCGGGTCCTTTGCTGGGACGCCGGCCATTGTAAAGGAAATGGTGAGGAAAGTGAAGAAAGGAAATGGTGAGGAAAGCGAAGGGTTTGGGTTAAGCTTTTATAGGCAGAAGTAGAAGGAATCGAAGGAAAAGGATGGATTGAGGAGTTGGTTTTGCGAGCCTAGGAACGATTCGATGAAAAGAAAGTAAGGAACTAGTATTGCTGTCAGAAAAGGAAAAGCAAATTGGCTGAGGAGCACACGTGTGAAGGAAGTAAGGAACTAGTATTAAATGAGGTTCTCTTCACAAGTTTATTTATATATTTGATTCATACTTGACTCTTTTTTTTTTACTGCAAATCAAATTATATGTATAGTGATTAGAGTCGGACGGGTGAGGTACTAGAGTTGCAAACTAAGATTTGGCATGTCAGATTAGAGCCTCCATTGAGAATAAACTATTTCACATTATTTTCAATTTAATCCCTACCATCATATTCTCGACCGTTATTACACTAATGGATTGATTGTAGGGACGGAATTAAAATTAAATTATGAGAGAATAAGATGTTTAATTTTAAATTGATCGAGATTTTAAAAAATAATTAAACTATAAATAATAAAATATAAAGGATTTAATTTCATTAATCTTAAAATTAAAAGCTCTTAAAATTAATTAAACTATAAAAATTTGAAATTAATACTTAATTTAGTTTAAATAATTTTAAAACTATCAATAGTTTAAAATATAATTAAACTATCAAAACTTAAGGCAATTGTCCTTTCCACCCTGAACATAAGTTCATTGATCGGAAAACATGAGAGTGAAACAAATATTGAGTTTGGTGAACCGTTGAATGTACATAGAAATGTTAAGACCAGGAAGATATTGGTTTGGTAAATGGTAATGGTGTGAACTGTGAAGACCTACCCACTCCTGCTTCGTTTATTTACTATTAAACTATGCCCACACTAACCATCTGCCTTTTCTTTTTGTAATTGTAGAACTATGACAAGGGTAATTATGTCCCAAGTGGACGATGTCGATATTCTTTCTTTGTTAGTTTACCACTTACCTGTTATCTATTCTATCCTGATTCCTGTTTCCTGACATTGACATGTAATGTTTATGTTCTCTTCTTCCCTGTCTTCATCATCCCCCCTTCTCACTTCCCTAAAAACGCTAAACTACTTAATATATGTATTTTACCATTTTAGACATCTTGAATCCTAATTTATTTGTTTGAATTTCGTTGTTTTAGATACAAAATTTAAAATGTTGCAATTAAGTAGGTTCTACTTAAAGTTCTTTTTAATAATCTATAGATAATTATCATGTAGTATATGTTTATAAATATTTTTAATCATTTGATAATATAAAACGACTAAATTCTAGTCTTTTAAAATAAATATTATCTGTTTTTTATTAGAATCACTTGTTGGGTTTATTTAAGTATTTTATTAACCTAATGCGTTACGTGTTAAATAAAATATAACTTTTGATATATTTAAATTAAGTTGATTAAAATTTGAATGTGCATGTTGATTGTAAGAATAGTTTGCATGACACATCAAAAGAAAGACAATGGTATTAAAGTTTACAAAAATTTAGTCTATATGAAAGGTTTAGGTTGTAGGGTATAGAGTTTAAGGTTTATGGTTAGAATTTAAAATTTAAAATTTAGGGTTTAAGGTTTTGATTTTAGGGCGTTAGGGCTAAGAATTTAAGTTTTAGATTTAGGGTTATATTTTAATACACAAGCTGTGTAAAAAATACACAACTCTTTTTATTTAAATTATAAAATTTTAAATTCTAACCATAAACCTTAAATTTTACGCCCTATAACATAAATCTTAAACCACGGCAGAAATCTCTAAAGCTTAAATTTGAAAAGATTGTGTATTAAAAAAATTTCCTTAATTTAATATCTTAATGGATTTATCATGTCATCTTCTTAAAATCAAGCTGTCCAAGTTCAAAAAAGTAAAAAACAAGCTATCCAATTTGCCTCTCCGGTGGCCGTTGAAATGAGGAAATGACATGAACACCCTCAGAATTTTCCAATTCTAGCATCGATTCCTCTACATCTTCAACTGGCTAATACATATGAAATAATGTCAGAATTGGTGGCAGCATGTTCAAGGTGGCACGTTGCAATAATTAAAAAAACAAGAAAAAGGACATTCCCCGGAGGTAATTTCGTCAACAAACCAGAATATTATAAAACATTTATTTTTGGCTCTTTGTCCAATGCTGGGTTGTCTTTGGTCCCTCTCAGAAGTGATAATCAGTGAATAGACATTTTCAATTTCATGTTCAAAGCAGTAAAAGTGTCAACACTTCATCAACAAAAGAATGTTTCTTTGTTGTGAAAGATTGTTTCTTGAAGATGATACAGTACGCCATTAGTGAAAGCTGCAGTGGCGAAAGCAACAGATCTTTTTGACCCCAAGTAAAAAAATCTTGAACCCATTTTTTTCTTTTTGTAAAGCAGTTTCCTTTTCACTGTTTGGTTAAGTTTCCCTGGAAAATTTTTAGGAAGATAAAGGAAAATTAAGGGTTTTGATCTGAAAGGCAAGAAAGGAAATGGGGTGTTGGTACTCGAGGATTGATAGAGAAGAGACTGTTTCACGTTGCAAAGCGAGGAAGAGATACATAAAACAATTGGTTAAAGCTAGGCAAGCTCTCGCCGCTTCACATTCCATGTATCTACGCTCTTTACGAGCCACAGGCTCGGCTCTGGTTCAGTTTTCGAGCAACGAAACTACTCTCCACCACCACCATGCACCGCCGGCGCCTCAACCGCCACCACCGCCAATGAGTCCTAGTTCAGACACTTGGACATCTGGTACTATTACCGCTGCCTTCCCTGCTCTCCCGCCTCCCCCTCCTCCACCTCCATCGAGTAGCTGGGATTTCTGGGATCCCTTCGCACAGGCTAATGCGTCTCGGTCGGTCACGAAGGAGGAATGGGAGGCTGCCACGTCTGCTTCAGAGGCGGCTGTCACCGCTACGACCACTGCAACCGGCGCTGCGAGCTTGGCGGCGCCGCCTTCCGTGGTGAGTGAGCTTGCTATGGTGGTTTCAAGGAATACTAAAGAACTGGTTGAGATTGTGAAAGACGTTGACGAGTATTTTCTTAAAGCAGCCGATGCCGGTGCCCATCTCTCGCTGCTTTTAGAAGTCTCGAGTTCCAGTTTTTCAGATCAAAGCAAAGGAGGTACAACAGATCTCTCTCGTTGCCTCATTTTTCTTTCAAAATTTTTCCATTTTGATTCCCTTTTGTTGCAGGCAAAGTGTACAACTATGGCTGCAATCTGACCCCAACAACATCGACATGGAATTGGAATCAAAAAATGGAAGGAATTGGAAATAAAAGTGGCATTGTTCTTAGCAGCAGCCATTGTTCCACCATAGAGAGATTATACGCTTGGGAGAAGAAACTATACCAGGAAGTTAAGGTATGTTCATTTTTAAGTGCATGCAAGTTTTAGTCACACCATCTTCTTCATTTCCTTTTTGTTTTTAGAATGCTGAGGCTATAAAGATAGAGCATGAGAAGAGGGTGGCCCATCTGAGGAAGCTTGAAGTGAAGAGAGCTGAATATATGAAGACTGAGAAAACAAAGAAAGAAGTTGAGAAATTAGAGTCCCAAATGATGGTTGCTTCACAAGCCATTGAAACTACATCGGCTGAAATCATCAAACTCAGAGAATCAGAGCTTTATCCTCAGCTGCTTGAGCTCGTAAAAGGGTTAGTCTTGCTTCTTTCTTCACTCTTCTTCCATGGACTAAGCTAATAGTAGATCGTAGGTTTCCACGTGACTGTGTTGCATCATCTTTTTCTAGTTGAGGACATAAGCTTGTGGCAGATTGCTTTGAACCCATAGGCATGCCATGTTGTTCACTTTGGGGCCCCATAGGCATGCTGTGCTGCTCGCTTTGCTTTTACTATTTAGGATTTTACGTTTTTTGGGCTTTGTTTTGGACTTTAGACTGACGTGATCTTAGATTTTAATATAAGATTACAATGTTCATTTTTCCGAAAAATCTATTTTTAAAAGTTATTTAGAAAAAAAATGATTACCACCTAAAGTTATTTGAAAAATGAGCATTCTCGCTTTTTGTGAAAAGCGAGTTCTATGTTAAATAAGTTGGTAAAAAAGAAAAAAAAAATAATTTTTTGTGTTTTTAACAAAAAACTCGTTCGCTTTTTAACTCGTTTTTTACAGAAAGCGAGTTCAATGTTAAATAAGTTATTTAGAATGTTCATTTTAATATAAGATTACAATGTTCATTTTTCCGAAAAATCTATTTTTAAAAGTTATTTAGAAAAAAATGATTACCACCTAAAGTTATTTGAAAAATGAGCGTCCTCGCTTTTTGTGAAAAGCCAGTTCTATGTTAAATAAGTTGGTAAAAAAGAAAAAATAATAATTTTTCGTGTTTTTAACAAAAAACTCGTTCGCTTTTTAACTCGTTTTTTTACAGAAAGCGAGTTCAATGTTAAATAAGTTGGTAAAAAGGGGGGGAATTAATTTTTGCGTTGTTTAGCAAAGAACTCGCTCTCTGAAGCGAGGTTGCCCTATGTAGAAGCGAGGTTGCCCTATGTAGACTATTTGAAGTCATTTTTCTAAATAATTTTGAGTGGAGTCATTTTTCTAAATAACTATTTAAAAATAGTTTTTTTTCATAAAAATGCCTACAATGTTTGGTTCGCGACCCATACGAGCAGATGCAATCTAAGATTACAACACCCTAATTCATCCCTAATCTTAGATTTTGGTCCAATTTATCCTTATTTTTATTATTTTAATCATTTTAATCAATCCAGTCTCTTTTTTTTACATAAAATTTAAGTTTAATTAAAATTAAAAATCTCTCTTATTATACATACTCTAATAATTTATTTATTTATTAATATATTATGATTATAATTTTTATACAAAGTTATAACAAAATACTCAATGAAGGAAGTATCTTGGTAGATATAACCAAACCAAGAATATTTACATTAATTGTTAATTAAAATTCGATTGTTGTACATTCAAAAAAAAAGATCGACTTATACACCTTAAATACATAGATAGTTCTAAACAGTTCTATGTTGGGTACTAGAACAATGAAGAATCAAATTATAATTCTTTTAGCCAAAATAAATTTGAAGTGCTGATGAGGTTTTGATTTTGATATTGCATTTGAGTGAAGGAGAGAAAGTAAAGATAAAGGGAAGAAAATGTCTCATCCATGACTGTGGAAACAAAAAGTTTCCCCAAACTCCAAGTTTTAGGGTTTAAGGAACTAGTTTAGGGTTCAGTAGTTTAAGTGTGGGGTTTAGAATTTAGGGTTTAGGGTAATATTTTTTGAACATAGGTCTAGGGTAATAAGTTAAAATTCTAAATTTTAACTTTAAACCTTAAATTCTAACAACACCCTTAAATTCGAAACTCGTCCACTAAAACCCTTAAACATTAGACCTTAAAGACAATCCTTAAACTATAAAACTAAGGTGTTTGTAGAAAAAAGTTTCCACAAGCACTTGTGCATGGAATAATTACCCATGTTTTATTTATTTGTTTATTTTTTTGTGTGTAATCTTGATAAATTTTCTTATATTTTTGTTTTTTGAAAAATTAAATTTTTATAAATTTTACTGTAAAAAATATAAAAAATAAATTTGAATCAAATGCACCTTTTAAGTCATTCAGATGAAGATTTAGGCAGCAAGATAAGCCTAAAAGTCAAAGTGTAGTGCTGCTAAAATGGCCTTCAGATGGAATTGGTTTTGATTGCTTGCACTGCGGGTTATTGCCCTTGTTTGCTTTTGATGCAAAGAGGATGAACCGAATCTAATTGTACTCTTTTGTGTAGTTTTTGAGTTAAGGTGATAATGGACCATTACCCTATATAAATAGATTGACCGATGTTTGTCAAATTTAATCTGCAATTATAACTACATTGTATTTGCTTGTTATGCAGATTGATGTGCATGTGGAGGAGCATGTATGAGATCCACCAAGTTCACACGCACATAGTTCAGCAGCTCAAGTACCTTAACGTCATCCCTTCTAATGAGCCGACATCCGAGATTCACAGGCAATCGACTCTCCAGCTCGAGCTGAAAGTCCAGCAATGGCATTTGTCTTTCTGTAACTTAGTCAAGGCTCAACGAGACTGCATTCAGTCCCTTGCTGGCTGGCTCCGGCTTAGCCTTTTCCAGTTCAGCAAGAACCCAGTTTTAAGGAACAGTCAGGAATCGAAAATTTACTCTTTTTGTGAAGAGTGGCATCTTGCGGTCGACAGGATTCTGGATAAGGTAGCATCTGAAGGAATCAAGAGCTTCTTGACAGTAATCCATGCCATCGTGGTTCAGCAAGAAGAGGAGTACAAGCAAAAGAAGAAAGCAGATTCCGCATTCAAAGATTTCGAGAAGAAAGCCGCTGAGCTTAGATCGCTGGAAAGTAAGTATAGCCCTTTTTCCGTCCCGGAGGCAAACAAGGACCCCGTTGCAGAAAATAGAACAAAGGTGGAGTTATCGAGAGCAAAAGCCGAGGAGGAAAAGAATAAGCATGAGAAGTCAGTGAGTGTAACGAGGGCAATGACTTTGAACAACCTTCAGATGGGGTTTCCTCATGTGTTTCAGGCAATGGTAGGATTTTCAAGCATATGCATGCAAGCATTCGAATCCGTATACAACCAAGCCAAGAGTATCGAACAAGAGCATGATGTGAAGAGAATTCTCCCTAATTGAAAAAAGATAGACAAGCATAGCAGGCGAAGCTGATGCTACCATGAATAAACAACATGCTTTTTGTGCATAGATGTTCATCTTCACCAGGTAAAGTGCCGCACATTTCGTTTTAAAATGGCAATTGGTAGTGTTAGAGCTTTGAGAATGGTATTTAAGTAGGAATGTAGGATTGAAAAGGGTTGAAAATGCTTTGAAATTCTCACTTTTAACCATGTTATATTCATAGTAAACTTACCTAATGATGATTTTTTTTAAAGGCATGTTTTGAGACCTATTAGAGAATACACTGCATTAAAATGTGCTGTGACTCGTTGAACTACTGAGTCAATGAGTTGCAACATCAAACTGCAAACTGCAAATTAGAAAACAGAGCAGGCCACCAAGAAAAAGATAACAAGGGGTAAATCATAAACTTCACCATTAGGTGGATTATACCAAGCTCCTGTGAACACGTGAACCTTTGCCTTTCAATGCCAAGAAAACAAGGGCTTCGCTCCAACTGAGTTCGGGGTGGGCCATGGGCGGTGTTGAAATAATAAACCTCGCCGATAGTATGAAGTATGAACAACGTGAGATCATCTTTTACTAGAAGCTGTATTCAGCTTGTTCTGATCAGTTTCGGCCAGATCATTTTAGGTCTAGACTGTATTTGGTTCAGATTCTATTCATGTTGGGTATCATATTAAATTAATATCGGATCAGTTGATTTTTGGGCCGGATCGATTAATATTTTGGGTTGAGTTATTATCAAATCATCTGATTTTTTATTCGGGTCAACCTTTAAATTTTTTGGATTTTTTGGTTGAGTTGGGTATAATTCTAATATAGATGTATATGTGTGTTTTTTTCATATAAAATTATTTTGATATATTCGTGTAAAAAGTGTGTTTTTAAGATTATGTTCTAGATCAAAAAAAATATTGCTATATAAAGTTTCTAATAATGTATGTTATCATATCAAATATTTTTTAAATAGTAATTAACAGATCAAATATGAAGATGATCTCTTAAAATAGGAAAGATGATGTTGAACATCAAACTATTACCAAAAACAGTGGTTAACAAGTAATAAAATATAACATGCGAATAAAACATGAAAAAAATTTGATACACAAGTTGTGTGAAATTTAGTTTATATGAGCCCTTAAATTTTAGGGATAGGGATTTAGTTTAGAGTTTAGGTTTTATAGTTTAGGGTTTAGAACTGAGAGTATAATGTCTAGGATTTTGGGTTTAGTTTTTAGGGTTAGAAATTTAGGAATTTAGTTTTATAATGTAATTACGCGAGCTTGTGTAAAATTAATTTTTTGCAGCATGTGTATCAAAAATTTACCCATAAACATTCATAATTTTACTATTTATTATATGGGTAAAACTTTGATACATAAGCTGTGTAAAACTAATTTTACACAAACCTGTGTATTTACATTATAAAAACCCAAATCCTAAATTCTTAACCTAACCCTAAAAAACTAAATCCTAAACCTTATACCCTAAATTCTAAACACTAACTTTAAATTCTAAACCTTACAACCTAAATCCCTAAACTTTAAACCCTAAACTAAAACCTTAACCCCTAAAACTAAAAGGCACGTGTAAACTAAAGTTTACACAGCATGTGTATCAAAGTTTTTCCCTTATTATATTACTAAAAATAAATAATATTAAAATTAAATTATTTGTTCGATTCGACTCAATTATCATGTTAAAATTGGTCGATGTTGTAGTCACCAATTTTATCCGAACCTTTTAAATTTTATGCTTGTAAATATATTAGAGTCTGTATATAAATTAGAGTCCATTTACATGAATAAAGGCCCAACTGGCCCATTTTTATTTCATTTATATTACTTTTATTAATGCATTTTAGTTTTTCTTGCATACCACACAAGATCCTAATCATGTCAGATATGAGAAGATTACAAGAGATCCTGCTCGGCATGTATGGAAAGTCAAACTATGTGCAAGGATTCCTTATTGCGGACTTAATGGAAAATTTCCGATAGGATCCAAGCGTTTTCGGGTCAGGGTGTCTTCTTAAGTATTGACCGTCTTTCAGTTACCTTTCCAACGCATCTTGAAACGCCTCAATCGAACGTTAGGAGCTTAAGATATGCACATTTTACTAAAGACAGTGCGTGCAAAAAACTGTATACGGGTTCAATACGAGAATTTGATTTTATTAAAAAATTTTAATTATTTTATTGAATATTTGTAATTAAATTCAAGCTTAGACATTTCCCTATTTGTTTTAACTCATATTGAATGTAAGGAAAGAGTTTGATGTCCAAGTAATGCCATTATTCCCTTTTCCAAGAATGTTGAGCATAATAAGGGAATATGCTTTTAGGGTTCTGAGATTTTTAGGGTTTCTTGAAGCCTAGGCTTCACCCATTGTAATTCATTCACATCCACAACCACACATTGAGAAACACACAAGCAATTGTAATACAGAAATTGAAGAGCAATACAAGCAATTTCTTTGAGGAATTTTATCCAAATACTGTCTCTATATATTTTTATTCTCTTTGTTTTTTTTGGGCATTTGGTCTCGAATAAGGAAGAAAAGAGATATAGGTCCTCGCTTATCGGAACTTGTGGAGAACTCTTCGCCGTAGAAAAAGAAGAGTCGGCACCGGAGGAAAGGCAGTCACGACAAGCCGCCGGAGACAGTAGTGACACGCCGTCGGAGACTGCAGCGACATGCTGCCCCCAACGTCCTACAGTCGACAGTGGCAGCAGCGGCAGAAACGGCGTTCAGCTCGTACCCCTCGTCGATGAGTTCATGATTCGATCCATTGTTTGCAATTTTTTCCCTCTTTGTTTTTAATTCAGTTCTTTTATTTTTGATGCACTTTTATTCATTATTTGATTCATTTATATTTATCATGTTCTTTAATTCATCTTCATGCATTTTAATTCGGTAAAAGATTAGGGTAAATAAATCATTTAATAATTAATTCCTTTAAAAGAAAAAACTATCAAATAATTTGTATATACTCTATAGCTTAGTTTCCTTAATTAATAGTTTAGATCTTTTCTCTTGCAAGATTTAATTACCAATAATAAAGTTTAATTGTAAATACTCTAGATTTAGATTCCTAAAATAATCCGTCTTTTAATAACTAACTTAGTAAATGGTTTAAAATAAAATTATACCTTGCCTTAATTGTAAATATTTAAATAACTCATTTAGGTAATTTTGTTAAAAAGGTAAATAATCTATTAATTGTAAATAATGATAAATAAAAAACTAACTTGGTAATTGTCTAAAAAAAGGTAAATAATTCATTAATTGTAATGATGGTAAATAAAAACTAACTTGGTAATTCTCTAAAAAGGGGTAAATAACTATTTAATTGTAAGTAAAACTCTCTAGGTAATTTTTTAAATATAATAGCTTGTAAATACTTTAATAAAGCCTTTTAGGATTAGTCACTTTAATCACTTAATAATTGACATTCTAGGGATAGAAACAAAATAAAAAAGCAAATAAAATATCATTCATAAAAGATTTTTTTTCTTGCACCATGAAAACGAGATGTATTGTCAATTAGGTTTAATTCGGTCTTCCCCTAATCGTTGTGGGAACGGTCGAGACTCCTATGCGAAAGTGCATTATCGAATTTTAAGGATTAATACCTTAATCCCTTTGCGTCTAAATTGATTCGGATTTTCTCAGCTGTGAGCTAGTTTGAGCCAATTCTAGAACTTTTTGGAGTTTTGTATTAACCTTTGCATGCACGCATTTGAGTTACAAGGAAAATATTAGCGATCAAGTAAGCGCCTGTCTCCAGGCGTGGTGGGGTGCTAATCCTTCCCCACACGTAACCGTGCCCCTAAACCCTCAATATTTCGTAATCTCTGGTTTGTTTTTAGGTTTTCAGTTCGCCTAATACAATAAAAGGAACCGGTGGTGACTCTGTTGCTACAGCTTGGCGATTCCGCTGGGGACTGTTTAAGAGGGCACAACTTTTACTTGATCACTAGTTATTTTCTTTACTAATTCGTTGCATTTTTGTGTGCATTTTCTTGGTGCTTTAAACTGTTTGTATCATAACATAAGCCTTCTAACCGGGCTTTATCAAACTTAAGTGGAAGAAAATAGCTATGCCTTCGTGAGTAACCCTCCGCATGGGCTAGTGAAAGCCTTTCGGGGTCCAGAGTACTTATGTTTTCGTGACTAACCCTCCGTACGGGCATAACGGAAATGCATCCCCTCGAGTAGTGTTTGATTCGCAAAGCATGTGATGGGCTAGAATCAAACATCTTATCCACCTTGGGGTAGGGACGGTTCGAGAACTTTTTCTAGATCCAAACCCTCATGAATGAATGTTTTAGAAATCCCACCCCATTAAGCCTTATGAAGCCATAGGTTTTACTTTCCGTTTTATTTATTGCTTTACTTTATGTATCTTACCCTTGTTGTTTTATCTCATTATTTGTACATACTAACACTTTTTTGAATTTCTTAGAGCATACATCACATTACATCCAGTTGGTATTTCGAGATATTGTTCAGTCAGAGATCATGGATATTCGGGTCACATTATCCAGCTCCGGAGTCCTTCGCCCTAAACTGATGTCTGAAGTGTATCTATAGAGTTTCAGCGCTGATACGAAGATATCGTGCAAAAGATACCATTATAGATCTGCCGAAACAAGTACACATGGGATTGCCTCATAATCATTTTTTGAGATTGATCACTATTTGGTAAAGCCTAGAAGCCCAAGATCGAGCTACATTTACCAAGAAGTACAGAGATATAACCTTGTTGCTCAGAGTTGAGATTGACGAGCCCATGATTCTAGCCGTTGTTGAATTTTGGGATCCGACCTATCATTACTTCGTCTTCAACCAGAAAGACATGACTCCCACCATAGAAGAGTACATGGTCCTGTTGTGCCTGGAATTAGAAAAGACCTGACAAAATATATTAGAAAGAGAAGAACTCCAGCTATCGAGGGAAATTTGCCAAGCTTGCTAGTCTAAATATGGAAGAGGTGGATGCTTATCTTGTCATAAAGAACAAAAGCCCTTGTTTCGTGTAGGAGTTCATCTATGCCCAGATCATAAAGGATGTAAAGCATGGAAGGGTCCTTGATTTGCTCGCCTTAGCCATCTATGGGTTGGTGATTTTTCCCAAAGTCCTGGGGCACGTTGAGATAACCCTAGTTGATCTGATGGCCCAGAAGAATGTGAATCCAGTTCTAGCAATTCTTGTAGAGGCTATTCGGTCCTTGAACTTTTGTCGAACTCGAGGAAGAGGTCACTTCACCAGGTGCTCTAAGCTCATTTACTTGTGGTTGTGGAGCCATTTCTGGGTCATAAGAAGATAAGCAAGCACCTGACACTTAGAGATTTGGTCATGATAAAAAAAGTTACCAAAAAATGATAGCCAAAACAGGAAGCGAGAATAGTAGATGACTTTCTTCCGAAATCTTTCCGACAATGATGACACCTGAAAAGCCCCCTTAACGTACAAATGTTGATTTTGTACAAGTATAGAAAGATGGAATGTGTTCCTCTCATAGGCCTATGAGGAGCTACAAGCTATACCCATTTGCTCGTACAACGCCAGTATGGGTCCCGATGGTTCATTCCTGTTAATCAAGGGCTGCGAGAAGAGGAGATCTCTCACACGGAGGACAATTCTACAAAGCGAGCCATGGAGTTGGCTAGTGAGTGGAAACGAACATACTGAATGAAAGTGGCCCTATTTGCTGGTGTTGTGCTCAAGTATACTAGTTGAAGGAGACAAAGAGTCGACAACATAGGCATCACAGCCATGGTAAGCCCGACATCCTTTGGACTGAGCTAGAAATTTACAAACAAGACTTTAAGAAAGAAAAGTTGCGGGGCAAAGTCACTGAACTTAAAGGCAAGCTCATAACGAAATAATATTAATCTAATCATACAACCGTCTCCTTTCAAAAAAACATCATGATTAATTATTCTTATTTGTAATTTGTAAACTTTCATAATTTCCTTTTTCTTTATATACATTACTTTGCCCAAATTTTAAAGGGTAAAACTTTGATACACAGGCTGTGTAAAGTTAATTTTACACAAGTCTGTGTATTTACATTATAAAAACCCAAATTCTAAATTTCTAACCCTAAAAACTAAACCCTAAACTCTAAGCCTTATACCCTAAATTTTAAACACTAACCTCAAATTCTAAACTCTACAACCTAAACCCCTAAACTAAAACTAAAAGGTACGTGTAAACTAAAGTTCACACGCTTATGTATCAAAATTTTTCCAAATTTAAATTAAGACAGTCTAAAACGTCTTCTTTTTTAAAGAGATGATAATTAGATGCCAAAAATTATTAAAATGTCCAAGACCCGACCCGACCAAAATCCCGAATCGAGCGGACATCCCGGTTTTGCCGAATGACACGTTAAAACGGCGGAAGAAATAGTTGATGTCAGATTGGTTGGCTCCACGAACGATTCAAACGGCTCTAAATAATCAAAACCAAAAACAAACTTCTGCTCCCTTTTATCTAAATTCGACCTAGGGTTTCCTTCTACATTTCCCCCTTTGCGTTGAATCGGTGAGAAATATGCAATGCAGGTGGCTGATTGAAGACGAAGAACAAGAAAAGGATTAATATTTTGAGGGGTTTACTAGGGATTTCCAACTTTTGTCCTCAGGTGTTAAGATCTGGGGCTAATCTTTTCTCTTTAAGTGAAAAGGAAAAATTAAAACTAAAAACAGAAAGGAAAGGAAAAGGAAAAGGAAAATGAGCGCTACCAGGTTTATAAAGTGCGTTACTGTTGGTGATGGTTCCGTTGGTAAAACTTGTTTGCTGATTTCTTACACCAGCAACACTTTCCCGACGGTAATTTTCCTTTTATTCTTTTGGCACTTAATGTTTAATATTAAATTGTGCTTGTTATTAAGAAAAAAATATTGCTCTGGTTTTTAGTCATTAGCATTTTTTATGAATTTGTAAAGAGAAATTTAAAAATAAAGATTGGGTTTCATTTGTATTCAATTGCCGTGTTGTTAATGTTTTGTTGAGCTGATTTTGAATTGTTTTGGCTTTATGGTGTATTACATTGGGATTTTGATAGAACAAGTGTAAGGGAAAGGAACTTATGATAACAGCTAAATTAATTTCTCACATTTTGCTTTTGATTCATAATCTGTTCTGAGATTTTGCTGTAACTGCCAAAGAGTCTTCTTTCATTCCATCTTTGTGTTTTTTGTCTCCATACAGAACTTGGGAGTTTTGACAGTTGGAAGGAAATGCTATGATTGTGTTTACCCTTTGTCTTATGCTTTTCATTGTGGTGTAAAACAGGATTATGTGCCAACTGTTTTCGACAATTTCAGCGCAAATGTTGTTGTCAATGGGTGTACTGTTAATCTGGGGTTGTGGGATACTGCAGGTACTTTGCTTATTGACCTTTTGCATTTCTTAAAAGGTTTCATTGTTAGAAGAACAAGTATGGAGATTTTCTGTTTTATATGGTGATTCTTAGTTTGAAATTCTGGGCAGCAGGACAGGAGGGTTATAACAGGTTGAGACCCTTGAGTTACCGTGGTGCAGATGTGTTCATATTGGCATTTTCCCTCATTAGCAAGGCCAGTTAAAATGTGTCTAAAAAGGTTAGGTTTGTAGTTTCATAAAATTTCAAACGAAGAGAAGTGCTTTGGACACTGGCTTTCGATTTATTGTTCACTTATAACTATTTTCTTGGCTTCTTTCCTGTGGATTCCGGAGTTGACACATTACGCCGCTGGTGTTCCCATCGTTCTTGTTGGAACCAAGCTTGGTTAGTTTTATAAAATTTCTTTCATGCAATGCTCTCGATTGAGGGAGGTATCCATGCAATGGAAAGGCTATTAATCTTATAACAGTTCTGAATAGTTTTGTTCTTCTCTACACTACAAATTTTAGTTACTTGTAAATGACTTATCTGGAGTTGTTGTGAGTGATCCAATATTTCATGTGTTTATGTGCTCATTCTTGTGTTTATTTTTTCTATTCCTAATGAGCCAGATCTTCGGGACGATAAGCAGTACCTTGATGATCATCCCGGAGCTGAGCCCATTTCTACAGCCCAGGTACTGATTTTAGTATCAGTCCATGTTTTTCCGGAAATGTTAATTCTTTTTTAACTTGTTTTCCTATTGCATGGAATTTTATTATTTGCAATTAGCTAATTCTTACCCTTCCCTTTTTTCTTTCCACGTCCATAAGGGAGAGGAGCTGAGAAAGCAGATTGACGCACCTGCTTACATTGAATGCAGTGCAAAGTCGCAACAGGTATCCGTTGTTTCATAAAATGTACATGTATTTTATTATCGTGGAAGATGCCTTATGCTGAAGGGATTTGTTTTGACTTCACCGCAGAATGTGAAGTCAGTATTTGATTCAGCCATCAAAATCGTTCTTCAACCTCCCAAGCCGAAGAAAAAGAAGAACAAAGCATGCTCAGTATTGTGAGTGGACAAGGAAAATGTAAAAGAATACGCCTTCAGTCCGATCCGTTGTCCCCTCACCCGCTCTTTTCCTTCCTCCTCTCCCTGCACTTGAAGATCTTAGAAGCCCTGGATATTATATTAGTCTACCAACTGATAGCTCATAATCTTAGTAACGCATCTAGTGGTTTGGCAGGATTGCTTCATTGAAACTCTTGTTCAAAAGAAGCACATCGATGCCGGCCTCCTTCCCGCACTCTGTTTTTTTTATACAATATATGTATTAATTCCACTTGAACATTCTAGTCAGGGAACTGCTCGGACAGTCTTAAATTTATTGCTTGTTATTTGTTTTAAGAGCATTGGTAAGTTTGTGGGTTTTTTACATGTTCCCGGTATATTTGTGGATCCTTTCTTCTGTATATATGATCTGTTTTTCTTTATTTATAAGCATCATTCTTTGGTTCAATAACACTATAACCGTCAGGCACCAAGACCAGGGTCGAAATTCAAAATTGAAATAATTAAGTACGAGAAGATGAAACTGAGTCTAAATAAATATATTATATATTTCATGTACACCATTAATCTCATTTTAGCTATGGCCAATCAAGAAGCAAAGGACAGTCGGTTCCTATTTTCCTATAATTCAAAATCAACTATTAAAGTATTTTTACTTGCAAGCATTTACATTGAGCACCGACCGAGTGAGAAATGCAATAAAAATCGTCATGAAAAGGCAACATGGTCATATGAACAAAGGGTAATCCTCAATATTACTGGAATGAATTGAGTTTTGTAATGCGTCAATATTTTTTTTTCTTTCCCACCGATAAGGGTTGAAAGGAAAGGAAAAGAAAAGAAAGCCTCAGTAGCTATTTTTCCAGCAAGGGTCGCCGCACAAAATTTATCCTCCTCAATCAAGTCCTAATCCCAACAGATACGGAAGAAAGAGCTGAAATGCTGGCAACAAACCCTTCACACTTTCGGTACTTTTAAGCACTTTCAGCACCAAGTACAAAACGTGTAACCATTTTCTAGTTCTCACACTTTACATGCCTTCTCCTCGGCACATTTAGTTCAGAACGGTACCGTGAAAGGTAAAGCATATATATCAGCCTCGGGCAAGAAGCGAGCATGTGGCCAACTCGTCGAGTTCATTTGACACGAACCCACATTTCCATCTTTGCTGCTTTTAACCCCGCTGTTGAGATTTTGCTTCTTCTGAAACAGCCAGTCCTCATCACCAAAACTGGTTAGCTCACTCTGTAGTGTAGGCGCAACCCAATCCTCCACAAGATTTTTGAATTGTAAAGCTAGTGTAGGAGAGCAACTGCGGCACATGTTTGATGGCACTGATGCCTGAGCATTATGAGCAACATTTTCTGATACACCAGAAGAGGAGCAAGCTTTCTCTTTGCTGAGCTTGGGAGTTAACTCCGGGAGTCTAATACTGGAAGTAGAACACGGATGTTCTTCCAGTTCTCTGCCTGATCTAGGAACAAGCTCATGTGTCCCTCGAACAAATGCCTCATCAATCTTTCCTGAGGTAGAGCAAGGCTGCTCATTGCAGGGTAGCACTTCGGGATCTTTATGCCTTTGAGAAGGCAACCGGATCCGGATAATGCTTCCTTCACATTTATAATAACAATTCGAATACACAATATCAGTGTCCATGTGAAGCAAACAAACCCAACATGTAAACAGCCTCTCCCAGGAAAGGAAGAGATACAAACACACTCACCAGAATTATGCCCACTGTCGGAGGGGGGAGAGCTCAGCTTCTGTTTTTTACTGCTGTTAAGGGTGCTATCGGAAGAGTTCTGCGGTCCCACTGCATGACCATGTTCTTCAGTAAGAGTACTCTTCTCAAAGCATTCAACTTCATTTTGTTTTCTCTTTTGACGGGCTCCACCTTTTTGAGCATCTTGGCTCCTCTCATCTTTATGCCGTTTCTTATGACCATGCTTCTTAGTTTTGGTTTCTCCACTGTCCCGGGCCTTGTCTCTTTCTTTCTTCTCCCGTTTTTTCTCTTTCTTCTCTTTCTTTTCTTTCTTCCTTTCTTTCTTAGCCCTCTCTTCTTCTCTTTTAATCTACAAATTACAAGAGAAAGAGACAATTTATGAACATAGAGGGGAAGCCAATACAAACAGGCAAAACAACAATAAGAGAACACAGGCAAATTTTAACAAATGACTTTGTAAACTTCACAATCGACTACATGATTCCGTGTTCCATTCTCCAGTGCAAATTTACATGCAGCTCTAATAAAAGTCGGGTTCCATTTTCAAGCAACATTTCACAATGTTTTGTAATGAAGTGGCCAATGCAATTTCACTAAATTCTAGCCGATGTTATAACAATTTCAATTTTAAGCTTCAATCAACTTCCACACTATTTTAAGTACCACATTCACATTGTTCCTTTATATACTGAACTAATAACAACTGCTGCATCTACCATTCATATACAAATGAAAGGATAAACAATCAGCATCATTTCGCTTCTAGAATTTTTGGGTTCATTTTCTCATAGTTAAAGACTTAAAGCTTAAGTTACTAAAAGAAAATTCTCCATTTATTTTCCAAGAAAATCAGAAAACGAAAACAAGGCCAGGTCACTAAGGAAACTGTTGCATATTAAATTGTTTGATCCTCAATCCAATCTTTTTCACAACTTTTATAGTTGTAATGTACAGTAAGACATTTTAATTATGAATCAAGACCCCTCCAAACGCTCAGCACTCTAACACAACATATATATATTCTCGTCCTTTTGCTATACAGAGAAAAGCAAAGCTATCGAGGAAAGCGAATTATAGCAGTCGAGCAAAAGGGATTGAAACCCCCCAGAAAGCTGTTTAGCCTATTGGGGATTTGCTCCACAAACCTTAATCGATTCAATCAGTGCCTCATCGCGGATTCCGTTCTTTATGTATCCCGGTGGAGGAAACGGAAAACACCGAGACATCTGTTGATTCACCAACAACCAAACAATATGAAATCAAAACGGGAAATCTAATCCCCAGATCGGGATCAGGTTAAGAAAAAATGAATTACAGCGTTAAAATCTTGGGTACTCCAAGGAAAACCCTCAGCTTATCCCGCTAAAAAGGAAATTTTTTGAAAAAAGATGAGAAGCTAATTAAAAGAGGGGCGATTCTCAGAATAGGGTTTGAAGAGAAGAGACGGTATTTAGATCCAAACGCAGAGAAGGAGAGAGGCTCTGGATCCAAAATAGCTCTCGATAGGCAAAGAGGGGGTATTTATAGCGGATTTAACCCTTTCTTTCGAGGAAACGGCTGCGTTTTAAGCAAAGCGATTTAAGGGGCTGTTTGGAAACGAATATAACCTACCCAATTACCAGCTATTCCTAACATAATTGTACCGGACATAATATTTCGGTATAAATTAAGATTAAGTCCTTCTATTGTATTAAAAATTGAGATTTAATCCCTTGGTATGATTTTCTTTTGTAATGCTATCAGTAGTAACACTTTTAGTATTCTTTATTAAAATAACGAAGTGATTTTTTATTTGATCACACAATTTTTTATATAGTCTAAAGATTACAATGTAGTATTTGTTCATAGATATTTTTAATCTTTTGACAATGTGCATGCACCTTGTAGACAAAACAATTTAAACTTGTGTCTCCTAAGATAAACATCATCCGCTTTTTCTACTAGATACTTGTTGGTTTCGATCACACAATTAAAACTACATGAAAATTTAATCAAATATTTTTAATTAATAATAAATTTATTTATTAAAATCCATTAATCAAACAAGTAATCAAATATATTTATATTACTTTATTTTGTGTGGATTCAATTAAAGACATTTGTTTTTAGAACGTAAAAATTCTTGCACTCCACTAGAAAAAAAATCGCTAACAATAAAGGCTTAATAGATAAATAGATGCTCGTACTATGCCCATTTTTCCCGTTAGGTGTCCAAATTATTTTTTGAGCCAAATTGGGACCTAAAATTTCATTCCGTGACCCATTTAAGGTTCCCGTTAATTTTTCCGTTAAAAGACACGTGTTATCTCTTGAAAATTTCAAAAAATATATTAAAAATTGATAAAATTAATAAAACAAAATAAAAATAAGAATATATCCTGGAAATTTCAAATATTTTCACAATAGTTCCTAAATCCTTAAACTCCCAAATCCGACCACTCACGCCGGCGTTGGCCGCATTGCCGGCGACGAAATAAAACGCCCTCCTATGGCCGACCACTCACGCCGGCGTTGGCCGCATTGCCGGCGACGAAATAAAACGCCCTCCTATGGCCGAACAACCCACACATTGTTCGTCGCCCCTTCGGCTGTCATTCGTCACGAATCGTTCAAAAGAATCATTCGACAATTTCGACAATTTGTACGGCATCAGTCCATTTTCGGCGACGAATTGGTGGGAGAAATGGTCATGATGGTCCGACGACCGATGTGGTAGGCAGCGACGTGACAATCGGTGGCGAAATTGGCCCAAATTGGGATTTATGTTTTAGGAAGTTAGGGGTTTTGGAATTTAGGGTTGTTTTGTGAAATCTATAAAACTTAGAGAATTTCTAAAAATTAAGTAATTTTATTTATTTATAATATAATTTTTGAAATTTTCAGGAGATGGCACATGTCCTTTAACGGTAAAAATTAACGGCGTACCTTAAATGAATCACGGAATAAAACTTTAGGTCCCAATTTAACCCAAAAAAAATAATTTAGACACCTAACTTAAAAAAATAACATAATTTGACGGTTAAGCCAACAATGAAAAACACCGTTTCTTCAGTTGCAACGGTCTGCAACCAAGTCTACAATAACTAACTGCACCCACAAGTAAAATGCTTAAAACTGCTTACGATAACTAACTTATCAATTTGAGCTTAATAATAACATAGAGACTAGAACTATAATTAAACCCAAGATTTCATATAAGAAAATGCATACATTTCATGAGTATTTCTTATGATATAATCTTTTTCGAACACTAATTATGTACAAAGATAAAATCACACATTTAGGAAGGAGAAGATTCATAATTTTCACATGATTACACAAGCATTTGAGTTCTCATCACTAAAGGCGGTGGTATACTTGACTTCAAAGGAGGAGGCCCTGGCGAGCTGACCAGCCTCCGGATCATGGACCACGTTCCGGACATACCCAGGCGGCGCCTTCATGTCGTAAGCCCCCGGTGCTTAAGGGTGAGGCACCACATCGTAAGGCACGTAAGGCCAGAACTCCGTGAGCTTACTTTGCTTGGGGTTCACTTCCACTTGGGTCACCCCTTTCATGCCTTGAACCGATTTCTTCACCCTCCTCTCGCAGCCCTCGCAGTCCATCTTCACCTTTATCTCCACCGTCTGCAACAACAAAACATTAAATCAAACACTTTAAAAAAAGAATCGAACTTCGAAGCTTGAAAGTTTCATAATTTCATTACAATTGAATACCTGTAATTGCTTCTTTTTAATCTTTTTATGTCTTGGCAAGTCACAGTCAAAGAGTTCAAAGACAAAATCCAAGAAACCCATTGAAGCTAAGAAAATCAGGAAACTGAAGAATTCTTACAAAAATTAAGTTACAAACAGTATGCAGCTTAAGATTGATATTTACTTGAGAAGATCAACCTGGGTTTTTCTGGTTACTTCGGCTGCTTTTAGAGTAATTATATTTTTTCTTTTATGGGACTGTTTGTATATATATTGGAATGTTCTAGTTCAACTATATGTAAGTGGAAAAAGGAAACTAATAGTGCATGGGATTATGGAAATGGCACGGAATCTGTAATGCTCCCTCATTCTCCAACATTAATCAGTTCCTTGTTTGAAACTTTCCCTTTTGGTAATATTTCTGGGCATGGTGCTTAACTGCTGCTTAATCCAATAATGTATGGTCCAGCTTCAATAAACGGGCCTATCTCTGAGTGAGATTCATGTGCAAAACAAGGATTTATTATAGGTCCAAAGCTGTAGACCAGCAAACCCAAAATTCAAGTAGGATCTCTAAAGTTACTGAAGATGAAATTGTTCTTCAAACTTCCCATGTACAAGAAATAAAATCCATTCAAAAGAGGAAAAAAATAAGAGCTTTGTTTTAATGCGTTCAAAATCGAACAAAAATTCTATGCCCCTAAGTATGCCTCTTTCTATGCCAACACTAAAAAATTAAATTCTAAATTATAACCTTAAATTCCACATTCTAAACCATACACCCTAAAAAATACATCATACTCCTAATTTCTTAAACTCTAACAAAAAATTATAAGGGTAAAACTTTGATACACAGACTGTGTGAAATTAATTTTACACAAGCCTGTGTATTTACACTATAAAAACCCAAATCCTAAATTCCTAACCCTAACCCTAAAAAACTAAACCCTATACACTAAATTCTAAACACTAACCTTAAATTCTAAACCCTACAACCTAAACCCATAAACCTTAAACCCTAAACTAAAACCCTAACCCCTAAAATTAAAAGGCACGTGTAAACTAAAGTTTACACGGCTTGTGTATCAAAGTTTTTTTTCCAAATTATAACTTTAAACGCTAAATCTACTCTTTCAAGTAGAAAAACCAAAAGAGGTATAATTAGGGGCATTGGATTTCCATCTCTCAAAATCATTGTATATAATCATAGAACATTAAAACTTGTGATTTCAATAAAATTACTAAAATCTTTGATAAAAATAACAAGCTTGAGATCATCATGCCTGCAATTAAATTATATTGTACCTACCATGCTACATGCTCTTTCCCCTTTTCTCTCTTCCTACTACAATCTTAAAATCTTCCTTTTTTTAATGTCTTGAAAAGGTTAATTTATTACCTATCGCAGTATTGTGTGTAGGATTGGGCAGCTCTAGATCTGAATTATATTTTGGGTGAAATTTGTAAAATTTTTGTCCAACTCAAGTTAGTTGAGTGGGTCTAATTCTGTATTTATGAGCCTTCACTGATTGCATTGATTTCAATTACGATATAATAATCAATAAAATTGGTTCAATTTCATATCATGCAGATCATGTTAACTAGGTATAAAAAAATTTATATTAGTTGATAGTGGATTGTATTAACTAATCGGCTTAAGTGTAAAATAAGTATCCAAACTATATTCTTTTTTCAGTTAGATGTCTAAATTATATTTTAGGCTAAATAGGTGTCTAGCATTTCATTCCGTGATTTATTTAAATTTTTCTGTTAATTAAAAAATTTTCGTCATCCAATCAAAGAATGACACGTGGCCTGATTTTTTTTTTATTTTTGAATTTCTTTAGAAAGGTGAATATCTTTAAAATCCCTAAATTTTAAATTCTTTTCAATCAAAACCCTAAATCACATCTTCCTCAACGTTCGGCATCCCCACATGTCGGTAGTTCACTGTTCACCGCCCAAGTGGCGGGTACCTCACCGTTCGACATTCCCCACCTCTAGTCGCCGATCGAAACCCAGTCAACCTCTTTTTTTCATTGTTGGGTGTTCATTTATCGATTTTTTAGGCGAGATGATGTGGCTTTCGGTACATAGGGTCCGATGGAGACAATGGTGGCCGATGGTGGTTGAATCGGTGGTCGAAGTGAAATAATTTAGGGACTTAGGGTTAGAGTTGGAGTTTTTTAGAGAAATTAAAGATTGTTGGGTTAATTAATATATTTTATTGTTTTATTTTTTATTTTTTGAATTTTAATTTTAGAAAATGGTAAATCATACAATGTGTTCGAATTTTATTAGATGACAGAAAAAATAACGTTTGTCATGAAAAAACTTTAAATTGGTCATGGAATGAAACGTTAGGCACCTATTTGGCCTAAAATATAGTTCAAGCACCTATCTGAAAAAAAATATAGCTTGGGCATTTATTTGACTATTAAGCCTAACTAACTGTATAGAAATGTTCTATAAAATTAACTAATCGATGATAGTTGATTTCTTATTTGGACAAGAAAAATGATATGATTATATTCAATACTTGTTTGAACAGTTTGTTGGTTATCATATTTGATATTTATTCATACGTATAATATTATAAAATTAATTTTTTATTAAATAGGGAGCTTTTACATTCTAAGGTAAATGCCAAGATTTGAACATACACAAGATGAGACAACAAGAACATATGTATTGATGTCATCTATTTAAATTTAACTGAATTGTAATAATTAAGGACAAAAGAGTCTTTACAACTCTTATATCCGATCATCTACACCTAAAACACCACTCCTAATAGCCTTTTTTGTTTTACAACATACATTCAACCCGCTTTTGCAATCTCCTATCTACCAAATAACTAATTTAATGAATTTGACCAGTGATCTAGTCCTCAAACTATCTTCACCAAATATTATCATAATATAAATATAGATTATGATCTTATACACTAGCAGCGGAAAATAAAGTTTCCACAAATAAGGTTATTTAAAAGTATAGGGGTTTAAATTAGGGTTTAGAGGTTAGAGGTTTAAGTGGTAGTGTTTAGAATTTATTATTCATTGTTAGAACTTAGGGTTTTAAATTTTTAGGGTTAGTATTTTTTTTATACTGATAATATATCAAATATTCACCCTACAAATATATCTTATAAGGATACTTAAATTTGTTTTTACATTTTTTACATATACTTGAATGATCTTTAACTCTATATATGTGTTACTCACATGTATGGATATTTATTGGCAATTAAAACATAACCAGATAGTAAGTTTCCCTTTGTCAACTGCAATGGTCTTGTCAGAGTGCATGAAGGAACTAGAAGAACTGTTTCATAATTATCCACATCAGGGATTATTGATATACATATAAACCCTAGAAATTTACAACCTTTCTAGTGAAAATATCTATAATTTCATAGATATATGAGTACAGGGAAAGTACTCCAGATCCTGATATTTTGCATCTTTGAGGTGAAACAAATGAGCCAACAACAGATTTCAAGCAGCCAACAAGTCAACAACTAAAAACGAATTACTTTGAGATTGGTTGGGGGTTGAATTTAATGTTATTATTATTGGTTGATTTTTCCAGATTAATATAAGGATGATGCTTTTAGACACTGACTAATACCAGTCTGTCCCTAGATCATTGCAGCAAGTAGGCCGCCCAGTTTAAACTAAATAGCTGTTTTGACTGAATTACAGAGGAAAATCACTGAGTTCAACATATTATTTACCAATAATGTCTAATACCAATTTGCATTCTTTTACAGAAAGATGTTTTTGGAAAGATAATGAAGTTGTGGAATCTCAGAATTTTACATATCCTTTGCATTTGAGCATTTTTTTTCCAGCTGATATGTTGCCATTAATGATGCTGCATTATTGTTTACAACTACCCTGAAAACATATGAGCAAGCTCAGAATTGGCTGCCACATTGACAAATACATTAGTAACACCACGTCTCCCCTTTTTAATGCCTTTATAAATTCATAAAGATTGACTGTGTCATAAGGAAAAAAGCAAACTAAACACCAAAAGAAGATGATGTTTCTCTCTCAATTTCAAGCACCCTTTTCGTTTTCTTCTTGTTTTAGTAGGACCGTTATCCTTCTTGTTTTTGTGGTGTTATATTGCCATTATGACAGTGAAGCTGCTTTGGTCCTGCCCAAAAACGAGACCATTTCAGCAGTTTTCGTGTTCGGCGATTCGATAGTTGATCCGGGGAACAACAACAATCTCCCCACTATAGCCAAGGGCAATTTCCTCCCTTACGGGAGGGATTTCAAAGGCGGACCTTCCGGACGGTTTTCGAACGGAAAAGTCCCTTGTCAACTTTGTATCCCCAATTAGCAACACTTAACTTGTATGCATTATCAGTCACTTCAAATCAAAATTATTTGCAGCTGAAGAATTTGGTGTTAAGGATCTGGTGCCGGCTTACCTTGATCCGAAAGTACAGCTCAAAGATCTACTCACCGGTGTGAGTTTTGCCTCAGGGGCAGCAGGATATGATCCTCTGACAGCAAAAACAGCGGTATATATACAGACAGACACAACATATACATATGTTGCTTTCGTGAATTTATTGCAGTCACAGAATAACTAATCCCCTCTCTCTGTCCGGCATCTTTGGGCAGAATGTTATATCGATGTCGGGCCAGTTAGAACTGTTCAAGGAGTGCATAAAGAAGATAGAGGCAGCAGTAGGAGAAGAGAGAACTGCAACCATAGATTCAAAAGTCATATATATAGTGTGCACCGGCAGCAACGATGTTTCCAATACGTACTTCTCCACTCCATTCAGGAGACCCCATTATGATATCAATGCATATTCGGATTTCGTCGCCGGCTATGCTTCCCAGTTCCTGCAGGTATATATATAAGCATGAAGGTTTAGGCTTTGATTGAGCCATAAATATGAAGATAAGCAAGGACAAATTTGTTGCAGGACTTGTATGGATTAGGAGCAAGAATAATAGGTTTGTTGGGGTTGCCACCGATCGGGTGTGTGCCGTCTCAGAGAACCATAGGTGGAGGCAAAAACAGAGACTGCTACGAGGCCGAAAACGAATTGGCATCAGCCTACAACGCCAAGCTCTCCGGCGTGATCGATAACCTGAAAACTGTATTAACTTTGCCAGGCACAAAGCTTATCTTTCTCGACATATACTATCCACTGCTCTCGCTCATTAAAAACCCTGGAAAATACGGTAAACTATTCTCATCCCAACTTTATTTCAAAACACGTTGATCAAATTATAAATTGACGATTAGACCGACATTAATACAGGTTTCGAAGTGGCAACAGTAGGATGCTGTGGCACTGGACTAACAGAAGCCAGTGTATTCTGCAGCCCCACAAGCATCCCTCTCTCATGCAAAGTGCCTCCAAATACGTTTTCTGGGATGGTTACCATCCTTCCGAGAAGGCTTACAAGATCCTTACACCTGCCATTATCAATATGCACCTCAAAGAATTCTTCTGAATGTAGCACATTTTGTTTCCATTAACTCTAAATATCCGAGTCAAATTAAATTAAATCCGGATTATTTTTATTTTCATTTTATAATTTAAGAAATCATAAATTAAAAATATCAATCTCGTGCCTTATTAAGTTAATTGTGACAGAAAAATATAACAAAACAACATTATCCTTCGATTTGTATTTTTGGTATTTATTGTTTCATTCAATTCGAACATTGAATCGATGTACCATACAACCGCTTGCTTTCCCTTGAAGATAAAAAGGAAGAGAATTTAGAATTAGAGGTATCATATCTTCTACACTATCCTCTGCCCATCACCTAATGTCGCATCATTAGAGTAAGCTATGGGGACCCAACACTTACGGTATTGACTATAACACCATTCAGTTTCTGTGACTTTCTCTTAATTTTATATAAAGATTATTATTACATGTATAAGAGGTAAAAAAAAAACACTTTTTTAAATATTATGCATCCTTTTATTATATAAAAAAGGGTTTATTATACAATAACTATTAGATTATTATCATTTTTGTTTGTTTTATTTTTTAATAAAATTTATTAGAATATAAATATAATTAATTTAGGGTGTTTAATGTAACTAATAATTATATAAAAGTGTTTAGGTGTTTAGAGTTTATAATTTATAATTTTAGGGTTTTAGTGTTGTAGTATTTTATGGTTTCTAGGGTTTATGCTTTATTGTTCTAGGGTTTATGGTATATTATTTTAGGGTTTTAATGTTGTAGTATTTTATAGTTTTTAGGGTTTAGGGTTTGTAGTTTTATGATTTAGCGTTTATAGTTTAGGGTTTATTATTTTAAGGTTTTGGTGTTGTAGTATTTTATGGTTTTTATGGTTTAAGGTTTAGGGTTTCATGATTTATGAGTTGTGATTTAGTGTTTAGGGTTTATGGTATTGATTAGGGTTTAGAGTTTGTAGTTTAAGGTTTATGGGTTTAGAATTTTTAATATTTTGGATGTTAGGATTTAATTATATTAAACACCCTAAATTAATTATATTTAATTTTTTAAGAATGTAAAATAAGTATTGATGATATGAATCTAATAGTTCTTATACAACCCTTAGAGTTGTGTATAGCAAACCTTATAAAAAAATACATTAAAACTATACGATTTCACGTATAAAATAATTTTTTGGCAGCATTAGTATATAAAATAACAACATTTATATTAATTGAATTATTATTTACTCGAAAGATATGAAAACAAATTAAAATTTTTTAATAATTTGAATCCACCCATCCTTGAATATCTCTAGTTATGGTGTTAGAATTAATTTTGAATCATCGAAATTTTATAGAATTAATTTTATATAAAATTAATTTTAAAGTAATGTAATTCATGTTTATGATTTTTTTTAAAAAAAATTATAATTGTGTAAAAATAGTATAAAAATCAAGATTAATCACAAAAAACAATTTTTATTTTATTTTTCCCAAAATTGCAATTAATATTCATAATTGATTTTAAAAAAAAAATTAAACATATTAGCACGGCTATCGAAACATATGTTTTCGTTAATCAGAATTTTTAGCGTCCTACCGGGGGAGTCGCTTGAGCAGAGTCAATAATAATGCACGGACTGAATAATTTAGAACGCTTTATTCTTGTTAAAAAAGCAGCAGATGAGAGTGTTGGTCCAAAACTATAGTCTATACGGCCGCCCTATTAAAGCTTTCCAGCACATCATCCTATGTCACCCCACTCTGATACACAGTCGATGAGAGATTCATTTTTCTCTTCTACCATAATTTCATACCAATAAGAGTCTTCTCTAGGAAGATGA
Source organism: Hibiscus mutabilis (assembly GCA_019671005.1). NCBI lineage: Eukaryota > Viridiplantae > Streptophyta > Magnoliopsida > Malvales > Malvaceae > Hibiscus > Hibiscus mutabilis. Next base: position 81,379,539 of record CM033711.1, read on the forward strand.
CATTATGTTATACTGTTAATATTAAAAAATCAATTATAATACCTACAGACGGAGGTAAACCAAGAGTGAAAGTAACTCTTATGGTAAATTTAGGAAAATAATACAAACAGAATAAAGAATAAAAAAAATTTATTCGGCCACCTACAATAGCATTAATTTTAATAATGGTTGTCAATCGTCGGTATTTTTTATTTTTTATATTATATTTTTTCTAATTTTTTAATAAGAATAATTTTGTTTTGTGATACATGTCAATGGCCTAGGCTCAACCCTAGCGGATCCGTGCGGCCTTAGACGCCTTTGACGCTAATCGGTCGATTCTCGCGCCTAAGTCAGCCTTCAACCAGCCTTGCGAGTATTCCTGCTCGACAACGGCTCTGACAAGCCCTCCAGGCTTCGATGGATGCAGAAGCGCTTTAAGCACTATGGTGGCTACTCTTGGCCACTCGAGAGACAACTAGAACAAAGAGCTTCCAGAACCAAGGACAATCGAAAGGGACAAGAGAAAAGATAGAGTAAATGCCTCAGAGTCTTATTACTCTTCTCAAATGAGAGAATGAATAGAATGAGATGGATGATACAAATGAGGGTGGGAGGCTCTCTATTTATAGTTGAGCTCTCACTCAATCAATGGACCAGATCGATTTACATGGATGGCCGGGATTAGCCCAAATCCTTACAAGAATCTCTAATCTAGGAAAGAATATCAAATCCTACCTAATTACATCAATTAGTAGGTTTCTTTCCTCAGATAGTTGATCACACCTGATATGGCAAGATTCTTCATTTGTCTTCTTGTCTCCTGCCATTTCTGAAAAGCCAGTGTGATCGGGTTTTCTAGCATTCTCCAAGTGTTGGGTCAAGTCCGGTGATTTTGGCAAGCCCGATGATCCGCTTTGAACCTCTTGGGCAGATTCTTGCGCAACTGTCTCGGACCAAAATATTTGGGTCGTGACATTCATCTCTAGCTTTTGGTATGTTTTTGGTTTCATTAACAACCGTTTTATTTATTTTTATTCTTTTCTTACGATTAGATTTGATGTCACCTCAACTAATCAAGATGACACTTATTTAGTTATGTAGTTGCTTTTCCGTTCTTTGGACTATCACATTAGATTTGGATACGTGGTTTATGTTTGTGGATAATTTTCTCAGGATGTTTGGCTCTAATTTGCGGTTATCAATGGTCTTTTAATAGTTTGATCTCCTTTTGTAGTTCGTTTGCTGATGAAATTAGATATGTTAGTATCTATGTTTTGTTCAAGTCTTTTAGTTGGGTTTTTAACTTTTCCCTTGTATGATTTTAAGTGACTAATTTCTTTTGTCAATTATTATAGAAAAATGTTCAAATTATGTTTTTAATTTAGAATTAGTGAAATAAGACATGCCCATGATTATTTGGGGAGTTACAATCGTCGTTATACTACGAGGCGAACTCGCCTTGTATTCACGCCGATTTTCGTTAGAAATGAATTTTTTATAAAACTTGTGTGCTCCGGACGTGTTTTATTGTTTAAAAAAAGTTTGAATTTAAAACAAATGCTCGAAAGTATCATATTTTTTCATTTAGATGCGTAAATTATTTTTTAAATAAAATATGGTATTAAATTTTTTAGTTTAACATGATGCCTAAAGTTTGAACTTTGCCCCTTATTTTTTATAATTTTTTAAAGTTTGTCATTTAATTTTAATTTTTGACCCGTCTATAATAAAGATTAAAAATATCAAATTAGAACAGAAAAACTAATTCGCATAATATAAAAGCAGACCAATTTATAAACACGTTATTAAGAGAGGGCAAACAACATAATCACTTCATTTGTATATCGTGATTCAAAAGGCTTTCCCATTTGGCATTTCATTCAATTCGACATTGAATAAATGTGCTATACAACTACTTCCTTATTTTACCTTCAAGATGAGAAGGAAGTGAATTTAGAACTTGAGCTACCATATATTGACACCATCCTCCACCCATTATTAGAGGTGTGCATTTTAGATATCCGATCTGATCTAAAATTTTAAATATCTAAATATTTTAAATAGGTAATTTAGTAATTTATATTCGATTCAAATTTTCAAATATTTAAAAATCAAATATCTGATTTTTTTCAAATCAAATATTTGAATATATCCGAATTTATGACTTGATTTAATTATTTTTAATTTGACAATCCTATCTATAAAAATTTTAAATTTCCAAATATAACAATCAATAAATTATTGAATCTAACAAGACTTATATTCATAGAAATATCAATTTTTCATATATAACAAGTAAAAATATCGAATATAACAAAATTCATATTTATAAAAAAATTAAATTTTCAGATACCAAATAATCGGATATCCAATCCAAATGTAAAATAACTATCCGTATCCAATCGAAATTTTCAGATATCTGATCTGAATTATCCAAAAAAAAAAATCGGATATCTAAAATTTCAAATAATATCAACAGATAAACGGGTCAGATTTTTTTGCACACCCCTACCCATCACCTTATACTAACTACGGGGACCCAACCAACACTTCCGAAATCAATCCGTCCAAAATTAGTCTTCGAATGCTACCCTATTATACTTTCTGTGATATAGGGTGGAGGGCCGTAGACAACCAGTCAAATACGAAAAGGCAGCTAATGACACTTTCAACTTTCAAGCATATACATATATAAGAAAGAAGATATACAAGCAAACAGTTCATGACCTATCGTTTTGAGAAACCACATTTATCGTCTAGATCCTCCGACATTTAATGCAGATAAGATTCATATGAAACTTCATATAACCTAATATACTCCCCAAGCAAAGCTACAAAATCGCATACCTCATACTCTCTGAATCTATAACTAAGATCTCCGGTCTCCTATAGAGTAAAGCAAAATATAACTATATACAGTGGAAATCCAGCTTATGAGATAAACACCGGGAGGAAATCAACGAAGCTTATTCTGTGCAACGGCCTGGCATAACTCATCCTCATAAAATAGTACTCGGTTCGAAGCCAAAGACTTGCATAATGGCTTCGGGAGAACAGATGGTACCATGCATCTGGAAGTGAATCCAGAATCCTGAAAGAGCACTGCAGCAATTTGCCTCAACTCAGTGACTTTAACACGAGATGGTGGTCGTGGACCGTGTCTTGGAGCTTTTGGGGTGTGTGGGCTTCTGATCAGAATACCTTTCCCTTCACCCTTGCTGGAACATCCAAAACATTGTAAACAAGATGACAAATTTTAATACCACTTTTTATAGAATCGGCCTTTGATGTGTGACATCAAGCCTTTAGACACCTACCTCATAAAGGGCCAGTGTTCTGTAGGCCTTGGTGTCATTGTGCTCAGCATCTCTTGCCTTGAACGATCAGGTGTTGTGTAATTAAAGTGAAATTGTCTTGCCAGGCAAACCTGAACGCAACAAGCATAAATGGTTATATAATAAGATTCATAAACTAAAACAGACATGCACACCAAGGGAAAGAGATTCTTACAGCTTTTCTTATCCTTTGAGAAACATGAAAAACTGCCCTCAGTTGGTCATGATGCAAGTGACAAAGTATTTTAACCTCAATATTCAAAAGAAAAAAAGGAATCAGTTCAAAGGGGAAAGGCCAGATCTCTATAAAATAGAAAGCAAGAAGATTCAATCTTGCAAAATATAGAGTGGTGTAGGCCACAGTGTTTCTTTGTGCAGAAACCATATAAAAATATATCCATGGTGCCTTTAAAGATATCATATCAGTCATCCATGAATAATGAGTACAACAACATAATAAAAACATGCAGATTAACTTCGATTAAACATGTAAAGAAACAATATGTTTGACAAATTGATAGCAATCACTAAAGTACATGATAAAATGTCCGTAAAACTCACTGATATATCAACATAGCATGTCATTGATCTTATAACCAAGGATAGGTTCTCAAAGCACATAACGCAAAAGATGATTAAAAAATCTACAAAAGAAGATAAAGATCAAACAATGAATAACAGGACTCACTTTAAGGTAAAGAAATGGATATTGCACTCTCGTTTTACTACATTCATTTAGACATTTAAAGTACTCAACGAAACGGTAATATGTGGCTCTAATGAAAAAGAAGCGAACTAACAAAAATTTATTAACCTGCAACCTGATTTGTGAAGGATGCTCATCATGTATGCCACACACTGATAAAGATCATACAACCAAAATGAAAACAAAAAACAAAAAAAAATAGCTTGATGAATTCTTCAGCATCTTAATCATCACTCTTTTAAATGAAGCAACAGAAAAAATTCAAGCCATGTCAGGCAAATAAAATAACAAAGGGTGCAAATAATACCAGTAAATCCATAGGAAGAGACTCAAGCCTTGACTCTGATTCAAAGATTTCAGGACGGGGTGTCTTTGGAGTCCGCACCAAACTATTCTGCTTAAGGAAATCCACTGGCGATAACATCAAAGGCCCTTTCTCAATAACCTTATTTTCCATCAACAGATTACCATCCTCCGGTTTCTTGGTATCCAATACAGCCACCCTTTTCTTCCCAAGATCAGTACACAACTTGGCAGCCGAAGCTTTATTGTATCGGAGATGAGCAAGAGTACCTGGTTTCAGATACTTACTGCTTGAACTCTTCAATCTCTTGTTCTTTTTTGCTGTTTTCATTTCCCTATCATCCGGAGACTCTTTCCCCATACTTATTGTCACTCTTCTGCTCTTCCTTATATCCTTGGCTGTCCCTCAACTAGATTATACCCTTTTCCCCTAATGTATCTCGAGTTTTCAACTAACTAAACCTTAAAACTTAGACATCAATTGACATTGTAAAACCTGACATTCAAATTCAAGAAAATCAAAACTCGCCGTTCATACTATTAACAGAAGCTAGTTCTTTTTTCCTCAACTCGGAAACCACCGACAGTGGAAAATAATAGATGCAAAATAAGGCTTAAAAAGTATCAGAAAAACCTAAAAACAGCTAAATAAAGAAAACTCACATGATTAAGTCTGAATCGTCTTCGATTGATCTCCGCTGTAATACCAAAACTGGAAATAAAGCAGCCAAACGAGAACCAGTAAGAACTTCATCAAAATGGGGGAAATCCTAAGTATTGAAAGGGGAAAAAATTAAATCAAAGCAAGCAGGTAAACTCACCGTTCTTAAATTAGCAGATATTTCCCTGTGAGAGAGAAGGGGGTTTCTTCTAAGCGTGCCTTTAGAGAGAGAAAGTGCGAGAATAGAGGGAAGAGATGGGGCCGCTAGGGTTTGCTCTTTATTTGAAATCCACTTAAATTCCCGCCAATATTTTCAACAACAGTTTCTATTTTGGAAATGTGCTCAGGAAATAAATAAAAAACCGAAGAAAACGAGAAGCGTTAGATCTGGAATACACGTGGCTGATTAGGAGTGGTTATCAGTGTTGCGGGTCAGATCGTGTCTTTATTTGCTTAGGTCATTTCGTCCAATTGGACGGCGGGGATCGCGTTTTTATTAGAAAAATATTGTTATCAAATTTCAAAATAAGGAAATCGCGAGGGAAAATAATATCGAAATATTTATTAGATTACTGTATTGACCTCAACAGTTGGATAAATTAATTTCCAGGTAATTATTTTGACTAACCTTTTTTTCTCTTTTTTCCCTATTGAAATGGAATCCAATGCTTTTAGGTTTTTCTTTAAATGAATCGAATGGCATTTTAGGCATTGTTGATTTAATAGATGCCGAAGGCCGCGGGGAAATGGTCTCTTATCAGTTACTTCGCGTAAAGATGATAAATGTTTGTAAAGTCAATTTAAGGCCTTTCACACGCATCATTTCTTACACGTGAGTGGCTAAAATTCACACGAATTAAGCTTTATTCCTTATATTTTAACTGGATTAATTTAATAGGTATGAATTTCACCCTTTATTTCAAAAAAAAGTTTTTTACACATCAACCAATCATCTTTATAGATAAACAAGAGTAAACTCAAAATATAATTTAATATAAGTTTTAAAATATCTAAAAAAATAATAATAATAATAATAATAAGTGTTGCACCATCAAACCCTTCCTCTTTCTCTATACACTAAAAAAAATCCCTATGATCCATTGTATAATTGTCAAAATATATAAACTAGACGAAATTTCTAAAATCGACAACCTTCTTTCACGCTTATTTACAAAGACAACGACCCACTATAAATAAATCAATAAACAACTCAAAAATAAATCAAATACTACATGACTACCAATAAACATGAATACAAAATAAAACATCGTGAAAATCACCATACGAATACGAAAACCAGTATTGTCGTCGATTAGGCAAAAAAATAGCTGTTGATAATGACAAGACGGTTAATATAAATATAATTAGATAATATCGTAAAATATTGTCATTGAATCATTGATCTCGACAATGATAATTTATAGGAAAATAATTAACAATAAAATCAAGAGTTTAGGAATTTATATGCAATAAATTAAAGAAGATCGACTGTGCAATTTCATGTCATTTTCAAACCATAGATTTTTTTTAGCTTTTTTGTGAAATAAGAAGATCACATTTTGATGAATTAAAGAAAATAGAATAACTTGTTAATTTTCGTAAAGTATATGGATGGAGTTCATAATTCGACCAGATGGCTTAATTAGGAATCAGGATGTTTCTAATTTTAATTCTTAAATGAAATATTTGAAAATCTATAAAAAAAATATAAGTTGATAAAATATTTAAAAAGAAAAAAATGATATTGAAATCAAATATTAAAAAATATATAATCATATATTTAACCTCGAGGTTAGGAGTTCGATTCCTACCAATAGAAATAGAGTGCATTTTATGACCAGCCGTTTACTTCTTAGTGAGAGCACTCGCAGCGAAAGGATTTGTCATTGCTACCGACGATAAATATCTTGGCTCAAACTAAATATATATATATATATATATATTATACATAATTGTAGATAATCATTAAAAACAAATTTATTCATTCAAATTTTAAAATTTGATTGTTGATGTGTTAGATATCACATTATGGAGAAAAAGTTGTGCAAACATTTATCCATATATAAATAAAAATAAACTAATACATAAGTTCGTTTCAATAAATTGTTTGGGGGAATCCGACAGTTTTTATTGATTGATAAACAAATGATATCCTCCTCAACCTCAACAATTTTGAAAGTAATATATTAGGTAGGCATATATTTAAATAATTATATACAAAAAATTAATAAATTTAAATATTACGTTATTAGTGTATCTTTCATAAAAAAAATTATACATTCTAAAAAATAAATATATTTATATTTGATAAATATAATTATTTATGTGCACAATATTTAAATGTAAAATGGTGTCATGTTAGAACATAAGAAGTGGTCAAATAAAAAAAATATTTATCTTAAAAGATTCAAATTTAATCACTTTGTCCACGAGGTGCGAGTGCATTGTTAATATCATTTTTGTAGTTTTGTAGAAAATTAAATGAAATTATTTTAATGTCTATATTTAGGGGCGGATTTACCTTCAAATTCGGGATAAATTGTCTCTACTTAAATTGTTGGGTATATGGTTTTTAAGAAGCTAATATAGAATTTATGAAATTTTTCATATAAAATAATATAATTGTCTCCACCTAATTTATTAAGGTATGAGGTCAGCAATACTTATTGCAGTGGTGTAATCACTAACTTTGTCTGGGGTAAACCCGTTTTTTTTTTTGTTTCACTTTAGTTAATGGGCTTGTGATGGCTGTTGATTAATTAGTAATTATCTATATCTATATGTGTGTATTAAAACCGGAAAAGAAAAAGAAAAAAGGGGAAAAAGAAAAGCAAAAACACTACTATTAATATATGTGTATGCATTGCATGTTATTACATGTTATGTGCATACATGATGTTTGTTTATATATATTGTACGTAGGTATTTATTATTATCATTATCATGTGAATGTAGGTAGGTATTGCATGTATTAGGTATATGTATTAATGTTAGTGTGTTTGTTATTTTAGTATCATAAATGTGTGTCTCATGTACATAAGTGTTATGTAATTAATATTGATATTGTGTAAGCATGTATATTATATGTTTTATTATTATTATTATTATTATTATTATTATTATTATTATTATTATGCTAGCATATCTGAAAATATATAAGTATAGACTATAGCAAACAGTCCATATGATAAATAAGCAAAGTCTAAGTTCATTACAAAAACCCACAAATATTATACAATAATCACAAGCCCATTTTCTAACCCATATCCAATATAAACCTAAAAAACCCTAAAAATCTAATTAATTTAATCTTTTTTACAGCCACCTCAATCTGGTCGTTGGATCAGATTTGATCCAACGGTTCATATGGCACCAGAGCAGGCTGACCAGATTCACCAATCTTCCCAAGCACCGACGCGCTGTCTTCCACGCGCGCGTGAAGCCCACGCGCAGTTGCTTCGTCTTCCACGCACTGCTGCTGATTTGCCTCCCGGCCACGCGACTTCATCGCCGGCAATCACGGCCACGCGCAGTTGCTTCGTCTTCCCACGCACCATAATGGGATATATACATGTAATGTTTTTAAAACGTATTATACGAAGTTTTTTTTTAATGAATTTCTTTATGCCATGTATATAGTTTTTTTAATACATGATTTCTTTTTTACAAATATAGGTAATATATTTCTCATTATGGTATGTGTCTTTCCTTTAAAATAAAATATTAATATTACTATAAATAAAGTTTTCTTTTTAATACTAGCTTTATGAGATAGAAAGATTATAATATATGTAATTTTTTTTTTACATATATGGAAAATATAATTTTTGAAAGTGTATAACATATATAGTTTTTTTTCTCTTTTTTAAAAAAAGAAAAAAATATATAAAAAATAAAAGGAGATAGGCAATAATGTTTATAATTTTAAGGTTTATAATACAATCTCAAGTTATATTTTGATAATAAATGCATGGAAATGTTTATAAGCCCTAAACTTTTAGATTTGGTTTTAGAAATTTGGGCTTTTAGTTTTGAGCTTAATTTTAATTGTTTCAAGCTTTTGGGCTTAGGATGTGAATAACCAATTTAGTTTGAACAAGTTGTGTGCCCGTGTTATAGGGACATGATCCTAAAATTTATCAGATTAGTTTTAATTTTTAGAATATTAATTAGATCAGTGTTTAGATTAATTTTGTGAATTTAAAATTCATCCTTGGCTTATTGGGGTAAATGTTAAATTCTTTAAATAAATTGAACAGTTTTCAATTACTTAAAAAATAATATCAATTTCGAAGTCTAATCTAGCATTAAATTATTATTTAGTCACCATAAATTAGGTTTCTTACTTTTTAGGGCTAAATATATATAATTGAGCTATATGTTAAGTTGGGCATTCTTTTTTGGTGTTTACATTTATGCCCTTGCTTATCATACATTAATCACATTCATGCCCTTGCTTATCATACATTAATCACATTCATGTAATCTTATATCTTAATGACGTTGTTAATGAACTTAAGTCATAAAAAGTGAGGTATTTATTAATTCTAATATTTGTGTCATAACATTCCGAGCTTAAATGATGTTGACCAAATATTCGAATTAATTTTTACCGCCCTGAGGTAAACGAACTAAAAAATTAACAATGTCATTACATCATATTTAAATGTTTGCATCATGCATAAAGGTGACGCACAGAGGTCGAACCATAAATTAACACGACAGTCGGGCTTATTCCATGTCGGTTTAATTCATGGTCCGATATATCGTTAACCTTATTAATTAAATGTCTAATTAATTTGAGTCCGTCAATTCGATAAGGCTCGTGCAGTTAAGGTTAATTTTCATCTAAGAACTTCGATTCAAACTCAATCTAAATTTCATTCTTTTATGAGCAACAAATTTTCTGGTACCGATCCCTGGGCGTGATGGGGGTGCTAATCTTTCCCCACGCGTAACCAACTCTCCGACCCTTTTGCAACAAATCTCTAGTTTTATGGTGTCCGGCCCACCTCACCCAAGTGGCTGGTGGCGACTCCAAATTTTCATCTTTTGGAAAATTTAAAGTTTTTAAAAGAAATCCCCCATTTTCCAAAAGATTTTCATTAACGAGTCAGGGGATAATTAATAGCTGACTTATTTTCTAAACAAACGCCCTTAACAAGGTAAAATTTCTTTTTCTCCAAAAGGAGAGGAGAAAATGTTGCTACAGCTTGGCGACTTAGCTGAGGAGTTGTTTTTTAAAAACAAAAGAGAGTTAGGCCAAAGGAAAATTTGTTGCTCTGAAATAATGAAAATTATTGGGATTTTAATTGAATTTAAATAGGATAATTCTTCCTTAAAGTGTGATCGAGATTGCACGGGCTTTGATAATTGGTGATCCTCGAATTAACTCTTCGTTTAATTTCTAAGGAGTCACCGACATCTTTTGCATCATGTCATTAAGCTCTATACCCGAGCTTCTTCCCTTAAGTGGGAGTGAAACGCCACATACCCATGTGAGTAGCCCTCCACAGGTCGGTAATTCACTTTCGGAATCCACGCCTTTTGACACTGAGCAGCCCTCAACGGCATCAAGTCGTGTTTTTCCTCGAATCAAAACCAATTCACAAGCTTATAATGGGCCATAATTGGGTTCTTGTTGCCTTAGTAGGCAGTAAGATAGGTTCGGGTACCTTTAATTAGAACCAAACCCATGCGTGAGAATTTAGGAAGCCCACCCCTATTAGAGCCATGCGGATCACCTTAGTGAACTAGAATTCATGTTGTTAAGTTGTTTTTCTTATGTAAATTGTTTGTGTTTATCCTTTCATACTTTTGTGTTTTTATCTCACGACTAACTCTTGTCTTTTCTTTCTTTTCATTGATGTTCCTTTGTCTTGCATATTATCGTCATATCATAAAGAGCACATTGAGTTGGAAATAGTTTGAAGTTAAAGGCTAGATTGATGGGAGACCTAGTTCGTAGCAATGATGAAAAGAACTCCGGTGTACATATATGGTCCGAAGGGGAACAATTACATGAGGGAAACAATATTACTACTGGGTTTAAGTCAACATTGGCAGCAGAGACATTCATGAATACAGAATACAATGATAATTCTGGGCTGAAGACAGTGTGGAACAGTTGGTACTTGGAAACAAGGTACATTTTCAAGAGGGAATATGGTGACATTGCATATTTGCTAAATGCTCCGGTGAATCAGGCACTGCTGCAAGCCTTGGTGAGATTCTGGAACCCCGCCTACAGTTTTTTCATGATCAGTAACTTTGATTTGACTCCTACAATTGAATAATATCACGACCTTTTAAACTGTGAGAAGATTGACGAAACTCGGGTGTACTCAAAGACTAGTAAAAACAAAGCCTTCCGGGGCAAGCTCAAGAGATTCTCGGACATGTTGGAATCCTGGGTCAAGCATCATGTCATTACTTGGAACGGTAAGGAGTATCTCAGATGCGGTGGGATTCTAGCCCTGCTTCTGTACATCCGGTAGGCCGAGTTCAACGAGATCTTTTCGCATTGTTAATTTATGGGTTAGTGTTCTTTCCCCTGGCTCGAGGGTTAATTGATCCGGCAGTCTTGGACCTATTTGACCGTTTGAGTGGTGGAACCAATCCGGTCCCCGTAATTTTAGCTGAAACTTTCCAATCTCTGAGGTTTTGTCGGGAGCATGGTGGAGGTCGTTTCCATGGTTGCTCACAACTTTTGACAGTCTGGTTCTATAGTCACTTGTGGTCGGATGCTAATTTCTCGAAGCCTCTCTACCATAGTTGTTTTCTCCCCTTTGGAAGAATTTCTAAAAAAGAAGATTGGCCCACTAGAAGATCTGAGGAAGTTTGGGTAGATGTTCTTAGCAACATGAAGGAGGAAGATATAGTTTGGAGGGCTCCACGGCTTTCTGCAATGAGTATCCTCTACAGGTGCGGAGTATACTCTTGGGCGTCATTACTTGGACTTTGGGGGCACACTGCTTATGCTCCTATTATGGTTTTGAGATAGTATGGCTTCGAAGCAGTTTGTCCCGGGTTCCAAAGGCTTGAATGAGTTCAACTTGAATTATGAGAAGGAAAAAGGCTACAAGGCAGTGGTGTACGATGTTTCTTCGTCTTAAAACAGCGTGAGACGGGTCAGAGTCACGAGTGCTACCCATACGACCACTCCCAATTACGAGGCATGGAGATTCAGTCGCGTCAATGATAACGTTCCCCAACTAAACCCCGATAGAAAGAGGACAATAGAAGAAAGGTTAGCCACACTTCTTACTAAAGCCGAGTTGATGAGAAAGCAACTTGAAGAGAAGCAGGAAAGGTATCTCAAGCTCTAGGAGAAGGCTCGCCAAGAGAAATTTGACTTTGAGTTGGAAAAGATACAGTTTGAGAGAGTGGTTAAAGGACTGCAAAAGAGAAAAGATGAATTGGAACTCGAGCTCAAGCTAGAAAGGGAAGAGATCCAGAAACTCAAAAGACTAAGCAAAAACAAGAGAGTTGTAGAAGATGAATCAAGCGAAGGGATAGAGCTCCGATTCAGGGAGGAGAAAGCGAGGGCCGAGAATTATAAAAGGATGTATTGTGAGAACAAGGACTAGGTGCTCACTTTAACACAAGAAATGAAGAACTTGCACACTTCCCACTCTAGGCAGCTCAAGGAAGAACACCGCCAAAATGAAGCCTTGAAGGATTAGGTTAAGTGTCTGGAGAAATCTCTCTTCAAGCACAAAGGTTCGACTAGCAAGTTAAAGGAGAGTAAGACGGAGAACCAGGATTTAAAGGCTCACATTGAAGAATTAGAAATCGAGGTTCAACAGCTCAAGGATCATGTGACAAGCTTTAAGGGAGCGATTCAAGTACGCCCGATACCGAGTTTGGAGCAACTACTATTTGCTTCCTACACCATTTGGAGACAAGAACAGGAGTTAGCACAATGGATGGCTCGGATGCAGGGAGTCACCCAGAAGATACAGCTATTGGTAGAAGACGCTACTAAACTTCATGATTGTGTCAACGATGACTCTGAAGAATGAGGGAGGATTGTTTGGATTTTGAAAGAGATCATCGACCTCGATACCACCCTGAAGTCATATGTTTAGTTGGCTTTGTTTATTTATTGTACAAAGACTATGTTTCTGTTAATGAATGTCATTTAACGATGATATTTGCCAGACTCAGTGTTGTTCATTGCATTCATGCATAATTCATTTATTTGCATTCTTTGTTTTGTTGACAAATAATTGACTAAAAAACATTTTGTTTCATAAACAAAAAGATTGCATTTCGATTCTTTAAAATTACCATCATTCTACACCCATATCATACCCGTTTACGAACAAAGCAAATGAAGGAAGGTTTTGTGAAACTGGAAGTTGATACGTAGTCAAATGGAATGAACCCAACAAGAATTAAGAGAAACCATTCTCAAGTCCCATCAAGATATGATGAGGGGGATATCACAGCTATTGCAAGCTCAACTGAGGCAAGAGTCTGGGGATAAGGGTACCATCAAGAGCCCTACCCAAAGCTCGAAGGATCGTCTTTATGCCCAAACCGTCAGGAATCCTCTGTTCATTGACCCTTTTGTCAAATCCTACACAAGGTGCATCTGCTTCTCATGCTGGTGCGGCAGCTTAAACTCAACCAAGGTGACCTTTGAGAATCCCGAGGTTATCGGAGATGGCATCCCAGATTTTGATGAATTAGAAAAGCTAAACCAAATGAAATCAGAGTTCACTAAGCGACTAGAAGACACTCAGAAAGACCTAGAGGAGAAGCTCCAAGTGAAAGAAGATAAGGATGACCCCTATGGGTTAAGTGCCAGAGAACTCAGCCTGGTCCTAGATGTGGAGATCTCATACAAGTTCAAGGCTCCAGACTTTGAGATGTTTGACGAAAGTACCTACCTATCTACTCATATAGTGGTGTTTTGCTGAAAGATGGTCAGTTTTACCAGCAATGAGAAACTCTTGATTCACTGCTTTTAGGACAGCTTAGTTGGGTCTACTCTGAGGTGGTATAACCAACTTACCAGGGCTTAAGTTAAGTTGTGAAAAGATCTGGCAAAAGCTTTTACTGATCAGTATAAGTATGTAACCGATATGGTTCCTAACCGACTACTGTTACAAGGTATGGAACAGAAGCACAATGAGACCCTTCGTGAATATGCTCAAAGGTGGTGTGACGTGGCAGCCTAAGTCCAACACCGCTTCATGAATATGAGATCTCCCCTATGTTCGTAGACACACTGAAATGGGTACTTTATGATCGGCTGATCAGTAACACTATCAGTAACTTTGCAGAGATGGCCATGATCAGCGAACGCATTGAAGCGGCTATCAAGAGCGGAAGAATCAATGGAGAAGATTATTCGCGGAAGCAGTTCAAGAAGAAGGATCATGAAGTGAACAACACCAACGCTTTTGAGAAGACCAAGAACTTCACCATTTCCCAACCGCAGGCTCTAGCAGGGAATTCCATAAACTTCAACAAGAGAGAAGACAAAGAACCTAAGAAGGAAATGGATGATAGGTCTTTCACACCTTTGCCAATTACCTATAAAGAACTCTACTCACAGCTATACAAGGCCAATCTGGTCTGACCGTACCACGTTACTCCTTATAACCCACCATACCCGGCTTGGTATAACCATAAGGAGCACTGCGAGTATTATGCTAATGTCTTGGGTCACTCAATTGAGAATTGTATAGCTTTCAAAAAGTTCATTCAAAATCTGATTCGAACTAGGGTGTTACAGTTAGGGGAACCCAGTACGGCCAACAATCTGTTGCCAAACCACGGAGGGTAGGGTATAAATGCCATTGAAGACGAGTACCCCAAGAAAGCTAAAATGAGCATGTTCGAAGCCCAGTTTCCTTTAAGATGGGTCTTTCAACAGTTATGCAAGGCTCGTCTCATCAATCATGGGATAGTGTTGGTCAAAGAATGATGTGGCTTGTACTGTAAGTACCATCAGTTAGAAGATCATGATATTCAGCATTGTGAGGAATTCCATCATCTGCTTCAATCTATGATGGATAACAAGGAGATAGAGTTTTTTGAGAAAATGAAACGAGTAAAAGAGTTTGAAGTCTTCAGATAGTCAAGAAACTAGATACAATGCAAAAAGACCACTTGTCCTTGGTGTCAAGATAAATGAGGCAAGTGAACCAAAAGTGGCTCCCAAAATCATAATTGTTACCCCCAAATCTTTTTCTTTTAAAGACACCAAGATGGTTTCGTGGAATTACGCCGTAAGCGTCACGATTTCGAGATCGTCTAATGCACAAGAGGAGAAGAGGACAATGGAAACAAAACCTGCTCAACCAAGTAGCAGAGGAGAAAACGATGTAGGGCATCTAACAAGAAGTAGTCGATGTTACATTCCAAAAAACTTAAAGAATCCAAAGGAGAAAGCCCAAGAAGCTGGAGTAGGATCTGAAAGGTTATTTGGAGAAGACCCACCGGCAAAGATTAAGGAACCCGTCAAAGAAGCACAAGCATAAGAGTTTCTAAAATTTCTGAAGCACAGTGGGTATAATGTTATCGATCAACTTCAGAAACAAGCAGCTCGTATTTTAATGCTTGATCTGTTACTGAATTCAAAAAAACATAGAGAGGCATTGTTGAAGGTTTTGAACAAGACATTCGTTGCAAAAGACATTTCTGTCGGGAGATTAGATCAGATCATCGGACACATTACTGATGTTAATCACATCACTTTCAGTGATGACGAGATTCTAGGGGAAGGCACGGGGTCCATCAAAGTCTTGAACATTACTACCCACTGTAAAGGTTATGTGCTATCGGGTGTGTTGATTGATAATGGATCTGCATATGAAGTCATGTCATAATACGATACGAGCTTTCGACGAGACTCAAAGAGATGTGGACGGGAAGATATAAGTACCCCTACTTATTGGTCCCACTGAATATGTGTTTGATTTCGTGGTCATGGATATTCAGCCATCTTATAATTGTTTGTTAGGAAGGCCTTGGATACACTTGGCCGGCGTCGTTCCGTCCTCACTCCATCAAAAGTTGAAGTTTGTCACTGATGGGAAATTAGTAACAGTAAACGCAGAAGAGAACATCATCGCTTCAGTGACTCCATATACACCATACATCGCTCTTGATAGAGAAATGATGGAATGTGCCTTCAGAGCCTTGGAACTTATCAATGCTACTTTTGTTGCCGAAGAAAGCAAAGTTTCGCACCCCAAACTGTCAAACTACACTAAAATAATGGTGTTCGAAACCCTGGGAAGAGGAGCAAGAAAAAACAAAGGTTTAGGGAGGAATCTACAAAGGCGTCTTCGTCCTGTTAGTGTGATTCACGAGGTGGCCCAATTTGCTGCAAAAGCGGCAAGAGTGGAAAAAAGGACAAGAATAGAGGAAAGCCAGGTTGAGAGGGGAAGATATTTTTTAGGCTCCCATAACCTACTCAAACTTTAAAGGTATCTTCATATCTGGGGGGATCTGAAACCCAGAGGAGGATATCCAAAAGGCAAACCAGGAGGGTGAAAGGCGCTTCCAAGAAGAGCTGATCAGTGAGGCTTTAGAAGAAATGAATGTAAATGTGATCGGTGATGGAAGTAAGCCTAACAGGTTTTCAGCCAGAATTTGCTCGTGCCTCTCAGGGGAAGAGCTCAACAACTGGACCTTCGGGTTCGTGCCAGCACTCAATAGGGACATATCAAAGTAATGCCTAGAACCACTCTGTTACTTTGGTCTGAAAGTAACAGACATCTTTTGTAAAAAGGGTAACTATGTAATGTTCATCTACAATGAAATATATCTACCTTTTCTTTCTCTCAAATGGCAAACATGGCATTCATCCCATTCATTTATTTACTTATTTATTCTATTAGTTAATAATTTGTTTACGTCATAAACTACACTATTTTTTTTTGAATACGCACTTTTAAAATCATGCAGACCCCTTAATATAAATTGTATGAATAATGTGGAACCTAATCCCAAAGTAGACTTCGAACGACCCGTGTACTTGGCAGAGATAGAGGAAGAAAATGATGAGATTCCCGAAGAGTTGTTTAAGAATGATGGACGAAGAAGAAAAGTAAATCCTTCCACACCAAGAGAAGCTAGAGATCCTGAATTTGGGGACCAACGAAGAAAAGAAAGAAGTAAAGATCGGGGGCACCCTATCACTAGAAATCAGATAAGGGTTAGGAAATTGCTTGTGAAATTTAGAGACGTATTCGCATAGCCATACCAAGACATGTCAGGCTTAAACACGGACATTGTAACGTACAAGCTTCCTATTAGGCCAGAATGCAAGCCCGTTCAGCAAAAGCTTCGAAGAATGAGAACCGACATATTACTAAAAATCAAGGAAGATGTGAAGAAATAGTTTGAGGCCGGGTTTCTGAAAGTCTCTAAGTACCCAGAATGGGTAGCCAATATCGTGTCGGTACCAAAGAAAGATGAGAAAGTGCGTATGTGCGTGGATTATATAGACATTAACAAGGCCAGCCCCAAAGACAACTTTTCTTTGCCCCATATTGACACTTTAGTAGACAATACCGTGGGACATGCTTGGTTCTCGTTCATGGATGGCTTCTCAGGGTACAACCATATTAAAATGCACCCCGAGGACATGGAGAAAACCACTTTTGTGACTATATAAGGTACATTTTTTATAAGGTGATGCCTTTCGGATTGAAAAATATCGGGGCGACATACCAAAGAGCCATGGTAACCCTATTTCATGACATGGTGCATAAAGAAATCGAGCTGTATGTGGATGACATGATAGCTAAGTCTAAGACCGAGGAGAATCACATCCAAAATTTACGGAAACTCTTCTGAAGGCTAAGAAAGTATCAATTAAAGCTCAACCTGACCAAGTGCACCTTCGTAGTTACATCAAAGAAACTTTTGGGCTTTGTGGTAAGTCATAGAGACATTAGGATTAACCCCGACAAGGTGAAAATAATTCAAGATCTTCCATTACTGTAAACACAAAAAGAGGTCTGAGGTTTCCTAAGAAGGTTAAACTACATATCCCGGTTCATATCCCAGTTAACTAATAAGTGTGACCCTGTTTTCAGACTACTTCGAAAGAATAACCCAGGGGTATGGGATGAAGATTGCCAAGAGGCATTAGAAAGTATCAAGAAATACCTAACTGATCCCTCAATCTTGCATTAGAAAGTATCAAGAAATACCTAACTGATCCCTCAATCTTAGTAGCACCAGTACCGGATAAACCATTGATCATGTACCTCACAGTCTTTGAAAACTCTATGGGGTGCGTACTTGGGCAACACGGCGACTCAGGCAAGAAGGAAAGGGTTGTCTACTATTTGAGCAAGAAATACACCGATTGTGAAATGAGATACCCGCCAATTCATAAGTTATATTGTGCCTTGGTATGGGCCACTAAGCCGTTACGACAATACATGTTGTATCATATCACCTGTCTGATTTCTCGGATGGATCCACTGAAATTTTTAATAGAAGGCCGGCATTGACCGAAAAGATGGCTCGTTGGAAAATACTCTTGTCGAAGTTTGACATCGTTTACATAAACCAGAAAGTATTAAAATGAAGTGTCGTGGTAGATCTTCTGGCAAGTCGCACCTCGAATGACTATGAACCGTTGGATTTCCATTTTCTAGAAGAAAATTTGATTTGTGGTGTAATTGAAAGGAAATCTGTTACAGAGAAAGAAGGTTGGAGGCTCTATTTCGACGAGGCGTCGAATGTCCTAGGCCATGGAGTAAGGGCAATATTAATTTCCCCTGAGGAGAAACACTACCCTTTTACCAGTAGACTGGAATTCTTCTGCACTAACAATATAGCCGAGTACGAAGCTTGTGTCATGGGACTCCGAGCGGCCATTGAGAAAAAGATCAAGGTGCTCCAAGTTTTTGGAGATTCTTCTTTGGTAGTCTACCAACTTCGAAAAAGAGTGGGAGACCAGAGATCCAAAGCTGATCAAGTATTACGATTTGATCCAAGATTTGGTCAAAAAATATTGAGAAATTCAATTTCACCTACTTGCCAAGAGAGGAAAACCAGATGGCTAACGCTCTAGCCAACTTGGCCGATGTGTTCAAAGTAAATAGGACGGCCAAAATGAAGCCTGTTGAGATGAAACTTTTGATGTGCTGGCCCACTGTTATAGTTTGTAAGAGGAAAAAGATGGCAATCCATGGTAATACGACATCCTCCAATACATCAAATACCAAACTTACCCAATAGACGCCAACGATAATGAAAAAAGAACTATCAGAAGGTTGGCATCAGGGTACGTCCTTGATAGAGAAGTTTTGTATAAAAGAAGTAAAGATCATATACTTTTGAGGTGTGTCAATGCCCGGGAGGCCAAAACCATTTTAGCAGAGGTCCATAGAGGTTTTGTGTGGAACCTATGCTAGCAGCTTCTTGACGACTACGAAAATCATGAGATATGGCTACTTCTGGTCAATAATAGAAGTAGATTGCATCAATTATTCGAATAAGTGCCATAAATGCCAAATCTACGTCGATAAGATATATTCCCCGCCAGTACCACTTCACGTCATGAACTCACCTTGGCTATTTGATGCCTGTGGAATAGACGTCATTGTCCAGATACACTCGAAAGCTTCCAATGGGCATCGCTTCATCTTATTAGCCATTGATTACTTCACCAAATGGGTAGAAGCTGCCTCGTATGTCAACATTACAAGAACGACAATTTGCAAGTTCCTCAAGAAAAAAATTATATGTCGCTATGGCTTACCCGAAAGAATAATCACCGATAATGCTTCCAACCTGAATAATAAAATGATGACTGAGGTGTGTGAACAGTTCAAAATTTTACATCATAATTCTACTATTTATCGCCCCAAGATGAATGGAGCAGTAGAGGCAACAAATAAGAATATAAAGAAGATCATAGCAAAAACCACAGAAAATTACAAGGATTGGCATGAAAAGCTACCTTTTGCCCTGTTTGCTTATCAAACCTCTGTGAGGACCTCCACCAGAGCAACGCCATACTCTTTGGTATATGGCACGGATGCGGTATTACCTATCGAGGTAGATATTTCGTCGCTCTGAATTTTGAACGAAGTAAAGTTGGACAAGGCCGAATGGATACAAGACATAATTGATTAATTGAACCTCATTGAAGAGAAAAGGTTGAAGGCCATCTGTCATAGCCAAATGTATCAGAAGATAATGATGCAGGCCTATAACAAGAAAGTTCGCCCTAGGGGGTATGAAGATGGGGATCTGGTGTTCAAAAATATTTTACTTAACCAAAAAGACTTTCGAGGGAAGTGGATGCCTAATTGGGAAGGGCCTTATGTTGTGAAGAATGTCTTTTCTGAAGGAGCATTGATCCTAGCCGAGATGGCCGGGAAAGATTTATGCAACCCGATAAACTCGAAGTCGGTAAAAAAGTATTATGCCTAAAAAGAAAAGCAAAAAATAAGAAAAATAAAAAATAAAAAAAAAGAAGAAAAAGAAGAAATATGGTTTAGTGCAAAAACCCCAATGTGGGCGTCTTAAAACCAGGGGTGATCTAAATTAAAAATCCGAGCAGGACGGTTCAGATATGCGTGAATTTCGGCATACGACTAACATACTTCATCAAAGGACAATGCTTCAATCCTTAGGTCAAGAAAAGTTGTAACCCAAAATGGCGAGTAAAATGTCTACTATGGTCGATGGGTTCTTATTGTTCATATTGTCGACGTTATTTGTGTATTTTCTTTTCATGTTTGCCATGACTTTCAAAATTTTGTTAATTTTTCTATAAGTATTAATAAAATATTATTATCCATCTCGTCTTCATCTCGCAAATGAATTGACATAGGTCACGAAAAGCAAAAGATTTCTTGGTATTACTATGAGTTAACCTATTGAGTGCAGGTTATTCTAGGATAGAGGGTGAATCTGCCAAGGTTAAGGCAAAAATATCACTGGGGTGAAATTGATGAGATTTACCAAAGAAAGACAGTGAATACCACACTTATTATTGAGGGAACTAAAGGCGAAAACCCAGAAAGACGCCTTAAAAAAGAAGAAAAAAAGAAAAAAGAAGAAAACAAAAAAGAAAGACAAGAAAGAATAAAATAAGAAGAAGAAAAAACTGAAGTGAAAACCCGTAGAGGGCACTTTGGAAGTACAAGTTTAAAATGGAAAACCTGAAGAGGCACTTTAGAACAAATGAATCAAGAAAGGGTATAAAAGGTGAATCCGAGTGACAAGTGGGGTACCGTCGTCACAAGAAAGAGAGGAATAAAAAAAAGGAAATTCGAAACAAATGGACCTAGAAGAAATGTCCGAGTGAATTATTGCTATCTATGCTTCATATTTAGTTAGACATTCCTAGGTTAGAGGCATGCTAACTCATGCCATCGCATTATTTTGTATCTTTTTATAGAATAAAATGGGAGGATCTTTTCAGAAGAGAAACAAGTATCTGGAGGGAAACTGGGAGAGAATTTCCAAGTAAGGGTTTTGAAAACATCACTTTCTGGTGAAAAAGGCTAGATAATAGAGCCTTTTGAAAAAAGGAAGAAGAGGTTAGCCTATCCGTTCAGGCTCACAAAGAACATAAGCCTTCATGGAATCCTCATTTGAAGAGTTTCTATTTGTTCGTTGCCATTTCGGAGGAACATGCCATCTTTGTCGGGTTATGTCTGCTGTCGTTTCGGAGGGACATCCTGGCGTCACTAAGATTGCTTTCGACCGCTTCGGGAAAGCAAAGTCATTTAGCATCGTTCGCTACCGCTTCGAAAAAATAGGTTGTTCGAAAGATATTTGGATTCATTCACTGCCACTTTGGAGGAATGAGTCATTCGGTAACTGGTTCGTCCAATGTCGATCGGGAAAGGCGTGCTAGCATTACCCACTTATTTTCTGCCGTTTCAGGGAAACAAGTCATCTCAATTTGCTCGTTGCCATTTTGAAAGAGCAAATCATCCGACAGGAAAGTAGGACAAAATTAGTGCTTATGGTATTTGCTTTATTCTTGTTTCACAAGTATAAGCAAAGAGGGGCAGCTGTAATCACTAATTTTGTCCGGGGTAAACCCGTTTTTTTTGTTTCACTTTAGTTAATGGGCTGTTGATTATTTAGTAATTATTTATATCTATATGTGTATTAAAAGCGAAAAAAAAAGGAAAAAAGAAAAGCAAAAACACTACTATTAATATATGTGTATGCATTGCATGTTATTACATGTTATGTGCATACGTGATGTTTGTTTATATGTGTATATATATTGTACATAGGTATTTATTATTATCATAATCATGTGAATGTAAGTAGGTATTGCATGTATTAGGTATATGTATTAATGTTAGTGTGTTTGTTATTTTAGTATCATAAATGTGTGTCTCATGTACATAAGTGTCATGTAATTAATATTGATATTGTGCAAGCATGTATATTATATGTTTTATTATTATTATTATTATTATTATTATTATTATCATTATTATTATTATTATTATCATTATGCTAGCAGATCTGAAAATATATAAGTATAGACTAGCAAACAGTCCATATGATAAATAAGCAAAGTCTAAGTTCATTACAAAACCCACAAATATTATACAATAATTACATGCCCATTTTCTGGCCCATATCCAATATAAACCAAAAAACCATACAAATCTAATTAATTGTTATCTTTTTTACAGCCACCTCAATCTGGTCGTTGGATCAGATTTGATCTAACGGTTCATATGGCACCAGAGCAGGCTGACCAGATTCACCAATCTTTCCACGTCCCGTCTTCCGATCGCGCGTGAAGCCCAGGCACGGTTGCTTCGTCTTCCACGCGCTACTGCTGATTTGCCTCCCGGCTATGCGGCTTCGTCGCCAACAATCACGGGATATTATCACTGGCTCCCAACCACCAACATGGCCAGAAACAATAAGAAATTAGAGGTTAACAGAGCCTAAGATTAGATGTAATCAGCCACAATGTTGTCCATAAAAGTTTGCTTGGAAGTATGAACAAAGACTTGAGGGATAAAAGGTGTAATCAGAGATGTAATCAGATACTATATTCAAGAAAAAAAATCTATTCTGATCTCCTTTCATTTTCTTCCTTTTCGAACATAATCACAAGAGGCAACCGAAAATCAGTAAACCATGCATGTTCAGTACATCATTATCGCATTAAGCCTTTGAGTTTGAATATATATATATATATATAAGGTAAAAACAGAACAGAAAATTAGGAGATTTTACCTCTCGGCGGCGACGCTTCCCGGCGAACGAAAACTTTATCGGCGAATCCCGACGGTAAGGAGCAGGCGCAACGAGGAGAGTCATATACTTCGAGGTCGCGCCGATTCAATAGTTACCGGCGAAGATCCGACGCAAGGAATTCAAAGAAGCTTCGGCCCGTTTTAGGACGAACGTCTCATCTTTCAGGGAATCAACGCCGTCAAAAAGGAATTAGGGGCCGTGAGACACCGACCGAAGGTGACGATGCACCCAACGGAGGCCGATCGAGGGCCAAGCAACGGGTGAACTCTCTCTGGCTCGCGACGAAGAAGGGAAAATGAATAAGGAAACTAAAATTAGGTTATAATAACCCTTTTATCGAAACTGGTATAACCAGTTTTGTGACCGGCTGAGCCGGTTAACCTATCCATAGTGACCCGCTCCGAGAACCGAATCGGCCCGATCCAATCCCAGTCCAGCAACTTAGAGCCCAGTTTGGTTGGGCTTGGTAAATTCTTTATCCCATTTATTTATTTTCAGTCCATTGTTATTGGTATAATATGTTTTAATATTTTATTTTTGTAGCATTTGTCATAAAATATTGTATGATACATGTATTTTATATATGTTACATAATATTTAGGTGGTACATAATATTTAGGTGGTACATAAAGACTTAATCTATAGTTTATAATACACTATACTTATATTTTTATTCAAATAGGTACTCCTCTAGTATTAACATTTGATAAAAGCATTAGAGTAAATATTTTAATGATCATATATATATGAAATATTTGTAACACATGATGTATATCTTGTTAACATAATATGGGATATATACATGTAATGTTTTTAAAACGCGTTATACGTAGTTTTTTTATGAATTTCTTTATGCCATGTATATAATTTTTTTTAATACATGATTTCTTTTTTACAAATATAGGTAATATATTTCTCATTATGGTATGTGTCTTTCCTTTAAAATAAAATATTAATATTACTATAAATAAAGTTTTCTTTTTAATACTAGTTTTATGAGATAGAAAGATTATAATATATGTAACTTTTTAATTTTATTTTTTACATATATAGAAAATATAATTTTTGAAAGTGTATAACATATATAGTTTTTTTTCTCTCTTTTTTTAAAAAAAAGAAAAAATATAAAAAAATAAATGGAGAGAGGCAATAATGTTTATAATTTTAAGGTTTATAATACAATATCAAGTTATATTTTGATAATAAATGCATGGTAATGTTTATAAGCCCTAAACTTTTAGATTTGGTTTTAGTAATTTGGGCTTTTAGTTTTGAGCCTAATTTTAATAGTTTCAAGCTTTTGGGCTTAGGATGGGAATAACCAATTTAGTTTGAACAAGTTGTGTGCCCGTGTTATAGGGACATGATCCTAAAATTTATCAGATTAGTTTTAATTTTTAGAATATTAATTAGATCAGTGTTTAGATTAATTTTGTGAATTTAAAATTTATCCTTGGCTTATTGGGGTAAATGTTAAATTCTTTAAATAAATTGAACAGTTTTCAATTACTTAAAAAATAATATCAATTTCGAAGTCTAATCTAGCATTAAATTATTATTTAGTCACCATAAATTAGGTTTCTTATTTTTTAGGGCTAAATATATATAATTGAGCTATATGTTAAGTTGGGCATTCTTTTTTGGTGTTTACATTTATGCCCTTGCTTATCATACATTAATCACATTCATGTAATCTTATATCTTAATGACGTTGTTAATTAACTTAAGTCATAAAAAGTGAGGTATTTATTAATTCTAATATTTGTGTCATAACATTCCGAGCTTAAATGATGTTGACCAAATATTCGAATTAATTTTTACCGCCCTGAGGTAAACGAACTAAAAAATTAACAATGTCATTACATCATATTTAAATGTTTGCATCATGCATAAAGGTGACGCACAGAGGTCGAACCATAAATTAACACGACAGTCGGGCTTATTCCATGTCGGTTTAATTCATGGTTCGATATATCGTCAACCTTATTAATTAAATGTCTAATTAATTTGAGTCTGTCAATTTGATAAGGCCCGTGTAGTCAAGGTTAATTTTCATCTAATAACTTCGAATCAAACTCAATCTAAATTTCAATAAATTTCATTCTTTTAGGAGCAACAAATTTTCTGGTACCGATCCCCGGGCGTGATTGGGTGTTAATCCTTCCTCACACGTAACCAACTCTCGGAGCCTTTCACAACGAATCTCTGGTTTTATGGTGTCCGGCCTACCTCACCCAAGTGGCCGGTGGCGACTCCAAATTTTCATCTTTTGGAAAATTTAAAGTTTTTAAAAGAAATCCCCCATTTTCCAAAAGATTTTCATTAACGAGTCAGGAGATAATTAGTAGTCGACTTATTTTCTAAACAAACGCCCTTAACAAGGCAAAATTTCTTTTTCTCAAAAGGAGAGGGAAAAAGGTCGCTACAAGTGGTATGAGAATCCCTAATATCTCATACTTCGCTCTTAGTCTATGATCCCACTATATAAAAATTTTGGCTCCGTCACTGTCTATATTGGCAAGGCATATTGTTCTTCTAAGAAGAGAATCCGAGTTCAAACTTTGGAGACAATATTATTGAGAGAGCAATAAATCTCATACACGGCAAGGCATATTGTTTTTCTAAGGAGAAAAATCGAGTTCAAACTTTAGAGACAATATTATTGAGAGAGAGCAACGAATCTCAAACATGAACTATAAAATAAACATGTATTTTACGGAAAAAAATATCTTAGTCTGTTTTCAATGAACTGTATGTTTTTTTTCCATAAAAGCTCAAATAATTTTGAAAGTGCAAACCTTTATTGATAGCCGGATGAACCCTATGTGAAGCAACCCTAAACCCGATTGCTCCTCGTGCCAGACGTTGTCCATAAACTTTGGGCCGACCATGTTTGATTGGAGTCCATAATTCAAGCGTTGAATCAAACGAACCGATGACTAAAGTGTATTTGTTATAAATTTTGGGCCGACCATGAATTGATTATGATTTTCAACGAGTGTTTTGAGCCTTTATTTCATATATATTTATGTATCATAAATATTGACACATAAATGCACAATATCATCGGAAACTTATTATAATCTTTGGATGAAAATAATTATGGGTGGAAGGTAGAAAGGATCGGAGGGAATTAAGATTTTTAAAATATTAATAAATTTTAAGTTGAGATAATAAATAAAATTGTTTTTTCTTAAAAAATATAATTCATTATTACCTCCAAACAAATTTAAAATTATAAATAGTTTACAATATAAAATGTTGAATTCTATCGCTAACAATGATAAAAGAGAAGCTTTGAATATTCTCATTATGTTAAATACTTGTGTTCTGAAATCTATGCGGTCTCTAGTCTATACTAGTCGAAGGCCTGGCCACCTCTCGAGCTGGTTGACGGTTGTCCTGTTGCAATATCTTTAACTCGTGAATGAAATATTCGTTATTATATATATTTTTTTAAATGGGGAATATTTATTTAAACAGTTTATTTGCATCTTAAGGTTTGTCGTAAGCAGATTTGCTACAAACCCCTTTAAAATTTAGACCAACCCCATAACATTAAATATTTATTAAAAGTAACAATTTTATACAATATATTATTTACACACTTTTAATCGAGATAATCCGAATTTTTAATATTTTATCATATAAAGCAGGAGTTGGAAGACAACCGTCATATATGCAACGACAAGGACAGCTACGTTGATGGGCAACGACCCCACGAGACATGAGTTGACGTGGTTCGGCACTGCTGAATTGTATGGTAGCAACCATTTTCTAACTCCTACATTATCTTCAGTAACGTAAGCAAAATTTTGTGTTAAAGAGTCGAATACGTAAAATTATAAAAATAAATTCTTAATAAAAAATATATACATAATTTTTAAATCATATAAAAAAATTTAAATTTTTAAAAAAGACGACAGCCCTCTTCAACTTTTTCTCCATCCATATCCCTGGATATGATCTCATATAAAAACACTCCTAATTTGGACTCATCACATTATTTAATAATACATGCATACTATCATGTTTCACCATTGTTCCAATGAGCCAAAGGCACGATAAACCTAAAATTTAGGTAATAAGACAGAAGGGAATCACGTTCACGGCACGAAGAAAAGTGCCCAAACTTTTAGACCCTCTCAACTAAAACTTTTGCTATGAAAAAGAGGAGGATTTCGAAAGTGGTTTCCCATCGCAACTTGCAAACTTTACCCATTTCCAGCTTCATGATTTCTATACGGTTTATAGAATCCTAATTCCATGTAATTGCGAGGAAATAGCCAAATAGGGATTGACCGAGGGAATGCAGGGAACGCTCTTTCTCCAAAAAAAATTTAAATTTCATATATTATGTGGAATTATTTTGAAAATTTCTCATGTATTTTTTCATTAAAAATCTTTTTTTACCACTTAAAATTTTATAGGTTCGCACTCTAATATAAAATCATGTATTCGCCCCTGCAAGAAAAGTGTAGCGAGTGTAATTATTAAAAAAATTGGTTTTATAGACATGTTTGGCTCACGAGTATAATTACGTATTACTTTTTTAGCTTAAGGACGTTTGAAGTTCTAAGTCTAAAAATTAATTAAATTCTTGATTTTTTTCACTTAATTAAGCCTTTATATTGGAAAATTAAATCAATTAACTCATTTGACCAATATTAATTGTTAAATTCAATTACTTTTTTTGACCACTTAGTGCAACATGTCATATTATAATATTGTCACTAGGTATTTCTATAATTTTGTATTTAAAAATTCTTTGAAAGTTATAAAATTTATAAAAAAAACTTATAAAAATAGTTTTTAAAAAATGTGTAAATGTCACGTTATATAATTGTAGTGTGTCATGACAACGATATTTTAAGAACAACAAAAATTCGTCAAAAATTGATTGTCAAAATTGATCAATGGCTTAATAGATTTGATTAATTGGTCAAAATTAGAATAATGTATTAATAAAAATATGGCTTAAGGGCGTAAGAAGCCTTTCAATTTTTGATAAAAAACAATAAAGCCCCTGAACTATTTTTGCACCCAATTAAGCACTTGAACTAAAAAATTAAATCAATTAAGTCATTTGATTAATTTTGACCATTAAATCTTGACAATTTTTTCTTTCAGATATTATCGTCACATGATACACTACAATTCTATCATGTTGCATTTACACAGAAAATTCAAGAAGTCTTTTTTATAAATTTTATAAGTTTTTTAGTTTTTTAGAACATTTAGAGAATTTTTAAATAAAATAAAAAAATTTGATAAATGTCAAGCGAAAACACTGTGACACGACGCAATGCAATGATGAATCGAAAAAAACTGTTCAGATTTATTGGTCAAAAGACTTGATTAAATTTCTTGGTTTAAAGGCTTAAATGATTAAATTTGTTAATTTAAGGACTTAATTGAGTGCAAAAAAATTAAAAGACTTCATTATTTTTTTAAAAAGTTTAAGAGTTTCTTACGCCCTTAAGGCTAAAAATATTCATTTTTAATAAGTAATTACTATTATTATTTGTGTCAGTTTTTCATATTTTAATATAATATTTAAATCTAAATAAAATAATTAAAACTCATCATTTAAAAATTGGAATAAGATTTGTCGATTCACAAACAAATCATTTACTATTTTATCTATAATCATTCATCTAGTGAAGTTTTTATAAAAAAACATTTTATGTAAAACATTTTATTATACCTTCATCGTAAGTGTATTAAAACATTGTATTTATATAAATAAATATACGCTTTTAAATACGCCTACCACAATTGAAACGAAAAGACAAAATTTGAGTTGCAATCTTAAATTACACGTGAACTAATAATTAGATTCGAGCATCATAATTACGTTAGGTGCTAAGACAGAGACAAATATCCATTAAATTTGTATTAAAGAACAACGAAAACACACAAATTAATGGTTAAAATTTGTAAATAAGAAAAAAGAACGATCACATCTAGAAAATGGACAAGACATATTTATGAATCTCGACATATATAAAGACATTGCTCTAAAATGTGTATATTGTGGTTGATGACGGTTTCCACCACCTGACACTACCTTTTCTCGCAATTCGGCTAAAAATACTTGGTTCCATAAATTTGTTGCTGCCTTGTTTTTATAGATTTATGTATAGGGTAATATTTTATATTAATTTTAAATTTAGATAAATTTATGTGCACTTTTATATAGTATTTGTTTGATAAATAATTTTTGAGTTAAAATTAAAAGTTTAAAGTATTTTTTTATATTTGACTAGTCAATACGTTAATGCAATATATTAGTTAAATCAATTAATACTATTAGCTATCGCAATTAATTAATATAATTTATTATTAATTATACGCTAATCATAAAAAAAACTATTATATAGCTCGTATTCATATTATTTAAGAGAATCATATCGTCTTTTATTGCTGAGATACTCAATAGATTCAATCTTTCTTTTACTACAGTTTTCTTGACCCCAAAAAGTGTTTAACATGAGCTGCAAAAATAGAAAAACGAGAGCGACTGAGAGATGAGGGAGAGAGGAAGACATGTGGAATGGGAGGCACTCTCACAAATCGTACCATTAATGGGTCCACATGGGCAAGAATGGATGTTCAATCCACAATATGCGCCCTTTTCTAAAGGCTTTGGGTATATCGAAATTACGCGGATTATTATTATTTTTAATGTTTAATTAAATCCAATGAAGAGTAAATTTTTTCAAATTTTATTAAACGATGATATATTCGAAATTACAATAAAAGTTTATAATTTAATAAATAAAACAACTAAATCCAGACATAATCCTAATAAATAAAATTAGCGTCTCGATATCAAAAAATGGTCATATAAGAAAAAAGTAAGAACATAACCTAAAGACTCGAAATAAAGGACGGATACAAACATCCTAAAAATCGACGATGATAGGTAAAATCATCAACAAACAACATAAAAATGCATATTACAATGAAGACACGTTGACAATAAAATCATTACCACAACTCAATTGCGAATAAGGAACGGTTGATGTAATCGCGTATTCAAATCCAGTTCGAGAGTCCGAGACAGGGAGGTCAGCATCATAAGAAAAGGAGCGTCATCATAATCAGTCATGACGTTATTAGATCCAACCCTAATAGAAAATAAAAAAAAGAAAAAACGTGCCAAAAGACAGAGAAAAATGTACTAAATGGTAGAGTAAAATCGTGGCACAAGAGCAATTTTTTTTAAACTGAAAAACAAAACAAACGAAACGATAGATCTCGGCGGTCGACGACCAATATTAAAATTAGTGACGCCGCTGATATTTAAAGGAAAAGAAGAGCAAGAGTGAGCGGCTCTATAGTTGAGAAAAAAAGATTAGTGAGCGACTAGAATGAAGAGTAAAATTTTATTACAAAAATTCTACTGAAAATTTCATGTAAAGAGCATTCAATTTCGTAAGAAAAAGTTTTAACTACTATTGTCGAATTTATTGACCTATTAATATGGATCAAATTTTGCATATGCTCAATATAAGAGCGATACTTTCAGCTTAATTTTCTCCGTTCACAGTATTACGATTTGAATATCTCACACTGCTTAAGGAACGTAACACCTCATCCAACTAAACCAATAGGTTGTTGGTAAATTTTATAAAATTTAACATATAGATTGTTGATTTTTTTGTTTTTTTAACAAATTTTTATTTAATCATCGATATTCGAATTATTGGCCGACTAATTTGGATCAAGTTTTGCATATGCTTCATACAAGGGCAACCCTCCCAATTTAGTTGTCTCTATTCAAATGTCATAATTTGAACCGGAGACATTACTTAAGGGATCTAGCGCCTTATTTCACCACTTGGTTGTTGTTGTTTTCACAATTTTTTCTTTTTTTTTCTCTCTAAACAATAATCCTTCGTTTATATTATTGTATGGGTTATTATTTAATGTACATACATAATTTTAAACTTTAAAATAAAATTTAGATTCATCAATCATAAATTTTAAATCTTAACTCATAAACAACATCTTTAAAAAGTACAAATTTTCTAAAATTTTAAATCATTAATATTATCGATTAATCAAATATGAGTTTAATTGGTCTTAATAAATTATTAAAAACAAATAATAATAATAATAATATTGTTTTCAACATTTTACATTTTTTAATTATTCAAGGATTAAATCTATATTTAATATATTGAATTTACCACACAACTTGTATTCGTTGTTGAATAATTTTATTTTTTATAAATATTTTATTTCATATGTAATAAAAATTAGTTTAACTTAAGTCACTACCTATGTACGATATTTTATTTTCGTCCCTCTCTTAATTTGGAATCTTCAAAAATATATTGTGATATCACATATATTTTAGAATATAAAACTATTTGTATATCGATTATTTTGATAAATATAAGTAGAATAGAGCAAAACTACTTTAACAACCGTTATATTACGAAAATAATGCGCCGTAATTAAGCGTGAACATAGCTCGACACGACTTGGTTTAATTTATAATTTTACAAATTTGCCTAAAAAAACTTTCAAATAAAATCTGAGTTATAAAATAAAACTTTAAATAAGTTTTAATTGTTAATGGATTAACTTTTAAATTCGAATTTAATTTTTCAACTTTACTTAAAATATGTATATTGTATGTAATTATAAAATATCATTTAAATTTGAATTCGTTAATTAACATAATAAATGTTTACATTTAAATTTGTAAAATTTTAACTCAATTTGATCAAATGTTGACCCATAAACGTCCCTACCTAACGAACCAAATGAGGAGAGATTTTACTCGGGGCGTGAGAAGGGAAAGTGAACTCCTAACTGCTACTGAAGTGAAAGTGAAGCACAAACCAAAGTTGCTGAAATCTGGAATGACAAGTGTTTTCTTTTGTTGTGAATAAGAAAAATATACTTCAGGTTTTGTTTAGGGACATGCTAAGGTAAAACACCTTAGGATACTATTAAAATACGGCTAATATAAATTTTTTTTTTAAATACGGCT
The DNA here is from genome assembly GCA_019671005.1 of Hibiscus mutabilis. Lineage (NCBI taxonomy): Eukaryota > Viridiplantae > Streptophyta > Magnoliopsida > Malvales > Malvaceae > Hibiscus > Hibiscus mutabilis. Next base: position 81,411,770 of record CM033711.1, read on the forward strand.
AATATAAGTCAAACCTCATTTTTGTGGTACCACAATAAAACCTTTTTAAAGTTACCATTTCGTCTTCAACTTCTAATTCGGTTTATAACTTGTAAGCAAAGCAAGCAAGGCCACCGTTATGTTGATTCAACATTATTATTTTAAAACAAACCTTAATTATTCTTTAATATTTCTATTTCAGATGATATACAAAGAGAGTAAAATAAAACTTACAATTAAATAATGTATTTTTAAGTAATGGGTTAATTAGAAAAAAACATTCTTAGGAAAACAATGGTGCCGTATATTTTAATTCCACCCATGTTTCCGAGGGATCGGAATGATATAATTAATTAATCCCAATTTTTATTAGTGGAGGAACAAGGGTTAATATGTCTTAATAATGGTAGGGCGGCTGTTGTTTAGGGCAGAAAGTGCAATTAAGGCTATGGATTATGGAATCACGTGCTTAGGTGAACCGGAAAAAGCAGGCCCGAGCGGTCCATGATGCCAGCTGGGGCGAGTGTCCTTTAATTGTTTGACGACGTGGGAGAGAGAGGCTATAGGCGGCATTTGATCTAGTCAAATAAAAAATGTTGAGTTAGTCAAGTTAATAGTTATATTTTATTAAAAAATAGTGGTATTTTATGATTTAAATTTTATTTAAATTTTATTTGAATTAAATTTATAATTTAATTTTTGTTCAAATTGAATTTATGAAAACCAGGTTGAGTCGAGTTGTTAGAGTTTATATTCAAATCTAATTATAAACATTTACAATGTTACAATACTAATTAGTTCTAATTTAAATGGCTTTTTATAACTATATATATATATATATATATTTTATATGCGATACATATATAAGATCTATTTTACGCAGTGTAAGAGTTTTTAAGTTTTACACGTTTTTTGAATTGTTGGATATATGAAATTGATAGCTAAGATTATCAGTAGGTTATGCGAAGATTATCTTAAAAAAAGTAAGGAATTAACTTCAGGCATCTATTTCAAGTAGATCCTAACCCATATTGACAGTAGGTTATGGGATGTGATCCGTTTACACAATATAAGAATTTTTAAGTTTTATAAGTTTTTTTGCATCGTTAGATGAGTGAAATAGATGGTTGAGATTAATAATAGAATGTGTGAAGATTGTCACTTAGAAAAAAACTAAGGTGTTAATCCCAACCATGAATTTTACCTATCCAACGGTCTAAAAAATGTATAAATTTTTTAAATTTTACATTGTATAAGTGAAACTTAACCGTATATATATAACATAATCGAAAGATTTAATTAAAAAATTAAAAATTAATTCACTAATTATTAAAAATTTAAATTATTCAAAATTTTATTTTATAACTTAAATTTTATTTTATTTTATTTTTTCAAACCAAATTTACGAAATTACAAATTGAAACAACAAATTATTTATTTTTTAATAGAGTGGAATTTTGCGTGGTTAACCCAAAAATCAATCTTTACTATGACTATTACCGTCCGTGAAAATCGCTGGCATGCATCGTAAATAAAGTTAAGGGACCGGGGATATTTACGTACTTGGGAATTATTTTTATCACCACCACCTGTCCAACGCTAAGGAACAAAACTCGATGCTCGAACTGGCATCGGCAATGGTGGAGACTCTGCAGCGGTCACAAACAACCAACGCCGTTGTTTTAAGGCCATAAAAGATAGTAACAGAGAAAAAATATATTTTTTCCCAATTGAGCTTTGCCCTGTTAGGAGAAAGAAGAAGAAGAAGAGCGGACACGTTCTTTGTTTTACGCGAACCAATGCCTGTTAATTTCTGAATGCAATGGTCTTCTTCCGTTGAAACTTTCTTGAAGATCGAAAACTAGAAGATTAAAAGGAAAGAAGAATCAGTTAAAGCATAAAAATTAGATAAAAACCAATCCTGAGGAGTAGGTGAGTGTCTATGGTACCATTCGCTCATTTTCTTTTTGTTATTTACTCGTAAACGTGCTCGCTCAGAGATTCCGTCAAATAAATGTCATTTGCATTTCAGCTTCTTTTTTTCCCATGCTTTCCTTTTCTGGGTCTGTCTCTCTTTTTTCTTCTTGAAGTGTTGAATCGTTTCGCATTTTTTACTCGACAAAGTGAACGAAGAAGCTTGATGGGTAATCTTCTAGTTCACAGATTTTCAGTTTTTTCTTTTCTTTTTCAGCTGTTGGAAGGGAGACTGCGCTGTTTTTAGCTCTCAAACGTCGAGGATCTCGAGTGGGTGTTTGATTTTTGGATAGATCCCGGAAAGGAGCTTTTTGGTCCTGCTTGGAACCACAAATTCTATTTCTTCCTTAAGAAATCAGGTCTGGATTTTGTCGGTAATGCAGTTGCAGTCAAAGCTCTTGTTATGGTGAAGCACTGAAGTTCTAGCTTAGAACAGGCCTTAACGTTCGAAAATCTCCCCATCAAGCTTCTTTTTTTTGGGTATTAAATTGCTGTTCATTTAAGTTCAATTTTGACATGATTTATGTAGTAAAATTGGTTATGCAGTAATCTAATAAAATGCTCATAAAAAAGCAGGTTTTAAGTTCGATTGAGAAGAAACGATGGCATCTTCGTGGGAACATTTTGGAGAAATCGCAAACGTAGCCCAGCTAGCGGGCTTTGATGCTGTGCGGTTAATCGCTATGATTGTTAAGCTGCAAGCACAGCCCGAATGCATAAGAAGAGTTGCCGGCAATTTGCTCAGCATCTGAAGTTGATCGGTAACTTGCTGGAGCAGCTCAAGATATCGGAGCTTAAGAGGTATCCAGAGACGAGGGAACCGTTGGAGCAGCTCGAGGATGCATTGAGGAGGTCTTACATTTTGGTGAATAGCTGTCAGGACAGGAGCTACCTGTATGTTCTGGCCATGGGGTGGAACATTGTATATCAGTTTAGGAAGGCCCAGAACGAAATCGACCGGTATTTGAAGCTTGTTCCTCTTATCACTCTGGTGGATAATGCTCGAGTCAGGGTATAGACTAGTCTTGAATCTGTTTTTAATCATCTTATGTATCTTTATATGTAATTTGTTAGAAAGGTTGCAGTTTGTTCCATAATTGCGTGATTAACTTAAAGAAAGCGCTATAAGTAGTCGGTATTAACCATGTTTTCTTGAACGTTTAGCCTGGCAGAGTAGGCTTTGCATGCTACTAATTAATTCATTTCTCCGTTAACTGCAGGAGAGACTAGAAGTAATCGAGAAAGATCAACACGAGTACACATTGGATGACGAGGATAGAAGGGTGCAAGATGTTATAATGAAACCAGAACCGTCAACAAATGATGCCATTATTTTGAAAAAAAACTCTTTCTTGTTCATACCCAAACATGGGTTTTAATGAAGCACTGCAAAAGGAAAATGAGAAGCTTCGATTGGAACTACAACGTTCGCAATCTAATTATGATGTGAAGCAGTGTGAAGTAATCCAGCATTTGCTTGATGTAACAGAAGTTGCTGCAATCTCTGTTACAGAAACCACAAAAGGGTCTAAGAAAGTGGAGCGTAATTATTCAGATGCGGATAGTGAGAAAGATCATTCATATGATGCAAACTGCCCTCAGAAGCCTGATTCTCGCACAACTTCAAGGTTGTTTTTCTTTTCATTTTGAATATATATTCCCAAAAGGCAATCATGGTTGAACTTGAATCCTCCAAAACCTTGTAATAAAGTTAAAAGTTGGGTGGTAAGGCTAAATTTTTATTCTTTTAATGCAAGAGCTAGTTGCTGATATCTTCATACCTTGCAATTTACAAGGAATTTGGCATTTGTTTAAATTTTGGTGCCTTGAGTCCTTAAGCTTGTGAATATGCACTTGTAGTTCATGCATTTCATGTACTCAAATCTAAGTGTGGTTTCTAAAGTTTTGTCATGCATTTTCAGAAACACTTCTTCAGTTTCATCAGGACATGACCTGCTCTCCAATAGAGGTTCGCATCGGTATGAAGAATGGAATGCTGATTTGCTTGGTTGTTGCTCAGAACCATCTCTGTGTAAGTTGTTTTTATGTCATTACTGCTCCGTTGTTGTGTTAAATGCCTTGATTATGTTCTGTTTGACATGATAGCAGTTACAACTTAAGATTTGAGATTGCTTAGCTACAAGAGAGGGAAAGAAAATTCTCTTTGTATCTTTTCATTTTCTGTAGGGAGAAGAGGAACACAATCTAGGACAGATATATGGCGAAGACCTTCCTGTTTTTTCTGATCATCTGGTATCCTAAGCTACCTTTTCCGCATTGCAGGTATAAAGACATTCTTCTATCCTTGTGGTACATTTTCAAAGATTGCCACCGTTGCAAGAAACAGGCATATGTGTAAGTACTTCTGAATTATGTTTTATTATTTGGTGTTTCATCGTAGCTGGGACGATAGTCGTCTAATCTGTAGATTATTTTCAATTTAATAATCTATAATTAATATGTATCTTTACTAAAATATGCATGCATCTGAGTTTCTATATTGCTTAGTGTCCATGCATCAGTTACTATGAGAATTCTGCTTCCTTAAGAAAGGATTATGCTTGCTATTTGGAAGCCTTATAGCAGCTGCAACACATTTAGAATTCTGTTTTTAGGGTTCTAGCATTCTGGTATTATTTTGACTTTTGAAGCTTACACAACTTTCTGCAGCTTCTGCAGAAGCATGCAACGAATTAATGGCGTATTCATTGATAGTGTCGTGCTGTTGCTACACTTGCTGTGTTAGAAGGAAGCTTCGCAAGACATTGAACATTACGGTATTTTCTCTGCCAGTAAAAGAGTCATCTACTTGCAAAAATATAAAACCTCGAATCATAAGTTTTATGCGATTTTTGGGTTCCATCGAAGAATATGGTACAGGTTCGGTTACATTGGTCTCATTGCTTTATCATATATTGTTCTAGTAATCATAGCCATCATAAGTATATGATGTATTATCATGGGTAGCCGTATCCCGTAAATTAATATAATGATAAAAGGGGCTACATTCAGGCATTCCTCCGCTGTTTTTCTTTCATCTATGCTTCTTGGCTACATATATTTCTCTGCATGATTCAATGATTATTACTTCCCATTGTTCACACTTCAAAATAATTTTCAATCTCTCTTGAAATTCAGTGTCCTCAAAATGTTACTCATTTCTTCCTTTGGCAGGGTGGATTTATTGACGATTTCCTTTCCCATTTGATGTGCTGCTGTTGTGCCCTTGTTCAAGCGTGGGATCTATGGTATGTCCTACATATTGTGCCAAGAACCTCATGATCATGCTGATTCTCTCCCCCCCCCCCCCTAATTCTGAATGTCTTACAATGCAATGTGATGTTTGGGGTATGGTTTCTTTATGTCATAATCTTGGCAATTCATATTCGTAAACTTGCAGGTCCAGAGAAGACTAAAACAAGTCCTCCACCATCACAGTTTATGGAATCATAACTACTAGAAGACAATATTCTCTTGGGAGCTTGTTTCCCAGAGTTTGAATCTACAGATGTATAAATATATATACATATATTTATATATATGTAAATTAGTGAAATTGTTATTGGAGATTGAACACATGTTTTTGGTGGTTGTATCAGACACTGATTTTCTGTAAGCATAGTGGGTTTGAATCAAATTTCCAGTGTATTTCTGTTGTTTCTTTTATGGTGTCCTCTTCCTAGTAAGATAGGAAGACTGAAAGATTAATTCGAAGTTCAAACTTATATACATAAATAATACCCCAAACATCACCTTTTTTATGGACTAAAACAAATCCAAAATAGAAAGATCAGAGCTCGGCCATTTAATTATATACAAGCCTAAGACTTACTGTGAAAGTGTTTCAGCTTTGGGCATCTCCGGTGACAGAGTTTGGAGGTTGGTCTGGCCGAATTTAGCTCCCCCAAATGTCGAAGCTTTCTTATGGAGAGCCGTTCAAAATCGAGTTCCTACTCGGGTTGAGCTTGCAAAACGGGGTGTCTTGAATGTTGAATCTGCCGTTTGTGTGTTCTGTTCTAATGCTCCCGAGTTGGTAAATCACCTTTTTTGTCATTGTGAGATCGTACGGAGATTATGGCAGCGGTGGTGCAGGACTTGGAACATATATCTGATTATACTTATCAGCCTCAAAGCGTTTCTTATAGTATGGGATAACCAACTGATAAAGCCGATTTAGAGGTTAGCGTTCTTTGGTTTTGTTTGGACAATTTGGTTGAGTAGAAATAATATTATTTTTAACAATAAAAGCTTCACTGAGGACCTAATTTATGAGCAAGCACGGTTAAGAATTGGATTCTGGTGTAAAAGTAAATGGCCAAGCTCTGTTCTTTTTATTTTGGATTTCACTCGGAATTCGAATATATGTGAGATCCAAATCGGACAAAAGGTCAGACCATGTTTAGGTGATTGGGAGGCTCCTCAAATTTAATGTAGACGCTTCGGTCTTGGGTAGTTTTGGCCTTGGTGGAATAGGAGGTATACTTCGAGACTACTTGGGCAACACATTAATCAAGTTCTCCAAGTCAATTGGAATGTCGGATCTGATTGGTGCTGTACAGACGGCAATCCTGGAAGCTTGTAATTTTTTTTCTGGTTCTAAGTGGTTCGTGTCTAGCCCCCTGATTATCGAATCTGATAGCATACTAGCGGTTGACTGGATTAATAATCCTTCGCGGACCCCTGCTGTTTTTGCCGAATCTGTGTCAAAGTGCAGGGCCTTCCTATTAAGGGTGTGCAAAAAATTTAGATCCGAACAACTCAATCTATATTTTCGATGATCCGATCAGAAAATATAGATATCTGATCCGTTTTTTAATTTTCGAATAATTTAAATAAAATATCAATAAAAATTAGATAAATAAAATATCAATAAAAATTGAGCCTTTAAGCCTTAGCCCAGTAGCCCTAGTTTAAATGGTTATTGGTACAGCCCGTCTGAATAAAAAATGATTCCTTATAAATTTTATATTTTAGTCCACCAATCTCAATTTTTCAAACCGTCTGAAATCCTAACCCACTAGTTTTTTTAGCCCTAGCTCTCTCTCACGATAATTTCTCCCAAATCCCATCCTTCAGACCTCCAGCCTCCATTCACTACTCGTCATCTTGCTCACACCTCGCTCTATTCACTGCTTGCCTCGGAGAAATTGGGACTGTTTGTTTTATGAAAAAAATGGGATTTCCTAGTTTGTTCACTGCTTGCCTGAAATTATATATATAGTATTGTGAAAAAAACGGGATTGTGATTTTTGAGGTTAGTTTTACCAGCTTCGCATCATAACGATGCTTAATTTTTTTTATCAAATTCGTTTATTTTGTTTTTAATTATTATTTTCAAGCCTTTTATTCATGAACGAATTTTGGAACATGCAACGTTTTCTACCTATGAAATTGCATGTAATATATATATATAATAGTATTGTGAAATCTGAAAATATGTGAATTTTTAATCTAAAAATGTGTGGGAAAATTGTAAACTTCAAATCTATTTTTTTGTTTAATTTATATTTTCGGATTCGGATATCCGATCCGAAATTTCAAATACCCGGTTTTTTGAATATCTAATTTTTTCAGATCAGATACGGAATGCTATTTTGTCTATCTGAAAATTCGGATATCCGAAAACACACACCCCTACTTCCTATCAAATAGGCAATGAAAATTTGTGTTTGCTTTTAGGGAACTTAATTACGCTGCCCATGAACTTGCTCAGTGTTGTGGCCATCCCCTCACATGGTGTCACAATCGAGTCCCGGGGCCACAACCGAGTCACTTTTACCATGCCCCATTTTCAAGCACATCAATGTTTTAGGAAGAAGAGTCTTTGTTTTCAATTATTTCTTTAGTTAGGAAAAAAGTGTCCTCATTTCGAACAATAGAATGTTTACTCGGGTCATTTCTATAATGTTTTTTTCGCATATATGTAGGGGTGGACAGTCGGTAGAGTTTGGGCTGATCCACTGGTAAAGGTATATATCCTACACACCATCGAGGCGGCCCCTACCGCCTAAGTCGATGGTGTGGGTGAGTTTTTCTAATGTAACCCGATGCTTTCTTTTTTTCTAATAAAATAAAAACCGTTTTTCTTTCATACGGGGAAGCTGAGGGTCGACTGTGTGCATCCGCTATGCCCCACGGTTTCGACCATGGCTTGAAGAATGGTTTTGTAGCGCGGGACTAATGTGTTGCTTGCTTATTTTGAGCAGATCAATCGAGAGAAAAGGCTGACTTGATCGGGAAGAGTCATTTTCAAGTGCCGCACGGCTTAGCGACCGAGTGAACTAAAGGCTAAGGCCGTGACACGTGGTATCAGAGCAAGGTTGTTGCACTCAATTTCGGGCATGGTGTTGCCTGTTCATTATGGTGAAAAGCACAGAGGTGCGTAATCAATAGCACAAAGGTGTTTTTTAATAATTGTGGCACAGTGGTGCTCAATTTTTTTTGTTCAAGCACAGCGGTGCTTCCTTGTTGCTAGTGCACAGCGGTGCTTCTTTGTTGCTAGTGCACAGCGGTGCCTAGTTTTTTTATTGGGAAAGCACAATGGTGCTTATTCCCTCTTGATGCACAGTGGTGCTCTCTTGCTTCTTGTGCATAGTGGTGCCGAGTTTTTTTTTGAGTGGGAAAGCACAGTGGTGCTTACTCCCTCTTGAAGCACAGTGGTGCTGAGTTATTAATAGGTATTGTGGTGCTTATTATTCTTCCTGTGCAGGAACTAGTGTGGTTGGAGTCGACCCGAGGATGGTGACTACGCGTAAGCATCAGGGGCCAAGAGCCGTCCCGAGAACTGAGGTGCCAGCGGGCGCAGGTACTTCGGTGCAACATGGCACTAGAGTTCCCGTACAAGGGGGTAGGACCATAGACCTCGATAGGTATGAGGAGCTAGAAGCCGCGGTGGTGGCCCTGAGGGCTCATGTGGTGACCAGTGAACGAGTTCGAGCGATTGAAGTTTCTCATCAGGAGTTGGCTCACATAGTGAAACACCTCACTGATGAGACAAAGGAGGCAATGAGTACTCTGAAGTATGAGATAAATGAGCTTAAGGCTCAAATTAATTTGATTGAAGTGGCTGTGGGAAATTCAGTGACCATGGAAAGGGGCCAGAGGAATAGGGTCCCTGAGCCTTAGCGGTATGAGGGGAACATGGATGCCAAAGAGCTTGAAAATTTCCTGTTTGATATTGAACAATACTTTCGGGCTACTCGTACCTCTATAGAAGAAGACAAGGTCTCGATGGCTTCTATGTACTTGTCAGGGGATGCCAAATTGTGGTGGAGGTCCAAGTTCACAAATGGCGTGTGTTCCATTAAAAGTTGGGACGAGTTGAAACGAGAATTAATAGCTACATTCTTTTCGGAGAATGTGGAGTATAATGCTCGGAAGAAGTTGAGGGATTTGACCCATACTGGGACTATTCGTGATTATGTGAGAGAGTTTGCGGCATTGATGCTAGATATCAAGGACATGTCGGAGAAAGACAAGATGTTTGCTTTCCTTGAGGGCCTAAAGACATGAGCTAGAACTGAGATTCAAAGACAACGGTGCAGGATGTAGTCGCTGCCATGGCGGTTGCCGAGCGGCTTAACGATTATAGTGATGGCTCAAACAAACGCAAGGCCCCAACTAGTGGGAGCAATAACCATGCAGGTAATGGGAGTAAGACGGCTAGAGGGGAGAGGCCGATAACTTGGGGAGCCGGGAGAAGACTTCCAAACAAGGAACCGGTGCAAAATAGGGGGAATGGTGGCTTTACGCCGAGGAATGGACCAAATAGGCTACCCCTAGCATGCTTCCTGTGTAAGGGGCCTCATCGCGTGGCTGAGTGCCCACATAGGGGTGCATTGAGTGCTTTGGAACTTTCACGGCCTGATGACACACTCCCTAACCCACCTACAGAGAATAGTGAGACCGATTTGGCCAGGATTGGGTCCATTCATTTTCTGAGTGCGTTACAATCTCAATTGGACAACATAAAGAAGGAACCGGGAAAGGGCTTGATGTACGTGGACTTGGTGATAAATGGGAAGACGACTAGGGCTCTAGTTGACTCGGGAGCAACATATACTTTTATCTCACCTGAGGAAGTCAAGAGATGCGGTCTAACAATTACTAGAGATGTGGGACAGATGAAAGCAGTTAATTCTGATGCCGCCGAAATTTGTGGAAGTGTTAAGAGGGTGAAGGCCAAGCTTGGGCCCTGGGAGGGAAGTGTGGATCTCACTGTTTCCCCTATGGACGATTTTGATGTTGTGTTGGGATTGGATTTCATGACAAGAGCCCAGGCCATCCCCGTCCCTACTGTGAGCTGCCTATTGTTTCTAGGGGATTGCCCGGGGGTGGTACCCGCTACCATTCTACCAAGAAGCGGAAAGATGCTGTCAGCAATACAATTTAAGAAAGGGGTGAAGAAGGGGGACCTTCTTTTGTGATATTACCTATTCTACATGGGGAGTCAACCCTTGAAGGGGTACCAAATGGGATTCTGAGAGTGTTGGAGGACTATAAAGATGTCATGCCATATCAGTTGCCAGAAGGGCTCTTTCCTCGAATAACGGTGGATCATGAGATTGAATCGGTGCCAAACCTCATGCGAGATGTCCGTACCGTATGTCCCCTCTGGAATTAGCTGAATTAAGGAAACAACTCGATGAACTGTTAAAAGCTGGGTTTATTCAACCATCTAAAGCACCATTTGGGGCGCCCATGTTGTTCCAAAAGAAACATGATGGGAGCTTGAGATTGTGTATGGACTATAGAGCCCTGAACAAGGTGACTGTCCGGAACAAGTATCCCATCCCCTTAATTGCGGACTTATTCGACCAGCTAAGTGGCGCGAAATATTTTACAAAGCTGGATCTTCGATCGGGGTATCATCAGGTAAGAGTGGCCGAGGGAGATGAACCGAAGACAACTTGTGTTACTCGATATAGGGCATTTGAGTTTCTTGTGATGCCATTTGGGCTAACCAATGCGCCTGCAACCTTTTGCACCTTGATGAACCAGGTGTTCCATGATTTTCTGGACAAGTTTGTGGTGATGTACTTGGACGATATAATGGTATATAGTTCCTCTTTGACAGATCATGAAAACCATTTGTGGTTAGTGTTGCAGAGGCTCAGAGATAATCAGCTATTTGTTAAAAGGGAGAAATGTGCTTTTGCCCAAACTCAAATTAAGTTCCTAGGACACCTCGTTGGGTAGGGACATGTTCGAATGGATGAGGAAAAAGTGAAGGCAATCCAAGAATGGCCGACTCCAAAGAGTGTCAGTGAGCTCAGATCATTCTTGGGATTAGCTAACTATTATAGACGGTTTGTCGAAGGCCACTCTCGAAGGACAACTATACTTACCAATTTGTTAAAGAAATGTGAGAAGTGGGTCTGGTCTAAAGAGGGTCAAGATGCTTTTGAGGGACTAAAAACTGTTGTGATGAACGACCCAGTCCTAGTATTACCAGACATTGAGAAACCAATGGAAGTTGAAACTGATGCATTTGACTTTGCCATAGGGGGAGTACTCATGCAGGGTGGTCACCCTGTGGCCTTTGAGAGTCGGAAGTTGAGTGGTGCCGAGACGAGATATGCAACTCAGGAAAAGAAACTTCTAGCCGTGATCCATTGTCTCAGGGCTTGGAGGCATTATTTGTTGGGCTCAAAACTTGTTGTTAAAATAGACAACACAGCTGCTAGTCATATCCTGACACAACAAAAACTGTCGGCAAGGCAAGCAAGATAGCAAGAGCGCTTAGCGGAGTTTGATTTCAGTTTTGAGCATAAAGCTGGGAAGAAGAATCAGGTAGTTGATGCATTGAGTCGAAGGGCTGATTTGGCGACCCTTAGATTGATTGCTCCTATGTCAGATAGTAGGGTGACGAATGACATCCGGGAACTCATAATGGAGAATATGGGAAAGGATTCACAGATGATGGCAATATTGATGATGGTGGAAAGTGGCCAATCGAAGACCTTTTGGGTAGAGAATGAGATCCTAATGACGAAAGGTTCGCGTATGTATGTCCCGAGAGTGGGAGAACTTAGACAGAAACTATTGTGTGAATACCATGACACTCCCTGGGCAGGTCACCAAGGTTGGCGGCGTACTCTGGCCCTATTGGAACAAGGATATTATTGGCCGCACATGCGACAGGATATTATAGACTATACCAAGACTTGCCTTATTTGCCAGCAAGACAAAGTGGATCGACAAAAGACTGCAGGATTGTTGGAGCCATTGTTAGTGCCAGCACGGCCTTGGGAGAGCATTTCACTCGACTTCATAGTGAGTTTGCCTCAGGTGGAGGATCTTGGAGCTGTCATTGTGGTGGTGGATCGGTTCTCAAAATATGCTACATTTATCCGTGCCCCCAAATATTGTTCGGCGGATGAGACAACTCGGTTAGTCTTTAAACATGTGGTGAAGTATTGGGGTATCCCACAAGATATTGTTAGTGACAGGGATGGTCGGTTCACTGGAAATTTTTGGAGAGAGTTATTCAAGATGTTGGGATCCAAACTGAATTTGTCATCAAGTTATCATCCCCAGACGGATGGGCAGATGGAGCGCTTTAATGGGTTGTTAGAAGAGTACTTAAGGCATTTTATCCAGGCCAACCAGAAAAATTGGCCTTCTTCGTTGGATGTGGCACAACTTTGTTTTAATTCACAAAAGAGTTCTGCTACTAATAACAGCCCCTTTGAAATTGTGACAGGTCAGCAGCCGCGACTTCCACACACCACTCTAGAGTCATACAAATGATGATACGGAAGCTAGGATCCAAGAATTACCTCAAAATCTAGAAACTCTCTAGATCACAATTAATCTAGCAAACTCACTAATATGATCCGAGAAAACCCCAAACTCCAAGTTCAGCAAACCGATAATAAAGCATGATCTTGATGTAGAAAACGAGATAGGATGAATTTGATGGTGGCGATGTTGGATAGATTTATCCTTGGCACCCTCCTAATCGCAATTGAATAGGCAAACACATGCAAACGGCACGAACCTCTCCGATGAATGGATGATGGCAAGATAGATGTTGTAGGATATTTTGTCCTCGTCACCCTCTTAGATGCGATTATCTAAGCAAGCAACCTCAAGCGGCTCTAACCCACCCTCCTAGACGCAATTACCTAGGCAAGCAAGAGTGTGAAGACGATCTCCATCACAAGAACTTGACGAACTTACGTTGAAGAAGATTTCTGATACGAAAAATAACAAGGCAAATCTATCTACCTTGAAAATAAAATGGCCCATGGCCAAAGGTTTTTGCAACTCATAAATTCATGATGTTGTTCTTATTAGTGAAGCAAATATGCTTTTAAATAGGCTACAAATGAAGAGTTCAACTTAAATTAAGAAAAGTAAAGATAATAATAAAATAAATAAACATATTTTATCTAACCTAAAAAACTAATAAATAAATAACAAATCTAATCCTAAATCATCTAAATATCTTCATAAAGAATCCTAGATTAAATTTAAGTACAAATAATCAATAAAATTATTGAAAATTCGTAATAAATAATAGTTCCCGTGATAAAATCGTATAGAGATTTCTGCTCGCACAGTTTTCACTAAAATGGCCATAACTTGAGCTCCTGATGTCGGATTGATGCATTTCAAGATGCGTTGGAAAGTAAGAGACAGACGAATATGTTTGAAGAAGACATGTAGACTCAGAAGTGCCCAGATCCCATCCGAAAATTCGATGCAAGTCGGCTGAAATTCCAGACTTATAAAATAACTTCAACTCTTTGGCTACAATGCATCATTTTAGCCCCCATACATGCATCATTCTCCCCCTATTGAAAACGATTAGTCCCGAATCTTAAGAGTTGTTGATCACAACCTTCAAGTCTCTTGAGATGTCCCCATGAATGAAATATTAAAACTAGGATCTATATAGAGAATTATATATTTTTTCTTTTTTCTCAACTACTAAAACAACAGTAAAAGATAATTATTTCAAACACCTAAACCAAGGCTCTGATTACCAATTGATATGGAAGCTAGGATCCAAGAATTACCTCAAAATCTAGGAACCCTCTAGATCACAATTAATCTAGCAAACTCACTAATATGATCTGAGAAAACCCCAAACTCCAAGTTCAGCAAACCGATAATAAAGCATGATCTTGATGTAGAAAACGAGATATGATGAATTTGATGGTGGCGGTGTTGGATAGATTTGTCCTTGGCACCCTCCTAATCGCAAATGAATAGGCAAACACCTGCAAACGGCACGAACCTCTCCGATAAATGGATGATGACAAGATAGATGTTGTAGGATATTTTGTCCTCGGCACCCTCTTAGACGCGATTATCTAAGCAAGCAACCTCAAGCGGCTCTAACCCACCCTCCTAGATGCAATTACCTAGGCAAGCAAGAGTGTGAAGACGATCTCCATTACAAGAACTTGACGAACTTACATTGAAGAAGATTTCTGATACGAAAAATAACAAGGCAAATCTATCTACCTTGAAAATAAAATGGCCCATGGCCAAAGGTTTTTGCAACTCATAAATTCATGATGTTGTTCTTATTAGTGAAGCAAATATGCCTTTAAATAGGCTACAAATGAAGAGTTCAACTTAAATTAGGAAAAGTAAAGATAATAATAAAATAAATAAACATATTTTATCTAACCTAAAAAACTAATAAATAAATAACAAATCTAATCCTAAATCATCTAAATATCTTCATAAAGAATCCTAGATTAAATTTAAGTACAAATAATCAATAAAATTTTTGATAATTCGTAATAAATGATATTTCCCGTGATAAAATCGTATAGAGATTTTTGCTCACACAGTCTTCACTAAAATGGCCATAACTTAAGCTCTCGATGTCGGATTGATGCGTTTCAAGATGCGTTGGAAAGTAAGAGACAGACGAATATGTTTGAAGCAGACATGTAGACTTAGAAGTGCCCAGATCCCATCCGAAAATTCAATGCAAGTCGGCTGAAATTCCAGACTTATAAAACAACTTCAACTCTTTGGCTACAACGCATCATTTTAGCCCCCATACATGCATCATTCTCCCCTGTTGAAAACGATTAGTCCCGAATCTTAAGAGTTGTTGATCACAACCTTCAAGTCTCTTGAGATGTCTCCATGAATGAAATATTAAAAGTAGGATCTATATAGAGAATTATATATTTTTTTCTTTTTTCTCAACTACTAAAACAACATTAAAAGATAATTATTTCAAACACCTAAACCAAGGCTCTAATTACCAATTGATACGAAAGCTAGGATCCAAGAATTACCTCAAAATCTAGGAACCCTCTAGATCACAATTAATCTAGCAAACTCACTAATATGATCCGAGAAAACCCCAAACTCCAAGTTCAGCAAACCGATAATAAAGCATGATCTTGATGTAGAAAACGAGATAAGATGAATTTGATGGTGGCGGTGTTGGATAGATTTGTCCTTGGCACCCTCCTAATCGCAATTGAATAGGCAAACACCTGCAAACGGCACGAACCTCTCCGATGAATGGATGATGACAAGATAGATGTTGTAGGATATTTTGTCCTCGGTACCCTCTTAGACGCGATTATCTAAGCAAGCAACCTCAAGCGGCTCTAACCCACCCTCCTAGACGCAATTACCTAGGCAAGCAAGAGTGTGAAGACGATCTCCATCACAAGAACTTGACGAACTTACGTTGAAGAAGATTTCTGATACGAAAAATAACAAGGCAAATCTATCTACCTTGAAAATAAAATGACCCATGGCCAAAGGTTTTTGCAACTCATAAATTCATGATGTTATATCAAAAAAGGGGAGATTGTAAAACCAAAGTTTGATTTTGATATAACAAATTGTTTAAGGACTTATTTGTAAAAGAAAATAAATGTTTAAGTATCTTAAAGACTCACAATTGACAAAGATTTTTCAAGTACAAAATTATTCAAAGTCAAAAACTTAAACCTTATAAATTTTGTTATACGCCTTCAGGCGTTTCGATACAAGCTTAAATTAAAAGACCATTGTAAGAATCTGTTTCGATACGGTTCCATCCGTATCAATATGACCTTCATATGGGCTAAGGTTTTTACTCAGGCGTTTCAATACGGTGCCATCTGTTTCGATACGACCTTCATACTAGGTTTAAGATTTAAGAACAGTGTACTGATACGGCTACTAGCGTATCGATACGGTTGTTAAGAATTTTCATTTATGATTCTAACGTTGCCTTGTCAGTTATTGGGAACGTGCGATTTTGAAGACCAGTTAATTCGTATCGATACACCTTCAAGGCGTACCGATACAGGTTCAGACAGTAGCCCAAGTAAGCAAAATTGCATCGATACGGCCTTGCCCGTATCGGTATGCCCCTTTGTTTTACACTGAGATTGTAGCGATACACTTCCTCGCATATCGATACGCCCCTGCATAAATTGTACACAAAGACTCTTTCTATTTTGAGACAGGTATCGAAACGGCTGTTTGTGTACCAATACGAGTAGTTGCAAAAGTGCATTTATGGTGGGAAGAAGAGGGCCTAATGGCTACATTGATGACTTCAACCACCCAAACGGCTAAAAGTTAATGAGAAGATATAAAAACAAGTCTCAAAAGCCTCAGCAACAACTATTGAACTTATTTGCAGCATCCAAGCATATATACAAACCCTTGAGCTTAAAGAGTCAAATTATTGTACCCCACTTGTTGTAATTTTTATTGTATACATTTCTTTCAAGTTTGGGGAGAGTTTGATTGTAATTTGGGCAACAAATCAATCTTGTGAGAGATACTTTCACGTTTGTCATTCCTTCTTTGTAAAGAGAGAGTCTTGGTTAATCTTTAGGTAGAAAGATTAACCGATTTGTAAAGGTTTCCTCATAAGCCTAGAAAAGGGGAAGAATATCTAGTGGATATTGGTTCAAAATCCTTAGTGTGAGCTAAGGTAGTAGATGTAGAGCTTGTTCAAAGCTTGAACCACTATAAATCGCATTGTCTTCAATTTTTATTTTTATATTTGCTCTTTCTGATTTCAAAAAGCTAATTCACCCCCTCTTGGCCAATTACACATCGATTGATCCACTCAACATATATGATATATAGTATATGATAATACACTATATATTTTTTATATAGTATATAATATATTGTTAATAAATATACATATATATATTATATCTATTTTTTATATAACATATTATATGTAGTTTCAATATATACATATATATGGATAGGCGTGGCTACTGCCAAAATCCAAACTTTTTATATAAATAAGTATTATATGTATGCATATATATATGTGTGTATAGTATATATAGTTATAGAGAAAAACTTCAATATACAGAGTTTATACGAGCCTTTTAATTTTAGGGGTTAGGGTTGTAGTTTAAGGTTTAAAGGTTAGGGGATTAGGTTTTAGGGTTTATAATTTAAGGTTAGTGTTTAGAGTTTAGAGTGTTAGGGTTTAGGGTTAAGAATTCAGGATTTATATTTTATAAGGCAAAAATGTAGGCTTGTGAAAAATTTATTTTACACAGCCTGTGTATCAAAGTTTTACCCATACTTATATGGTATATTATTATATTATAATTCTTGGACCTTATTGTTTATGCATTTGTTCTATGCCTTTTTTTATATGTTTGCCATGTTTTTATGTTACATCCGGAATATAAATTGTTAATGTTGTGCCCTTTTATTCCGGAATAAACGTGGCTAGTATTAGTCGTAGTGGTGGTGTTTTTTTTCGTTTATTCCCGAATAATGGTGCCCTTAAAATTTACTCACATGTATAACCAATTTTTTATTTAATCGTCACTTTAACTCGCAAAATTCGACATTAATGAACCGATAATTATTTTGGTACCAAGTTTGCGTGTGGTGGGGGTACGAAACCTTCCCCACTCATAACTGACTCCCGAACCCATTTGAATCTCTGGTTTTATTTTTCGGTATCTGATCTACCTAACCTAAGTGATCGGTGGCGACTCTAAGTTTTCATTTAAAAACGCGATTTTAAAGGAATTCCCCCTTTTAATAAATGTTTTCGATAAAAGTGAGAACCCTTCGAACATCAAGATTTAAAAAAAATGTCGCTACAGTATGGCGACTCCGCTGGGGAAACATTTTTTTATAAAAAAAGAGAGAGTTAGGCCTAAAAAAAGAAAAAAAATACCGCTTTATTAATATTGGAAGTTGCGAGTTAAAGTGACAGTTAAGTTAATATTTGTTTATAAATGTGAGCTTATTTTAATGCATTTAAAATTTGGCCTGTAAACCGTCTGATTAAGTGGGGGGAAATGCTAGTGCTTTCGTGTAGATATTGTTCCTCCGTATGGGCCTAGTAAGTATCTTCGGGGTCGAGTACCCAATGTTTTCATGGGAATATCGTTTCCTCGTATGAACATAGCGAATAGGTCCCCCAAATTGAACTCGGTTGAGATGAGCCTATAATGGGTGATGATCGTGGGCCTTGCTAACCTTAGTATGGGACAATGAGGATGGTTCGGGTACCTTCCTAGTACTAAAATTACATGTAGAGAATATAGAAAGCCCACCCATCTTAGAGCCATGCGGATAACCTAGGTGTTTTAGACGAGATGCAAATAAGGTTGTTTTATCTGATGCTATGTTTATTTAATTTTCCGCTTCATTTCTTCATCTATTTATTTTATCCGATACTAATTTATTTCTTTTTGTTTTTTTCTTTATTTTTTACATTTTTGTTGCATATACATCGCATGACATAAATGTGTTGATTCAAAGTTAGTTGCCTTGATTAGAAATCTTTCATAATGAATAGGAGGTGTCTCAGGAAAGAGGAAGACTACATGAGGGTTCGACATTGATTCGAACTCATTTTTTGAAGACACTCAGTTTGGTATCATCCGACGTATGTTCTTCGAGCTTTTCCCTGTTAATAGGATTTTTAGTGCAAGGACAACAAATGCTCCCAAAGACGTAGAAATGGATTTAGGTTTTTAAGGACCGAGATACGTTCAGAATGACAGTCATGAACCAAATTCAAGAAACGGCCAAACATGTTAAGATGTCAGTCGCGGAAGCAAGAACCCTTTGCCCCTACATCAACTTAGAGATAAAAAAGGACCGAGATTCTTCCGGCCACTTGAAGCTATCGAAGAGTTGGGAGTTAGGGCCAAAGCCTATTTGTAGGAATTTGTTTTATCAGCTTTGTAATGAGAATCTTTTTCAATTCAATGAAAGTTGTTCTAGGATGATCACCTATAGAATCAACGTCTTTATTTACATACATTCTAGTATTTATTTTATTTTACCATTTGTCTCATGCATTTCATAACACATATATCATGCATTAATTAATAAAGCAAGGAAATTAATTGTTGGGGTTCCGTAACAGAATTCTTAAATAATCAAAGATTTCGCATTCGCACTTCACTCGACCAAAAAAGGAAAATGGAAGAGAGTTTTGTTAAGTTGTAAGCCGATTTGAGGGGACAGCTGGAACGTGCTCAATAAGATTTGAAGGACACCATAATTAAATCTCAACAAGACATGTAATCGAACATATAACTAGATGACTTATAGTGTATTTTACCCTATTAAAAATATTAGATTTTATTACATAATATAAGTGAATGAAAAAAAGTTATATATATATATATTTAAAAATCCATTCATCAATTGATGTTAAATTTTAATTGTTTTATTCCGGTAGTGCAACCAACCTTTTTAATTGTTTCATTTAAAGTTTAATATAATAATATAAATTAAAATATTTTTATTATAATTAGTACTTTTTTACAAATACTTTTTTTAATAATTTCTTAATTAAATTAATAATTTATTAACGCGTGACTAATTGAAGATAAAAACATGTAATCTCGAAATTTGTCCAAAACGCAAATACTAACGGAGCTAAAATTTGATGGGAAAATATATGATGCACCGGCAAGCGTCTTAATTTTATGAGTTAATGATCTAGATTATGGTTTATAGTTTATGGGTTTAGAATATAGAATATGTGGTTAAAATTTAGGGTTTAGTATTAGGGTATAGAGTTTAGATGTTAGGGGTTATGTTTTAGGATAATATCGTAGAGATTTAAGTTTTTACCTATAACCCTTAAAGTCTAGTCTTAAATTCTAAATTTAAAGCATAATCCATAAAACCCTAAACTAAACTTCATACCTCTAAAATTAAGACACTTGTAAAAACAAAATATTTTCGCTGTCGGTACATCTTATAATTACCAAAATTTGAATGGTTGGATGAGAACTTAAAACCACACCGTGACCCCACTTCTCTAATCGCAACGCAGCCGTTCCATAAAGAAACCGGCCCTTACCAAAACACCCCTAACGCACGCTCTATAAATAAATCCCTAATTTCTTGCACCCCCCCCCCCAAAAAAAGAAGAAACCCCTGATTTGCCGTTTCCTGCTTTTTATCTTTCGAGAAATCGATAGCAAAAATGTCGTCGTCAGGGAGGAAGATTACTCTGAAGAGCTCGGACGGCGAATCGTTCGAGGTTGACGAAGCGGTGGCCTTGGAATCGCAGACGATAAAGCACATGATCGAGGACGATTGTGCTGATAACGGGATACCGTTACCCAATGTTACGAGTAAGATCCTGGCGAAGGTGATCGAATACTGCAAAAAGCACGTCGAGGCTCCTAAGACCGAGGATCGATCCGGCGAAGAAGAACTCAAGAGTTGGGATGCCGACTTTGTCAAAGTCGACCAAGCAACTCTCTTTGATCTCATTCTGGTAAGTCTCCTTTCCCCCTTTTTCTCTTTTCCATTGTCTTCTTTTTCTTTGTTTATATTTCTATATTTTTGATGTTTCAGTCATTTTTCAATATTTTGTTGATTACTAGGCTAGGGTTTTAGAATTGAGTTTAGGGGAACGAATTAAAAAAACGAGTTTATTTTAGGCGTATAATAATTGTGATCCGTCGCAGGTTTTGATATGGTTTGGTATGTGGCTGAATGCAAAGAGTATTACGTTTCAATTTGTTTACTTATTATGATTAGTTGGTGTTTTGATTTTGCTAATGAGTTAGAATATACCACTCAATCTGGTCGTAGACATGCCATAAATGTGAAGAAAACAAGCCATTGCAGCGTATTTAATATTACCTAGGATATAAACATAGATGTTCTCTACTTCTTTGTACAAGAAAAGTAAAACTCCTGGTATAATTATCATGTTTTAGCTTGGTTCTTACAATTGTTTGATGGTCTTGTACTCTTGTTACACATCAGAAGCAGAAACCTAATTTGTGATTTGCATTGGATGAAAAAGTTTGATTCCGTATCAATCCCAGTTTAAGGTTGTGCATATGTTTGCACATACCAATAACTGCAAGTCTATAACCAATTGTACGTTGTTCACATTGCGGAATTATTGAATAATTGTTGCTCGTTATGCCTTATTTCATTAGGCATATATGTGATCTTTGTAAAATACCTTTTGCAGGCAGCCAACTATTTGAACATCAAGGGCTTGCTGGATCTTACTTGTCAAACTGTTGCTGACATGATCAAGGGAAAGACCCCGGAAGAGATCAGGAAGACTTTTAACATCAAGAACGACTTCACTCCCGAAGAGGAGGAAGAGGTTCGTAGGGAGAATCAGTGGGCATTCGAATGAAGTTTCGGCTATTCCGATGGTGGTTCAATCGTATCAAACTTCTATATAAAATGTAGTTTATTGCTCTGACATTTCATCTGCTCTTTCGGATATTATGTGAGCTGTTTAAACTATCCAAGTGTCGTCTACGTTCCTACATGTCTTACTTCACCAAACCAGTCTGCTGTATCAAGTAATGTTCCCTAATCATCGTTTCTGATATGGATGAGAATGGTTTGTCTAAATTGTGTTTGTCACATGGAATTTGGTTGTTTCTCCAATTAGACTAATCATGCCATCTTCATATGCATCTAGAAATTAGAAATGCAGTCTATGAATAAATGAAAAAAGGGATGAAAATTAATTATATTTGTATTTTTTTCTCCTTCCGTAACTGGATATAAATATATCTTAAAATTATGTATGAACTTCGATTTAAAGAATACCTTGATGCTGGTGTTGGGTGATTTTTGAGAACTAAATCAAAGTCAAAATACCATAATTAAATTATATTAAAGTTTAGGCTCAACCGTCAAATAGATGCTTAAATTATACTCTTTTTCCTAATTAGCTCAAATTATTTTTCGGGTCAAATAGGTGCCAAAAGTTTTATTTCGTGATTTCCGTTAATTTTTACTGTTAAATGTCACGTGTCACCTTTACAAAAATTTAAAATTATATTAAAAATAATTTTAATTAATTAATTTTCAAAAAAAATTTAAATTTTACAAAACAACCTTAAATTTCAAAATTCCTAAACCTCAAAACCTAAATCTCGATTTGGGCCAATTTTGTTGCCAATTGCCATGTCTCTGTCCACCACATCGATCGTCGAACCATCATGACTATTTCCCCCACCACCCTGTCGCCCGAAATCGACCGACGCCGTACGAATCGACGAAATTATCGAATGGTTTTTTCGAACGATTCACGACGAACAACGGCAGGAGGAGCGACGAACGGTGTGTGGGTTGTTTCGCGAGGGGAGGGTGCTTTATTCCGTTGCAGGCGGGAGTGGTCGGATTTGGGGGATTTAAGGATTTGGGGACTATTTTGGAAATATTTAAAAATTTTAGGATATATTTTTTTAGTTTTTTATTGATTTTATTTATTTTTAATTATAATTTTAAATTTTTCAGGAGGTGACACGATGCATTTAACGGTGAAAATTAACAGAAAACCTTAATTTATAAATGCCATTGTATATTGAAACAAATTTGATGGTAATTTTAATAGGAAAATTATTCTACATAAATGCGGCGTAAACAAAAAATTTATTCAAGTGTCCTATTTTTAGGATTTATAGTTATATTTTAGGGTTTGGAGATTAAGAGTTCATGTTTAATGGTTTAGAATTGATGGGCCAGTGTTAGAGTTTATAATTGATAGGCTAGTGTTAGAATTTAGAGTTTGAAGATTAAAACTAACCATATTACCCTAAATGTTAAAATTTAATCTCTAACCTTAAAATTATAACTCTAAACCCTGAATTCTTAATCCTTAAACCTCAATCACTAACCTCTAAATCAATTGTGGAAAATTTTATTTTCATTGCCTGCGTATTGAATATAAATCTATTTTAATATTAAGATGAATTTTTGATACACTGCTAGTGTAAAAAATTTATATGCTTATTTTCAAGTCAAAATTTAAAAATAAAGTTTCCACAAATGGGTTCTTTAGGGGTGTAGGGTTTTAATTTAAGTTTTAGGTTGCAGGGTTTATAATTTAGGATTTATAGTTAGAATTTAGGGTTTTAGGGTTAGATTTTTAGGTTTTAAGATTAGAATTTTAGATTTAACCTTGAAAATAGACATGTTTGCATATAACCTTTTTTTACACGGGTAGTGTATCAAATACTAATCTAATTTTAAAACTCTAACTTAAACCCTAAATTTTAACCATGAACCCTAAATTTTAAACTCTACCGTCTAAACTCCTAATCTCTGACCCTAAATAACTCTTGGTTGTGGAAATTTTGTTTCACACCACCTTTATAGGATAATAACCCTTAATGGATTATATTTATCCCAACATTAACAGGGAATTGAAGTTTTGAGATTCAATGTTTTGTCAAGAGGCACCATTTGCAGACTTGTAAGAGAAGCTGCTGAACTTGGTGAAAAGTTAGTAGCAGGAAATTGAGAGATTGGTAGCATTTGTTTGTATGAATGGAAAATGTATTATTTCATGTAAAACCATTGTAAGAAGAAGTTTACAAATCCCGATTAAAAACAATGAACAGGCAAACATTTCTGAGCCAATAGTAGACTAGCTTTCAGCAAGCTCAGCATCCCTTTGCTCCACACTCTCCCTCCATTGTCCACCTACTCTTAAATGGTGAACAATGTCTTTCAAATCTACAAGATTACACCCAGCAACTCTGTCTATCCCCCTATCCTTCATTAACTGTTTTACTCTGCCAACATCCTCCCATTGCCCTGCCACTGCATACACATTCAACAATAACTGATAATATGAGAAGTTTTTAGGCTCTTTTTCAATCAAATACGTTGCTATTCTTTCCCCAACACTCACACTTTCTCTAAAACGACACGAGACGAGCAAGTTAGCCCACAGCACTGAATCAGATGATACATCCCCGGCACCATCCGGCATTTGCCTTAGGATCTCCTCTGCATCTTGAGAAAGTCCGGCACCAACGTAAAGATTTGCCATGCACCAATAATGAGCAAAGTTTGGCTTTATACTGAATTTGTTGATCATTTGGCTGAAATAGTTTCTGCCCTCTGTTACCAGTCCCGCACGAGCACAAGCACTTAGAACGCCGACGAAAGAAATTTCATCAGGAGAAATGCTTGCTTCTCCTCTAACAGTGCATCGATCCACCATATCCGCGAATAATTTTAGTCCGTCTTCTGGATTCCCATGAATGCAGTGCCCCAAAATCATTGCATTCCAGCAAACTCTATTCCTATTTGTGATCTTATCGAACATCCTACGAGCTAATCCTACTTTCTGGCAATTACAATACAAATGAACCAAAGCCGTATCAATTATTATATTCGACTTCATGCCATTCTTGATTAAAAATCCATGAACTGATCTCCCTTCCTTTAATCTAGCCGACTTAGAACAGGCACTAAGCACACTAGCCACAGTCTTCTCATTCGTCATAAATCCACATTCCACCATTTGTCTAAACAACTTCAATGCACACCCCGGATTCCCGGCTTTTAAATACCCGTTGATCATAATATTCCAAGAAATCACATTCTTTTCGGGCATTATATCGAACAGGTTGTGAGCCAGACCCAAATTCCAAACTTTAACACAAGCATCAACAAAAGAGTTCCACGAGGCAATATCCTTCTGAGAAATTTCAACAAACACTTCCTTAGCAAACTCAAGATTCCCACAACAACCATACATATAAATCAAACAGTTTTGTACCGGCAAATTATTAACCACCCCAAATTTAATTGTCTGGCCGTGACACTTCCGGGCAGATTTAGAACAACCTGTTTCCGAACAAGAGCTTAAAAGTGGCACAAAAGTATAACTATTTGGAACAAAGCAACCATGAGTCCGCATCTGAAAATAAAGAACCACGACTTGATGGGGCAAAGAACTAAAACAGTAAGCTTTGATAACCGAGTTAACACGGAAAGTACCAGGATCCTCAATGCACCGGAAAATCGAAACAGTGTA
Organism: Hibiscus mutabilis; assembly: GCA_019671005.1. Classification (NCBI taxonomy): domain Eukaryota; kingdom Viridiplantae; phylum Streptophyta; class Magnoliopsida; order Malvales; family Malvaceae; genus Hibiscus; species Hibiscus mutabilis. Next base: position 81,436,980 of record CM033711.1, read on the forward strand.
ATCTATGTCGCCGAACTTTGAAGAATGCACCAAAACCCTGTCTACCCAAAAGGGGTTTTGGAAGAGACCCGAAGTAATCAAGTGAGCTTGGATTTGAAACAGTTTGTTTATATCTAGGCACGAATCGAGAATCGAAAGGGTCGTTGGGCGAGGAAAAGTGTGTGCTTTGGACTCGGTAGAATAAAATGGCGACGGAAATCGGTGGTTGGGTTTCGGTGAAGAGAAGAGGAGAGTTGGGTTAGCGAATACGGTGTATCGGAAACGAAGGAGTTCACGAATGGACATCCTTGCCATTCATTTGGGACTGTGTTTCGATGCTTTCTCCTCCAACTCAATTTGATTGCCGCCATTGATGCATGTTACTGAAGGTCAAAAGGAGAAGCCTGTAGCAGAGAAGAGAGAGAGAGACATTCTTCAAAACTGTTGCTTCTGGTTAGCAAATTAGAGATCATTTCATTTAGCCGAAAGCCCGAAACTAGGAAGATCGATTTCCACAGCCAGTCGAAGCGTACATAAGACCCATAAGCCCAATAACAAACACTTAAAAATGCACTATTTTAGGGGCCCCCCCCCAAAAAAAAAAAAAAAAACCGAAACAACTGGCTGAATTGGGTCCAGCAAAACCAGAAAAGTATCGGGATTTGAAGACTAGAGACTACTAGCGAATAGAATTTAAAATTATAATTTACACTAAAATATTATATTTATGTTTGAAGTTAGAGTTTAAAAAATTATGAGTAAAATATATTTTTTAGAGTTTATAATTTGTAATTTAAAATTATAATTTAAAATTTAATTTTTAAATATTGTGACATAAGAAAAACAACGAAAAAGAGGCAACTAATTTTTGTCCACTAATTTTATGAAATTTGTTCGCTTGAGAAAGGCTTCTCTTGATTGAAATTTGTTATACCTATCACGATTCTCCGACGTTAACTCATTCGTACTATACATTTTTGTTTACAAATTTTATGAAAATACATTTTCGTCAACATTCCTTCGATTATACCCATAAAATGTACTCAATCAGTCTTTCAAAATATAAGAAACTAAAATTTTTTAGAACAACTTTATCAAGAAGTTATAATACTTTTGACAAGACAGAGCATGACTCATCAATTAAGCTTATTAACCGGCAGTAATGGTTATACTACTACATTATCGTATGCTTGGCCTGTAAACGAATCGAACGAAATCGAATGAGGATATATTTATGTTCGTTCATTTAATTTTAATGGAGCAAATGAACGAAAACGAACATAATTTCTTGTTTGTATTCATTTGTTAAAATAGTGAACAAACACAAGCGACCACAAACGAACATTTAGTATTGTTTATTTTTTTCTTAAGTATGAAGTTTCGTACATTGGATATTGTTTGATTTTTTTTCTTTTTATTAAATATTTTTAATATATATTTTTAAACTTTTTAAATATAATATGTTTGTTATGAAAAATAATAATAAATATAAATAAACATATATAAATAAATTTAAACGAACGAATTATCGAACGGTTAATAAACATATGCTATAAAATATATCTCGTTTCCTACATATGCTATAAAATATAGAGTTGACACCACACCCATCATAATATAACCACGAAGAAGGTTATTGACTTCCCTAAGTTGACCCATCTCTTTCTCTACTCTTCATCATCTTATCCTTTCCATTTATTACAATTCCGACTACAATCGAGTGCGACTCTTTGTCCAAATCAAAAGAGATAAATCGTCTAATACCGTTAGAATCAACCCCATCAACAAAATTACAGTCCAAATTGCAGCGTTAAACAAATGCTTTGGAAAGGGTTAACCAGGTTTCTTTAATACTGGGTAATCAGCCAAATTGTAAAGTACTCTTCCCTCATTTTCTTGCCTTCCCCCCCAAGCATGCATGCGCAGTCCACTTCACCATGATACATGTTAAAAAGGGATATTTTTGCTGATTACCTAATGGATATTCTAGCACCTAACATCCCTTATTACTCTTCACCATAGCTTCTTTTTGCTCCATCAAGTTGAAGACTCAACGTTTGAACTTAGTTGCTTCAGGCCATCGCCTTCAAAGTTCAAGCTGCAGCTGAAGCTACTCATCACGTATATAATTCAGACTCTATTGGTAATTAAACGTAAAAATCAAAATTAAAAAACAACAATAAAGGTCAAGCGTGACACTCTTGGTTTAGGTGCAACCGCTTGGGGTTAAACCCTCAAAATCGGTTCTCCCCAATCTAACAAGCCTTTCAAACCAAGCAAGCAAAACAGGTAATCACAAACCTGTTCGTTTTAACTTCAAAGTTTTCTTATTAAAAGATGGTATTTGAAGCACCATTGGTGACAACCAAATGGTTCTCAACAAGTTTCTGGCTTTCATCTACACCGGGTTTGGTGTGAGAAGATCTGTTGATGAAGGAAGAACAAAGGAAGCAACAACAGCAGCAGCGGTGATGAAGGAAGGAGCGGCGGTTCCGGTGAGCGATTACTTGCGACTGCAGGGTGGTGGAGAGAGTTCATGTAAAGACGAAATGTGTTGTGTATGTTTGTCGAGCATGGAAGAGGGAGAGGAAAGGAGGGTGCTGCCATGTACGCATGAGTTCCATAGGGTGTGTGTGGATAGGTGGCTGAGTTCGTGCAGGAAGAATTGTCCAATCTGCAGGTTTTCAATGGGGGAAGAAAAGAGGTTTCAGTTTCATAGAAGTGAAGCCTTCACTCAGGCGATGTTGATCTGGTTTTCTTCTTTCCACATAGCTGGTTTCTAGCAAGCCAGGAAAAGAAAGGAGGGGGGGGGGGGGAGGAGAAAGAAAAACAAAAATTATTTCCATTGCCGGGAATTGAACCCGGGTCTCCTGGGTGAAAGCCAGATATCCTAACCACTGGACGACAATGGAATCGTTGGCATATAACATTTTGAAAATTATTATTCCATTATTTCCTTTTTGTCCAATGATTTTGTTTTTTCTATGCTGAATTTTATGATAACACAAAGCAATAGCACTAAGTGATTAAGATAAGAAGCTTCTTGATTATTTCTAGAAAATGAAATAATTTGTCATCAAATAATGCATCAGAGGAATGTTTGATTGAGATAGCTTTAGGGTTTTAAAGAAGTCTAAATGACATTGAGGTTATCTTTTTGGACGATAGTGATCGAATAAAATATTTAGAAATAAATTGGTAGTTGAGCACTATATTAGAGTTGCACCCTAGGGGTTTGATTAAGACTTAAGAGAGCTTTTAAGTGAAGTTGCAGCAGTCAAATGGCAAAGTCTCTTTAGGTGAGGGCAGTGTGAATCACATTGGCCTTGAATTTGATGTGTCCGTCACCCCTACATCAGCTTCACAAGGTGACCTTCATGCAGGCAAGAGAAATGGTTGGGATCCCGTTTGGTACGAAATGACCTTATTTAATGATATTGGTGCACACGTTTGTCTCTAGTCTTAAAAGACTAGTAATTTTGGACTAGTTATTTTACCATGAAAGAAATAAAATTTATTTGAAAGGAAAAACACCAGTACATAAGAAATTGGGTTAGGATCCAACGGAATTAAACTTTAGAGATGACAATGTTAGGAGCGGCAACATAACACCCCATACATATACTGTAAGGCGGACATGCATATTACTAAAAAGAATAATCAATACTAGACCGAGATATAATGCCCTGACAAAAGAATTAATATTTTGACTCGAGTATCTATACACATGTGAAATTCTAACAGTTGAATAAAAGATTAAAAACCCTTCCCTACTTATTTAACTCCATTAATTACGTTATTATTACGTCTTGAAGCTGAATTCAAACACATTCAAGTACATAATAATCAATTGCTTACTGCGTGGCAACACGGTTTTGAAATAGTGCAGGTGCAGTCAGACTGTGCTCAAGCGCGGTTCGATTACTGCATGCAAACACAAGCTCCCTATCACTGGTTCGCGCGACAGGGCACGATGACGACCACGCGTGCGGGTAATAGACCCGCTGATAAACTCGCCAAGCTTGCGGATCCTTTGCTCTATCCGACAAACCTGTTGGATACTCCCCCTGCTGCGATTCTTGAGCTTTAAACTTTCATGTATGCCTAATAGCCTTTAGGCTATCTTTACTTATTCCAACAAAAAAAAGACTGATTTTTTTGTGTGTGAAAAAGATTATGAATAATTTAAGTATAGTATAAGAAAAAAAAAAGAATATAAGAATAAATTATTATGAATATTTATTTATATCATTATAAGAACTTTATTAAGGAGATTTGATTTACTTTATTATAAGGAATATTATCTTATTTAATTAGAGCTTAATGTATTATGTACTTCTTATGCCTATAAATTGATAATTTGACGAATGTATTGTACACCAGAATAATATAAATCTCCATATTTCTTTTGTTCATTGTTCTTCGTTATTTTATTTTTAACACGTTATCAGCACGAGTTTGCTTAAAGAATTTTGGTTAAAGATCAAATTTTCATCTTTCATTTCATTTGAGGCATAAGCGTGGTTGTGATAAGAGTGATTGATGTTTTTGTACTCTAAAATCCAGGTTAGTATTTTATGGATCTCTATCGGTGATATTGAATAATCGTTTTAAGAACAAGATTAGTGTATTATGAATCTCTATTAATTTTTTTTTTCAAATTATAATTAAAATTTTATTTTATGATATGATTTGATGATATCAATTGTTCGATTGCTTATTTATTTTATTTATGTTTGATACTTTCATTAATCTTTTCAGGTTTTCACTTTAGTACCCGCATACTTTCATTAATCTTATTTTTACTCCAAATAGTTTTTGCCCAAAGCTACTTGTTTTATTCATGAATTATTTACCTCGGTGAACAAAGCTACTTGTGTAGTATTACACAAAGGACGTGATTAATTATTATATTATGTTAGTTTATTTTATTCTATTAATGAGAGTTTATTTTATTCTATTAATGAGAGTTGATGTTTTTAACCATGTTTTGAGTTTTACATAATATCTTTGAATGACTTAGAAAGAGACATGACATAATGAGATTAAGAGAAGATGTTTTGGTCATTTACTATGTCTTCACTCTCTTCGAGAGAAAAATCTATATCAGTAAACTTTATTTTTATTTTTATTATTTAAAGTATGATTTTAAAGTGTGATAAATCATGGTGATTTTGAATATACAAGAATTGTTATAAAGTTTATATTTGCTCGAAAACAATAATTCTTTTACGTTGACAAACTCGACTATAGACTTCTCCCAAAGTTCAAGTTGCAAAAATTCATCTTTATAAGAATTTTTATAGGAGACATTTCCTGAAGTGAATGCAAGCATCATGTTTATTTCATGGGATTATTAGATCTATTTCATTCCTTGAAGTAGATGCAAACATGGTAAATCACTATTTAGTTAGTGAATATAACTAAGACATGATTCAAATTACTTCACAATTGAAGTTATGTAGTCAGAGTATCACTGATAAGGATTTGTTCAAAAACATACTCCACTTTTCATGCAAATAATGTTGTCCTATTGGCTCCGCTCTATTTCCTGAAGTGAATGCGATATTCTATAACAGAAAGAATAAATGTCACATTAACAATTGTGGTCGCGGTTGAGGTCATGAACATAGACATAGACAAGATGATCATTTTAAGAATGTTTATACCAACCAGAAGTGGGATTATAAAGATGACAAGAGTATATTAAAATAGTGAAATCTTTATGTTTTCAATGCAATGGTACAAATTATTGATTCGTACTTGTCATATGCTAAAGCATTATGGACTTTTATCCACAATCATGAATGATAAAAGAAATAAAATATAAACAAATTTTGTTTACGAAAATGACAAAAATAATTATGGTGTTGTCGGTCCAACTCACTTGAATGTTGTTAATTTCCTCATAACCCATGAAGGGAATAATTCGCCTTTTTATTTCTTTATAACCTCTAAGGAGAATAATTCGTCTTTTAATTTATTTTCTTATAACCCCTTAAGGGAGTATTTGATCTTTTGATTTATTGTTCTTTTATGTCAATTTACTTTACATAATTGTTGTAATGTTTTATATATTTTTTCTTGAATGTTTATATGTTTTGCTTATTTATATATTTTGAATATTTTGCGTGACATTTATTTTTTTATTTACATATATATTAAAGTTAAATCATAAGTTGTGGTAAACCAAAAGTTTACAGGTTCAAGATTTTTATTAGTTGGCAAGATCGGTTAGACCATCCCGATTAATAATGATGCAAAAGACTTATTGGGACTCACATGAATATTTATTAAAAGAACATGAAGTTCTTGTGTTGCTTGTTCCCAAAAAATTAATTATTAGAACCTCACTGATTAAAGATGAGACTGGATGTCTTGCATATCTGAATGAAATACGGGTTCATTTATTCAGAATATGGAAAGTTTTGATATAATTTCAATAGATGTGTCTACACACAACCTGTAGTTTGTGAAATTATTTATTCGAATAAATAAAAAATGAAAAATTTCGAATTATGCAATTAAGACTATTCATGTTGCTAAAATTAGTGAGTTCATGAACAAATGGTTAACAAAATTATTGATTGAATGCCTCCCGTTAATAGCTAATCCATGAGAAAAAAAACATCTAATACCTATTTTGTATTCCAAATGTAGCAACACATATACGCATCAAGCCAATAAATTATAAATATTCCCCATTATTATTGATTTTTGGTCATAAGTCATATATTTATCATTTTTTGATATATGATATATGTTTGAATTGCTCCACCACAACGCACAAAATGGGCATATATATAAAGAGCTGAGAATATATATTAAGTATGAGTTTTCTTTTATGTTTAAATTCTTAAACATTAATCGGAGAATCATTTATAACACGATTTTTCTTGACGTCAGGGGGAGATATTATTTAGCTGAATAAAGGAAAATAAATTATCATTATCTAGATCTTCGTACGTGAACCAAAAGTTCATAAGATAATTCATGTTATTACATGTCAACTGCTAGACATATTTATTGACCTAATGAGAATAATCAAGTCTCATATACTAGTTGAAAATGTTCTAAATTTGAATTACATGTTAGAGCGAATGGATGCCTAAAGTATGATAGTTAAATCTGGTTCCAATGGTCAAAATTCTCGTAAATGAAAGGTAATACGAGATGGTCATATATTGGAGGCATATGCTCCTGAAGAGACCCAAGACATAACTAATAATAGAACTCTAAAAGAGTTTCAGGTACCTGAAATAAAGATTGAAAAGAGATCCCGATAAGTTATGTCACTATGAGAAAAGAATGGAACCGAAATAGAAAAAAATTGTCGACAACAATTTTATATAAAATACTTCTATAAAAGTAAAGAAAGAAAATGACAAACTTGTATAAAAATCTATAGATATTGAAATGATTTGCCAATATAGAAAGACACTTTGATTTCGAAGGTGAAGTTTTTGGACCAGTAGTCCAAACACGTAAAGGTGTAATGTAAGTAGGAGTACAAATAAGTAGTCGTGAGATATAACACGACTTGAATTATGAAGAATTTCTAATTACTTCATGGTGGATGCAATTTGACAGTTATGAAATACTTTATATGCGCCTAATTATTTTGTGGATCCATATTTATCCTTGAAGGATTTAAAATGCTAGAAGCATTTAAAAATTTTCGAGAAAATTTATTTAGATATGTCCCCTTGAATATTTATATTTTGACACATTTTGTATAATCGCCTTAGTGAGTTCTTATTGAGGAAATATTGGAAGAATGATCATATTTTCTTATGCATTTTATAAAGGAGTTTGGATCAAGATTCATTATGATAATTTGAATATAATTAGAACTTCTGAAGAGCTTCAAATTGTAAACTCCTGAAGAACTTTCAAAGCATTTGATTATTTAACGAAAGTATTTAAGAAAAAGAATTTTGATATCAAGTTCTATCTTGACCTAAAGATTGAGCACTTAAATACGTGTTTTTGTCTATGAACGAACATATTACTCTAAAGTTTCATCCCTCACTATCTTAAAAAAAATAGTATTCAAGATTGAATTATGAAGATTCAAAGATCTTATGTGATGTTTTCATGAGGAGAAGTAAATACGCGTTGCACTCTTTTTTCCTTAATCGAGGTTTTGTTCTAATGAGTTTTCCCGGTAAGGTTTTTAATAAGGTAACATGTTATGCACATCAAAGATATGTGTACTCTTTTCCTTCACTAATTTTTTTTTTCTCAATGAGTTTTTATCTTAGTAAGGTTTTAACGAGACACATTATCTTTATAGACATCCGAGGGGGAGTGTTATGGATATTTATCTATATGAATGTCTATCATGATAAGAACTTTATCAAGGAGATTTGATTTACTTTATTATTAAGAATATTAAGTTATTTAATTAGAGTTTAATGTATTATGTACTCTGTATGCCTATAAATAGATGATTTGATGAAAGCATTGTACACAAGTCTATATTGAGAATAATATCAATCTTCATCATTCTTTTGTTCATTGTTCTTGTTTTTGTTCTTCGTTATTTTATTTCTAACATAAATGTATTTATTATAATAAACATTTAGTTATAGGTTTAGAAACAAATAAGTCATTTTTAAAAGTAACAATTTAGTCACTCAATTATAATTTTGCGATAAACATATCACTATGTGGTTAAAATTAAAACATGGTCAAATATAATAGTAGTTTTAGTCATAAAACTTTTACATTCTATCAATTTAATCATAATTAAATAATAAATCAACAAATTTAACCATTCATACTTAAAAAACTCAACATTGCACACTCTTGACACCCCCCGAACACTTTTATGTACTTTATGCTATTATTCCTCAACTCGATAATCAACAAGTGTGATAGCTCAACAAACACATTGCTTCACTATTGAACAACTGACAGATTAATAGAATATACTCTTTATGATCTTAATGTCGCCTGCTAGAAGACAATTATTTTTTACTAATGAAAAATTTAAATACGAAAAGTTAAGTTTATTGAATTATTTTGGTCTGTGACCGAATTAAAAGAGTATTTATTTTGAGGACTAAAATTGTTATTATACCAAATCGTTTGTTTCAATTTTAATAATAATAAACATGATTGTCACAAAATTTTAATTGAATAACTAAATAATAATTTTTTTAAAAAAATGACATTTGTTATTAAACCTATAATTAAGAGACATGTTTGTCACAATTTGATTGAATGATTAAATTATTACTTTTAGAAGAAAAATAACTTATTTTCTATAAACCATCTATAACCAAATGATTAAATTATTAAGTTTAAAAGAAAAATGACACGTTTATTACTATATCTATAAATTTACTCGGAGACACAGTCAAAGCTCCACAAGCTCCCAAACTTAACCAGACATACAACAAGATCTAGTTGCGAGATGGTTGTTTTCAAAAGATTTGCTCCACAAACGGAGGACGAACTTTATGAAGCAAAATCAAGTAGTAAATATAATAATAATACTAGTAGTATTAATAAGTACCATATATATATAATTTAAAGTGCAATTCTTGGTAAATGGCATACACCTCGGAAAGGGAAAAAGAAAAGGCATTTGTAGGCACGAATAGCAGTAGCAGCACTGCTGCAGAGCCAGCAGCAGAGGCCACTCAACTTGCACTCCCCACCCTCCCCTCGCGCGCCACAATTATGCACAGGCATTAAAAATGGTTCCCATCCAAGTTCGTTTTCCTTTTCATTCTCCCTGCTGCTGCAAACCATTTGCTGCAATCAAAACCACCCCAAAGTTTTGTTTTTTTTTTTTTTTTTGGAAAAGAAAATCAAATTCCCAAGCTTTAAACACCAACACCAACACCAAATTGTAAAAGGAAAATCCAACATCCTCATAGAAACCAAATGAAAACAGTTCGATAAGCCACGATAACATCGTGCTACTAGCTCAAGTCTGTAGGTTCACTTTTTTTCCACCTCCGCCAAAAGGTGTTTTCTTTCTCTTCTTGTAAAGTTTTTCTCTACTTTGTTGCAAGAGAAATTGTATTTCATCACAAGGCAAAACCATATCTTCAAGAAAGGCAAAATGATGACCCCATGGTGTCAAAATCATTCTCTACTCTATTCTTCCAGGAACTCTAGCAAGGAACAATGTACATCGGCACATTTTGCTTAATTTGAATTATTTGCTGGACCACCTTGAGCACCGATGGCTGTTCCCTCACTGTTGAATAGCCGTGGCTGATTACTGAAGTCCCCAAATGATGGTCCACCAACATTAGAATCTTCTTGGCTCCTCGCACCACTCTGGTTTGTATTTCTCTGTTCCAGTGATATAGTCTGAACACGAGCCACCAGTGTATCCTGACCAGATATGGCAGGGAATTGAACAGGTGGCATTATCCATCGCATCCAATCATTCCGCTTCCTTACTCTATCACCCTAAAATGTGAAATCAAAGGTGATTAAGATACCATATCAGTCTAGATATTTGTTCTACCAAAACCATCATTTAAGCAGGCATTCATGTCTTGACGGTCAATATGACCAGCCTTTCATTATTAATCAAACGAATATATCCCAGGATTATCAATATAGAAGGTACCTGCACTTCCACAATTGTTGAACTTTGCAGAGCATCCGTTATAAGCTGAATATTATCTGTCAATAGTGAAACCTGAAAAGGGGAAGCATAAAAAATATTGTCTTTGCAAAGCAAGCTTTAACATATATGGCTTTTGGAGAAGCAAAATCATACTACAAGCTTATCCAACAGCTAAGCTTTTTAACCATTGTTGTCAAGAGCATAAGATGCACTCCAGACCCTTGTATTGTCCGAGGCAAAAGATGCAAAAGAAGCACTTTTCTGAGTGAAGTGTGTGCTCTTTTGTATGTGTAAAAATAAGCATAAGATCTATAATCATGATAATAAACTCTAAAGATTGATCTAGTATATCTACAAAACATACAAAATTATCTTTTAATTATGTCAGTCAATATGCATGATTTTCTCCTTGCCCCATCTCTGGTGTAGTATACTCAAATGTTGAAAGAGTTCGGTGTTATCCCCTTTCTTACTAGCAGGGGGAACTTCAAATCAAGCAGACAATTTTTATGGTTATTGACTTGCAAAAAAGCATGCGTAGATGCACCAAGTGTGCACCTAATCAAATGTATCTTGCCCAAACGGATTTGAAGCGCTTTTGTTATTGGACAAAAAGGCACAAATAATGCCTAGAAGTGATGCTCACTCACTACCTGACCTGGGAAGAAACGAGGACATAATCTCGGAAGTTCGACTCCCAAAGGATGAAAGTAGATCACTACTATATACAGGACTAATGTCTCTAGAAAGTGATGCTAACTATTTAAGCTGGAAAGAAACCAGGAAAACCAGTTAGTCCACTGTGTTGAAGTACATCTGCCTTGTATCCAGAACACCACAAGCCTTTGGCAAAAGGTTGAAGTGTTATATAAGCATACAATAAAACATATGAATCATAATATGAAACAATGAAATGAATTATCGAGTAACATTCATGGTAACAAGCGAAGACTGAAAATTTAGTTTGATCACATGCAAGCCAAGGTTACCTAGAGACAACTTATGATAAAGTTACATACTTGGAGAAAAATTATTCAGAAGTTTAAGGGAGTTAGGACAATATTTACATGTGATTTTTATCTACTTGGAGAAAACTAATGATAAAGTTATCTAGAGACGTTTTGATAGGCATTAGACAAGAACACAATTCCTATCAAATATGTTCCTATAACAGGATACACATGCAGTGACGACAATCATAAGAACTTGTTTTTAGAGGATGTTTATGACAGAGTACTTAGAGACATACTTTGATATAGTTTGAACACGAAGACAGTTAAACATGTTAGTGTACTGGGATATGTATGAAGAAGCAAATATGAAGATAAGAACTTGTGGTTGATTGAAATATGAATTACTGATTTACAATACGGACGCATCAAAGATAAGCGTTGATTCCTTTTCTTTTTGCCAGAGTAATGGAGGAGATAGCGAAAGAAATTCAAGCTAGATACATTTGTATATGCTATCTGCAGATGATATGATATTGGCTGATGAAACAAAAGGGTAATATTAATATAAAATCTTTGTCGTTGGGACAAACACTAGAGCTCAGGGTGTAGATTGCGCAGAACAAAAACAATTAAATGATGTGTACATTTCGTAAAAGGAATGGTATTCAAGAATTAGTCACACTAAATTGTTAAGTCATATTAGTGGCAGAGTGCTTTAAGTGATTAGAGGAATAATCTAGAAAGTAGAGAGGTTAATTTTGGAGATGTTACTCATGGGACCTAGGTTGAGTTACATCGAGTGAAAAATGCAAAAGGAGGCTACCACACCTACTTTTCTATATGATACAGAATGTTGACTAACAGGAAGCAACATGTATGCAAAAGAGAAGTATAGACTAAAACAAATATGAAGAGGATGTGTAGTAAGATTAGGGAGGAAAGCCTTAGAAATGAGAATATTTGTCTCTAAGGTGGGAAAGCTCCTATACCGGAGAGGGTGGGGTCATTTACAGTGGTTTGGTGATACAATCATCCTATAACATTAAATTTAACAGAATCATCACAGAATGATGAAGTATGGTAAGTTTCCAAAAAGAAAGCAAAGTTATTATCTAGTAAAATTAGAACATCAAACATCTCAGGTTGTCACATACGAATCAATCAGAACTGTTAAGTAAATGACCCAACTAAGTATATGCCCAATACCTCCAAATTATTAAGCAAAAACTAAAAGCAGAAACTCACTGCAATTTGAGCTTGATCCAGCTCATTGTTAACAATAATAAATAAAAAAAGAACTTACAACATACCGTATGAACAAGAAGTTAGAGAAAAAGCAAAAGGAAGGACTCCAACGTACCTCGGCATAAGTAATAAAGGCAGATATCTCTAAAAAGGATAAACAAGTTCAACCAGTATCTAATGGGTGGGGGATACGTGTGTACTTCAGCAGGGGATAGTAACATAGATATTAATCAACTAATGCTAAGACCACGCACTGATAGCATGCTAATATATTCTACAAATATATCAACGAAATGATGGCCCAAGAAATAGTCATTCCTTCAGCATTGGGCACATAAATAGTTTATGATGGATGCCTAACATGCCAAAGTATAGTTTTGACACATAAACAAAAGGTTATAAGTCCAAAAATTTAAAGTACATCTAGAACACAAGCAGCGAGAAAATAACCATAATCCTACCAGAAAGGCTTAGCCAAAGTGATCTAATAACTGAATCTAAACTCATTGCAAGAATGTTCTCTCTTGTGACCAGAAGAAAAGAACATAATAAAATAAGGATATTCAAAACCAAATATAAACGATTGAGCCACCAATAACAGAAATTATAGGACTATAATTAACACACAATAAAGCAAGAAAAAAAGGATATTAAAAATTGTATATACAATTGAATTTAGACGAGTTTCTGTCCATTGGAATTTTCTAACCAAACAATGCCACTACCAATAACATTTCTCACAAATAAAAGTCAAACAAAATGTATCTTTGATGTTTCAAACAACTTTCATTACTGAGCAGGAATGTATTTATGCTAAAAGCATCAAATAACATTCATGAAATAGCTCAACTAGCAGCAAACGTGAAGGGAAACAGTAGGTTTCTTAATTCTTAGGATTTTAATATATTTTCTTGGAAATAGAAAAATAGCTTGAAAACCCAGGAGTTGACTGTTTCTCGAACTTTAGTTTCTAGAAAAAAATCAACAAAACCTGGAACAATGCAAATTCCAGAAGTTTCCATCCACCTTTCTGCAATTTCTTAAAACGCAAAGCTGACAATTCACTGTTACAAGAAGTATTAAACCCAAAGGACATATCTCTCTCAAATCTGGGCTACATTAATGAGGGTGCTGGCTTTACCATTCTGACATCTTTCTTTTCCCATTCATTGCTTTCTATTTCAGGAAAAGGTCCTCTCTTACAATTTTAAGCAACAAATTACAAATAGCAACCAACATGTATTTTCTATTATTACTAAAATAAATTATTAGGCTACATGTAAGTTCTTCTTCTTCAAAATCCTCTTTTAATGATAAGTCCCGTAAGCATATATGTTTTGAACATACATAAGACTGACAAATGAACCTAACACAGGAACTTCACCAGAAAAATCTCAAGGCGCAGAAATTCACAATCAGTCATATGAAGCTAGCTTCAAATTATCTAAAAAAAATATCACCTTTCTGAAGCCAGCTATTAATTTAATAGGAACCCAGCCCTGCTCATCCATGTTTTGCCTCAAGTAGGTGTCCTTAATTAGATTTTCATTACTGCAACAAAGAAATATGCAGTTAGCTTTGTGGATGACCTCAAATACGAAGATATGGACACAACATTAACTAAGTTGACCTATGCATTATGCAAACAAAGCATTACCTGAAATAATAATCTATCTGATTCGCTATACTAGCATGCAACTGGTTGTCATGAGGCTCTGGACCTGGGAAAAACACTGGGGACATTGGTGCAGCAACAAATGGCAAACCTCTAAGTGAATCTGGAGGAGCAGCTGGGATCATATAAAGAGATGCCATTTCTGAAAGGAGGTAGAGAGATTACAGGCAAACTTAGAATCTCACTCATCCTTCACCCAAAAAGGGCAACAACAATAGAGAAAGTACAGCTTACCACCAGGATACCCCATTGGGGTGCCAAAAGGCTGCATAGGAGTAGCAATAAAAGGTATAGTATTAGGCATCGGAGGTGGTGGCGGATGCCTCATTACCCTAGGAGCACCCCTTGGCTGCAGGTGACCATCTCTATTATTGAAGTTTCGACCATTCCACTCATGATTTCCATGATCTTGATTGCGTCTGCCTCCAAAATTCTGATGGTGAGAACCATCTCCTCGTGGATGCGTAACACCATTACGATGTCTGTATGAATTCCGAGGGTGTGGGTGATCATTACCACCAGTATGAGATTGTGATACAGATCCACTTCTCTGTATGTGGTCCCTAGAAGAGGGGCTATTAACAGGTGATTCAACCACTGCACCTTGAGGCGGAGGCTGTGAGAGACAACCATTAGATGCCGAGATATTACTATTACGTTTCATTGACTTTTGGCGTGCAGGAGTGATATGTTTTGGAGTCGAATTTGAGTTTGTGGTTGCATTATTGCTGACTGGTTTCTGAGAAATCAATGATGGTGACGCACTTGCACTCCCCTACAATTTAGTAAACATAGCAAAGCCATAGGGATAAGTAGCCTCCAAAAACAAAATTACATCATATAAAACTTCGAGCAAGTGAATTCCTAAATACTTCTATATTCATACAACGTCCATTAAACAGATTCCATCAAATGAAATACAATTGAGTAAACCCTACAGCTGGATTCATACAAAATTACATCATATAAAACTTCAAGCAAGTGAATCCCTAAATACTTCTATATTCATACAACGTCCATTAAACAGATTCCATAAAATGAAATACAATTGAAGTAAACCCTACAGCTGGATTAAGAATTCAAGATTCCCTGCATTTTTTTGCCGATTCAGAGTTTAGCAATTAATACCTTGCTTACCGAACAGATAAAAATTATCTTCAGTTAAAAACAGTTGATTTCAGCTATTTTATCAGCTGACAGTAAAAATACTTGAAATGGTAAGGATTAAACTGAAACTAATAAAGAAGGGCTTCAGTTTTAGGAAAACAAACCTGAGAAACGGGAACAACGGAAGGTGAAGACGATGATCCATCCGACGAAGCTCGAGGTGAATCTGAAGATAATTTGGAAGGACCCTTAGCGGACTCAGACAAAGCAGGCCACTTATTGGTCCCCATAACAGCCCCAGCCTTGGCATCGCCGTTAGAAGGTTTGTTCCAAGCGGGCTTCTTACCAGCATTGCCATTAAGCCCAGTACTCTCACTCTCAACGCCTTCCTCTTCGTCCACCGTCGCAACAGGTGGCTCAGTCACGGCCGTTGATGGCGGCGATGATGAAGAAGACAAAGGGCTTAATGGAATACCCGTGATCGGGTCGTTTTCTCCACGGAGCATTTCAGTCCAAGGCGAAGAAGCCGCCTTCACGGCACGATACGATTGGTTAGGGCTACTGGGCGAGTGATTAACAGCTGTCGCTGCAGCGGCAGTATTGAAATTAGCAGTATTAATATTTGCAGCCATAGCAAACCCCGATTAAAACAAAATTCGCGATTTCCTTTTTTTTCTCTATCGACGAGCTGGTCGACGGAGAAAATCACTGGGGAAAAAGAACAAAATGTTGATTTAAAAAAATCAAACAAAATTCGTGACTAGAAAGAGTGATAGCTAAAGTATTCGAGTCCCCAAAAATCGCAAATTTTAGGATTTTTCCAAAAATTAAAATTAGGGATTCGAAAATCCGATCGGTGAAGAGAAACGAAGACTAAAAATGAAGAAGAAGAAGAAGAAGAAGAATCGCAGCGATGGAGGCGCTGTAACCTCTACTCTTCTCTCTCTTCTAATCTTTCTCCTTTTTTTTCTTTTTTAAATGTTTTTTGTGTGACCTTTTTTCTTTTTTTTTTTCTTTTCTATTTCAATATATTTCGTCCAGGTCCTTGCTTAACTGTTGAGTTTTTCCCTTTTGGCTTGTTATATTATTCTATTTTACTATATTGCCCTCCATTCTAGGGTTGTTTTGGACAATTTAATAACGAGGTAGACTAACTTTGTACTACTGTAAAAATCAAATTAGGGTTTTTCACTTGCTTTACTGGTTTGATTCGCGGTAAAATTCAGTTACGTGGTTTCTGGATTCAGGTTCCTTTGTTTATATCTGGAAAATAAATCTTTTAAATAATAAGATAATGGTGCTATTTATCTTTTTAACAACAATGCAATTGAAAATAATTTTTGGTAAGTAACCACAATTAGTCGATTAGTCAAATTATTTATCTTTATTTCCTCTGTATTTTGTTGTAATTTATAGGTTTTAGACCTATTAAAAACACTCACATTCTTTCTTTTAGAGTCATATTCTTCTCTTTCTAAGTAGGATTAAGATTATAATTAAAGTTTATTAAAAAATATTTTTTTAGTAAACTATTAAATATTACTATAATACTAATTTTATCATTTAAGTTTATTTTACAATAGCTTTAGAAAAACAATTAATAATATTTAAGAGCACTGGTTAGCAAGTCACTTAAAAAAAAGTGATCATGGAAACAAACAAAAGGCAGCGCTGAAGTTAATAAAAATCTGGTGGTCTTGGTAACTTGTTACTTAAGGAATGTTAAAAGGGCTTCAAAATTTGAGGCATATCAGATAAGATGGAATCTACATATATATGGATAAACATAGAATACACAAATTCTTATATATGAAAAATGCAACAACAAAAAAAAAAAGAAAAAAAGAAAAACATAGTTTGATCTCTGACTAACTCCGTTCCTCTGTTTCGAATATAACGCATGATTAATATATCAAATATAACATAGAGTTAATATATGATATACCGATAATGTTGTTAATTTGAAAGATATTTTCGATCGACAATTGAAAAATAATAACAAATTAATAATATATAAAAATAAAAAATATGTTACTACACAAATAAGCCTGGTGATTTAGAGTTTAAGGTTCTATGTTTACAGTTTAAAACGTTTAGGGTTTAGTATTTAGAATATAGAATTATAGGATTTAACTTTAGGGATTTAAATTTTAGAACTTAGATAAGAAGAGTTGTATAAATTTTTTAAACGGAAAATAAAAATCACCATATTAAACACCAATAACAAATAGTAATGGAAAATCCAACATCCCCATAGAAATCAAAACAAAACAATTCGACAGGCCTAGATAGTCTTGTGCTACTAGCTAAAGTCTAGAGGTTCAAAACAAAAAAAAAAATTATATCCTTTTCTTCTCGTACAGTTTTCCCTAATTTGCTGTACAAGATATCGTATTTCAGCGCAAACAAGTCAAAACCATTATCTTCAGGAAAGGCAAAATATAATAACCCATGGTGTCAAAATCATTCCTTGCTCAATCTTCCAGGAGCTTTAAGCAAGAACAAATGCACATCAGCACATTTTTCTTAATTTGACTTACTAGCTGGACCACCTTGTGCACCGACAGTTGTTCCCTCACTTCGGTTTGCAGTTCTCTGTTCCATTGAAATGTTCTCAAAACGAGCCACCAGCGCATCCTGACCAGTCATGTTATGGAACTGAACAGACGATGGCATTATCCATCGCATCCAATCGATCCGCTTCCTTACTTTATCACCCTAAAATGTAAAAGCAAAATAAAACACGTCATTTTGGTCCCATGTTCTAAGAAAACCATCAATTAAGCATGAGCAATAAAAGGCATGCATGTCTTCATAGTTGTTAAGAACACACATTTCATTAATGATTAAGCATATATCCATGATTTTCATTATAGAAGGTACCTGAACTTCCACGACTGCTGAGCTTTGCAGAGCATCCTTTATAAGTTGAATATTATCAGTCAAAAGTGAAACCTGAAAAGGAAAAGCCATAGAAAATGTTGCCTTTGCACAACAAGCTTTAAAAAAATGCTTTGAGAGAAGCAAAATCATACTACAAGTGTATCCGACAGATAAAAGCACTCTAGACACTTGAAACCTTACGTTGTCCAAGGAACAAAGTGCAAAAAAAGCACTTTCTGAGTGAAGTATGTGCTATTTTGTATGCATGCAAAACAAGCTTATGATTTATAAGTATGAGAATAAACTTCAAAGATTGATCTAGTATATCTCCAAAACATGCAAAATTATCCTTTAATTATGGTGGTCAATATGCATGATTTTCTCCTTGCCCCGTGTCGGTTGTAGAATAAGTTGTTCATTAAAAAATAATAATTAAAAAGAAAAAAAAATATACCATACCACTTGATCAAGTTGGAGAAAAAGCAAATGGAAGTACCGCAATGCACCTCACCATAAATAATGCAGAAAGATGCTTGTAAATTAAACTACTTCAACCAGAGTCTCGTGCGTAGGTGTGTCTGTATGTCAGTAGGGGATATTCATATAGAAAATACAGATATTATTCCACTGACTGTATGAACATGCATTGATAGCATGCTAATCTAATCTATAAAACAAACAAAATGACAGTATGAAAAATATTGATTCCTTCAGCATTGGGGTATATAAATGGTAAATGATGGAGACCTCATATGCCAAAGTATAGTTTTGCAACTTAAATAAAAGAGTTGTAAGTCTTGAAATTTAAAATTACATCTAGACTGCAAGTTGCAAGAAAATAGCACCAACCCTTGCACAAGGACTTAGCCAACGTGATCTACTAACTGAGAATTAATTGATTAGAAGAAAGTTTTCTTTATGATCAGAAGAAAATAACAACATAATGGCACAAGTAACAATAAAAACCAAATAAAAAGATTTAGCTAACAGTAACAACAATTATAAGAAATAAAATAAGCAAAAAAACAAAACACGAGATGGTTATTTAAAATTGTATAGAAAATTCTGTCAAAAAAGCATAGAAAGTAGCATTAGTATGAGTTCCTATCCTAGGCATTATATCGCCAAAAATACCACTACCAACAACATTTCTCACAAATAGTAGTCAAGTAAATGCATTTTAAAGTTCCCAATAATATTTTAATGAAGAGTAGGAATACTTCTGGATGGTAAAAGTACAAGAAACAATCATGAATAGCTCAATTAGAAGTAACTGGGAAAGCAAAGATTGGGTTTCTTAATTCATGGGATTTTAATTTATTCTCTAGGAAATAGAAAAGTAGCTTGAAAATATGGAGTGTTTCTTAAAATTTAATTTTAAGATAGAATTCAACAAAACCTGAAACACCCAAATTTTTTTAATGCGTAGTTGGCACAACCCTTTTTCAGTGTATTAAACCCAGAGGAAATATCTCACTCACATCTGTGCTATAAGGAATCCGGGTGCAACTAAAATGTGTTTTCTATTACAACCAAATCAATTTATCAGTGGACATGTTTATTTTTCTTTCAAAATCATCAATTAGAGTAGGTTTGTTTTTAAAGATAACCACATAAACTTGTCATAATAGAGTAACAGATGAGCCCCACAAGCACAAATGTTATGAACTTGAATAATACAAAGTACTAACCAATCTTCATGAAAAAGCTCTAAACAGAGAAACCTCAAAATCAGACATGAAACTAGATCCAAATCCATAAAATTGGCACCTTTTTGAAGCCGGCTATTAATTTAATAGGAACCCAGCCCTGCTCATCCATGTTTTGCCTCAAGTAGGTATCCTTAATTAGATTTCCATTACTGCAACAAAGAAACAAGCAGTTAGTTTACTGGGTGAACTGAAATACCAAGAAATGACCACTCAATTAACCAAGTAGACCTAAGTCATTATGCGAAATAAGCATTACCTGAAATAATAATCTATCTGGTTCATTATTCTAGCATGTAACTGACAGTCATGAAGCTCTGGACCCGGGAAAAACACCGGGATATTTGGTGCAACAAATGGAATGCCTCTAAATGACTCTGGAGGAGCAGCTGAGACTACATAAACAGATGTAAATTCTGGAAAAAGGTAGAGAGATTAGGGGTAAACACAGAAAGCCACTCAACCCAGAAAAGCAACAACAATAGTGAAAGTACAGCTTACCAGGATACCCCATTGGGGTGCCAAAAGGCCGCATCATTAACCCATGAGCAACTCTTGGCTGCGTGTGGCCATCCCTGCTATTAAAATTTCGGCCATTCCACTCATGATTTCCATGATCTTGATTACGCCTTCCTCCAAAGTTCTGATGGTGAGAACCATCTCCTCGTGGATGTGGGTGTGGGTGATCATTACCATCAATTTGAGACTGCAACACGAATCCACTTTGCTGCGTGTGGTCCCTAGAAAGAGCGTTATTAATGGGTAATCCAACCACAAGACCTTGAGGTGGTGGATGTGAGAGACCAACAGTAGATGTTGAGCGGTCACCATTACGTCTCATTGGCCTCTGGTGTCCAGGATCGATATGATTCTGAGTCAAATTTGAATTTGCATTTGCATTTGCACTGTTACTATCTGGTGTCTGCCTAGCTGATGATGATGGCACACTTCCGCTCCCCTACAATTTGGTAAACATAGCAAAACATTCAAGATAAATAGCCTTGAAGAATTACATCATATATAAATTTGCGCTAGTGAATCTCTAAATACTTCCTATATTCACACATAACGCCCATTATACAGATTCCATCAAATGAAACATGATTCATATGAACCCTACAGCTGAATTAAGAATTCAAGATTCCTTGCATTTTTTTTGCCCATACAATTTTTTAACATTTAATATCTTGCCTGCCCAACAATCAATTTAAACTATTTTAACAGTTGGCAATAAAAATACATGAAATGGTAACTATCAAATTGAAATCAATAAAGCCATGCATACATTTTAGGAAAACAAACCTGAGAAACGGAGACCGCTGAAGGAGAAGCTGATGATCCATCGAACAAATGCTGGGGAGAATCCGCATTCTCAGTAGAGAAATTAGAAGGTTGGTTCCAAGCGGGCCTCTTACCGACATTGCCAGTAAGCCCAGTATGCGCATTCTCGTCGCTTTCCTCTTTCGCGACATGTGGCTCGGTCACAGCCGTAGATGGTGGCGGTGACGAAGAGGACGAATGAGTTAATGGAGTAGCGGCGATCGGGTCGGGTTCCTGTGGGACGATTCCAATCCAGGGCGGAGAATCTGCCCTCATTGGACGATGTGATTCGTTGGGGCTACTCGGAGAGTGATTAATAGTTGTCACTACATCGGAGGTGTTGCAATTCGCCGGGTTAATATTTGCAGCCATAACAATCCCGATTAAAACTATTAACAACAACCGTATTTCCCTTTTTTATTGGCGAGTTGATCGACGGAGGAAAAACACTGCAAAAACGGAGAAAGGAAACGAAACAAGATTTGAGAGGAGACGAAACGGTGAACGTTTAAATTCGAGGTGTTCCAACAAATCAGTTTTTTTGGTTCTGATTTTATTACTTGGTGGTTATTTATTGTTGAAGGTAGTAATTTTACTGCTGTGAAAAACTAATTAGGGTTTGCATCTCATTTGATTCGCTGTAAAATTCAGTTACGTATGTAATTCTTTATTTCTACCAATATTTTAGACACGGGGTATACGTGTAAATAAAAATTATTTTAATAAGGTAATATTTAAATTTAAAATTATTTATTAGGGCAACTACATAAATAGGTCCCCAAATTTTTAGAGATATTTTATTTGGTCAGCGGACTTTTAAAAGTTGTGATATAGTCACTGAACTTTTAGTTTATTTTTATTAAGGTCAATTTCGTAAACGGTCATTAGAGGATGCTGACATGTTACGTTAAATCCATCTTCTTCCCTAAAAACCTATAACTTCCGCATATTTAAAAAATGACAGTCGTCGTTCTTCCTTTCGTCAACTTTCTTCTTTCTCCATGATCGAGTTTTTGTTTCTTTCAAGCCTAATCGAAGTGACGGATGCTAAATCAACACTGAATGTTACCAACTTTGCTTAAATAAATTATACTTACTGTACCCCTGGAATAATAGATACTTTGGATTGCTATAAACATTGTTCTTTGTTCGCAAGTTGTTGCAATATAAAGGTAAAATCATAAAATGCAATGAAATTGTTTTTTTTTTTTTGACAAAAGGAAGAAGACTATAAATAAATAATGTCAGTTGCCATTTTAAATTTGAGAAAGTTAATTATTTTTAATAAGGTAGATCTAACATGTCGCATCAGTATTTTCGGTTAACAAAAGTGACCTTAATAAAAATGAACTAAAAATTTAGTGATTGTATCACAAGTTTTCAAAGTTTGATGGCCAAAATAAAAATGCCTTAAAAGTTTAGGGACTACTTGTATAATTTACGCTTATTATATTTCTTCAAATAAAATAAGTTATCATCGTAACTTTATAAATACGTGCTTTTTACACTTTGATTCAAATGCAATTTTCGAATTGAAGAAAATACCTCTTTCTAAGGAGTGGCGAAATTATTATCTTTATCTCTAAAAGACGCGTCTAATAAAATGTACAGCGTAATAATTTTTATATCACAATTCACATTACTTCATTTTTTAAATTTTTAATATTTATAATTTTTTAAATTTTAAATTATTTATTAACGTGACATATAAAATAAATAATTTTATATTTATGTGAAGTACATATTCAAAATTGTTTTAAAAAATATTTTAGTCAACATCTTCATTAAAACGATTTAATTCTTTTATAAAAGACCAATAATAAAATTTATCTTAAAAGTTATAAAAGAAGAATCTAATAAAAAAAGCAGTGTCTTTAGGGAGGTGGTTGTTGACTTACCTTTCATGATTATGTTCTCTATTCAATAGAAAATGAAGTTTTGTTTTCGATTATGATTGGGATTTGGGTGTGATAAATGTGGGAGATGAAAGAATGTCATATGATCTAGACTCTCGAATGCCGCCGATACACAGGACTTGGCAGCCTAGCGGGTTTCCATTTTTTTAACATGAAATAACCGACATGTTGGAAAAATAATATTTATATTGGTCGAATAATATTGATAATAAATTATGTCACTTGGTGAATAGACATGTTATTGAGATATTTGATTTTAATATAACTTAATAAAAAATGTTTTTGGACTTAAACAAATTTGTAAAAATATTTCAAAAGTCCATAAACCTAAAAAAAAAAGTTGTTTGGAATGTTTTCAAAGGGTTTTTGACACACTTTAAATTATTTTAAATAGCCAAAGTGTCAAAAACAGGCTCTGCGTACCGATACGGTTAAGACCTGTACCGATACCCAGAGAGCCCGTACCGATACGACTTAGAGCGTATCGATACAATTTTTCATCCCCAAGTTTTCTAAATTCCATTAGTCAAATTCAGTATCGGTACGGCCTCAGCCATGCCGATACCCTTGGGTGCGTACCGATACACTTGTGTAGCGTACCGATACCCAGTGTTATAAATGCTCCAACGACTTTTTCTATTTCAGGACCCGTATCGATACTGGATCCCGCGTACTGATGCGCCCTACTTCAGAACTTCATTTATGGCTGGAATTGAAGGCTCCAACAGCTCCAAACAAACCCCCAACGGCTACTAACGACCATGAAGTTGTTAGAAGGTTTAAAAGACACCTTCAAGCATCTACGGAAGAACAAGAAACAACAAGCCAACATTCTACAGTTGAGAATGTGTCTTAGAGCTTTAATTTGTCAAATTCTTTGTAGAACACCGTGTGAGCTTAATTGTTATATATGCTCAAGTGTTAGGTTTTGGGTCAGTGAGCTTAGAATTGCAAACATAGCAGCCTTAAAAGGTTTTCCTAGATTGCTATTTGTATTTCTCTTGTAAGAGAGGGTTTGATCTAACTTTGGGTTAGAAAGCTTTGATTGTGAAAGGGTTGCCTCCTTAACTTAGAAAAAGGAAAGAAATTCAATAGTAAATTTGAGAAAATCCTTAGTGGGAAGCTAAGGTAGTAGATGTAGATCTTGGTTAGAAGCTCAAGCCACTATAAATTATTGTGTCAAATTTTAAATTACCTTTACTTCTACAACAATCACTCAAAAACTAATTCACCCCTCTTGGCCACATGGTTGATCAAACGAGCCTCCAAACAATTGGTATCAGAGCTTCGTCTCTTCATCGGATTAACATCCAAGAGTCAATCCTTAAGGTGCTCAACCATTCTACATCAACCGGACATCATGGCGTAATCTATCAATAGACCACCATTCTTTGACGGACCAACTACTCCTATTGGAAGAATAGGATGATGTACTTCATGAGAGACAAAGACTAAAAAGAAGCAAGGCGGAATGAAGTGCAGATGATCGCAAGAAGATGGAGCTACATGCGAAGGTATTGCACATTTTCCTTTGTGCATATTGCCCAGAAGAATATGCTAAAATTTCTTCTTATGAAGATGCCAAGGAAGTATGGGGCAAGCTTGAAGTCACATATGAGGGAACAAACAAAGTAATGAAGACCAAGATTGGCATTCTCAACCTTGAGTATGAGAACTTCAAGATGGAACCAGATGAAGAAATCACCAAGTTGTTCGTTAGATTCTCCGTCATCACCAATAAACTTAAAGGCCATGGAGAAATCATTCCAGAAGATAAGCTTGTCCGAAAGCTTATTTATTCTCTTACTGAGTCATGAGACTCAAAGAAGACCGCCATCATAGAAGCTAAGGATCTCAAGTCCTTGAAGCCTGATGCTCTTATGGGGTCCTTTCTCACTCATGAAATAATAAAGAAGGGAAAAGAAGATGAGAAGAAGAAGGAAAAGAAGAAAATAGAGAAGAAGAAGATCGAGCAAGGCATTGACATGAATTTTGTTTCTTTTAAATCTCCACAAGCCAACAAGAAGATTCAAGTATAGAGAATAGTGAAGAAGAAAAAATGGCCAAGCTCTTCAAGAAATTTGCCCGATTCATGAAGTGTCATAAGAAAGAATTAATACATGAATAAAAAATGAAGAAGAATGGATCAAGCCATAAGAAGAAGGCATATGTGGCTATATGGAGTGAAGAGGACTCCACCGAAAATGAGGTAACTCACCTTTGTCTCATGGCCATCGAAGAAGATTCAAGGGTAACTTCTAACTCACCTTGTTCAAATTCTTATACTTTTGATGAGTTACAAGAAGCCTATGATAATTTTGTTAGGATCGTCGGTACACCCCATGGCGCAACGAAAAAATAATCTAACAATCTCATACAGGAACCTATGTACGATCAATCGAATTCGAGAGAAAAAGATGCGTGATTTACCTTGGGTTCCTGGAAAAACAACAAGTCAACAGTGCAACACGATTAGTTCGAATCCCAAGCTTCTACGATAACGTATTGGCCTCTACTCAGTTCACCCGGTTGAGAGAAAATATTTCTTTCTCAAAAGCTATTCTTGAGAATATCTCGTCTAAGCAAGAAGAATGGTTGCTAGACCACACTTCTCATTTTATATGTAGTTACCCTAACCCTTAGGGTAATTTAATCCAAATTTTATATCTATTAAAAGAATTATAATCATAATTACATTCTTTTAATATATATTTAATAAATCCTGGATAATTAAAATTACACATATATCAAATATATATTAACTTTAATTATATATTTTATCCATGTACAATAAAATTGTACAATTATAACTCATTTGATATTTGCTCAACTCAACCCTTGGGTGTAACCCTGTAGGTTCCCGTAACATTAGTAGCAATTATTAGAACCATTCTAATATTACAAACCATGAGTGACATCTAGCAATATATCATGGTCATCTAAGTTACAAGAAGTCATGATTTGACATAACATCTTCGTGACTAGATTCTTTATGTATTATATCTTTTTGTCCTTTATTTCTAGAATATGCACAAGTCTTGGAACAGTCACACTTGTATAGCCCATCTAATATTTCTTGATAACTAGAGTAGACTACAATAAACGAACAACTTATGATATCTCATATCAACTTGTTCGAGCATGGCCATGCATTTCTAGTCTCACTCAATCAAGTGGCCTGTGATATAACTTCTATTATGTAGGAGGGACAAATCCTATATTGATCATTCACACCCCACTACATATATCATGATATGTTCAACATCAGTTTTTATAGTGCGACCAGTCATGGAGCATGTTTAACTGTATCAAAACATACGACAATATATGTTGAGATAGTAATGATATCAAGTCTAAGGATCATATATGTAGTCACCACAATGAGCAATATTGTGACCGTCACATAATAATCCAAGACAAATACTCATAGCGGGTCAATCCAATATGTTGTTCTCTAACAACGTACTCATATATCGATTTTGACATCTATATGTCAATGACAACTCATTGTCATTAATCAACTACATGTTAGCCTCGAACGTATTATTATTGTCCAAGCCCATAATAATACTCAGCTAAGGATATTTTAATAACAATCATATTATTATATGGACTTCATTATATTTTAGTTTATTTAAGACACAGAAATATGACTGAAAAATAATAATGGTAATGTTTTTATTCAAAAACATGGTAAAGAAAGTATATTAATACAATCATCTCATGATTGGTCTTTGGGCATACTCTAACAATCTCTCACTAGCACCAAGACCAATCACTCACATATCTAATACCGAGTGACTCAGTACGATAATCATGCATCTGCATTGTCAGAGGCTTCATCAAGGGATCAGCAATATTAGTATCCGTGTGTACTCTACATATTTCCACATCTCCTCGATCTATTATCTCTCGGATAAGATGGAAGCGCCTTAGAATATGTTTGGATTGTTGATGAGATCTGGGTTCCTTTGCTTGTGCAACGGCTCCATTATTGCCACAACGGAGTTCTATAGCATTTGATATGCTAGGAACAACTCCTAGTTTGAATATGAACTTCTTGATCCAAACAACCTCTTTTGCTGCTTCACTGGCTGTAATATATTCAGCCTCTGTTGTAGAATCAGCTATTGTGCCTCGCTTTGAACTCTTCCAACTCACAGCACCTCTATTAATACAAAATACAAAACCAGATTGTGATCGTAAGTCATCCTTGTCAGTTTGGAAGCTAGCATCCGTGTAACCTTTTACACTAAGCTCTTCTTTACCTCCATATACAAGAAATGTATCATTAGTTCTTCTCAAGTACTTAAAGATATTTTTAACTGCAACCCAGTGACCTTTACCGGGAATTACTTGATACCGACTCATTATGCTTAAGGCATACGATACATCCGGTCGAGTACATATCATGGCATACATGATAGAACCAATAGCCGAAGTATATGGGATCCTATTCATCCGTTCTCTCTCTTATGGTGTTGAAGGACACATTTCCTTCGAGAGTGATATACCATGTCTCATAGGTAAAAATCCTTTCTTGGATTCTTCCATTCTAAACCTTTTCAACATTTTATCTATGTATGTTCTTTGACTCAGACCTAGGAGTCGTCTTGATCTATCTCTATATATCTTAACTCCTAATATAGACGCTGCCACACCCAAATCTTTCATAGAAAAATACTTGCCTACCCAAGTCTTGACAGACTGTAAAGTAGGTATATCATTTCCTATGATGAGTATGTCATCTACTGTTGCATGTTTTTAGTGCAACACAAACGGTGCAAGTATACACGTCGTAAGTAATAAAGTGATATAATAAGTATCGAGTATCGTCTCCACAGGGATTGGTTTGGGCCACTTTGCTTAAGTTATTGCGTTGAAAAGAAATAGATTGATAGAGATGAATATCAAGTAAAATAAACTAAACAAAATAAAGAAAATAGAAAGGATTGATCGATTTAAGAGAGTAGGTCGGGTTATCGTGAGTCGTGTAGTGATAATTGAATGGACCGTTGTGGTAATTGAGTGCTGGAGTAGCTCAGTCGCTCATCAATTGAATTCAGTCGGATTGCTTGGGCAATTCTGTGATTGCCTGAGCAATTGGGAATGGAGCGATTGCCTGGGCAATTAGGTGATAACCTTCAAAGTTCAGCGAAGCATTCTTCTATGGTTTCTTTTTATCCCTAACTCGAAACACTGTTAATTGTGCATGCCTTGATAATACATCCCTGCGTGAACCAAGGGTGGACAACAACCGATCATGCGCTCCTTTTAGCCGTTGAAATTTGCAACTTATCCCTAAGTCGAATTAGTCTTCACCATCGATTGATTGAATAAAGACCATGCTTATTCGTTTCTTGAATCTAACTCTCTCGATATTAGATAAATGAATGAATTCACGAGATCCTCTCCCAATTCACTCGCAAAATTAAGAACCAAGAATGAACAAACTTTGAATTAAAATTGCAAACTCAAATACCTAAACAAAGCCAATCATTCTCACAACCACAAAAACACAATAACCCAAACCAATTATATCAATTCATGGTCGGGTACAAAAGATATACAAAGGAAAAAACTCCCAGCCATGAATCGAATGGAATAAAGAAGAAATAAAAAGAAGATGTCGAATAGCCCTTGTTTTCTCTCCAAGTTGAACTCTCCTTTGAAGTAGGCGGCTATGTCTTCTATTTATAGGAGTTGGCTAGGTCAAAGTCTTTCTTGAGGAGGAATTTAAGTTGGAATTAAATAGAATAAAATAAATAAATCTCTTTTATTATTATATTTTTATTCCTCCAAAAACTCCTCCTAAAACTCTTGGAATTTAATCTCCTTTTGATCCCAATTCTTCTAGGATTTATCCTCGTAATTAACTCGAATTAATTGGATTTATCC
This sequence comes from Hibiscus mutabilis, assembly GCA_019671005.1. Taxonomy (NCBI): domain Eukaryota; kingdom Viridiplantae; phylum Streptophyta; class Magnoliopsida; order Malvales; family Malvaceae; genus Hibiscus; species Hibiscus mutabilis. Next base: position 81,466,262 of record CM033711.1, read on the forward strand.
AAAAAATTAGCAGCTCCCTTCTTTTTGTCGTCAATTACCTCGGCAATTTCCTACTTGCTTGGGCAATTAGATCCTGCACACACAAAAACACATACCAGCAATACCTTTTTCCACAAAATCAACCAAATTATGAAATCAAGCATGACGGTGAAGGAAATCATTAAAACATGCATGAATGCCTAATAATGCAACTAAAATGAACCTAAGTCTAACAATAATATGAGTAAAAAAGGTCATAAAAATAGTACTTTTGAACACTCATCACACCTCCAAACTCGAACTATTCTTGTCCTCAAGCAATGCAAAACTAACAATTACCTGCAAAGACTTTAATCATCAAAGACATGCTTTAAATTTGCCTTCAAACCTCAAAACTGTGGCACAAAGTATGATCACCTTTTAAATTTTTCGGATAGTACAAAAATTTCTCATAATCAAACTATAATGCTCGTGAGTGTGTGCGGAGTTGTGTACAAGTTGATTTTCTGGATTCCATGTGAACAATAGGCTTTCAAATTAATTCCTTGGGTTTTTTTATATTTTTACTAGAGCCAATTTTAGGCACCTCTAGCAAAGTATTTAATTTCTTATCTTGATTTTTAGTCGACTAGAGCCAGTTTTTAGGCACCTCTAGCGAACTTTTTTAAGCACAATACTAGAGTCGGTTTCGAGTACCTCTAACAAGAAATTAACTTTTAATTTTCAATTGAAATTTACCCAAATTTTAAGCAACCTGAGTTTACTAAGTTTCTTTCAATCAACAAACCACAATCGTGTTCATAATATTTAGCATCATAGTAAAATTCTAAGTTCTTTTCATGCAATCCTAAAATTTAAAGGTTCCTTCAATTAAGTGCAGTGACAAAAATTCATCATTGGATATTTAACAAGTTCAAGCAATTAAATCTAATCAAAGGAATGGCAAGTAACATATGCAACCTATATGATATTACTAAAGATGAATGCAACTAAGAATGAAATTAACTAGAAACAAACACCCCCCAAAATCGAGAGAAGCATTATCCTCAATGCATGCAATTACAAAAATTAAAATTAAAATTAAAATGCAAATGAGTTAGTCGAAAAGGTTGTCACCTTGAATGATGAGTTTCCTTCAAGCCGTGTGCTTGATTCTTTTACCGGCTCGTGGTGGTTGTTAGCGTGTGGCTGGTCGTGCCTCTTGAACCTTTGTCTCCGCTACCTTGTCGCTTTGTGGCCTCGTCAATGTTAGAAGCTTTGTGCTTTGACTTTGATTGTTTGGCCAGAGGCAACTTCATTAGAGCATAAACTTTCTGTGCAGCAGTTTCCGTAGAATCTTTAGTTACTGGGGCAAGTAGTTCGGCAAGAAAAACTGGGAAGGGATTGTGCTATCGGGATAGTTCTCCAATTTGGCTCGCATGATGGCCACTTCGCGATCCTTCATATACCGCATAAAAAGCAGTTGTCGGGCCTCGAGTCGCTCCAATCGTTGCGCTAAAGAGCTGAGTAATTCGGTAATCTTATCAAGGCTTGCCAAGGAATGTGAACTTGCCGCGGCATTTTTAGTTGCCCTGGCAATTGTCGGAGCTTGGTTCATGATTGGAAATTGTACATGGGTTTGTGGTTCCTGTGGGTTCTTGATTGGAAAAATAAAGTGAAACAAGAAAGAAAAACTTAAGAGTTCAAAGGAAGAAGGAAGCTAAGAAACTCCTTATCCCTTGAAACTCTTATCCTAAACAAATAAAAATAAACATAAAAGGATAATTATCAAAATAAAGGAAAAAATGAAAATAAAAATATAGAAAAAAAGAAAGTTAAGAAGGGTCATTTCCGATATTTCTTATAGTTCATCCGTACCCTCCATTGGGTGACAATATCACTAAAAAAGTGTTGGGTCAATGTGCTTGCAGCTACTCCATTTTGCGTTACCATGGCGGATGTGCCTTTCTTTCGTGTTCCCTTGTAGTCCATGTATACCCTCCACCTTGCTACTGTTCTTGAAGGCATGGATATATTAATAGGAAAAGTTATATCAACACCCAACCATTTAATTACCTCATTCTTGTCAACCTCCATCATGGTTGGATGTAGCCTTCGTTGTCGTGGCAATTGCTGCTCAGGCCAATTGTCGTGGCAATCTTTTGCCAAAATTCTATGAATGTTAAGGGAATAACCAAGTTTCTGAAAAGTTTCACAAATCCAAACACCATTTTCTTTAGGCTCCCCAAACATCTCCATCAATAGAGATTTTGATGGCTTCAAATCTACTAGCGTCGGTTCCTCAAGAAATACCTGTAACATATGAGGTGAGTTTTTAAAGAATTTAAAAGGTTCAACCATCACCTGCTCATATTCCATTGGCAAAGTATTGTCATCTCGTTGATCTTGCATGTAGTCGTGCAATTGCCGTGGCAAAGGTGGATGCGACCAATCTACTGTAGCATTACTCTTCTCAGCCTCTCGGAATGTTGTCGCAGTGTTGCTCTGTTCAAGCTCCTCAATCATTGCCGTGGCAATTTGTTGCATATGCTCATCAAGTGTCGGTAGTCTTCCTCATTGGCAGGCTCTCAACTTGGAGGTTTTAGTTGATCCTTACACATCAGGGATCTCTCCTTGTATTGCTCCTTCTCATCTTGCCTTAAGATTTCAGTATCCCTAGTAATTGATTGTTGGGGCATGTTATCTATGGCATATGTGGAACTCCTTAATTGATCTTCTGAATCACTCAAAGATGTATTCGACATAGTTATCCTTGCATCCATGGTCTTTGATAGCTCTCGAATCTCTTCAATTGATCGGTCAAGTCTAGCCAAGGAAGCTAGAAGCGTTTCCTCCAAGGAATTTGAATGCTCTTGAAAATGACTATATTTCCATGGCATATCTGTTGCTACGGCAAAATTATCATGATAAAAAAATTTGTGCTTTTTGATCATACCATGAAGGATTTTGCTGCTGGTTCCATCTATGGTCCTCCTTGTAGCCATATGCATTGGGATTGCGAGGGCAATCTTCAAACACATGATGTTCTCCATAACAAGCTGTAGCGATGTCCCCTTCGCTAAAAAAACGTGTTGTTTTTTATTTTGTAAATGATGAATGATGTCTTCCGTGGGATTTTAGAAAAACCCGTGTTTTATTTAAAAATGGAGTCGCCATCGGCCACTTAGGTAGGTCGGACACAGTAAAAACCAGAGATTTAAAATGGATGGGTTCGGGAGTCGGTTACGGATGGGGAAGGATTAGCACCCCCACACCGCCCAAAAATTGGTACTTTAATAATTACCGCTTTATTAATATTAGACTTTCCGGATTAAAGTGACAATTAAATTAAAATTTGGTTATAAGTGCGAACATATTTTAAAGGCCCCATTATTCGAGAGTAAACGCCCAACCACTATCACTACGCCTGATACTGTCCCCGTTTACGCTCGGATAAAAGGGCACCGCATTGACAATATATATATCCGTTACACAAACTTAAAAAACATGGCAAATATAAATAAATACATTGTGGTAAAAATATAAATAAATATTAATAAAATTAAAATATACATACATAACTATTAATTTAACACATAAATAAAAATAAAATACTAATCTAAAACATGCCTACATAAATATTAATCTAACTCATAAATAAAAACAAATCTAACATAAATAAAACATAAATTTAAAACATAATAAATACTAATCTAAAACATAAATAAACATACAAACTAAAAACACAATTTTAAATTAACTACTACTTCATTAAATTATAAAAATTACAACATAAATAAAAAGAAAAGAAAATATACCTAACTAGGAGTTCGAATGACGAACCCTGACTGAACCCCACCGAAATCTACCACGACCTCTCCAAAAAGTTAACTAGACCGGACCCAAAATAAGACTCCAATCGAACCGGTTAGGACCGAGGACACTACCCTGGTCCTGGGCTAGCCAGGAGCCTAAGCTCCCTTATTTGGCCTGCCCACCACCGATTCATGCCTTTCAATCCCCTCCAATTGAATGCCTATTTATAGGCAACGTGAGGGGTGAGGTGGGTGACGTGGAGCCTTGTGCTCCCCTCCCCTCCCCCTTTTTTATTATTATTATTTTTTTACTTTTTTTATTTATTATATTTTTTAGTTTTTTTAAGATTAATAATATTATTATTACAATAATACTAAAAGTACTAAAACCCGGACAAAAATGAGTGGTTACAGTTGCCCCTCTTTGCTCATTGCTGTGTAACAAGAATAGAGCAAAGACAAGAATAACCATTTTTGTCCGATCTGGCTGAACTTCTCTCCTTTTGATGCGTGTCTTCTTTCTTCGGTAGATCTTCTTTCTCTTCGGCACAGGTCTTCTTTCTTGTCTTGATTGATCCACCTTGTCACTTTTGGGGAAGCAAAACCTTCAAAATGGGGGGTTGTTTGTTGGGGAAGCCAAACCGAGTCCCACTTGCTACATTATTGATAATAAGCTAATACCTAAAGAGAGTTCGACCCAGCTGCAACACCGAAGAAGAGGCAGTGTCTACAAAATTTGATCCAGCTACAACACTGACGAGGAGGCAAGACCGATGGGTGAAAGTTCTGATGTCTGATCCAGCTACAACTCTGACGAAGAGGCAAGATCAGAAAACTGACAAAATTTTCCTTTTCTTTTTTTCTACTTTTTTCTTTTCTTTTTCTTTTTTTTGATTTTTCTTTCTTTTTTTTTTTTGATTTTTTCAAGAAACAACATTGATAAAATTTGAAAATTAGTAAATTTTGACCAAGCTACAACACCGACGAAGAGGCATGGTCTAAAGTTTGTGATGTTGATCTAGCTACAACACCCACAAAGAGGCAGGATCAAGAGTTAGTGAATTTGGTCTAGTTACAACACCGACAAAGAGGCAAGACCAGAAATTAGTGAATTTGGTTCAGCTACAACACCGACGAGGAGACAGAACCGACAGTTAAATTTGACCAAGCTACAACACCGACGAAGAGGCAAGTCTAAAGATTTGATCCAGCTACGACACCGACGAAGAGGCAGGATCAAAGTGTTTTTTTGTGTGATCAAGCTACGACTCTGACGAAGAGGCATGATCAGAATTTGGTTGAAAACTCATTTTTTTTTCTTTTTCTTTTTTCTTTTTTTCTTTTTCTTTTTTCTATTTTTCTATTTTATTTTTTGATTTGTTTTCTAGTTACAATATTAATAAAGAAAACCTGAAAATCAATAAAGTTGGATCTATCAACGGAGAAACAGAAACATTAACTGGAACCCTACTACACCATCAGCGGATAAGTAGGACAACAGCAATTGGGACCTAGCTACTCTATCAGCGGATGACTGGATCGGATAATGACGACCTGAAACCGGCTACACCATTAGCGGAGAGCAGGATCTGAGGACGACGGGAGCTTGGACCCGACCACTCCATCAGCGGAGGACTAGATTGGACAATGACGACCTAGAACCGGCTACACCATCAGGGGAGAGCAGGATCTGAGGGCGACGGGAGCTTGGACCTGGCCACTCTATCAGCGGAGGACTGGTTTGGATAATGATGACCTGGAACCGGCTACACCATCAGCGGAGAGCAGGATCTGAGGGCGACGGGAGCTTGGACCCGGCCACTCCATCAGCGGAGGACTAGTTTGGATAATGACGACCTAGAATTAGCTACACCATCAGTGGAGAGCAGGATCTGAGGACGACGGGAGCTTGGACCCGGCCACTCCATCAGCGGAGGACTGGTTTGGATAACGACGACCTGGAACTGGCTACACCATCAGCGGAGAGCAGGATCTGAGGACGACGGGCTTGTACTTAGCCACTCCATCAGCGGAGAGACTAGATTGGACAATGAAAGTTGTTAAGTTTTCTTTTGATTTTTTTATCTCATTCATTTTTTCGATTTTTGATTTCTACTTTCTTTTTTTTCAATTTTTTTGAACTTTTTTTATTTTTTATTTTTTTTGAACTTTCTTTCTTGATTTTTCAATTTTTTCTTTGACTTCTTCTAATTTTTTCTTTTTTCTTTCATTTTTTAGATACAACTATAATAAAAGGTAAATTTCGAGTAAAATTTAGGTCTAGCTGCAACACCGTTGAAGAGGCAAGACTTTGAGAGGATTTAATCTGTCACACCACTGATAGAGAGACTAGATCAGCAAAATATGGGACCCACTACACCAACGACGGAGAGGTAGGGCCGAATGGAAAATCTGATCTGCAACACCACCGACGGAGGCAAGATCTGGATAGGATTTGATATACTACACCACTGCCGGAGAGACTAGATCAGCAAAATGAGGGACCCACTACACCACCGACGGATAGGTAGGGTCTGGATAGAAAATTTGATCTGCAACACCACCGGCGGAGGTAAGATCTTCATTAAGTTGGTGTACCATCACTGACTGAGGCATGATTTGCAAGATGTTGAATTACTATTGGCAGCGAGACTATGTCTGAAAAAAAATTGCTCTACTTCTGTCGGTAGAGGGTAAGATCTGGAATGGGTTATCTGTTGGCAATAGTAGAAATCGAGAGAATGTTGACGTCCATCACGCCATCGTCGGAGGAATCAAATCCTACAAAAGAGAACAACATTTATTAGTAAATTGTTCACAAAATTTGTCACTGGTACCTCTTTTTTATGTTTCATCATTCTTTCTGTGTTTGGCCTCCTTCAATATTAGGGGTTGGTAGTTGTGTTGTTGCCCCCATGTTGAGGGTGTTCGGGCTCTCCTTAGACCTGTTATGTACAAGCAAGATTGCATGAATGCATCTAATTTTATGTCTAAATGCATGTGTCTACCCTAAATGCATGGTGACTTTCCTATATGCACTTAATCTAAATGTATGACGTTTACAAAAATGGTTTAATGCAAGATGAATGCAACTACATGCATGAATGTGACATGATTTTTTCGATCCTCAAAGGGATGCCCCTGACTCCTCACTGGTCCTGTCAGGATCTTGGTTTTTGTATGTGACGGTGCCCCAACCTCAACTTGGGTTCGATCAGTCATCTGGGTGTATGCCCTAACATTTTATTCGTTCCTATGCCATCGTCTGAAATTGCTCTTGAATTTGACACTTTGAGTGTGAATTATGTTGCCCCTAGGTTGGGTTTATAAATTGTGTTGGTTCATGGTAACTCATTATTTTTTGGATTGGGTGCAGTTTTACAGACTGTGGTTAATGTAGACATTTCAGGGGTGCAAGGGTTTGACTCAGCAATGAAGGCTGGACCTTGGCAAAGAATGCCCCTGGACTGGGGCCTTGTTAGAAGCATAATGTTTGTAAAAGATGTGGAGGGTGCTTTTGGACATGCCCCAAGATCAGGCTCTTGTAGAGGTTCTGTAAGGTACTAGATCAACCAACTTCGTTGTATTTAATGGGGCAACCCGAGGACCAGTTTTATTATTCTGAAAATGAATGCATGCGAAATGTGTCCTAAATCGATGCAATGCAAAATTAAGATTGTGATGATGTTGTGCAATGATGCAGGTGAAATCAATGCGATGGGAATAAAATGAAACGAGTTAGTACCAAATAAAATGACTAAATAAAACAAACGATAAATATAACAAAAATAGAGTAATAAAAACTGTACATAAACAAGAAATAAAGCACCAGAGCCTAAATAGGGTGACCACTAATCGGGCAGAGTTTCAGATGGCTCTAAAGGGTTGGCTCCTACGGCTCACTATATGCAGTTTTGGTGCTAAGAGGTACCCGAATTATCCTTGTTGTCCTCTACTAAGAGTAGCAAAGCCCCCGGTGGTCATCACCCATTATAGGCTCCTTTCAACTGGGTTCAATTCAGGGGGACCCATTCGCTTATGCCTGCACGAAGGAATGATATCCTTACGAAAGCATAAGGTATTCGAGCCTCGAAGGTACTTGCTAGGCCTACACGGGAGAACGATATCTCCACGAAAGCATTAGCGTTTTCCCCCACTTAAAAATAGGTTTATATGCCATATTTTAAATGCGTTAAAATAAACGCGTAATTATAACCGAATGTTAGTTTAATAGTCACTTTAATCCAAAATTTTTGATATTAATAAAGCGGTAATTATTTGAAAAAAGCTCGACTCTCTTATTTTTGAAAACCAAAAAATGTCCCCAGCGGAGTCGCCATTTGTAGCGATGTCCCCCTCGCTAAAAAAACGTGTTGGTTTTTTATTTTGTAAATGATGAATGATGTCTTCCGTGGGATTTTAGAAAAACCCGTGTTTTATTTAAAAATGGAGTCGCCACCGGCCACTTAGGTAGGCCGAACACCGTAAAAACCAGAGATTTAAAATGGATGGGTTCAGGAGTCGGTTACAGATGTGGAAGGATTAGCAACCCCACACCGCCCAAAAATTGGTACTTTAATAATTACCGCTTTATTAATATTAGACTTTCCGGATTAAAGTGACGATTAAATTAAAATTTGGTTATAAGTGCGAATAGATTTTAAAGGCCCCGTTATTCGAGAGTAAACGTCCAACCACTATCACTACGCCTGATACTGGCCCCGTTTACGCTCGGATAAAAGGGCACCGCATTGACAATATATATATATATATCCATTATGCAAACTTAAAAAATATGGCAAATATAAATAAATACATTGTGGTAAAAATATAAATAAATATTAACAAAATTAAAAAACTAATCTAACACAAATAAAATATTATTCTAACATATAAAAACAAACCCAACATAAATAAAATGCTACTCTAAATATACATACATAACTATTAATTTAACACATAAATAAAAATAAAATACTAATCTAAAACATGCCTACATAAATATTAATCTAACTCATAAATAAAAACAAATCTAACATAAATAAAATATAAAACATAAATTTAAAACATAATAAATACTAATCTAAAACATAAATAAACATACAAACTAAAAACACAATTTTAAATTAACTACTACTTCATTAAATTATAAAAATTACAACATAAATAAAAAGGAAAGAAAATATACCTAACTAGGAGTTCGAATGACGAACCCCGACTGAACCCCACCGAAATCTACCACGACCTCTCCGAAAAGTTAACTAGACCGGACCCAAAATAAGACTCCGATCGAACCGGTTAGGACCAAGGACACTACCCTGGTCCTGGGCTAGCCGGGAGCCTAAGCTCCCTTATTTGGCTTGCCCACCGCCGATTCATGCCTTTCAATCCCCTCCAATTGAATGCCTATTTATAGGCAATATGAGGGGTGAGGTGGGTGACGCGGAGCCTTGTGCTCCCCTCCCCCTTTTTTATTATTATTTTTTTTACTTTTTTATTTATTATATTTTTTAGTTTTTTAAGATTAATAATATTATTATTACAATAATACTAAAAGTACTAAAACTCAGACAAAAATGAGTGATTACACAAGCGCACGAGTTTTCCACGATATAGGTTTTTCTTAGTTGGTATAGGTAATCATCAGTGAGTGTAAGAAGCTCTTCATTGGATTGATTCCTATCTTCCATCATCAACTCTCGAATAGATCAGCTATTATTTCCCGACATGTTGATTTCCCTTAACTTGTAGCGCACCTGAATTTTTTTGATAAAACAAACAAAAAGAAAAGTTAGTAAAATAATAAGAAAGAATGCAATAACAAAAACAACTAACACCAATTGCCAATCCCCGGCAATGTCACTAAAAACTTGTTGCGTGTTTTTAGTGCAATGCAAACGGTGTAAGTATACACGTCGCAAGTAATAAAGTGATATGATAAGTATCGAGTATTGTCTCCATAAGGACTGGTTTGGGCCATTTTTCTTAAGTTACTGTATTGAAAATAAATAGATTGATAGATATGAATATCAAGTAAAATAAACTAAACAAAATAAAAAAATAGAAAAGAGTGATCGATTTAAGAGAGTAGGTCGGGTTATCGTGAATCGTAGAGTGACAGTTAAATGGACCGTCGTGGTAATTGAGTGCTGGAGTAGCTCAATCGCTCATCAATTGAATCTAGTCAAATTTCTTGGGAAATTTTGCGATTGCCTGGGCAATTGGGAATGTAGCGATTGCCTGGGCAATTGGGCGATAACCTTCAAAGTTCGGCGAAGCTTTCTTCTATGGTTTCTCGTTACCCATAACTCGAAATACTGTTAATTGTACATGCCTTGATAATACATCCTTGTGTGAACCAAGGGTGGACAACAACCGATCTTGCGCTCCTTTTAGCCGTTGAAATTCGCAACTTACCCCTAAGTCGAATTAGTTTTCACCATCGATTGATTTAATAAAGACCATGTTTATTCGTTTCTTGAATCTAGCTCTCCCGATATTAGATAAATAAATGAATTCATGAGATCCTCTCCCAATTCACTCGCAAAATTAAGAACCAAGAATGAACAAACTTTGAATTAAAATTGCAAACTCAAATACCTAAATAAAGCCAATCGTTCTCACAACCACAAAAACATAATAACCCAAACCAAATTACATCAATTCATGGCCGGGTGCAAAAGATATACAAAGGAAAAAACTCCCAGCCATGAATTGAATGAAATAAAGAAGAAAGAAAAATAAGATGTCGAGTAGCCCTTATTTTCTCTCCAAGTCAAACTCTCATTTGAAGTAGGCGGCTAGGTCTTCTATTTATAGGAGTTGGCTAGGTCAAAGTCTTTCTTGAGGAGGAAGTTAAGTTGGAATTAAATAGAGTAAAAGAAATAAATCTCTTTTATTATTATATTTTTATTCCTCCAAAAACTCCTCCTAAAACTCTTGGAATTTAATCTCCTTTTGATCTCCAATTCTTCTAGGATTTATCCTCGTAATTAACTCGAATTAATTGGATTTATCCAACAAAATCGGCAGCTCCCTTCTTCTTATCGTCAATTGCCTCGGCAATTTCCTATTTGCTTGGGCAATTAGATCCTGCACACACAAAAACACATACCAATAGTACCTTTTTTCCATACAAATCAACCAAATTATGAAATCAAGCATGACGGTGAAGGAAATCATTAAAACATACATGAATGCCTAATAATGCAACTAAAATGAGCTTAAGTCTAACAATAATATGAGTAAAAGGGGTCATAAAAACAGTACTTTTGAACACTCTTCATCTACATAAATGATCAGGAAGGAAACAATGCTCCCACTAGCCTTCTTATAGACCTAAGGCTCATCTTCATTTCTGATAAAACCAAACTCTTTGATTGCATCGTTAAAACGAAGATTCCAAATTCGAGAAGCCTGTTTTAGTCCATAAATGGACCTCTGTAGCTTACAAACCTTTCCAGCATCTCCTGGAGCAATAAAACCTTCTGGTTATGTCATATACACATTTTCTTCAAGTTTTCCATTAAGGAAAACGGTTTTGAATTCCATTTGGCAGATTTTATAATCATTGAATGCAGCAATCGCAAGCAAAATCCAAATGGATTTAAACATAGCAACAAGGGAGAAAGTTTCGTCATAGTCTATGCCATGAACTTGTTGAAAACCTTTAGCGACCAATCACCCCTTGTATGTTTGTACATTACCATCCATGTCAGTTTTTTTCTTGAAAACCCATTTACACCCTATAGGTTTGACCCCTTCATGTGGTTTAACCAAAGTCCATGCTTGGTTTACTGACATGGAATCCATCTTAGACCTTATGGCTTCAAGCCATTTATCAGATTCTAGGCTCGACACTTCTTCTTGATAAGTTATAGGCTCATCTTGATCCATAAGAAGAACGTTTTCATGTGTGGTAACGAGAAATCCGTATCTCTTAGGTAAATGGCGTTCTCTTATGGACCTTCACACTGGTTGTGTTTCTATATCTGTTGATTGTTCCTCAATAATTTGTGGAACCTGCTCAACCTCTGGTTCATTGATCTGTTGTTCTCGAACTTCTTCAAGTTCAATGTTTCTATCATTCCCATTCTTCGAGAAAAATTCTCTTTTAAGAAAAACTTCAGTTCGAGCAACAAACACTTTGTTCTCGCTAGGATTGAAGAAATAATATCTTTTAGTTTCTTTAGGATATCCAACAAATGTGCACTTTTGAGATTTAGGTTCGAGCTTTGTAGACATCTGATGTTTGACATAAGCTTCACAACCTCAAATCTTCATAAAAGACATACTATGATGCTTCCCAGTCCATATCTCATATGGTGTCTTTTGAACCGATTTAGATGAAACATGATTTAGTGTGAAAGCATCTGTTTCAAGTACATGTCCCCAAAAAGAAGTCGAAAGATCACTATAACTCATTATTGATCGAACTATGTTTAACAGTGTTCGATTCCTTCTCTCAGAAACTTCATTCCACTATGGTGTACCAGGTGGTGTAAGCTGTGAGACAATCTCACACTCTTTTAAGAGTTCATCAAACTCTATGCTCAAGTACTGATCGAAGTGCCTTAATACTCTTGCCCAATTGGTTCTGTAATTCATTCTTGAATTGCTTGAACTTTTTAAGGGCTTCAAATTTATGGTGCATAAGATAAATATACCCATACCGACTAAAGTCATCAGTAAATGTAATGCAGTATTGGAACCCACCTCTGGCTTGTGTATTCATTGGCCCACATACATCACTATGTACTAATCCCAATAAATCATTTGCTCACTCACTTTTACTATTAAAGGGAGCCTTGATTATTTTTCCCAACAAGCAAGATTCGCACACATTAAATTGTTCAAAAACAAATGAATCTAAGAATCCCTCTTTATGGAGCTTTGATATGTGTTTCTCACTTATATGGCCTAAACGACAGTGCCAAAAGTAAGTTTGATTTGAGTCATTTGTTTTTGACCTTTTTGTATTTATGTAATAAATGGTATTATCTTGATCTAAAATGTAAAGACCATTGATCAATTGTGCCAACCCATAAAAAACATTATTGAGATAAAACGAACAATAATTATTCCTGATAATTATCTCAAAACCAATATTGTCCAAACAAGAAATAGAAATAATATTCTTAGTCAAACTAGGCACAAAATAGCAATTCTCTAAATTTAATTCAAGTCCACTAGGAAAAAGTAAAACATATGTCCCTATAGCTAATGCAACAACCCTTGCTCCATTTTTCACTCGTAGGTCAACGTCTCTCTTAGCCATATTCTTTCTCTTTTGTAGTCCCTGTACAGAAGTACAAATGTGAGAACCACAACCCGTATCTAATACCTAAGAAGTAGATGTTGACAGATTAATATCAATAACATAAATACCTGAAACGGATGCTCCATTTGCCTTCGCCTTTCTGACCTCTTCAAGGTAAGTAGGGCAGTTTCTTTTCCAGTATCTGGTCTTGTTGCAGTGGAAACATTTTCCTTCCTTGCTCACTCATTCTTTAGGTTTCAATGCATCATTTCCTTTGGGTTTGGCCTTGTCATTACCCTTAGGCTTTGCCACTGCTTTGTTATTTCTATTTCCTTTGTCCGTGCGGATCATCATAATGGGCTTAGGTCTAATCTTTTTTATATTACTTTCAGCAGTTCGTAACATGCCAAGTAATTGTGGCAAAGTCTTGTTGATTTCATTCATATTGAAATTTATGACAAATTGATTGAAGCTATCCAGAAACGATTGCAGAATGACATCAGTGGCCAATTCATCCTTGAGAGAAAATCCTAATTTCTCCAACGTTTGGATATAGCCCATCATCTTGATGACGTGAGCACCTACAGGAGATCCCTCTGCCATTTTGCATTGAAATAGAGCTTTAGAGGTCTCATACCTCTCTTGACGTGCTTGCCCCTCATACAATTCCTTAAGGTTTTGAATCATATCATATGCAAACATATCCTCATGTTGTTTTTGAAGCTTAGGGGTCATAGTGGCAAGCATTAGACATCCTATGTCTAACATGTCATCCATGTATTTCTTATATTTGTCTTTTTCAGCTCTAGAATCAGTAGCTGTCAGTTTACTGGGAACGGGTTCTTCAATGACATATTCCTTCCGTTCTTGCTTGAGAACAATTCTCAAATTACGGAACTAGTCAAGAAATTTCAAGCCATTTAGCTTATCCTTCTCAATGATCGATCGCAATGATAGTGTGTTGTTATTTGCCATTAATTCTACAACAATGGAAACATAAAAAGTAAGTAAATTTACCAAGTTTAAAATTTATCGAAAAAGGTAATTATTAATAAATTACTCCGACTATTTTATTCAAAGTTAAAAACCCTCATGTTTTAATTTTGGAAACTTCTCGAAAGTTTTCTAGTGGTAAATGATCCATATTTCACCCTTATCCTAAGTCAGCTTTGGCTTTTCTCTTAGGAGAATGGTTATTTAGGTAAGCAACACTTTGCCAATCACATCCCATGTAACTCCTTCATTTGGTGAACAACTCTTGTTCTAATCATCTTATGATTTGTCCAAATAACTAACCTCTAGGTTTCTAATCCTATTAGAATAACCTAGTTAAGTTATTACCAATATTTCACCCGGCGAATATCACTTGCTTATTCTTCGCATTTAACAAAGATAGACTTATATGCCAATGCTTTGGCAAAACCCATATAATATCGATCGAGGTCTTAACGAGGGTAAATATTGGACGGTTAGATTAACTTAGATTTTATGGAGGGATTTTCATTATAATCTCATCATTATACCTTTGAATATTAGGCCCTTATTGATCTAATCAATTTGTTAGCATGCTAATATACCATCCATTGCATCACATACATGATATAAATAAAACAATAACTAAAATGCAATGGTTATAGCCCAAATAAAGAACTAAGGTGGCCCATCCTAAGCCAATGGGAGAACGAATAAACCTAAAGGTAAAGACAGCTTCTCAAGCATCTTCTCTCTTTAGTCAGCCCATTCTTCTGCTCCTTTGAATCTTCACATGATTACAACTTTAGAAACTCATTTTACATACGAGGGAGTAAGATGAGAAGAGAAATACAATAGAAGTATAGAAAGGCACGACATGCAGACCATATTTTAAAATTACAACTTGTGTAAATAAACAAAATAGGCTTACGAGGTTATAACCATCCATTCTCAAACACCGTGCAAATCAACCAAAACATACACATGTTTTATCTTGCTTATTAAAATCATCTCATGATTGTTCCTATGACCTTTGTTGCCTACGCGGTCTGGCAGATTCGGGGTCGCCGGCTCGCACTCTACGGGCGGACCTGACGGCCTCGGTCTATTGAGAAACTTTTCAATTTTAGAACTTTGATTACTATAGAAAAACCTCACGATTTGATATCTTTTATCAATAGATTCGTGTTTTGGGGATTTTTCAATCCCTAAGGTTTTTCGCACTGGAACAACCATTGTTCCTCTGCCGAAGATGATCTGCTATCATAACCGCATGCTCATCATGTTAACAATTAACATACGAACGCTAAAAACTTACAACAACAAACACATGATTAACGTTTAACCATCGATTGTAAAAACTTCTTTAAAACAGATTAACATCTTAACGCGACTAGATTCGATTTTTTTATTTTGCACAAATATCGTATACTCGTCAAAAATAGAAAAACCAAACATGTATCTCTGATACATCAACCAAGTATTTAACCCGAATTCACATCGTATAAGTGACTTTGATACCACTATTAGGATCACCGATACACCTCATAGCACAATGAAAAAATAATCCGATGATCTTATACAGGAATCCATGTACGACCAATCGAATTCGAGAGGAAAGGATGTGTGATTTACCTTGGGTTCCTGGAAAACAGCAAGTCAGCGGTGTAGTCACGATCAGTTTGAATCCCAAGCCTCCACGATAATGTCTTGGCCTCTACTCAGTTCACCTGGTTGAGAGCAAATATTTCTTTTCTCAAAAACTATTCTTGAGAATATCTCGTCTAAGCAAGAAGAACGGCTGCTAGACCACACTTCTCCTTTTATATGCAATTATCCTAACCCTTAGGGTAATTTAATTCGAATTTTATATCTATTAAAAGAATTATAATCACAATTACATTCTTTTAATATATATTTAACAAATCCGGGATAATTAAAATTACACATATATCAAATATATATATATATTAACTTTAATTATATATTTCATCCATGTACAATAAAATTGTACAATTATAACTCATTTGATATTTGCTCAACTCACCCATTGGGTGTGACCCTGTAGGTTCCAGTAACATTAGTAGCAATTATTAGAACCATTCTAATATTACAAACTATGAGTGACATCTAGTAATATATCATGGTCATCTAAGTTACTAGAATTCATGATTCGACATAACATCTTCGTGACTAGCTTCTTTATGTATTATATCCCTTTGTACTTTATACCTAGAATAGGCACAAGTCTTGGAACAGTCACACTTGTATAACTCATCTAATATTTCTTGATATCTAGAGTAGACTACAATAAACGAACAACTTATGATATCTTATATCAACTTGTTCGAGTATGGCCATGCATTTCTAGTCTCACTCAATCAAGTGGCCTGTGATATAACTCTTATTATATAGGAGGGACAAATCCTATCTTGATCATTCACACCCCACTACATATATCGTGATATGTTCAACATCAGTCTCTATAGTGCGACCAGTCACAGAGCATGTTTAACTGTATCAAAACATACGACAATATATGTTGAGATAGTAATGATATCAAGTCTAAGGATCATATATGGAGTCACCACCATGAGCAATATTGTGACTGTCACATAATAATCCAAGACATATGCTCATAGCGGGTCAAACCAATATGTTGTTCTCTAACAACGTACTCATATATCAATTTTGACATCTCTATGTCAATGACAACTCATTGTCATCAATTAAATATATGTTAGCCTCGAACGCATTATTATTGTCCAAGCCCATAATAATACTCAGCTAAGGATCTTTTAATAACAATCATATTATTATATGGACTTCATTATATTTCAGTTTATTTAAGACACAGAAATATGACTGAAAAATAATAATGGCAATGCCTTTATTCAAAAACATGGTAAAGAAAGTATATCAATACAATCATCTCATGATTGATCTTTGGGCATACTCTAACAAATTTGGTTTTGGAATTCAAGGCTTCATTTTTGAAAAACAAAAGGTTGCTTTCAAAATTGAAAATTGAAAATGAATTGCTTTCTAAAACTAATCTCGAACTTGAAGCAAGGTTTGAAGCTTTTTAGAAAAAGAATTTAGATTTACAAAATTTGGTTCTAAAAATTCATGAGGATCATCAAAGGGAAATTGATGACCTCAAAAAGAATCTGTTTAACAAAAATGTTCAAAAATGTGAAGTTGTAGATAGCTCCAAATCTAATTTTGTTAAAACAATTTTTTATCAAAAACAATCTAGTTGCCCTAAATTTTTTAGTGGAAAATGTGTTAAAACATATGGGTCCCAAAAGGACTCATTATTTCAAAGAAAAAAGGATGAAATTGAAAAATGGATTCCTAAAGGGACTAAATTATTTGGGACTAATGCTATTGGATCCAATGTAATTTGGATACCAAAAATCACTTGATTGTATTTTGTTGGTGTGCTTGAGCAATTGATAATTAAAGTCAAATCTTGAAAGCTCTTGAAACACAAAGAAGGAAGGATACTTGAAGAAAAAAAGGCTTCACATCCTACCTTGGTTCAAGTGGTATATTTAAATTTTATGCAATTGCTTGATCATGCCTATAATGTCTTAATTTTAATGTTGATCTAAGCATGTTTGTATGACTCTTTGGTATGCCTCTTTGCATATAGTTATGGGCACAAATTGCATTAGTTACATGTTTTTGGCCTAATATGTCTATCTTTATGTTTTTGGCCTTAAACTTGTAATAATTCGTTAATTTTGGTGAAATCATGCTTTTCTTGTGTTACATGTTATGTTTTTTAGAGAAGCATAAGTAGCAAAATGTACTTGATGTCTATCTAGGACTTAATAGAGCCTTTGTATGAACTTAAAACTAAGTTGTAAGGCATTTTAAGTTATTTTTGCTGCTGTTTTTCACCAGTTTCATGCATTCGTTACCGGTACAGCTCATATCGTACCGATACGGCTTAACCTGTACCAATACGCACAGTCAAAAAAGTGATTGTTTTATCTCATTTTTGCCATGCCTTGTATGCTTATATGAGTATATTGTTAATATGGCATGTTTAAATTGAATTTCATGTGTTTATTTGTTTTATTCAATTGAAATTCAATTTTTTTTATCTTGAATTGTTGGACTAAGTATTTACTTGATGCTTGAGTAAGGGGAGCCAATTAAAAAAAAATAAACGATAAAATCTTTTTAAGTCTTTTCTCCAAAATGTCATTTTACACCAATAATTGATATTTACTATGAATTGGTACTAATTTTTCCAACAATTGGAGTTTTTGAACTTAATGTGATTTCAAGCTTAGTTCCGAAATTATTTTTGATATAACAAAAAGGGGGAGATAAGGGTTTGAAAAGAAAAATTACATTTCCAAAAGAAAAAATGGGAGTTTTAAATATTTTCAAAAATATTCTCTTTTTCTAAAAACATTTTACTAAGAGGGAGTTTTCACAAAACAATTTTCCAAGTAGTTTCGTTATATCAAAAATGAGAGATTGTTGTGATATTTGATTTTGATATAACTTAATGAAAATGTTTTTGGACTTAAACAAATTTGCAAAAATATTTCAAAAGTCCATAAACTTGTTTGAAATGTTTTCAAAGGGTTTTTGACACACTTTAAATGATTTTAAATAGCCAAAGTGTCAAAAACAGGCTTTGTGCATCGATACGGTTAAGACCTATACCGATACCAGAGAGCCCGTACCGATACGACAATGAGCTTATTGATACAATTTTCTATTCCCAAGTTTTCCAAATTCCAATAGCCAATTTCAATATCGATACTCCTAGGTGCGTACTGATACTCCTAGGTGCGTACCGATACCAGTGTTATAAATGCTCAAACGGCTATTTCTATTTCAGGACATGTACCAATATCAAATCCCGCGTACCGATACGCCCTACTTTAAAACTACATTTGTGGCTGAATTGAAGGCTCCAACGGATCCAAACAACCCCCAACGGCTAGTAACGACCATAAAGTTGTTAGAGGGTTTAAAAGTCACTTCCAAGCATCTATAGAAGAACAAGAAACAACAAGCCAACATTCTATGATTAAGAAAGTGTCTTAAAGTTTTAATTTGTCAAATTCTTTGTAGAACACACTTGTGAGCTTAATTGTTATATATGCTCAAGTGTTAGGTTTTGGGTGAGTGAGCTTAAGCTTTAATTGTATAAGGGTTGCCTCCTTAGCCTAAAAAGGGGGAAGAAATTCAATAGTGAATTTGGGAAAATTCTTAGTGGGAAGATAAGGTAGTGAATGTAGAGCTTGGTTAGAAATTCGAACCACTATAAATTATTGTGTCAAATTTTAAATTCTCTTTGCTTCCATACCAATCACTTCACCCTTTTTGGGCACGTGGTTGATAGAACGAGCCTCCCAACACATGTTAATAATAAGTAATGTCACTTGGTGAATAGACTTATTAATTATTGGTTTAAAGTTGCATTCATTCAATCATATCTATTAATTTTTCAACAAATTCTTCCATCAAAAGGTTTAATCCTTTCATCAAACAGTTTAATCTTTTCATCTACTATATAAAAGATTATTTTGACTCATTTCTCACATCAACTTTTGAAAACAAGATTCCTCCCAAACTTAGAAGTTTCTGATTTAGAAAAAAATCCATCCAAATTTCTTTTTCTTATAAGATTGTATTCGACTGTTCAATGTTGTTGTGCTTATTACGGTAATCGTTTGTTGTTGTATCCTGGAAGACCGACGTCCAACGTTACTCAAAGCACCAAAGAGATAACGAATCTGTCTTAAGAAAACTATTTCTTATTCTGATTTCAATTCTGTCCGGTTACTAGTACTCTAATTTTTTACTATTACTATATTTTATTTTATTATTATTTTTATCATTATATTATTACTACATTTATTCTAACACGACATTCATTTAAGAGGAAGAACAGAGATACAAAGAAAGACAAGTCTTACAAGAGAAGTGGAAGAAGAAAGAAACATAAAACGAACAGGACAAAACACAAAGCACAACAGAGACAAAACAAACAAAAAAACTTGCTCAATCACACCATAACAGGAAAAGGAAAACACATAACAACACAAAACAACAAAACGTGAACAACCAACTTCCATCTCGGAGGGAGAAGCCAGGTTCACCGAGAAAGAGAGGAGGAGACACCAAGCCAGCTATCGATCTTGAACCTGCATGGTCGCTTTCGATGGCATAGAAGGAAAAGATGATGACGATGATGCAGCAAGAAATCCACCATGGTCAACGCGTCTGGATCTGAAATCGACGATGACTAAAGGAGGGAAGAACAAAAGACAGGGTCAAGACAACCGTTGAGGAAGGCGGAGATTAGGGCTACTGTCAAAGGAGCCCGACAGAACAACAAGAGGCAAGGCACCGATCCCAAATCTCATCAGTGTTCCTAACATCCTCTCACCAAAAAAAGACCTGAATAGAGCTCTGGGGCACCAAGGGAAAGGATCTACAACAAAATGACCAAGGGGTGGTCAAGGAGAACATACGTCGGTGAAGAAAGAAAATTAAGAAAAAGATGAGAAGAGAACAGGGCAAAAGGAAATGAAGGAAAGGAAGAGAGGGGTGGCCACCGCTTTTGGCTTTGAGCAACGTCACCCAAGCCAAAGATAAACTAGGGTTTTCAGAGAAAAGTTGAGGACGGGGGAGCTGTCTACAAATCTTTAACTTACCAACTTTTTAGCGGGTTTTTATCTTAAGATAATCGTAACCGACAGAACTTCCGACAAGAGTTTGAAGGATCAATTAAATTTTTTTAAAAATTTAAAGACTTGAACTAATTTTTAAAATTGTAAGAATTTAACTAAAATTTTTAATAATTTTAAGATATTTAATAAGAATTTTTAAAAATTAGGAGAGGAGATTCAATAAAAATATTCAAAATTTTAAAACTTAATATGAATTTTTAAAAATTTTGAGGGTAAAATTAATATTTTTTAAAAAAATCTTAGGGACCAAATCTAATTTCCAAAAACTTTGGAAGACTATGGCCCCTGGTCCCTTGTACCTTTCGCCCCCGATAATCGTGTTGTTTCTTTATGCGTTTAATCATGTGAAAAATAATTAAATTTCAATAAAGTCCTTATTGTTATGATTTTTTAGCTTAAAGGTATAAGAAAGCCTTGTACTTTAAAAAAATGAATTAGGCCTATGAACTTTTTTATCCAATTAAATCATTGAACCAAGAAATTTAATCAATCAATCCCTTGAATCAAGAAATTGAATCAATTAAGTCATTTGACCAATTTTGACCACTAAATATTGGCATTCTTTGATTTATTGGTGCAGTGCGTCGTGTCACAATGTTTTCGGTTGACATTTTAAATTTTTTTAATTTTATTAAAAAAAATCTTTAAAAATCATAAAAAAATATGTAAATGCAACATGATAGAACTGTAGTGTATCATGTCCCGGTAATAAATAAAGAAAAATATCAATATTTAATAGACAAAATTTGTCAAAGGGCTTAATCAATTCAATTTCTTTGTTCGAGGGCTTAACTGGGTGCAAGAAAAGTTCAAAGGCTTAATTGATTTTTTTAAGTTTGAGGGCTTCTTACACCTTTAAGCCTTATTTTTTTATTATTTTTAGAAATAAGCCAGTATCATTGTTAATATAATATTTAAGAGGATGTTTGATTCATATAATGTAAGATTATGTTTAGAAATAGGATTTTTGAAATGTAACATTACATGACATATTATTGAGAATGTTACATTACATTGTTTAGTTTATTTGGTATGGACGTAGAATTATAATGTTTGGTTGAGAGAATATAAGATTGATGAGAGGCAAAATTGACCAACTTGTCATTATGATATTTTTTAACACGTTAAACTTTTAGTATTAAATTTGAAACATTTACATAGTTGTTATACTAACTAAAAATTGTAAAAACTTTATATTTATAATAATTATTTTACAAACTCAACGCACCCTAAATTTTATAAATTTATAATATATTAAACGCATAATACATTTCAACTTATGATATGAAAACAATAACATCATGATTTAAATTAAATTTTGTTTTTTAAAATATTTGTACGAAGCTTCAACCATTATTAATAAAAGAGATTATTACTTGACTGAATAACTATAAATATATATTATCTTGTATTGTTTGAGTTTAAATCTTAAAATTTATTTTTCGAGTATAAAAATTCATTTAATAAAATACACTATTAAAAAGTGTCGAGGGAATAATATATACATATACGGTGAATCCAATGATATCATTACAAAATACTTTTGGGAAGTGGGGTTTTCTTTTGGAATTGTTTGGTATCTCGTTTATTTTATTTATTTATTTATTTTTAGCTAAGATATCCACTACAAATAGCAACAAATAATTTTTATTGTGAGTGTTCTCAATAAAAAATAAACGGTTGGCCATAAAATATATTCTAATATTTTGTCAACATGCTTTCTAACAATATGTATAATATTTTTTATATATTTTGATGTGATTATATGATAGTGAAAGTGAGCCTTCGACCGAGTTGAGTTAAAAAATTTTGAGTTAGATTCGAGTCAAATTTATGAAATACGTGTCAAATCGAGTCGAGTTTTCGAGTTTCTGTACAAACTTAATTGTAATTATTACAATGTTATAATACCGATTTCAATTTAAACGATTTTTTATATCTATATACAATATATATATATTTCTTCGTATTTTTTCGTATGACGTATATACTATATATCAGACAGAATTGAGAGACTCGGCCCATACTTAAAAACTGATCCATTAATTACTAAATGTATCGAATTATTTGAATTTCCATTTTACAGCTCAAACTTTATATGAAATTTTTTTCGAATCAAATCAAGTTTATGAAATTTCAAATCAAGTAAAAACAAGCTAAGTCTGAGTCAAGTTTTACTCATCCGATATGATAATATTTATTTATTTTACTTTTTAATCTTTTGAAAAAAAATACTCCCCTGGTAGACTACAGTGTTTAAATTCAAGTCATCTAAAGAGAATAATGTCATCCTTTATTACAAAAATCATTCAATGGTTCATATGTATATGTTTTTTCGATAGTAATAGGTGTTTTGTTTTCAATGGGAACGAACAATAATTTAGGGGTGATTTTAGAGTGAGGCGGATTAAAATGAGGTTAAAATGAGATGATACATAAATCCTTATAAAAATTGTAAGGATTTCTATATCGATTTTTATGTACATACAAAAATGCTTACAAAAATAGTAAGAATTTCGGTATATATACAAATGTTTATCATTTTTAAAATTTTCTAAAATGGTAAGAATTTCAGTATATATAAAAATCCTTACAATTTTTGTAAACATTTCTATATGTATATAAAAGTCGATACAAAAATCATTATTATTCTTATGAGAATTTTTGTTTTAACCCATTTTAACCTCATTTTAATTGATATTTTAGAAAATTCTATAATTTAGTGTTCAGTGCTTAATAAGATTGTAATCCCAGTACTAGACACACTAATTTGGCACACAATTTGTGTTTCTAAACCGGACAAGACAAGAGGCATTTGCCAGAATTGTGTGCAACTTGTTCTCGAATGACTGACATCTTTTTACACACCAAACACTTGTGGATGCACGAAACTTTGGCATCTTTTGGGTGCGACTTTCCATGAACAGAAAAAATTATATGCATAGAGGATTCTTTTGGTTCCAGAGAATAGAACATATTTTTATTTTTATTTTTTAAAAAATAGAAAATGATAAAAATTTGTGTTTAGCTGAAAATTAAAAAAATGATTTTGACGAATAAAAATAAAAATAAGATAAATTTTAAAAATGTAAAGACGATGTTTTCATTAAAAATATTTTAGAAAAGTAGAAATATGAAAATAAATGTTTTTTAATTTTAATTTTATTTATGTCATTTTTAAAATTTTTGATTTATTTACTCATATTATATTTAATTATTATTATTATATTAATATTTTTCTAATTATATTATATTTTAATTATTTTTCATTATATTTTAAAAAGTTACGTACCAAACACATTTTCACTATTTTTTATTTTTAAAAACAAATCTTCATTTATATTAACCAAGCATGTTTTCTAAATTTTAAAAATATAAAAATAATTTTTTTTTTAAATTTAAAACCAAAGGGAATGTTCATGTGAATTCTGAGTTCAACAACTAAATCCGATTTCCGAAATTGAAACGAAATGTGACTTTCAGATAATAAACAGTTATATAAAACATAAATTAGTATATAATAATTTATTAAATTTGGAAGCTTAATAACATATAATACATCCATGACAAAACATTGGTTGTTATTGCAAAGATAGAATCATCCGCATGTCAAATTATGTCATCAGTCTTCTATTATACTCGATTTTAGAACCTGTTTTTTCATTTTTATAATATTATTAGTTAGTTTATACAATTAATCCCATAAATTATTCTGATTAAAAAGTTGATAACTTTTTTTAAAACGTTCATTTCAATTGAACATGATGCCATTTTTTATAAATTTTTTTATTAAAAAAAATATCAGCATCAGCATTCTAACCAAAATAGTCAACACCGTTTAACTGTTTAGATTGACCAATAACAATATGAAAGTCGGATGTCAAATTACAACATTTAGACTAAATTCCATTTTATTTTGAGTATAGTAGAGGGACCATCTTCCACATCTTTCATCTTAATCGTGGGGCTTCAAGGTTAAATATGGGTTTAAAAAAAACCCAAGATGGGCTTCATTTTGGTTTCCTCAATTTTCCAAAATTTAAAGTCTCGAACAAACCAATGCAATTTTCTCGCTCGAACACTATGGGAACCATTCCTCATGGTTAGATCACATGTCCTGCTTAGCTGTGAAATGGATCCTACGCATTTTGTCTCGCTCTTATTCTCAATGAAGCGAAGCGCAGATCAGCTTATTATTTTGAGCAAATTAAACAAAATTATATGCTCTTCTTATCTCGATATAGCGTGGAAGAGACAAAGCGCCGATGGACAGACAACGCCGAGTTGCCGAGCAGCAACATGCGAGGGACTTTGTAGACCGGCCAGCAGCTCCGTTGTGGGAAGTGGATGAATTTAGGCATAGGTCGTTTCAAAGAGCCATTGTTGCCGAGTTATTTGATTCACTTTTGTTTCTTTACATCGTAGTGGCTACCGTTAACGGAGCTTCAAAAATCTGAATGAATCAAACAAATCTCAACTTCCACGGGCATAAACTCAGCTAGGAGCTTCGGTGCTGCTGTAATTTACAACAATAAGAAAGTCTGGGACGATCAGGTCGGTGTGTGTACATATACCTTCCTTAACCAATTTTTCTTGAACAATTTCTACCTAAGAAAAGGGCAGAAAATTTTTACTCCTACTGGTTCTTGAACCCACAACTTCGTAAAATGAGAGAATGTCAACTCAAAGTTTTAACTACCTACTCTAAAAATTGACTTCGTAAAATGAGAAAATGTCAACTCATAGTTTTAACTACCTACTCTAGAAATTGTCGACAACAATACAACATTTCCATAACCAATAAGGTGATTTACATACAATTTTGTTTTATGTTTTCTCATGGTTAGCGCTTGTTATTTACTGCTCGACTTCGTTGGTCAGTGTTGAGTGATTTTTGGGAAATAAAGTGCGGACGGAAATATGAATGCCAGGATTAGGCAATTACTGCATGAGAAGACACCCGTAGATCCCAGTGTACCTGATACGAACGACAATTATATATGGGAAACAACACACTCACGGTCACGGACGGCTTATAGGCCACCACCATACGCCGATTCCTACACAGTTAAATGACTAGAACCTCAAGTTATGCTAAAAGCTCAATCATTTAGGATGGTGCTAATAGGTCATCTTTCTTTCTCGTCAAAAGCAAATCAATTAGCATAGCTTCCGACAACTTGAATGGAAATCACAAAAGCCTAGGAGGAAACTGGCATTTGCAACACATTTGAATTCAACCTCAGACTATACATCCTACAATGGTAAAAGTAGGACAGGACAAGGGACGAACTCGGCCAGTAGATTTGCATCCACATGCTTGGAATGGATGGCTTCCATGCTCATGACCACAAGATCCAAATTCATGTCATCGGCAACTTCACCAATGATGGCAGTAGGCTTGCTTCCTTCCCCGAGTCGCTCCAACAACTTGAATTCCTGAAATCCACCTGTTCTCCCCCCACATCAGATAGCACAAAGAAAACGTCAAAATAAGCTGAATTTCCCCCCAACCTTACTGTACTTTTTTTTCACCGATCATAAAACTTTTGAGGCACATCATATGATACAGAAATAACGTAGTTAAACATAATGTCCCAAATACCAATTGAATCTAATTTCTGAAGAGCATTCCAAGGAAAGAAGATCAAGAAAAAACACAAGGGACCATCTAATATCAATCGTTACAGAATCTAGACATCTACCATACAGTTTAGAACTATAATCACACGGTACATGCGTATGCAAGGTGATTCAACCAGCACTAAGCCAATGGCCAAAGCCTGAAGTATTATATTGCAGACAGCAATATTATCAGACACACAAATGTAAGCAAGTATGTTAGGTATTCTGAATTTCCTACAATGGTTTTTCTTAAACTTTAAGACCCACATAGACTACATACCTTCAGAGAGATGCCAGCGAACACTAGCCAATTGAGTTTCATGCTCTGGCAATGCCTCTTTCTGCTTTTCATCAATAACTGCAAGCAAAGAACGTACATAAAGTTCTTAGTATTTCAAGTCTTGCTTTAAATACAAACGCAGCCTGGTATCAAGGAAGGGCTGCAGATGCTGGAACTTCAATCCAGATGACTGCCACAACACTTATAAGAGTGGCTGCAAAGATAGGTTATTGGTGT
Source organism: Hibiscus mutabilis (assembly GCA_019671005.1). NCBI lineage: Eukaryota > Viridiplantae > Streptophyta > Magnoliopsida > Malvales > Malvaceae > Hibiscus > Hibiscus mutabilis. Next base: position 81,493,136 of record CM033711.1, read on the forward strand.
GTTTACTGTTGCTTTTAGCTGTCCAAAAACACTTTTTGATATAAAAACAATGATAAACAAAGAGGCTTTTGCCATCCAAACACTATCCAGAAGTGATTTTGGAGCCAAACAAAAAAACTCACAACTAGGAACTGTTTTTTTAAAAGAAATTTTCAAACACATCAGCAATATTAAGCTAGCCCCATGTCCTAGGTTTAAACATATAAGTTCTTTAATAATGCATACAAAATGGTATTTGACATATGACAAAGCACATACCGACAACAGTTATTTCAGCCCCATTCTTCTTTGCCAAAGCAGCAGTAGTTGCAGCTGCCTGCTCAAATTTTTTTTTTTAAAGATTTTCAACCAAAGAGCAACTCAGGAATGGGATTCTAAAAGAACAAAAAAAAAGAACACTTTCTTGTTTGAAAGAGTCCATAACTGATGCTCTGAAACTGTGAGAAATTAAAAATTATGCCTTTCAGAAAGTAACCTGTCTCGTTCCTTCAGAAAGATAAGGATTCCTGTCAGTTATTGGAAGAAGCAGATGTTTGAATTGAGAAAATGGTTCAGCTGCTAAGTTCGATTCAGATTCCAGAGGCTCAGCCTTTGCTGTTCAGTCACAATTAAACGAATCAAACGATTGTAACCTTAACGTTTCAATTACATTCAACAAAAAATTCCCAATGTAAACCACTACAACATTTATCGAAACAGATGAAAAAAAATCCGATTCCCATTAACATTCAAAATTCTTCAACTCGCTATAATCATTCCCTAAACCCAACAACACTAACAGAAAAAGAACTTACCTTTGTGTCCAGCTCTGTTAATTCTGGGGAAAATAGAGAGATTTCGAACTTTAGATAAGAGAGGAAAAGGGGAAGAAAGCGAAGAAGAGGGGAAAAGCTAAGGAAGATAGAGATTCAGTAGAACAAAAAGAAGGGGGAATTGAAATTCTGGTGTGCTTTGAAGTATCGAATGGAATTGCGACAGGATAATGAGCAAAAGCCATCGGATTCAGTGGAACCGAGACGGAGAGAAGAACCCGAATTCAGTTGATGATGATTCGAGAAACTGACGAATTTATAAAAACTGATGAAAAAAAAAAGTAAATGTAAAATAAATTTATAAAAATCTAAATGAAAAAAATTAACTCTTAAACCTAAAAGACAAAAAATATAATGAATTGCATAATAATTGCATGCGTGCGACGTGTATTAAGATCATGCCGGGGACATTATTTACCATGTCGCTTTCTTAATCACGACCGTTAATCTCGGCTGTCAAGATCTTATACCTCGTCGCGTAGGCCCGTTAAATGCAGCGTTTTGCCAATCTTTAAAGTACAGTGTGTCGCTGAATAAACATAATCGGCGGCGATGTCAGAGGTGAGACGACGACGGCGGAGGCAGAGACGATATTCCCGATAAGAAAGCGGCGACTTTTCCAGAAAAAACAGCCTTTTGTATATTTTTCAGAAAAGGTGAAGCTTTAGAGTAAATCTATTGTCTATGATCAATTCTGGGAGAAGTGTCATCAATGATTCCAGATTTATCCCTTTATGATTTTCGTAATGTTGAGGAGAAAATTGACAGTTTTATTCAAAATTAAAGATATTTATTGAAATTAATTTTGATTATACCCTAATTTGATCAGCCTACAACAATTGGTGTCAATATTTTACTTTGTTTAAGCCACTTTCATTCATTTTTTTTCACTTATGCAGGTGCTGAACAACATGAGAAGAGATATGGTCTTAAATGAAGCACATTTTGCAGGAAACTGTGTTCACTAATAATGTTTTGTGTTGATTGCTTGAATATTGTGATAGTTTCAGCCCTGGTGTCCATATGAATTTCTTTACAGGGATGTGAGCTTTTATTAGCCATTCTGATGTGCATGAAATTTTTCCACTGGTACCTGATGATTATTTGGTTCACTTCACTTATAAATATTTGTTGATTGATACTGCACTTTGAAGCATATGAAAGCTATTCATTAAAAGTACAATTTCATGTTTGTGTAGACAATTGCTGAGAACATAATTAATTTCATTTTCTCTGTTCTTAGAAAAATCGCTTGCAGACTGGAGTAAATTGTAAGGTCACTCGTTGCTTGTCAGTTCTGCTCTTGGTATTCTAGTTATTGATGTATATGCCAGTTTAACTTTTCGATTAGATAAGTCCTACCTTGAAGATAAACTCCGCATGTTAAGGCCTTTCTAAGTTTTTTCCCCTTCTTTTTTTGATTTGTGGTTTAGAATTATGTTGGGTGATAAGATGCAAGAACAGGTTATATGTTGATCTTTGATGTATTTTCCTTTCAGGTGTTATCTGTTTTACTCTGTGAAGGTCACATATGAAAATCTTTAGTACGAGATAAACCGGTATTTTCTTATTTTATTAATTGAGGCAAGATGTTGCTCTCACAAAAAGATAAGTCCAAGCATAAACAGGACCATGAATACCTAAAGCTAGTTTCTTAAGATAGCCATAAAACCTGGATTTATTACAGTAGTGTAGCTGTGCTTCTTCAGCTATAGATTCTCTCGACAGTTACTTAGCTAGTCGACTACAACGAATGGAGAGAAGGCAGCATTTCATCTATGAACTAAGCTATGAAATCCTTAGTTTACAACAACCCTACAATCTTTCCTAATCTCTTGTCCTCCATTGAGGCTGCTCATTTTGATCATAGAGTTTACAAAAGCCTTCTCAAAACATTGTTTTGAACTAGCAAACTTGTATATCAAACCTTTGGTTTTCGGATTTGTGAGCAGAGCTTGGTCTGAAGAGAACAAGGTTCTGCCCTGAAGGATCAACTTGAAGTAGGTGTTATCAAATGTTGTTGAGGAAGGATCCATAGTTGCTCCCGCATTCTTTGCCTTATTTTTGATCGGGCAAACACTCCTTAAACTTGCTGCAAATGAGGGGTGCATTGTAGGGTCTATGTCATGCGTCGCATTGAAGTTGCGGATTCTGTTCTGGAAAGATGAACAGTGGGAAAATCCAATAGTGTGGCCTCCTGCAACAGCATCACATGTAAGTAACACCGTAATCCCTTTTCTTCCAGTTAAATATTGGAGAATCAGAACATTTAAAATTTATCACCTGAAAGAGCCACAAGGTCGTCCATGGATAAGCCTCTCTGAGAGAAGCTTTGTTTCAGTTGAGATATGTTGAAGGTTGGAGCTGCAAATGTATCGTTTCACTAGCCTTGGACGTCCTGCCGTCTTTTCTACCCTTCGGCACATCCCATGTAGGACCTCCAGACTATTTGAATTGATCATATAGACACCATTAGATCGACCATATACATATATACGATGCACAGATAGAACTCAGAATCAGCATGAAAGAATGTCTTACTAGCACGACAGCATCCCTAGCGGCAAAAGCCAAAATATCAGCACATGAAACTACACCAGGACACTGTTCTTCAACTTCTTTCTTTGCATTTTCAATCACATAAAATCCATGCAAAGAAAGATTTGCAGGTCCATCTTTTTCCGCTTTATTGTTTCCTTTTGAGTACAACAGCATAGAAGCATCACAACCCTGAAAAAAATAAAGGTCATCCAAATATATAAATCAATACTGAAACCGACTTTGAAGATGACATCTCAAAAATCTACACCAATTACCCTTATGAAACAATCATGAAAATGCATTCGAAGAAGGGCAGCAGGGACCGTTTTATCCTTCATGGTGGCTCTCTGGACAGCTTTTGCAACTATCGACTCAACATCAGGGCAGGTTTTCTCATAGTGATTCGAGCTAAGAGCAATGACCAGTGAAGAAGACGCCAACACAAGGACAACTAAGGTCAATACTGCTACAACTAAAGCCATATTAAAACCTCTTGTCTTGTTTTATCGATTCACAAGTTTGCATGGGAAAGTTTGTAGATTACTAGATATATTTATAATGAGGCAAAAGGATCCGTTAGTGCCAAAGGTGAGGTGACCTGCAGGTCAGCAGGTGGCCCCATTGTACATAGTAATTGATTGCTTCTTTAAGCAAGAATGACGAAGTAGTGTTTGTTAAGCATTCTTCATCCGACCACAAAATCCCCATGCAACCGACCTTTGTCATTTTCATATCTATGTTAAAAACAACCCATTTGTCCCATTTTTTTGGTGAGGTTTGTAACCATGGTTTGTGAGATTGATGCATTGAATGAACCCGAGCATTGATTCGAACATTTGATTCAATAATTGCTCGAATCAACTGTCTTTGCTCAAAGAAAAGGTTTTGAGGATCCCATTCTCCATAGTTCATCTAGAATGGGGACTAGGCCAAGACTCCTAGCCATTTCTAACGTCTGATCCAACAACAGGAAAAAAGATTCTCGTTTGTTAAAAAGAAAGAGGTTAGGCTGTAACAATCAGATTAGTTATTTGTGTCCATAAGGCTTGTTTTTCAAGTCTCTTAAATTTCTCAACTAAGGCCATCTTTTTGCCCTTTTTCAGTTAGTCAAGATGTTAATGGTGAGGTTCGGATCAAATCTATGTTTGGTATTAACATCAGAGATACACACTTATAATGCGTTTGGATTGGGAGAAAGGGAAAGAAAGCTAAGAAAAGTAAGGGAAATGTGTTTGTATAATAATATGGTAAGGAAAATGAAGGGGGGCGGGGGTGAGAATCTCGTGCTTTTCCTAGTTTTACGCCAAATTTCAATACGCATTCGAGTAAAATGGGGAGCAAACGAAGGAAATTAATTTGATACATAAATTTGTGTAAATTTTAGTGTGTAATTTACGCAAATTGTGATTTAAGGTTTTATAGTTTAGTTTAACTTTAAATTTTATAGCTAAAATTTAGAAATATTTAGGTCTTATTTTTACATTTTAGATTTTATAAATTTAAATGAAATGTAAAATTTTTTTTTTATGGTTAGAATTTAGAGTTTAAAAAAAGTAGGGTTTGGGATTTTATTTTAAATTTTATAAAATTTAAAACTTAATTTTTTAACCCTAAAATTTTAAATCTAAAACTTTAAATTGTAAAATTTAGGTTTTAATTTAGTTGTGTAAACCAAATTTAAGGTTTATTCGGTTTCAAACTTTAGAACATTAAATGGTTTGAGGTTCTTAATTTACTAGGGTTTGAAATTAAAGTTTTTTTATTTTATAGAAACAGTTGTTATTTTACTAACTTGAATCAAAAAATATAACATTTAAATATAACTCAAAATGATATGTAAAAAGGGGATATATTTTGTGATATATGAACTAAAACAAATATTACAAGCCCGTAATTATTTTATCATAATAAAAGATAATAAAACTAAAAAAACTTAAAAATGCTTTAGGATTTAGGGCTTAGTTCGGGTATAAAACTTTAGAATTAGGGATAGTGGTTAGAATTCATAGTTTAATGTTAAAATTTAGGGTTTATAAGTTAAAACCTAAATCCTTACCTTATTACCCTAAAAACTAAACCTTAAAATTTTAAATTTAATTTAAACCTTAAATTTTATAATATAAAAATCCCTAAATTTTATACTCCTACAATACTATAGATGTATTTTAATTATTATTTTTCTAAAAAATTAAAACTTTTAATAAGTATTTATAAAAATACTTTTAATTTCCAACTTTTAATGTTTAAATATAAATTCAAAAAATTACACAACATTTTTAATTCAAACTATAAAGTTTAAAACTTAAATTTTTATCTTTAAATATTAAACTCTAAACTTTAAGTTCATAAACCAAAAATTAACAAATTTGCGTAAATTAAATTTGGTTACTTTTCTTTTCCTTGTTTTAGTGCAATCCAAACACAAGTTGCTTTATAACGTATCCAAACGTAAGATTAAAGTCGGTCCAATATGAAATATGGACATCGAATCCAAACATAAGATTGAACTCAGAAACATATTTACAGGCCCGTATAATGTCACTATCATGATAAAATATAATAAAACTATAGGGTTGATTGAAAATTTGTCATGGGTGGAGATACCACTGGAAATCTAAAACAATAACAATAGTAATACCCTGTTATATGGTACAGGGTGAAGGTGAAGTAAAATTAAAATGATAAAACTAGGGTCGAAACTAGAATTAGAGCAATTGTGAGTCCATACGACACAGCTTTAAGCAGGGTTGATTGATTTGTCATGGGTGGAGATGCCACTGGAACCCCAGAACTCCTCTTGCTGTTTCCTGCTGTGGCTTCCGGATTAACGGCAGTAGCCGGAGCAACTGCCGGTGGGGGTATCACCGGTAAAGTGTTTGAGGTCTCGATATCGTAACCTGTGGAAACCGAATCTCATAGTTTATTATAAGATTTTAAGAGATGAACTAGATTAAGCGAATGGAAACGGAAGAGAATTTACTTACAGTTAGATGCTTTCCAGCCGAGTACCATCTTCTCACGATCAAAGACTATACGATAACCGGTCATGAAGTTTTCTAGATTGAATTAACAGAAAAGGAAATGTAAGAAGGAATCAAACATTTACTGACTCGATAAACCTAGAAACTTTGAACGGAATGTTTGAACACATCTACATTCTGAGAATCTAGAAGAGGATCGACCTCATTATCAGTCCGGTGCTTTATCAGTTGCATGATGAATGCATGTTAACTAATATGATACTGTATAGGAGATTCATTGTAATTTATACAGTACGTTTGTCGTTTTGCAAATACGTGATGTAGGTTGTGTCAGAGCGACTTACGTCCGATGATATTCACGCTGTCACTTTTCACGACAGCCAAGCAATATAAACCTCCACCCTGGAGATGAAAAAAAAAAAACAAGGATTAACTTCATCATGAGTCAAGTAGCACGATAAAGATCTAATAGAATTGAAATGAACATTTACCTGCATGCTAATCACTATCGGATCTTGAACAAAAAACTGATCTCCGCCTTTCATTGTCAAAGTCACTTCAGGGTACTTAATGCTCGTTTGATTTGCACTGTAAGATAAAAGAAGACGGTGCCTGAGACCTCCGGGGAGGAAAATAAGTCTTTTCCGTAAATGTCAAAGAATAGATTACCTTAGCTCATAACAATATTCAAAGGGAAGTTCGTCAGAAGAGTTATTAGATGTAAACCGCTTATCTTGGGCCAAATTGTTGAACTACCGAATAAAATAATTATAAATACGAGTACGGGAAAAATGGAAGCCAGGAGAAAAAAACATGAAATATACGATTTCAACTACTTACGCTCTCGGAAATAAGTGTATAAGCCGGGTCATTCAAATATGTAAACGAGGTACCCGAGTCAAAAACGGCATTGAACTCGAGATCTCCAGCATTTCCTCCCACTTTTATCTGAGTGATGCTAACATTGTAAGTAGGGCTGAAAATGAATATCAAGAAAAGAAGTATCAGTTAAACCAACAAAGAAACCAGTATCAGAAACTGCGTGCATGGCCGCACGGCAAACAAGTTTCGTTTCACTGTAAATGCAATCACACACATAACCACTTACTGCGATTGCCTGAGATTAAGTGGTGTTTCTCCTTGATCCGAGCTGCCCTTATCACCAAAAGTTATTCTTCCAACCCCATCATATCCGAAACACAAAGAAAAAGAATTCGAAACAAGCTTTTCTTTTGCTAATATGCTAGGAACTGATATATTGTCCACACCAAGCCCAAAAAGACCATTAGGAGCTCCACCATCTAAGAACGATCCAGTCTGAACCTTCCCGCAACTGCAACATAGTAGCACATCCAAATCATAAATCCAACAGCGGTTAACAACAGGAAGCAATCGATATGTAGTAAAGACTAAGAGCGGATATCACGCTGATTCATAAAAAAATGTTCCATAATGGCAAATGAACTAGAGTTACAAACCCGAAAGTAATCTTGGCTTCGACCGGTCTGGTTGCATTATCATCAGTAGCTAAGTGCAAGACATCCTCCACCAAAAACCCGATCGATGAAGTGCCATTGGATAGATAGTCAACTTGATAAGGACAATTATTTGAAGGTGAAGAACATCTTCTACGATGTTCACATATGGGACTGTTACAGGAAACCTTTGAGCTTGTAGATGATGTATTAGGGCTGTAGATGTTAAACTTTATCTCCTAAAACACAAAAATTACAACAAAAAAACAATCAAAATGGCTGTCCATGCATCGATGAACACAACTATAAATCATGGGAATAATCCAACCATTAAAATTATCGATATGAACATACTTTTTATACATAATTTATCCAAAACTTGACCTACATAATCTAGGTGAATAAAATATAAATATGACGGTCAAATTATCAAAATATTAATCCTATACGAAATTACGAAAATGAGCAAAACTAATTCAAGCGAATCACACCTCATATATGATTGAAGTAGTTAATTAAATATGGCTTAACTATAAAATAATTGTCCAAACTATGTCTCTTTTTTGCAATAGGTGTCTAAATTATTTTTTAGCTGAAATAGATGCCTAAAGTTTTATTTTTAGTTAAAATAAGTGCAAAAATAATCTTAGTTAATTTTAAAACAAACCAAAAATAAAATTTTAAACATTTATTTCATAATTAAACTCTATTTAAAGTATAACATTTCAGAGATTCTCTTTTATTTGATGAAGCGAATAAAATAGACATAAAAATCATTAAAAGTTTTTTTAAAAAGGGGTAAAAGTAGGATTACCGGGCTACCGGGTATTTCTATGCCTCGGACACAACTAGAACAATCGCATGGCAACCAGAAGAGATCGCTGCCGGTATCGAGTGCTACCAAAAACGACAAAGCTGGCTTCCCCACGGTTACATGTACGTAATGCAAACTGGAATTCCCAAAAAAAGAGAGGGAAAATTCTAGAGATTAAATAAAGATGGAAAGCAGAAAGTAACATTCTACAACATGGTAAAAAGTTAAGCTGAGAAAAATAATCCACTTTTTCTCGCCAAACAGAGAGAGCTTGAGATTCGCTTCTGGATTGTCAAAAATCCACTTCGGACAATGTTGAGCTACTACTAAATCAGAACAAATTACTTACACAGTAAAAATATCGTCTTCAAAGTATAAAAGAAAGGTAAGAATCATAAAAGCAGAAGAAATCATACAATCCCAAGGAGCTCAATCGATAAGTCTCGTTTCCGTCAAGGAAAGTAACAGGCGTCTGATCATTCGCCATCGCCAAATGACGGCCCTTGATTATTCTATCGCGGTGGACCATGGCGGTGTAATACTCCGGACTTCCCTTCACCGGCAATTCATCGGCGGCCAGGAATTCCTTAACTGAATCCGAATATCTATGATGGATATCAAACCCGAAAGTACCGAAACCGTAACAAGTTCCCGCGCTTAACTCCACCACCACCACCACCACCAATAAGGCACAGCTCTGTCTGAAACGACTAAACTCGCTCATGTCTGAAAACTTTTCCTAAATTTCCCGGTCAAAAATAAGTGGGACAATAATTTTATTAGTTAATCTTGTGGAAGCCAAATGTTTGAGAGATATTGTAATGGTTTGGTTGGAGTTTAAGGAAAAACAAACTGGAAAATTTTGCCAAACTGAATGTAAAAAACGCTGATTACCCCAACTCTGGTCGGGTAGGTGGGTCCCGTGCAAACGATTTGTTTTAATTTTATTTTGTATACAAATTTTTTAAGGATAATTACATTTTTTGGTACCCACCTTTACCTGTTTTCTTATTTTAGTACCCTACTTTTTTTAGCAAAATGGTACCTAACGTTACGTGTTTCTATTTTAGTATCCCGCTGTTAAAAAATTAACGAAATGCTAACTAAGAGACAAAAAATCACATGTGGCATGCTGCCACGTCATTTTCTCTCTCCTAATCATCATGTCACGTCAACTAAAATCATGAAAAAAGCACACATGGCATGTTGACTAAGAAAGAAAAAATGACGTGACAGCATGCTACGTGTGATTTGCTCTCTCTTAGTCAGCTTTTTGTTAATTTTTTAACGGCGGGTACCAAAATAAAAACAAAACGTAACGTTAGGTATTATTTTGCTAAAAAAATAGGTAGGGTACCAAAATAGGAAAATGGATAAAGGTGGGGTACTAAAAATATAGTTATCCCAATTTTTTATTAGTTTTTGGCCCTTCTATTTTGGAAGATTTTTCGTTTCCTCGCCTGATTCTTTTCCATTTTTTATATTCAAGCCATGGAAATTTATGAAGAATTTTCTAATTGGTACTTCATATTTTTGTATTACTCCACGAGTTTATTTAAATTTTATTGATGCTTAAAATAGATAACGCAAAGAAGCATTAAATCCAATTTGTAAAAACAACGGTCTATAGAATAATTGGGATAACCTAATAAAATAAAGAAATAAGTGTGAACAAACTCTGGGTGCATTGTAAGAAAAATCGATTGAACTTTTCACATTGCAAATTAAATATTTTAATTCGTATTGAAATGTATGATTGACTTATTTTAATCATTTAAATTGTTAATTATAATTAAATTCTATTTCTTATATATAGTTTTAATCAAATCAATATAGAGATCATTCGTAATTCAATTGAACTATTTATTTAACAATTGATATCGAACTTATTAGTTGACTAATTTGAATCAAGTATTGTAAAGGTTCGTTATGGGGCAATCATTCCAACTCAATTTACTTTAAGATACGAACTTTTAACTTTGTTTAAGAGATTTAATGTCTTATCCAATTTGACCAATTGATTGTTGGTATTGAACTATTATTTGTTAAATAGAGAGTTATTACATTCTCAAGATAAATATCGAGATTCAAACTCATAAAAAATGAGACAACGTGAGTATCTTTGGTCTATTGAACTATTTGTTTGGCTTAATAGTCAAATAAGTGCTCAAACTATACAATTTTTTTAGATAGGTGCATGAACTATATTTTGGCCAAAAAAGTGCCTAACATTTCATTATGTGACTCATTTAAGGTTTTTCCGTGACAATTGTCCAATGAAATTCGAACACGTTGCATTGATCATTTTTTTAAAATTAAAATATAAAAATAAAAAAATATATTAATTAACCCAAGAATCTTTAATTCCTCTAAAAAAACCCAACCCTAAATTCCTCCACTCCGACCACCATTTCAACCACCACCAACTACCATTTTCATCGGACCCCTCTACTAAAAAGTCGATCATCTCTTCCTCAAAACTGACGGATGAACCGTCGACAAACCCAACAATCAAGAAAAAAGCGGTCGAACGATGAGGTACACGACGTTTTGAACGGTGAACGATGAACCACTAACTTGTGAGGGATGTCGGACGATGAGGGGATGTGATTTAGGGGTTTGATTGAAAAAAAATAAAAATTTGGAGTTTTAAAAGAAATTTAGGGCGCATTTGGTTCTAGAGAGTTCAAGGCGTTTTCATTTTCTTGAAAAATAAAAAATATTGAAGAAAATGTGTTTAGTTGCAAATTTTGAAAATGATTTTTAAAAAATAAAAACAAAAATTAATGAAAATTTGTAAACATAAAAAATGTTTTTACTATTTTATGTTTTAAAAATAGAAAAAATAAAAACAAAGAATTTTAAATTTTAACTCTATTTATCTTGGGTTCGAATCTTTTTAATGTCAATTTTATAACTTTGGCTTATTTAACCATATTGTATTTTTATTATAATAATATTTTTCTAATAATTATATTTTTCTAATAATTATATTTTAATTTAATTATTTAATAAGTAAATATTTATTTATTTTTATTTTAAAAAATTATATACAAAACATATTTTTAATATTTTTATTTGTAAAAACAAGTTTTCATTTCTATTAACCAAATGTATTTTCTAGTTTTTAAAAATTAAAAATATAAAAACAGGTCACGTGTCATGTTCTAATTAGATGATGAAATTTTTTAACGGTCGTTAGCGAAAATACATTAAATAAGTTACAAAACAAAACGTTAGACACATATTTAGTCTAAAATATAATTCAAAGACTTATATAAAAAAATTTAACGGTCGTATTAGTACAACTTTAAAGAACCTACTTTTTCTTTCTAGCCTACTTTTTCTTTCAAAATAACTAAAACCGCTGCCATCATTTTTTTGAGTTAGTCGACGTTGACAATCATTTAGATATTGGTTGTCGATTTTATCGATCGCTATTGTTTATTATTTTATTGTTTTAATTTGTTATATTTTTATTTTTTATTTTAATAAGAATCTCTGCTCTTATAGGATGTTTTCTTTATTTTTGTGATTTCGTTTCATCTGTCGCTTTGGCATGATTTCAGCATACCGTAGTGGTCGTTTGACGCTCTTACATAGATCTCCACGGCGCTAGTTTCTGATATGATTCTGTCGGTGATCATAAAAAGATAAATCCCCACTCGGTTGATGGTTGTTTGCTGACGTAATCAGTCCTCGATAGCTGAACAATCTGCCTGATAGTTTAACTCGCTTACCACTGTTTTTTCATCCCTTAATGCGTCTCGTCTGGATTGAGACAATGAGATTTAGGAAGGCTTATGGATTTTAACGGTATGTTAATTTCTATGAAAATATTTATTTTTCTTTACACTTTTGAGTTTTTATATGAGATTTTAGTAGACCAATCCTATAATTATCCCTTCTAGGTGCGTTTTATTTATACTATCTTTTATGATTTTTTAATAAAATTCAGTTATTATTATAAAAAAAACTAGAGAAGTCGTGGTGGCTAATTTTTAACCTCCTCTCGCTAAAATTTTATTTTTAATTAAAAATGGAGTATCATGTTTTATAGTTTATATATATTATGAATAATGATTATTACCATTTGAACCTTTCGGAGGAATTTTTTTATATACATAACAGTTTTTCCATCGGATCATGTCATTTTCTTAACGGAAAATAAGATTGGGGATAATATAAAGACCAAATTAATAAAAATTTACACAGGTACAAAATTAATAATTAATTATACTACAGGGTTAAAATTAGGGCCGTAAGTGAATTAAATGTTCAGCGAACTGTTCGTGAACGGTTCGACAGGAAGTTCGTTATGTTCGTTTATTTATTAAACGAATAAATATGAATAAGATTTATGTTCGTTTAATTAAATGAACGAACACGAACAAAAGGCTTGTTCGTTTATTTACGTTCGTGAACGTTCGATAATCTGTTCTTTTAAATTTATTCACATATGTCCATTTATATTTATTATTTTTCATAACAAATTATTATATTTAAAAAATTAAAAATATATATTAAAAATATGAAATAAAAAGAAAAAATTAAGCAAATACTCAATGTAACACTTCACATTTCTTAAAAGAAATTAAACAATACTTCATGTTCGTTTGTGTTTATTAACACAGACAATAAATTATGTTCGTTTAATTGTTCGAATTCGTTTATTTGTTCGATTAAAATTAAACAAACGAATATAAACATACTCCATTTGTATTTGTTCGATTCATTTACAGACCTAGTCAAGATATCAATTAATCTTAATAAAAATAGAAGTACATTATAGCAAAATGAAAAAGAAAGAAAAGAAAATAGAGGAATGTGGTGCATGAGGAAGAGGATGATTGGCGGATGAAAGTAAAAGAATCCCGTGATTGGCGGAGGAATATAAGAGCTCTTTAGGAACGTGGAACACTTGCAACTGTTCTTGGCCGTAATTTTATCCACGTTACACACGGACAAGGCCGGGAGTATACGGACCCACACGTGGATGTTCTACGTCAATTAAATTAAATTAATTATTACAAAATGAAAAGAAAAAATTGATATAAAGACGGTGTAAATATTAGTTTATACGTATTTTTAGCTTTAGGGATTAGAGTTTAAAGTTTAGGCATTTGGGTTGTATGATTTAAATTTTAAGATTAATGTTTAAAATTTAGGGTGTATGGTTTAAGATTTTGAATTTAATTTTTTAGAATTAGTCTTAAAAATTTAAGATTTGAGTTTTATAGTGTAAAAATTTAGAATTTAAATTTTATATAAAATTAATTTTACACAGGTTGTATATCAAAATTTTATCTTTATAAAAATACGATTTACAAATAAATTAGAATGTAAACTAATCGTTACAAAAGCACATTCAAATTCTGACTAATAATAAGAAAATTGGTGAATGGGTGTTCAACTTCAAGAAGTTCTTAAAACCTTACTCGTTGTCAAAACATCATTGAAATTATTGTGAATTTATAAATACTAATTAACTATTTAATATAGGTTTTAAAAGTCTCCGTAATGTAATTTTCGAACTTTCAAACTTCCATTCAATAACGTAAAGAAAATTGGTGATGAAAGGAAAGTGAGAGACAACCGCAGCATCCGGGAAGCACTCTCGGCTTTTATGTGAAAAAGCCGTCGGAATCCCACGAATGATTTTCGCGTAGAAAAAGACGATGTTCATCTTAAAATATTTAGATTCACACAATTTTATCTGTAAGATATATTTATCTTATTAATTTGTACAATTTTATCTGCAAGATATATTTGTCTTCAAGAGGTTAAAATTCTTTTTTAACAGATTCTACTTTATAATCACCCTAAAACTATTAAAAAATTAAAATTATGGATCCGTTCTCCACCTGTTCACTTTGGTATTTTTATTACAAAAACTCAATTTAAATATTTATTTTAAAAAATGACCCCTTCCCATCTTTAGTTTGAAAAATGACCCCCAAATCGACCATGTAAGAAGACCTCGTGTTGCAAAAAACGTGATTCTTGACATCGCTTTTTGTAAGAAGCGAGGTCCGTCCTACGTGGAAGAACTTTTCATATAACCAAATTTAAAATTAGGAATAAAGACCTTGCGTTCTGCACATAGCGAGGTCCCCAAGAAATTGGAGGGACATATGAATTTATCGTGGGATTACTTACACGGAACTCGCTTTCTGCAGAAAGCGAGGTCTGTGCAATCTTGACAGAAATACAAGGGTCTATAGGCATGTTCGAGCTGCTTTTCCGGGTTATTAATCGGAAAATTTTCGTAATTGTTAAGCTTAGAGGCGTAGTATTGGAACTTGTCTTTCATTTGAGACTGCTATTGGCACGTACGAGACATTGTAAACGATGTAAAAATCGCATTGAAAATGGTTCTAAAGCTTGGTTTTGTGCATGAATGACAAGCTAAAATGGCTTTATAGGCATGTTGGAGCTATTTTTTCGGGTTATTAATCGAATATTTTTTGTAATTTTTAAGCTTAGAGGCGTAGTACTGAAACTTGTCTTTCATTTGAGACTGATATTGGCACGTACGAGACATTGTAAACGATGTAAAAATCATAATGAAAATGGTTCCAAAGCTTGGCTTTGTGCATGAATGACAAGCTAAAATGGCTTCATAGGCATGTAGGACCTATTTTTCCAGGTTATTAATCAGAAAATCTTCGTAATTTTTAAGCTTAGAGGCGTAGTAATGGAACTTGTCTTTCATTTGAGAGTGATATTGACATGTACGAGACATTGTAAACGATGTAAAAATCACATTGAAAATGGTTCCAAAGCTTGGTATGTGCAAGAATGACAAGCTAAAATGGTTTTATAGGCATGTTTGATGGGTTTATCTTGGAAGTTATTTGCAAAATTTGCGTAATCTTTAAGCTTGGAGGCGTAGTATTGTAACTTATCTTAAATATCATATCGTGTGATACTGTAACGGCCTTTTTTCTTCATTTTGAAAAAAAGAATTGCTGCATTAAGGGTGTTTATTTAGAAAAGAAGTCGACTACTAATTATCCTCTAAATTATTAATGAAAGTCTTTTGGAAGATTGGGGATTTCTTAAAAAACCTTAAATTTTTGGAAATGATGAAAACTTGGAGTCGCCAACGGCCATTTGGGTAAGGTAGGTCGGGCACCATAAGAAACCATAGATTCGTTGTGAAAGGGTCCAGGAGTTGGTTATGTGTGGGGAAGGATTAGCACCCCCATCACGCCCGGAGATCGGTACCAAAATATTTGTTGCTTTTAAAGGGATGAAATTCATTGAGATTTATATTGAATTTAATTCGGAGTTCTTAAATAAAAATTAACCTTGATTGCACAAGATTTATCGAACTGGTGGATTCAAATTAATTGAACATTTAATTAATAAGGTTGACGATATATCGGACCGTAGATTGAACCGACATCGAATAAGCTCGACTGCCGTGTTAATTTATGGTTCGACTTTCATACGTCACCATTATGCATGATGCAAACATTTAAGTATGATGTGATAATTTTGTTAATTTTTAATCCATTTACCTCGAGATGGTAAGAATTAATTCGAATATTTGGTCAACATTCTTTAAGCTCGGACTGTTCTGACACAAATATTGGAATTAATAAGTACGTCCCTTTTACGATTTAGATTAATTTTGAATACGATTAAGATTAAAGATCATATGAATGACAATTAAGACATGAATGTAAACATACGAAAGAAAGACCCAATTTATATATAGCCCAATTATATACTTAGCCCTAAAAGATTAAGAAATCCAATTTATGGTGATTAATTTGTAATTTGATGTTAAGTTAAACTTAAAAAATGATTTTCCCCTACAGTAATTAAGAAATGTTTGATTAATTTAATGAATTTAATATTTAGCCCAATAAGCCAAGGATAAATTTAAATTCACTAAATTAATCCAAACTCTAATCTAACTAAGACTCTAAAAGACCTAAGGTTAATTTGATTAATTCTAGGACCATGCCCCTATGAGACGGACACATGATCTAAATTATTCAAATTAATTTTGCTACTTTTAACCTAAGCCCAAAACAAAAGGCCCAAACTATTAAAACTAAACCCAAAAGCCTAGGGCCCATAAACTAAAAAATCCCCCAAAAAACCTAGTTTAGAAAGCTAACCCCAATATATAAAAAAGCTAAACACAAGAGCAAGTATATATGTAAAAACATAAATAACATATATTATAAGGAAACATCTTGTAAACTTTATGAAGTGATATATATATATATATATTATACTTTAAATATGTAAATTATATGTAAACTTTACAAACCACTTATATATATATATCACATAAAAAAATAAAAATTATTCTAAAAGAAAGCTATATATATATGATAATTTTTTTATAAAATTACATAAAAATTTGCATTAACGATAACACATTTTTTAGATACAAATATTTTTTTTAAAAACCATATATTACATAATAAAAGAACATTATATATATGTTTATAGAAAACCATATTATATATATATATATATTTAAAGTTGCATGTACGTATATATTATTTATTCTATATGTTATGTGTTGTAAAACCATATATTATATATACATTTATAAAAAATTACATAAAACCCTATATGATATATATTATATTTAAAAGAAATATTATTGTGTTAATGGGCTACATATTATTCAAATTAGGCACATATTACATCACATAATATGTATATAATTATACCATGGCCACTATGTCATATTCTAATATATATATGCACATATATACAAAAAACTATACACATTAAACATTAAATTTGGGCTAAAAGAGACAAAGGACAAGAGGATACCCCAAGGCCCACTGGTTTGGGCTCAATATACTGGATCAGGGCTGGATCAGCGGGTCGAACTGGAAGGTAAACCGATTAACCGGTTTTAGCCGGTTCTTGTTGGATAAAGGAAAGGGTTTAACCTTAATTTCCTATCTTCTTCATTTTTCCCTGAAGCCGAGAAACAGAGAGAGGGAGAGCTCTTAACACTCGGTCATCGTTGAGCCGCTACCCGTCCTCCATCTAGCATGTCACCACCACCGGTCGGACCCTTTCAACCCCTTCTTTCTTTCTACCGGCATTGATTCTCCAGAAAGCCAGCCGTTTCTCACGAAATCGGGTGGAACCCTTTTGGCTTCCTCTCACCAAATCTCCACCGACGACCGTTGGATTACCGCGAAATCGGAGTATGTTGCTCCCCACGTCATGGGCTAGTTCTCCACCACTTGGATCTTTCGTCAAAAGTCCCAGTCACCGGCAATCATCGGAGACCGAACGATAAAACTCTTCCCCTTCTCCTTTGTTCTTACTTTTTCATTCGAATTTAACTGCTCAGTATAATAATAGACAGAATATGAATGGTTGAAATTTCTTTGATTACTTTGTGATTGTTGGATTCGAATAATAAAAGTAGCAGAAGGAAGTTGGAAATTCCTCAAAGTGTTTTTTCTCATTCATTCCTGAATTCGAATTCTGAAAATTACAATCCGACTACCGTTTATATCTCCATTCTTTGTTTACATTTTCAAGCAATCTTTAAATAATATTAATGTGGCTGATTGCTTGTGATGATGATGCCTAGAATTAGCCCCTAATAACCTATTTTTTATTGTTTCTGTCCTGCATGGTGGTTGGGAGCTGGTGGTGATAGTACGGGATCGCTGGCAATGAGTCCACGTGGCCGGGAAATGAATTGGCAGAGGCGCGTGGAAGGGAAAGCGTTTTCCTGTGGGCTTCACGGCGCGTGGAAGTTGGGGCACTAGCGCATGGCGTGAGTGGCAGATCTGGATGGTTGGTTTCAGTTTAATCTGAACCGTTGGATCTGATCCAACGGTTAGATTTGGGGTGGCTGCAAAAGAGAAGAATAGTTATCAAATTAATTTTAGGGTTTTTGTTTGTATTGGTGCTGGGCCAAAAATGGGCTTACATGATGTTATTTATTTTTTTGGGTTCTGAATATGTAATGGACTTGAACTTTTAATAGAAACATTGGGCTTTAATTTTAATGTATGATCTATTTTTTTCTTGTTCTTAGATAACAATAATACATAATAATAATAATATTAACATATAATGTACATATCAACTTACGTACACATACACATACGTAACCGAATGTACCTACACATAGTACACAAACATTAATACATACTACATATATACATAAAACATGCAATAAGCACTCACAAAATACACACATGCACCCTATATATACACGTATATAATCATAAACATACATACATGATGTGTTTAATATACCTACCCACAGTCATATTAAAATAATAGTGAACATATACATACAATATATATCCACATATTACACGTATACAATGCATACTTATACCACAAACACGAATAGTAACCATACACACAATAATCACATACTAGTGACACACACATATATAATAAAACTCATTATGTAATAGTACTTATCACTTATAAGCCCATTATTGTTAATAAAAAGATCGACCCGGATAAAATTAGTGATTACAGCTGCCCCTCTTTGCTTATACTTATGAAACAAGAATAAATCAAAGACCATAAGCACTAATTTTGTCATACTTCCCTGTCGGATGATTTGCTCTTTCGAAATGGCAACGAGCAAATTGAGATAACTTGTTTCCCCGAAACAACAAAAAATAAACAGGTAGCACTGGCATGCCTTTCCTGAACGACAACAAACAAACCAGTTACTAAACGACTCATTCCTCCAAAAGGGCAGTGAACGAATCCAAATATCCTTTAGATGACTCATTCTTCTAAAGCGGTATTGAATAAATCCAAATAACTTTACTTTTCCGAAGCGACAGAAAGCAATCTTGGTGACGCTGGGATGTCCCTCCGAAATGGTAGCAGACATAACCAAACAAAGATGACATATTCCTCTGAAGCGGCAACGAAGAAATAAGAGTTCTTCAAATGAGGGTTCCATGAAGGCTTCCGCTCTTTGTGAGCCTAAACGGATAGGCTAAATTTCTTATTCCCTTTTATGCACGGTTCTATTGTCTTGTCTCTTTCACCGAGAAGTGGTGTGTTTGAAATCCTTTGCTTGGAAATTCCTTTCAAGTTTCCATTTTGATGTCTGTTTCTCTTCCTTAGGAGGTACCCTATTTATCTTTCAAATACCTGCAAAATATATGAAATGCTATGATGATATGAGTTAGTATGCCCCTACCCTAGGGATGTCTAACTAAGTGTGATGCATGAGTGACACTAATTCACTCAGACACTTTTCCTTCTTGGTTCCTTGATTTTGATCTTTCTTTACTTTCTTCCTCTCTTCTTTGTAATGGCGGTGCCTCATCTGTCACTCGGGTTCACCCTTTATACCCCTTTTTAAACTCTTAGACCTTTTGTTCTAAATTGCATTCTCAGGTTTTCACTTTAGACTTGTACTTCCCCAAAGCGCCCTTTACGGGTTTTTGCTTCAGTTTTTTTCTTCTTTTTCTCCTTTTTTTCTTTTTCTTTCTCTTTCTTTTTCTTTTTGGTGCCCTTCTGGGTTTTCGCCTTCAGCTCCTTCAATTTCAATATGTGAGGTACTCATTGTCTTTCTTTGGTGAATCTCGTCAATTTCGCCCTCAATGATCTTTTTGCCTTAACCTTGGCAGGTTCTCCTTCTATCTTGGAACAACCTACACTCAATAGGTTAAATCATAGTAATGCCAAGAAATCCTTTACTTTTTTTCATAACCTATGTCAATTCATCTGCAAGATGATTATGGGACGGACAACAGAAATAAGAACAATATTTTATTAATACTTAGAGAAACATTAACAGAATTTTGAAAGTCATGGCAAACATGAGAGA
This sequence comes from Hibiscus mutabilis, assembly GCA_019671005.1. NCBI lineage: Eukaryota > Viridiplantae > Streptophyta > Magnoliopsida > Malvales > Malvaceae > Hibiscus > Hibiscus mutabilis. The sequence continues at coordinate 81,513,574 of CM033711.1, forward strand.
AAGAAAGATATAGATAATATCAACTGTATGAATAATGAGAACCCATCGACCATAGTAGATATTTCACTCACCATCTTGGCTTACAATTTTGACGACTTTAAGGATTGAAGCATCGTTCTTCGATGAAGTCTGCCAGTCGTGTGCCAAAATTTGAGTATATCTGAACTGTCCTGTTCAGATTTTCAATTCAGATCACCCATTGGTTTTAAGACGCTTATTTTTGGGTTTTCGCCCTAAACCTTCATTCTATTATTATTTTTTTTCTTTTTTTTCTCTTCTTTTTTCTTTTTTTTTCTCTTCTTCTTTTTTTTTCAGGCACAATACTTTTTTACAGAGTTCGAGTTTACTGGGTTGCTCAACTCTTTCACATCCTTCTCGGCTAGGATTAATGCTCATCCGGAGAAAGCCTTCTTTACCACATAAAGCCCTTCCCAATTAGGCATCGACTTCTCTCGGAAGTCCTTTTGGTTAAGTAATATCTTTCTGAGCACCAGATCCCCCTCTCAAAACTCTCTAGGGCAAACTTTTTTATGTTATTGGCCTGCATCATCCTTTTCTGATGCATTTGGCCATGACAGATGACCTTCAACCTTTTCTTTTCTACGAGGTTCAATTGATCAATCCTAGCTTGTATCCATTCGGCTTCATCAAACTTTACTTCTTTCAAAATTTAGAGTGACGGAATCTCTACCTCGATGGGTAATACCACCTCCGTGCCATATACCAAAGAGTATGGCGTTGCCCCGGTAGAGGTCCTCACAGAGTTTCGATAAGCAAATAGGGCAAAAGGTAGCTTTTCATGCAAATCCTTGTAATTTTCTGTGGTTTTTGCTATGATCTTATTTATATTCTTATTCGACGCCTCCACTACTCCATTCATCTTGGGGCAATAAATAGTAGAATTGTGATGTGCAATTTTGAACTGTTTACACAACTCAGTCATTATTTTGTTATTCAAGTTGGAAGTATTGTCGGTGATGATCTTTTCGGGTAGGCCATAGCGACATATAATTTCTTTCTTGAGGAACTTACAAACTGTCGCTCTTGTGATGTTGGCATATGAGGCAGCTTCTACCCATTTGGTGAAGTAATCGATGGCTTCTAAGATGAAGCGATGCCCATTAGAAGCTTTCGGGTGTATCTGACCAATAACGTTTATTCCCCAGGCAACAAAAGGCCAAGGTAAGTTCATGACGTGCAGTGGTACTGGCGGGGAATGTATCTTATCGGTGTAGATTTGGCATTTGTGGCATTTCTTTGCATAATTGATGCAATCTCCTTCTATTGTTGACCAGAAGTAGTCGTACCTCATGATTTTCCTAGCCATCCAGAATCCGCTAGCGCGGGTTCCGCATAAACCTCCATGGACCTCCGCTAAAATAGTTTCAGCCTCCCGGGCATTGACACATCTCAGCAGTATCTGATCTTTGATTCTTTTATACAGAACCTCTCCATCAAGGACGTACCACGATGCCAACCTTCTGATAATTCTTTTTTCGTTATTGTTGGCTTCTTTTGGGTAAGTTTGGTACTTGATATATTGGAGGATGTCATAATACCATGGATTGCCGTCTTTTTCCTCTTTCAAACTATAGCAGTGGGCCAGAACCTCAAAACTTTGCATCTCGACAAGCTTCATTTTGGCTGTCCCAATTACTTTGAACACGGTGGCCAATGTGGCCAGAGCGTCGGCCATTGGGTTATCCTCCATTGGCAAGTAGGTAAAACTGATTTCTTCAAAAATTTTGACCAAATCTTGGATCAAATCATGATACTTGATTAGCTTCGGATCTCTGGTCTCCCACTCTTTTTGAAGTTAGTAGACTACCAGAGAAGAATCTCCAAAAACCTAGAGCACCTTGATCTTCTTCTCAATGGCTGCTCGGAGTCCCATAACGCAGGCTTCATACTCGGCTATATTGTTGGTGTAGAAGAATTCCAACCTACTTGTAAAAGGGTAGTGGTCCTCTTCAAGGGAAATTAATACTGTCCCTATTCCACGGCCTAGGGCATTCGACGCCCAGTCGAAATAAAGCCTCCATCCCTCTTTCTTGGAGACAGATCTCCCTTCAGTTAAACCACAAATCAAATCTTCATCTGGAAAATGGAAATCCAACGGTTCATAGTCATCCGAGGTGCAAATTGCCAAAAGATCTGCCACAACACTTCCCTTTACCGCTTTTTGGTTTACGTAAACGATGTCAAACTCTGATAAGAGCATTTGCCAACAAGCCATCTTCCCGATCAATGCTGGTGCCTCTATTAGAAATTTCAGCAGATCCATCTGGGAAATTAGACAGGTGGTATGATACAACATGTATTGTCGTAGCCGCTTAGTAGCCCATACCAAGGCACCATATAATTTCTGAATTAGCGGGTACCACGTTTCACAATCAGTGAACTTCCTGCTCAAATAGTAGATTACTCTTTCCTTCTTGCCTAAGTCATCATGTTGTCCAAGTATGCACCCCATAGAATTTTCAAAAACTGTCAGGTACATGATCAATGGTCTATCCGGCACTGGTGCTACTAGAATTGAGGGATCGGTCAAATACTTCTTGATATTTTCTAGTGCCTCTTGACAATCTTATTAGATAATTGAGATATGAACCGAGAGATGTAGTTTAACCTTCCTAAAAATCCTCGGACCTCTTTTTGTGTTTGCGGTGGTGGAAGATCTTGAATCGTTTTCACCTTGTCGGGGTCGATCTCGATGCCCCTCTAATTTACCACAAAGCCCAAAAGCTTCCCTGATATGACTGCGAAGGTGCACTTGGCCGGGTTGAACTTTAACTGATATTTTCTTAGCATTCAGAAGAGTTTCTGCAAGTTCTAGATGTGCTCCTCCTCGGTCTTAGACTTGGCTATCATGTCATCCACGTACACCTCGATTTCCTTATGCATCATGTCATGAAACAAGGTTGCCATGGCCCTTTTGGTAAGTTGCCCTGGTATTTTTTAATCCGAAGGGCATCACTTTGTAACAAAATGTGCCCCACATGGTCACAAAACTAGTTTTCTCCATGTCTTCGGGGTGCATTTTGATCTGGTTGTACACTGAAAAGCCATCCATGAACGAGAACCATGCATGCCATGCAGTATTGTCCACTAAAGTATCAATATGGAGCAAAGAAAAGTTGTCTTTGGGGCTCACCTTATTAAGGTCCCTATAGTATACAAACATACGCACTTTCTTATCCTTCTTTGGTACCGTCACGATATTGACTACCCATTGTGGGCACTGATTCTTCACCTCTTCCCTGATTTTTAGTAACATGTCAGTTCTCATCCTTCGAAGCTTTTGTTGGGCGGGCTTGCATTTTGGCCTAATAGGAAGCTTGTGCGTTACGATGCCCATGTTTAAGCCCGACATATCTTGGTATGACTATGTGAACACGTCTTTAAATTCTATAAGGAATTCCACTAACCCTTGTCTGACTTCTGGTGATAGGGTGCCTCCGATCTTTACTTTTTTCTTTTCTTCGTCCATTCCTAAATTTAGGATCTCTACCTTCTGTTGGTGCGGAAGGATTTGCTTTTCCTCATCGGTCATCATTCTTAGCAGCTCTTCGGGAATCTCATCATTTTCTTCTCCTATCTCCGCCAAGTACATGGGTCGTTCAAAATCTACTTTAGGATTAGGTTTCACATCGTTCATACAGTTTATATTAAGAGGCCTGCACAATTTTGAAAATGCATATTAGGAAAGGAAAGGCATATTTTATGACGCGAATAAATAATTAATAAATAAATAAATATGTAAATAAATAAATAATGAATGAAATAGAATGAATGCCACTTTTGCCATTTGAGAAAGAAAAGGTAGATATATTATATTTTATTGAAAGCAGATGAATATGACATAGTTGCCCTTTTTAACAAAAGATGTATGTTACTTTCGGGCCAAAGTAACGGAGTGGTTCTAGGCATTACTTTGATTTGTCCCCCCAGATATGAAGATACCTTTGAAGTTTAAGTAGGTTATGGGAGCCCAGGGAATGTCTTCCCCTTTCAACCTAGCCTTCTTCTACTCTTGTCTCTTTTTCCATTCTTGCCTTTTTTTTGCAGAAAATTAGGCTTATAGCCAAGTCCGAAGCGGTCCACCTTGTGAATCACATTAACGGGACGAAGACGCCCCTGTAGATTCCTCCCCAAACCTTTATTCTTCCTTGCTCCTCTTCCTAGGGTTTCGAATACCATCATCTTAGTGTAATTTGACAATTTGGGGTGTGGAACTTTGCTCTCTTCAGCAACAAAATTAGCATTGATAAGTTCCAAGGCTCTGAAGGCGCACTCCATCACTTCTCCATCGGTAGAGATGTATGGTGTATCGGGAGTTACTGAAGCAATGATGTGCTCTTCTGCATTCACCGTTACTAACTTACCCTCGGTAACAAACTTTAACTTTTGATGGAGTGAGGATGGAACGACGCCAGCCGAATGTATCCAAGCCTTCCTAACAGGCAGTTGTAAGATGGCTGGATATCCATGACCATAAAATTGACCACATATTCAGTGGGGCCAATGAGCAGGGGTACTTCTATTTTCCCGACCACATCTCTTTGAGTCCCATCGAAGGCTCGCACCGTATTATGACATGGTTTCATATGCGAGCTGTCGATTTGTAGTCGTTGTAGCTTGGATAATGACATGACATTCAATGCAGAGCCATTATCAATTAAAACTCCTGACAACACATAACCTTTACAGTGAGTAGTGATGTTCAGGACCTTGACGGACCCCGTGCCTTCCCCTGGAATTTCGTCATCACTGAAAGTAATGTGATTGACGTCGGTGATGTGATTGATAATCTGATCCAATCTCCCAACAGAGATGTCTTTTGTAACGAAAGTCTCATTCAAAACCTTTAGCAATGCATCACGATGTTTTTTCGAGTTTAGTAATAGATCAAGTACTAAAATGCGAACTGGTTGTTTCCAGAGTTGATCGACAACATTATACTCACTGTGCTTTAGAAATTTCAGAAACTCTTGCGCTTGCGTTTCTGTGACTGGCTCTTTGACTTTTGAGGGTGGATCCTCTCCGAACTACTTCTCGGGTTATACTCCAACTTCCTAGCCCTTCTCCTTTGGATCCCTTAGGTTTTCTAGAATGTAGCATCGACCACTTCTTGTGAGGTACCCCACATTGCTTACTTCTCCGCTATCCGGTTGATCAGGTTCTGTCTCCATCGTCATCTTTTTCTCTTGTGTACTAGACGAGCCCGGAATTATAACGCTCACAGCATAATTCCATATGACCATCTTTGTGTCTTTGAAAGGAAAAGACTTTGGGGTAGGAATTATAATTTTGGGAGCCACTTTTGGTTCACATACCTCACTCGTCCTGAGACCGAGGACAAGTGGCCTCTTTGCACTATATATGGTTTCTTGACTCTCTGATGCACAGACTTCAAACTCTTTTACTCTTTTCTCATTTTTAAAAAACTCGATCTCCTTGTTATCCATCATAGCTTGGAGTAAATGACGAAATTCCCGCAATGCTGAATATCATGATCTCCTAATTGATGGTGCTCACAGTACGTGCCACATCCTTCTTTAACCAACACTATTCCCCGATTGATGAGACGCGTCATGCATAACTGCTAAAATACCCATCTCAAGGGAGACTGGACTTCAGACACGTTCCTTTTGGATTTCTCGGTGCATTTATTTTCAATGGCATTTACACCCTGTCCCCCGTGATTCGACAACGGGTTATTGGCCGTACTGGGTTCCCCTAACTGTAATACCCCAGTTTAAATCAGATTCTGAACGAACTTTTTGAAAGCTATACAGTTCTCAATTGAGTGTCCCGGGACATCAGAATAATACTCGTAGTGTTCTTTAAGGTTATACCAAGCCGAGTACGGTGGGTTATAAGGAGTAACGTGGTACGGTCAGACTAGATCGGCCTTGTACAGCTGCGAGTAGAGTTCTTTATAGGTAATTGGCAAAGGTGTGAAAGACCTATCATCCCCTTCCTTTTTAGGTCCCTTATCTTATCTCTTGTTGAAGTTTCTAGAATTCCCTGCCGGGGCCTGTGGCTGGGAGATGGTGAAGTTCCTGGTTTTTTCAAAAGCATTGGTGTTGTTCACTTCATGATCATTCTTTTTAAACTGCTTTCGTGAATGATCACTTCCATCGATTCTTCCACTCTTGATGGTCGCTTCAATGCGTTCTCCAGTCATGACCATTTTTGTGAAGTTACTAATAGGGTTACTGATCAACTGATCATAAAGTTCCCCTTTCAGCGTGTCCACGAACATAGGGGAGATCTCATGCTCATGAACCGGTGGTTGGACTTGGGCTGCCACATCGCGCCACCTTTGAGCATATTCACGAAGGGTCTCGTCGTGCTTTTGTTCTATGCCTTGTAACAGTAGTCGGTTGGGAACCATGTCGGTTACATGCTTATACTGATCAGTAAAAGCTTTCGCCAGATCTCTCCACGACTTGATTTGTGCCCTGGTCAGTTGGTTGTACCACCTCAGAGTAGATTCTACTAAGCTGTCCTGAAAACAGTGAATCAAGAGCTTCTCGTTGTTGGTAAAACCAGCCATCTTCCGGCAGAACATCACTATATGAGAAGACGGACAGGTGCTTCCATCAAACTTCTCAAAATCTAGGGCCTTGAACTTATATGGGATCTCCACACCAGGAACTAAACTGAGTTCCCTAGCACTTAACCTATAGTGGTCATCCTCGTCTTCCTTCACTCGGAGCTTTTCTTCTAGGCCTTTTCGAGTATCCTCTAGTTGCTCGGTGAACTCCGCTTTTATTTGGTTCAGTTTTTCTAATTTTTCAAAATCTAGATGTCGTCCCCGATGATCTCGGGATTCCCGAAGGTCACCCCTGGTTGATTTTGAGTTGCGGCACCAACATGAGAAGCAGATGCACATTGTGTAGGATTTAACGAAGGATCAATGAGCGGAAGGTTCTTGATGGTTTGGGCATAAAGGCGATCCCATGAGTTTTGGGCAAGACTCTCGACGGTACCCTTGTCTCCCGACTCCTGCCTTAGCTGGCTTGCAACAGCTAAGATATTTCCTTCATCATGTCTTTCTGGGATTTGAGGATGGAGTCCCTTAATTCTTGTTGGGTCCGTTCCATTTGACCACGTAGATCAGCTTCTAGCTTCGTAAAACTTTCCTCCATTCATTTTGTTCGAAAACGGGTATGATATGGATGTGGAATGATGGTAATTTTAAAGAATCAAAATGCAATCTTTTTTTGTTTCTGAAACAGAAAGTTTTTTAGTCAATCATTTGTGAACAAAACAAAGAATGCAAATAAATGAATTATGCATGAAAGCGATGAGCAACATTGAGTTTGACAAATATCATTGTTAAACGACTTTCATTAATAGAAACATAGTCTTGGTACAATAACCAAAGAAAGCCAACTAAACATATGACTTCAAGGTGGTATCGAGGTCGATGATCTCTCTCAAAATCCAAACAATCTGTTCTCCTTCTTCAGAGTTATCGTCGACACAATCATGAAGTTCAGTAGCATTTTCTGCCAAGAGCTGTATCTTCTGGGCAATTCCTTGCATCTAAACCATTCATTGAGCTAACTCTTGTTCTTGTCTCCAGATGGTGTAGGCAGCGAAATATAGTTGCTCCAAACTCGGCATCAGGTGTACTTGAATTGCTCCCCTGAAGCTTGCCACATGATCATTGAGCCGTTGAACCTCAGTCTCCAACTCTTCAATGCGAGCCTCTAAAGCATGGTTCTCTGACTTGCTTACTTTTAACTTGCTAGTCGAACCCTTGTGCTTGAAAAGAGACTTCTCCAGACACTTAACCTGATCTTTCAAGGCTTCATTTTGGCGACGTTCTTTCTCGATCTGCCTAGAGTGAGAAGTGTGCAAGTTCTTCATCTCTTGTGTTAAAGTGAGCACCTAATCCTTGTTCTCACAATACATATTTTTATAATTCTCGGCTTTTGCTTTTTCCTCCCTGAGTCGGAGCTCTAACCCTTCGCCTAATCCACCTTCCACAACTCTCTTGCTTTTGTTTTGCCTCTTGAGTCTCTGAATCTCTTCCTTTTCTAACTTGAGATCGAGTTCCAATTCATCCTTTCTCTTTTGTAGACCTTTAACCATTCCTTCAAACTGTATATTCTCCAACTCAAAAATGAATTTTTCTTGGCAGGCTTTCTCCTCGAGCTTGAGGTACCTCTCCTACTCCCCTTCGAGCTATTTTCTCATCAACTCGACTTCAGTAGAAAGGGTGGCCAACCTCTCTTTTATTGACCTCTTTCTATCGGGATTTAATCGAGGAACGTTGATATTTATGTGGCTCAACCTCTATGCCTCGTACTCGGGGGTGGTCATGTGGGTAGCATTCATGACTCTGACCCATCTCACGTTGTTCCAAGCTGAAGAAACATCGTACACCATGTCTTGTAGCCATTTTCCTTCTCATAATTCATATTGAACTCATTCAAACCCTTGGTAGCTGGAAGAAATTGCTTCGAGCCATACTGTCTCAAAACTATAAGAGGAGCATAAGCAGTGTGCCCCCAAAGTTCAAGCAACGACACCCAATGGTGTATCCCGCACCTATAGAGGATACTCCTTGCAGAAATCCAGGGAGCCTTCCAAACTATATCTTCCTCTTTTGGGTTGCTAAGAACATCTACCCAAACTTCGTCAAATCTTCAGGTGGGCCAATCTTCCTTTCGCAGAAATTCTTCTAATAGTGAGAAGCTGCATTGTAGAGAGGCTTCGAGAAATTAGAATCCGACCATAAGTGACTATAGAACCATACTGTCAAAAGCTGCGAGCAGCCATGAAAACGACCCCTACCATGCTCCCGCCAGAACCTCGGAGATCAGAAAGTTTCAGCTAAAATCGCAGGCACTGGATTGGTCCCGCCACTTAAACAGGTCTAACATTGCTGGGTCAATTAGCCCTCATGCCTGGGGAAAGAGCACTAACCCATAAATTAACAACGAAAAGAGGTCCCGCTGAACTTGGCCTACTGGATGTACGGAAGCTAGAGCTAGAATCCCATCCCACTTGAGATACTCCTTACCGTTCCAAGTAATGACCTGAAGCTCGACCTAGGATTCCAACATGTCCGAGAATCTCTTGAGCTTTCCCCGAAATGCTTTGTTCTTACTCGGCTTCAAGTATACCTGAGTTTCGTCAATCTTCCTACAGTTTAAAAAGATATTGATATTCTTCAATCGTAGGAGTTAAGTCGAAGTTACCAATCGTGAAACAACTGTAGGCGGGATTCCAGAACCTCACCAAGGCTTGCAGTAGTGCCCGATCCACCAAGACATCTAGCAAACATGTAATGTCACCATATTCTCTGTTGAAAGTGCACATTGTTTCCAAATCCTAACTATTCCACATCATATTCAGCCTGGAACTGTCGTTGTATTCTATATTCATAAATGTCTCCGTTACCAATGTTGACCTAAACTCGGCAGGGATACTGTCTCCTTCATACAACTGTTCCCCTTCGGACCATATTTGTACGTCGTAGTTCTTTTCATCATTGCTGCGAACTAGGTCTCCCATCAATCTAGCCTTTAACTTTAGACTATTTCCAACTCAGTGTGCTCTTTATGATATGATGATAATATGCAAAACAAAAGAACAACAATGAAAAGAGAGAAAATAGAAGAGTTAGTCATGAGATAAAAATACGAAAGCGAGAGTTTACATAAAGAAAGAAACTTAACCACATGAGTTCTAGTTCGCTAAGGTTATCCGCATGGCTCTAATAGGGGTGGTTTTCTTAAATTCTCACACATGGGTTCGGTTCTAATTAAGGTTACCTGAACTTATCTTATTGCCTACTAAGGCAACAAGAACCCAATTTTGGCCCATTATAAGCTTGCTAATTGGTTTCGATTCAAGGGAAAGCATGACCTGATGACATAAAGGGCTGTTCATGTGTCAAAAGGCGTGGATTTCGAAAGTGAATTACTGACCCGTGGAGGGCTACTCATGTGGGTATATGGCGTTTCACTCCCACTTAAGGGAAGGAGCTCGGGTATTGAGCTTAATGATATGATGCAACACATGTCGGTGACTCCTTAGAAATTAAATGAAAAATTAATTCGAGGACCACCAATTATCAAAGCCTGTGAAATCTCGATCACATTTTCAACGAAGAATCATGCTGGTTGAAATCAATTAAAATCCCGACAATTTTCATTATCTAAAAGCAACAATTTTTCCATTGGTTTAACTCTCTTTTGTTTTGAAAGAAACAAAAACATCCCCAGCGGAGTCGCCAAGCTGTAGCGACCTTTTTTCTTCCTTTTGAAAAAAATAACTGCTGCGTTAAGGGTGTTTATTTAGAAAAGAAGCCGACTACTAATTATCCCCTAAATCATTAATGAAATTCTTTTGGAAGATTGGGGATTTCTTAAAAAACCTTAAATTTTTGGAAATGATGAAAACTTGGAGTCGCCACCGGCTATTTGAGTAAGGTAGGTCGGGCACCATAAGAAACCAGAGATTCGTTGTGAAAGGGTCCAAGAGTTGGTTACGTGTGGTAAGGATTAGCACCCCCATCACGCCCGGAGATCGCTACCAAAATATTTGTTGCTATTAAAGGGATGAAATTCATTGAGATTTATATTGAATTTAATTCGGAGTTCTTAAATGAAAATTAACCTTGATTGCACGGGCTTTAACTAACTGGTGGATTCAAATTAATCAGACATTTAATTAATAAGGTCGACGATATACCGGACCGTAGATTAAACCAACATCGAATAAGCCCGACTGCCGTGTAAATTTATGGTTCGACTTTCGTACGTCACCATTATGCATGATGCAAACATTTAAGTATGATGTGATAATTTTGTTAATTTTTAATCCATTTACCTCGGGATGGTAAGAATTAATTAAAATATTTGGTCAACATCCTTTAAGCTTGGACTGTTATGACACAAATATTAGAATTAATAAGTACCTCCCTTTTACGATTTAGATTAATTTTGATTGCGATTAAGATTAAAGATCATATGAATGACAATTAAGGCACAAATGTAAACATACGAAAGAAAGGCTCAATTTATATATAGCACAATTATATACTTAGCCCTAAAAGATTAAGAAACCCAATTTATGGTGATTAATTTGTAATTTGATGTTAAGTTAAACTTAAAAATTGATTTTCCCCCTAAAGTAATTAAGAAATGTTCAATTAATTTAATGAATTTAATATTTAGTCCAATAAGCCAAGGATAAATTTAAATTCACTAAATTAATCCAAACCCTAATCTAACTAAGGCTCTAAAAGACCTAACGTTAATTTGATTAATTCTAGGGTCGTGCCCCTATGAGACGGGCACACGATCTAAATTATTCAAATTAATTTTGCTACTTCTAACCTAAGCCCAAAAGGTACTAACTATGCCCTACAAACTAAGCCCAAAATAAAAGGCCCAAACTATTAAAACTAAACCCAAAAGCCTAGGGGCCATAAACTAAAAAACACAAAAAACCTAGTTTAGAAAGCTAACCCCAATATATAAAAAAGCCAAACACAAGAGCAAGTATATTTGTAAAAACACAAATAACATATATTATAAGGAAGCATCTTGTAAACTTTATGAAGTAATGTATATATATATATATATTATACTTTAAATATGTAAATTATATGTAAACTTTACAAACCACTTATATATATATATATCACATACTTTAAAAAACACAAATTATTTTAAAAGAAAGCTATATATATATGATAATCTTTTTATAAAACTACATAAAAATTTGCATTTAACGGTAACACATTTTTAGATACAAATAAATTTTTTAAAAACCATATATTACATACTAAAAGCACATTATATATATGTTTATAGAAAACCATATTATATACATATATTTAAAGTTGCATGTACGTATATATTATTTATTCTATATGTCATGTATTGTAAAACCATATATTATATATACATTTATAAAAAATTACATAAAACCCTATATGATATATATTATATTTAAAAGAAATATTATTGTGTTAATGGGCTACATATTATTCAAATTAGGCACATATTACATCACATAATATGTATATAATTATACCATGGCCACTATGTCATATTCTAATATATATATGCACATATATACAAAAAACTATACACATTAAACATTAAATTTGGGCTAAAAGAGACAAAGGACAAAAGGATACCCCAAGGCCCATCGGTTTGGGCTTAATATACTGGATCAGGACTGGATCAGCGGGTCGAACCTGAAGGCAAACCGGTTAACCGGTTTTAGCCGGTTCTTATTCGATAAATGAAAGGGTTTAACCCTAATTTCCTTTCTTCTTTATTTTTCCCTGAAGCAGAGAAACAGAGAGAGGGTGAGCTCTTAACACTCGACCGCCGTTGAGCCGCTGCCCGTCCTCCGTCTGGGGCGTCGCCACCGTCGGTCAGACCCTATCAACCCCCTCTTTCTTTCTACCGGCGTTGATTCTCCAGAAAGTCGGTCAGACCCTAGAAACCTTTCGGCTTCCTTTCACCAAATCTCCACCGACGACCGTTGGATCACCACGAAATCAGAGTATGTTACTCCCCACGTCAGGGACTAGTTCTCCACCGCTCGGATCTTTCGTCAGAAGTCCCAGTTGCCAGCAAGCATCATACACCGAATAAAACTCTTCTCCTTCTCCTTTGTTCTTACTTTTTTATTTGAATTTAACTGCTCAATATAGTAATAGACAGAATATGGATGGTTAAAATTTCTTTGATTACTTTGTGATTGTTGGATTCGAATAATAAAAGTAGCAGAAGGAAGTTAGAAATTCCTCAAAGTGTTTTTTCTCATTCATTCCTGAATTCTAATTCTGAAAATTACAATCTGACTACCGTTTGTATCTCCATTCTTTGTTTACATTTTCAAGCAATCTTTAAATGAAATTACTGTGGATGATTGCTTCTGATGATGATGCCTAGAACTAGCCCCTGATAACCCCATTTTTTATTGTTTCTGTCCTGCATGGTGGTTGGGAGTCAGTGGTGATAGTACGGGATCGCCGGCGATGAGGCCACACGACCGGGAAATGAATCGCCAGAGGCGCATGGAAGGCGAAGCGTCTGCGCATGGGCTTCACGCGTGCGTAGAAGTCAGGGCGCCGACGTGTGGCGCGAGCGGCAGATCTAAATGGTTGGTTCCGGTTTAATCTGAACCTTGGATCAAATCTGATCCAACGGTTAGATTTGGGGCGGCTGCAAAAGAGAAGAAGAGTTATTAGATTAATTTTAGGGTTTTTGTTTGTATTGATGCTGGGCCAGAAATTGGCTTACATGATGTTATTTATTTTTTTGGGTTCTGAATATGCAATGGACTTGAACTTTTAATAGAAACATTGGGCTTTAATTTTAATTTATGATCTGTTTTTTTCTTGTTCTTAGATAACAATTATACATAATAATAATAATACTAACATATAATGTACATATCAACTTACGTACACATACACATATGTAACCGAATGTACCTACACATAGTACACAAACATTAATACATACTACATATATACATAAAACATGCAATACGTACTCACAAAATACACACATGCACCCTATATATACACGTATATAATCATAAACATACATACATGATGTGTTTAATATACCTACCCACATTCATATTAAAACAATAGTGAACATATACATACAATATAAATCCACATATTACATATGACAAACACGAATAGTAACCATACACACAATAATCACATACTAGTGACACACATATATAATAACACTCATTATGTAATAGTACTTATCACATATAAACCCATTATTCCCAATAAAAAGATCGACCCGGACAAAATTAGTGATTACAAATACTTTTCGTTAATCTGATTTCAGTTCATTATTTCATATTTCAATGACTTAAAAGAATGAGAAATACGTATTTAAGATAAGTTCACATGTCAATGAGTTTATAAAATTATTATGTTTCAAACTAATACATAAAATTAAGACAATAAATTATGGTGTAAGGCTAGATGATCTGGACTCAGGCTTCCCACAAAGCATGTATGTTGTCCATTGTATTTCGTTATTGTCCAGAGGCTGTTCAGCCTCTTCAATCGTGATACACGGATCTTTCAATTACATTTGCGGTCTTTATGGACACATTCTACAATATATTTGTCCGCGCCTGTTTTCATCACTCTCGACACAACTGAACATCTTATGTTTTAGTTCTTAATTGCACCCTCCGTGAGTTTTTTTGTCGTGAATATCATTCCAACTTGTAGTTCACCATCACTATCAAGAGCAACATCACATGCCTATCTCCCTATAGATGAGAAACCATCTACGTTTCTAGCCATTATAAAGGGAATTACTATAAAATTGACTAAGAGAAATATACATTGAATTAGAATAAAAATTGAAGGCGTGAGTTTTTGAGGTTGTGGGGCCCTATTTAACTTCAACCACCTATAAAAACATCCATCCATCGTATTTGAAGTAAACTGATTTGTTATGTACACGTCCATCGACCGTCAAAGTTTAAATTTCTATCGTGGCTTTTTAGGCATGTTTGATGGGTTTATCCGGGATGTTATTTGCAAAATTTATGTAATCTTTGAGCTTGGAGGCATAATATTGTAACTTATCTTAAATTTCGTATCATAAGATACTTTTTATTAATCTAATTTTAGTTTATCATTTCATATTTCAATGACTTAAAAGAAAGAGAAGCGCGTCGAAAAATAAGTTCACATGTCAACGTGTTTATAAAAGTATTACATTCCAAACTAAAACATAAAATGAAGACAATAAATTATGGGGATAATAAAATTATTACGTTTATAAGTGCTAAAATATCATCAACTTGTTTTGCTCTCATGGTCTCATCCTTAGTCAAGTTGTTCAATTGTACCCTTAAACAGTCGTTGCTCTTCTTCAAGCCTAGAAGCGTATTTGAGGCATATGAGAGGTTGATATTGACACATAGGAGACATTGTAACCAGTCAATTGTACCCCTAAACATGCTTTCACGAAGTGGGCAGATAAACAAGCTTTGTGGATTTTGTGAGGCCACAAAGACGACCAATTCTACCCACAGATCATCATAATCTGAAATGGTAGGGCTTTGTCCGAGGTTACATGTGGTGGTCTTCACCTAGCCTCCACAATTAAGGCGTAAAAATAAGTTACCCACAACCCCAGAAAAAAGGTTAAAAAGTTTGCGACCACTTAAAAAAGACCACTGATTTTCCAAATATTGTGATTTGTCGTTCATCTTGAACAAAAACACGAAAAATACATCTTACCAACTATTATCCCACCAAAAGCATCTACTGATCATATAAATGCAACTACATATACCAACAAACTACAATATACATAAAATATCATTGTAAAAGAATTTTCCAGATACGTCGTTTGTTTCCATTAGTAGCTATTGAGTTTTTTCTTCAGATCTGATAGCAATTGACAGCAACAGCTAGCCTTATTTATAAGGGGTATCCTCACGTCCTCTAAAACGCGAGGAAAAGGACCTCGCATTCTGGACAACGCAAGTTCTACAAAGATTCCTATCATGGCAGAACTAGAGGCCTTAAATTTGAAATGTCACTGGACCTCACATTTTGTAGAAAGTGAGGCCCGTTTAATTTTTATTAAAATTAAAATGCCACCGTCTATAAATACTTTAGGAGAATGTGTAAATTCTTTGAGGGAATTCGTATTGATTGGTATAACATTTTATTACTTACAAATTAAAACAAATATTATACATGGGCTGAGGAGAACCTAAAAAGTTAAGCTTAGAGGCGTAGTAACGACACATATGAGACATTGTAAATGGTGTAAAAATCATGTTGAAAATGGTTCCAAACCAAAGGAAATTGAAACCTTAACGAAAAGATTTTATTAGTTACAAAAGTTGTAGTAAAACAAGAAATTACAATTAATTGATACGAGGGCCTGGGCGATTAGGACATTTGTTCTTCATGTGTCCGGAATTCCTACATATAGTGCATAGTTTTCACTGTCTGGTTTTTTCTCGAAATTCATGGGCCAAATTCTCAGCACAGTAAATTTGTGTTGATCGTGGATGACCCTTCATTTTGCGTCGTAGTGCAAGATCTGGCTATATTGTAGGTTCATCATCAATTGCAGCCAGATCAATTTTATTTCCAATGGAAATAAACTCATATTCATAAACCTTGAATACAGTTTCAAGTAAGTATATCAGATCAATTATTATCATGTAGTGAATCCGTACAAAAGAACAAGCAGCAATGCCGTGCGCACACGGGTATTTGTATGTTTGGAAGACTCTGCACTCGCAGGTTCTTTCTCGTAGATCAATCACGTATGCGTTGTGTTGTATGCCTTCGAACGGCCTTGAATATTCTAAAACATGGAATAAATTGCATTCGTGAGAGAAGAGGTCACACTCATCGCATTTGAATTGCACACAAAAGTTTGAAAATTTTGTAGGAGATCTGGGTGGACTCTGTGGCCACCTGCCATATAGTTAGTTGCTTGCTTTACTAAGGTTTGACAATGAAAGTGATAGAAAAATGTTGCACTCCCTTCAGTGATGAATTTATCACCTCAACCAAGTTTGTTATCATGTGACCATATCGTTTATTCTCATCATATGATCGAATCTATTTCTCCATCGGGATTGTAGCAATGTAGTTATAGCCATGTCCATTCTTGACTCTCAGTTCTTCAAATAGCTCATCAACCTCATGCACGAAATGCATGTTGCCTATCCAATAAATCAGAATAGTTAACGATGAATAATAAATGCCAAAAAGGAGTCGTAAACCCAAAAGAGTAAAAGACGTACCCATTCGAAGCATCATTAGACGTTCATTTTCATTCTTGTACCTTTGCAAGTAATTTGCAACAATCTGGCGTAAACAGTACTGGTGGTAAATATGGAGAGGTTGCCAAAATAGACCCATACGCTGTATTGCGTATTTGATCGTTGTGCCTCTATCAGAAATAACACATATCCCATCATCTTTATCACGCATAACACGAGACAGAACATGTCTTCATAAGTTCTTAAGGAAGAATTACCAAGAGTCAATATTCTTTTTTTTACTATTGCAAAGGCGATGGAAATGGTTTTTCTACTGTCGTCTTGTGCAACCGCCAATAATAAAATTTGTGTGTATGTGTCATACAACCAAATGCTGTCAATTTCAACCATTCGCTTGCAATGACAGAATGCATTAATGCACTACAGAAATGTCCAAAATAGCTGGTAGAATTGATGTATTCCTCGTAGTACACGATTATTTTCGTATGCCAGTACAGTTTCAAGTTTCACAACAATTCTCAGTATGTGTTTTTGCATTATTTTCAGCCATGGCCGCAACTTTTTGTACGATTTCTCCCATTGGCCATACAATTTTTGTATGGCCTGCCCCTTTGTATACCATGCTTTCTAGTACTCAATTGTGTAGCCGTATTGAGATGTAGCTACAACAATACAAGTGTCAACCGTTACACATAGATTTTCTTTGACCAGTAGAATGAAAGCATCACAACGCACGTGTACATCCAAGTTAGGATGATATTGGCTGATGGTGCTTATGGTGCATGTATGAGGCCCCCTCCAGTTTTGTGATCTTCCATAGCCGGTTCATCTTCTTCAAGCATGATACACGAACCTTCCAATTACATCTTTAGCTCTTGTAGACATATTTAGTAATGTAGAAATTCGGTTGGGTTTTTTAACAGTCGACGTAACTGAATGACGTATATTGTAGTTCTTAATGGCAGTCATGATGAGTTTTTTTGTCAAGAAAGAAATTACAATAAGGATTTCACCATTAGCATGTTGGTTGTATTGCTTAATCTGTGGGAATTTCAAAAATTTTGGAACGTTGAAGGCGTCCACTTCAGTTGTTGTGAAGTGGGATGGTGGCTGGTAATAAGAAATCGAAATGGCATGATGTGGAACGTTGCTAGGTCCGGCGTGTTCTTCGTTGCCTTCGATATCATCCTCTTTGACATCTTCCTCTGCTCCTTTTAGCATGTCAAGGTCTTCTGGTTCTTCATAGAAAAGGGCCTTACTCGTCACCATCGGGGTCGAGCTCCCTTACTGATTCTTCGTCAGAATTATCCCTTAAAATCGAAATAGTTATGGGTTATCGATTGCTATAGTAACAAGTGTAGCAATTGTTCGTAAATCACGAGACCGCTCACAAACTGTATTATCAAGATCAAAATCAACAACACCAGCACAAGAATGTCTCTCCGTAGATGGTGAAACGTACTCTGCACTAGGGATATATGTTGAATACCGTCCAGATGAGAAATCATCGAATGAGTTAAATGCTTCCTTATCTGGAGACCTCATGTAGTTTTGATTTGATGATGCGCACACACTCATACTGTATGGATTGTATGTTGAATGTCTTGGCATAGAAGACGATGATGCACCAAAGTCAAAATTTGCTGGTAGGTTCAAGTTGAAGTTGAAACTTACTACGCAAGAATGTCTTGGCATAGAAGACGACGATGCACCAAAGTCGTTGCGTGGACTATGTGTACTTAATAAGTTGAAATCGTTTCATAAATTAGCTGTCAGACTCTAAACATTGGCATTAGAATCAAAGTCAAAATCTGTCCGTCTTCAATTTGCGACTCCGATAGCATCATCATCATCATTAGAAAACATTGCATACAGCTCAAGAGGCACTCTTAATGAATAATGCAAGTGGGATTTCACTATCAATTCCACATCACCATTTTCTACAACGTGGAATATTGAGTAGGTTAATAGTTCTAACGACATCGGTAGTCGATACTTCAACGGTTCTAGATTTTTTCCATGGGCATGTGGAACATTTTTCTTCACTTCATTCTTCAACTTGTTATACGTTAATTTCATCGATAAAGTTAGCGTTACAGTATTTGAAGACTGAAAGACGACGCTAAGAGATGCATCAGCAATTACCTGGCCATCATAGTATACCAAAGTAGTAATAGTTCCTCGTCTCAACATATATTGAGAAAATCTACGATGATCCAGAAAGAAAAGCAAACATTAACGACATTGTACTAACTCAAAACTATCTAAGAATCAACGAGTCTCGCATAAACTTATAATATGGCGTAAACACTTATCTGAAGGTGACGTCTCACAGATTAAGTTGGTGTTCTTAACTTTTCTTCTCCTTGGCTTCTATGTACTGCTCGCAATTGTTTGGTGTTTAAGGTCCTTCGCTTTTGTCTGATATAAGGGGTACCAAGATCAACAATTATTCATCCTCTAAAGTCAGAGGAATCTTTATTTTTTCAGACGTGTTAGACACGTTTTGTCAGTAAGGCTGACATGTTAGTGACCTCGCGCTCTGTAGAAAAAGAGATCTACGGAGATTCCTAACTTGGCTGGGACCTCACTTTCTGTAGAAAGTGAGTTCTACAGAGATTCCTAATGTGGCAGCACCAGAGTACGCATTTGATGTGACATTTCAATAGAACTCGCTATCTATAGAAAATGAGTTTTATTTCCTAAATTTAAATTAACCCATCTATAAAAGCGTCCAACCATTGTAGCTTAAGTTAAATGATTTGATTTGTACAAGTCCATCGAACGTTAAAATTCTCCAAAAGATGGCAAGATTTTCTACAACGGTGTTCCATTTCGGAACTTATTTCTACACTTCCTTCAATAGCAAGATCAAAAAAGATGAGTTATATGATTTGATTTCAACGCATCTTAGCAAATCTAAAACACGCCAAATGTCTTATTTATTGGCGAAAATACCTATTGATGAGCCCAGCCTTAAAACGCATTACACGCTCACCTTATCTAATATAAGGGACCTTCGTAAGATATTTAGGAGTTACACTCGTGTAGGGGGTATGAACATTGAGTTGACTGTCAAATTTGATGAAGAATCATCTTCATCAAGAAACGAAGCAGCAACTCTATTTTTAGAAGACTAAGAGGCAGTTCTGATACGTAACTACAGTAAACGACTGGAGAGAGCAAAAAATAAAGAACTGAACTTAACATCAAACATGTTTACATACTATGACGACACAGAAATTGACTTCTCTTCCATTCATTTCAGCTAAGCAGAACTTCGTGTATCTTATTCACTAATATTTAATCCATTGTAGTTGAAGTTAAATGATTTGATTTGTACACATCCTTCGGCCGTCAAAATTTAAATTCCCGACGTGCCTTTGTAGGCATGTTCGATGGGTTTATTCGGTAAGTTATTTGTAAAATTTGCGTAATCTTTAAGCTTGGAGGCGTAGTATTATAACTTACCTTAAATTTCCTATCGTGTCCCAGATTTTCATTAATCTAATTTCACTTCATTGTTTCATATTTCAATGTCTTAAAAAAAAGAGAAGCACATCGAAACATAAGTTCACTTGTCAACGCGTTTATAAAGTTACATAAAATGAAGACAATAAATTATGCGGACAATAAAATATAACATACGGTCAATTGTACCCCTGAACATGCTTTCGCAACTTGGCCAAATACACATGCTTCGTGGATTTTGAGGTGGCGCCAAAGTCGTCCAATTGTACCCCTAAACAACTAATTCTCTTCTTCGAGCCTAGAGACGTATTTGAGGTTGATATTGGTACATAAAAG
Source organism: Hibiscus mutabilis (assembly GCA_019671005.1). NCBI lineage: Eukaryota > Viridiplantae > Streptophyta > Magnoliopsida > Malvales > Malvaceae > Hibiscus > Hibiscus mutabilis. Next base: position 81,534,172 of record CM033711.1, read on the forward strand.
ACATTGTAACCGGTCAATTATACCCCTATACATGCTTCCACTAAGTGGGCGGATAAACAAGCTTCGTGGATTTCGTGTACCCACAAAGACTTCCAATTCTACCCACTGATCATCATCATTCGCAATGGTAGGTGCTTTTACTCCAGTTACATGCGGTGATCTTTATCTAGCCTCCACGATTAAGGCGTAAAAATAAGTTACCCGCAACCTTGAACAAAAGGTCAAGAAGATTATGGGCACTTGAAAAAGACCACTCGTTTCTGGATATTGTGATTTGTCGCTCATCTTAAATCGAAACACGAAAGACACATCTCACCAATACTGTTAACCCACTGAAAGCATCTATTGATCATATAAATACAACTATGTATACAAACAAACTACAATATCTCGAAAATGTTTTTGTAAAAGAATTTTCCAGATACGTCGTTTGTTGCCATTAATAGCTACAATTGGGTTTTTTCTTCGTATATGGTAGCAATTGACAGCAAGGGAACAAATGTAATTGATAGCAATGGTTGGGGGTTTGTTCGCCTTCACTTCTGCCTTATTTATGATGGGATATATCCGTGCCCTCCAAAACGTTTAGATATTTGGCACATTTTTCAGGGATGAGAGGTCTACAGATATTCTTGACGTGGCTGCATCAGAGTACGCCATAGATTTCACATGTCACTTGACCACGCTTTCTACAGAAAGCGAGGTCCATTTAATTTTTTTAACGTTAAAATTCCACCGTCTACAAATGCTTTGATAGAAGCTGTAACTGCTTGGAGAGAATTCGTATTGATGGTTCAACATTTTATTACTTACAAATTAAAACGAATATTATACCTCAAATAAGGAGAACCTAAAAAATTAAGCTTAGATGCGTAGTATTGGCACACATTGTAAACTGTGTAAAAATTAAGCTTAGAAGACGATGTCCATTTTTTTAAACATTGCATTTAAATTCCAACATTTATAAAAATTATAATGTGTATTTTAAAAAAACACATTTAAATTTTTATCTTTTTAAAAAAATTTAATGTGTATTTTTTAAGGAAAATTTACAGGGATATTGCCGTGGAAATTTTTTCCCAAACTATTGTTGTGGGCAGATTATTTCCAAAAATATTGCACTTTGAACAGTGCAGCCAAAGTCAGCACCTGATGGAGTCAAATTCTAGAAAAAAACCCGCCAAAGTCTTGCCCAACTGAGTTCGACTTCAAGGGGAAAAAACTCCAAAGTCAGTTTCATCATAATCTGACTTTAAATTACTATTCAAACAATAATATTTCTGAAAATAATCAGCCTACAGCAATAGTTTGGGAAACAATTTCCCACAGCAATATCCCTGTAAATTTTCCTTTTTTAAAGTTGAAGGGTAAATATATACTTTAAATATTCTTTATCACATACACAAGGCACAAGCAACAAATAAAATAAGGTAAAATATAATTTTTTGAATTAAAAGATAAAATAAAACTTGCGTACATAATTAAAACAAATTACATATCTATCCCAATGACGCCTTTGTCCACCCGTATCGCACTGTGGTGGACGACGATCTCGACACGGATTCTTTCGAACAAGGTGTGCTCTATCGTCGTCGTCATCCCCATATGCATCTGGAGTGCCACCTCTGGTACTAAGACCGGTGCTGAATAAGTTCTGTGGCGGTGTCTGCTCTACAATACCGAAATCAAAATGTATCGCCAATGGTGTAACTTCATACACTGGAGGAACAGATGCAGAACGACATGTCATATAATCTACTGGAGGACCCGTCAGAAAAGGACGCAACACGTCCGTGAAAAAAAATTTGGATGGACTCCCCATATGAGGAAATGACAAACTGCTACCCATTGAGTGAAATGATGAATAAGTCGAGTGAGTGAATGCGGGGACTGGCACCGATGTCTCAGGCTGTGCTGCTGAATGGGTATGTGCTTGTGTTGTTCCTGATGACAAAACTCCGTGTTTTTTTTCTCTGGCTTTGTTCTTCTATTATGATACCACGTTGCGTCGGCGGATAATTTAGAGAAAGAACATCTATTTTTCGTTTGTGCTTCTCTGAATTTAGTATATGCAACTTTCCATTTTTTCGTACTAGTGCATATAGTCATATATAACACTATGGTACACAATGGGTTCACAAATAAGGGGCCGCCTGTAACACCCCTCGCCCGGGTTAAGAGCGAGAAGCGTTACAACGAGAAAACTAGATGGGACAATTGTGAAATTCAGGGCCAATTAAAATTTTTCCATTTAACTTAGCTTAATATATTACCTATAGGCAATTTAGTTCATTCAACCACTAGAATCAAACTCACTCATTTACTTAAGGAATAAGCCACAATTCGAACACTACTCATTAATTAATTCATCCATTTAGTTAGTTTCATTCTTTACTTATTAACATTCTATTTCATTCGTTATCTAGAATCAAGTTCTCAATATAATCTTACCTATATGAGCAGCATTCGTACCAATTAGATTCATTAAATTAACATCATTTATCCATTAGCTTAGTCTAGACTTAAACATTCAAATTCCATTCGAATGGGGTATTATACACTAGACAATTCTAGGTTCATTTTAACACATTCATTTCACTAGGTCATATATACTAATTCAAATACCTTAACTAGACAAGTTCATGTTCATTCTTTCCTTAGACACAACCATAGTGTTTACATGTTCATATCCAAATATGCTTATATACATTCCAACAAGTACCATTTAAGCTTTACAAACCATTTACTCAAGATTTATATACATGTTTTATATACAATCCAAATGCATGACTTATATATGATTTATACACAATTCTAGTATGTCACCATCTAGGAGTACATCAAGGTAAATACAAAGTTATATTTCATGTCTTGCTTCAAATCCAGGAAGCTAACTTCGATGTCAAGGTAACGATCGGGATGGTTTTACCTGAGGTTTGGGAAGAATGCAAACAAGAGTGGTAAGTACATAATGTACTTAGTGAGGTAGCATCTAAAGTCTAGCAAGATTTTCAAGTTATCAATTTGTCAAGTTATGTCATTTATTTCAAGAAACATCTATCTAGGCTTTAGACAATCTTAAAAGATTTAGCTAGTTTTATCCAAGCATAATTAAGCATTCATGTTATTCAATCAAGCAACTCAATTCATAGATTACCACCATGAATCAATCAAGAAACAACTCATACAAGAACAAGGCCAATCAAGCATGCATACAATCATTTCCATTCGAACAAGAGGAAGAATCATTTTCATGTATCTTATTTCTCAAGGGATAAACAATCCAAGCATTCATTTTCATCATTTAATTCCATTGATTAGCCATTTCATTAACAAGATCAAGAGCACACTTTCATTCATGTATAGCAGGGCAGTAACCACTGTCCCAAAACTGTTTTCAAAACAATTCACAAACTGTCTAGGACACCAATACTGGTGCTGCCAGCCAGCATAAGCACTGGTCACTTAAATACTTATAACTTTCATTCCGTACGTCGAAATTTGAAACCATTTATATCGTTAGAAAGCTTATTTAACCCTCTTTACAACCGTTTAGACCTTTCATTTTAATGATTTTCCAATTAATACAGTTTTTAGTTCAAAAATAGGGTAATTACATTTCTGGACAGTTTGCACTGTCCAGAGGTTTTCATTTCCATATTCCAGTTCACAAATCAGAATTCAATTATGTTTTCTCCTAATGAAAATAGACATACTAAGGTTCATTCCATATAAATTCCAGCTCTTAATTTGACCTACATAAATTATGGTGATTTTTCGAAGTTGCTGCCCAGAACAGAATTTCCTGGGCAGATTACACTAGGTTGTATTTTAAGCTTCTTAATTCATTAAGACATGACTCTAACATGGTATTTAGTTTATAACCCTTTTCTTACAAGTTTAAGTTAGTCTAACTTTGTATCTAACATGTCATTCGAGTAGGAAGCCTTTTATTACATTTTATCAATTAAGTATAAACTAGCTCAAGTTATTAAGTTCATTATCCTATTCTTGTAAGCTCATCATTTTTTAGCTTATTTCAAAAGGTTTATTCTCATTTTAAATACCACTTAACCATGTTATCCATAGACTAATGTAGGCAACCCCAATTTCACCTATTCATTTGAATACCATCATCATATAAAGACTCTATCCATTTCCAGTTCAAACATGTTCTTAATTCGACCTTAATTAGTTTGATTCCAATTAGACTAGACACTTAAATCTTTTTCGGTTGAATTAGACCAAACATTTGAGACCATAGAGTCCTTTGAACAACTTACTTACCAAGTAAGAAACCTTATAAACAATCACATTGCATACATACAAGGCAAGACTTAGTCTTGTTTAAATTCTAATCTTGATTACCTATGATGTCCATTCAAACATATACCAATCGAATAGTGAGCTAAGTTTAAGATACCTAATAATTCATTGTTAAGCAAGACTAGTAAGCAATACTCAAACACAACTAGGTCAAGATTACATTCAAATTCATTTAACTTACAAGTCTAGCACCAAACATCCATTATCAAAACCATGACAAGCTTGTTCACATAATCAAGATCATCAATTCAAGCATTTTCACCACAACAATCAAGCAAGGAATGAATCCTTAAGCAATAAGCAACTCATCAAGCAATTAGCCAATCGCAAACTCAAGAAATCAAACAAGCATGATTATATCAAGAATCATACAATGAGCACAATGGCCACAAATCCCCTTATTCAAATAAGGTCACTTCCAATGTAATTTATCTTTCAGACAATGAGCCAATCAAGATAGTATCTATCTCATCTTATTCATATATTTGCATTTTACTTGAAGCTCAATAGTATGTATCAATTTGCTCATTTATTAGCCATGTATCATGTCTTATTACTAGTTTAGAAATTTTTTTTGCCTTGGTAGTTAGTAGGGCTAGGTAATCAAGTCACGTATTAACAGTAGGGTGTCTACAACACCAAGCAGTAGGGTACACAACGTACCGAATCAATCCGATACCCAAGGTATCTAACAGTAGGGTGTCTACAACACCAATCAGTAGGGTACACTAACGTACCAAAACAATCGAGCTCTAGACTCTAAGGCATGTCGTTCTACCTAAGACCAACTAGCAACCAAGGACTTGTTGAGTCTTTTATTCGCAAGCAATTACACATCAAGTGATTAAGCAGCATGTGTAATAAGGTCAAACTCATTTTAGGTCTGTAAGCCATATAATTCTTAGTTCATTTCACAAGTGTTCAAGGTCTTACAAGCATCAGACAAGGTCACTCAAATCAACAATCAATTCGAACAAATCAATCAATCAAGAAGGCGCATTTTATTCTTCTTTTTTATTATCAAGCTTCATTTCCACTCATTAGATTATCAAGTCTTTGTTTAATCTCATTATTCCCATTATTATCGAATTACCAATGTAATTTAGGCTCAATTCAAGCACAAGTCACAAGCAAGTATTAGTCTATAATCAAGGTAGCAAGATTCAACCACATTCATGCATACATATTAAATCTCAAGCAATAACAATCCAAGCAAACACATTCTACTTCTAATCGATTAGGCATCAAGAAGAACAAACATTTCATTTCATCATCAAGTTTCCAATTAAGCATCCTTCCCTTATACTTTTACCGAGTAGCAATTAGATTCATTTCATAGAAATTCCATATCAACATTGTAAACAATGTAATTGGTTAGGACCTAAGTCCTAACCCTAAGTAAGGCTACACTCACCTTGTATCCCTAAGTTACGGGATACCCGATTCCTCGTTTACATCCCGATACCTATCCATTCTTTCCACCATTATCTTAATCTAGCATTCACATAACACAATCATGCATTAGAACCATACCAAACTCAATTCACACAAGCATTCAAACACTTGATTTGTTACAAGTAACAAATCTGCCACTGCCTGGCAGTTTGCACACTAGTTACTAATCTGTTTATATCTTTTAATCTATACGTCGGAATTTCGATTAGTTTATACCGATAGAAAGATAATTCAATTACCTATTCATCCATGTATGGCTCATATTTTTATCCTTTCTATATCAATACAGTTTACTAGTTAAAGTCGGATCAATTTTATAGTTTTGAAACTGCCAGATTGTATCTAGGTCCACTTTAGTGAGCTATTTAACCTATGATTCATGCAGGTTCAATTCAGTATCTTTTTACCTTAATTTTCCCTGTTTTTCCCCTGACTTTTCATGTCCAGCTTAGTCCTTAATTTGTTTATCTAAGTCCTTAAATTTACAGATTTTCCAGAACAGTCCCATATTCAATAATATGCCCATTTATATATTTAGACAGTCAATTTTAGCTACAATTCATGCAATTCGATTATCCAGTCATTCAATCTAACCCTTTCCTGTTCTTTCAAGCTAGGATAGGTCCCTAAAAAATTCATTTCAGTCCATAATTTAACCAATTTTACAGATTAGTCCAGATTTCACTATCATGCCAATTCATCACTTAAAAACTATGAATTCTTTACTAATTGAGCCATACAGCCTATTGAACATTTATTCTAGGTCTTCCCCTGTTTTTAGCTAACATTACCAGCTCTTAATTTTATCCAATTCAATCCTGAATTCCATAATTCATTCAAAACAGTCCCTATTAGCCAATTACATCATCTAGGTGACTAGTTTCACTATTAATTCAATTTCCAGCATCCTAAGCATTATTTTTAGTTAAGCACTAATCCAATTCATTAGTATTCAAGTTAAAAAATAATGAATCTAGATGCATGTTCTTTTGAAAGCTCCTTTAATACCATTACAATATCAACAATTTCAGATTGAATCTTAATCTAGCTATTCGAATGGAATGGTGAGAGAAGAGCTTACATTGCTATCAAGGATCCTATCAAGATTACTCCAAGCTTGACTTATAAATTTCATAGCTGAATTCTCTTCCCTTCTCTCTAAAATTTCTCTCTTTCTCTCTCTATTTCTCTTGAGTTCGGGTAACAATGGTGAAGGATAGATGAAGAAGATGACAACAAGTTGTCATCTTTGGGATTCAAGCTTGCCGAGTGGCAATTTTAAGAGATACATGTTATCTCTAATAGTCTAACATGTGGCAAGGTGTTAAATTATCTAGGATTTTGCATGCATTACCTTGTACTTATTATTTCATTCACTTTAGTCATCTTAATTGAACCACTAGTTTCCATTTCCTTCTTATTTAAGTCACTAGCTACCTTAATTAACTTAGGATTATGTCTAAATTGATTTACCAAATTAAGTATCAAGGCTTTAATACTTCCAGGGTATAATTTAGGGTATTACACCGCCTACCATAGCTTGTCAGTCACTCACCCACCCACACCGCGTGATAATGCCCCCACTGGACCTCCATCTTCCCTTGCCGCGTTAAGCGATGCAATTCATCCATATTTGGTGGTTGGTTCGGAATCTCCTGGACACAGTTGAATTGTCGCAACACGCGGTCAGTAGGATGTCACTCACTATTTTATAGTGTATGAACGGGACCCTCAACACCCAAACGTCCACAACCCATACTATTTCTGGTGGAATATATGTCGCAATATTAGGATCAGCGTACAACGTTCACAGGAACTACACAAAATTTTTGTAAACTAAGTTAGATAAACTCGATTTTAAAAAATATTTTTAAATTAAAAAAATTAAATCGATTAAAAATATTACCTCATTACTCTTGTCGAAAGTCTATAATCTCTCTACATTATTGGTAGTCTCACGTGAGATAATGGAACAAACCACCTATAATTCATACAACAAAAAAATTATTATTAGCATATTATAAAAACGTATAATATAAAATAGATTATTTTTATTACCTCTGAAGTAATGGAAACTCGAATGGGGTCGGATTTCTAGGAGTTGAGCGTAAAAACGGAATTCGAAATCAAGCCCACGACTGCAGCAACAAAACACACCCTCCGATGACACGTCTGCCCGAGTCGACGGTTCTGCATAGCTCCCTAAATAAAAGTACCAAGATTGCCTATCCCCAACTCTTATTTTTAGATTCCGCAAAACTACTTAGATGAGGCAACCACATCAAATGCACTTTGTTGCGGAATTTTTCTGGCATCAAGATCCCCTCAATAACTCGTAGAATATGAGCACGAGCAAACCACTGCAAAAATAATAAATACTGATATCAAATTATTTTCAATAAAATAAAATATCAAAAATAAATAATCATAAATAATTAAATATATATTAACCTTCTTTGTTTCTTCATTAGCATTCGGGGAAGGGTTGCAAAATTATTTTCCAAAAAAGTTATAAAAAAATTACCATCGTCAAACTTGTCTGGCATCACTCCAAGCAAATTAGCACACACGGCGGCCTAGTCTGCTTCGACAACACAAGTTATAACCTCGCCGTCAACTGGCAGACCAAGATGCACTGCAGCATTTTGCAACGTAATAGTAGCCTCACCACACGAAAGATGAAATGTGTGTGTTTTCGGCCTCCATCTTTCCAACAACGCATTTACCAACGACCGATTCATTTTTGTACTGTCAATTATCCGACATACATGGCCAAAACAGGCTTCTTCCAAATATGGTACAATATTTGGATATGGTTCAGCTGTGATACGGTTCAGGCAGCAAGTCAATGCACGTCATAATGCTTCAAATTAAACTTTAAAATTAATAATAACTAAATAAATAATAAATAATAAAAAGTAATTAACTAATTAAAAAATATTTTACCTCCGCATTTGTCCACCAAATTCGAACATGTGCCTGTGATCCAGTCTCAGAAATCCCGCCATAATATGAAATATTGAATACTCGAACTCTTTAATAAAATATTGAATAGTAGAGAAAGAAGAAGAAAAATGAAGATGAGATGTGAGAAAATTCGGAGGGAATGAGCCCCTATTTATAAGAGTCCTCGCACCCCTTACGAAGCGATACCAATGGACCTCGCGCTCTGTAAAACGCAAAGTCTGTTGAAAAGATGTGCCTTTTCAGTTCGAATTAATTACACCCTATCAGAAAGGACCTCGTGTTCTACAGAAAGCGAGGTCCTAGAATTTTCAAAATCTAATTTTTTTCCAGATTATTTCCTTAATTATTTTAATATGATCTTCAATTAAGATCATTAGGGTTTTTAAATTAGAATATTCAATTACGATTAGTTTGATATTTAATTAGGATATTCAATTTTAAAATTTTCCTTATATTTTTAAATTTTATACTAATAGCAAGAATTTTAATTTTTAATAAAAATATTATTGAAATTATTACAAAATTAAGATCTTTGAAAAAATATGATCTTTAACAAGTTTAAGATCTTTTAATTTATTTATTCAATCCTACCAATCAATTCCTAATAATTACGATCTTTTAAAATTTTAATTTTTTATTTTTAAAATTTAATCTTTAAAAATTATTGTTTCGCATCTAAAAATTCAAAGATGATTTTTTTTCTTAAATACCAATTTTTTTTATAAAAAATATGATCTTTTAGACAAAATTATGAATAAAAAAAAGTATGATCTTTTTTTAAAGTATTAATTTTTTTATTTCCTTGGAATAATTAAGATTTTTATTTAAGGAAAATTAGGATTTTTCTAAAAAATGTATTAGAGATTTTTACTTAAGGATAATTAGGTAAAATTAAATAATTTAGATCCTTTTCAAATAATTAGGATATTAAAAACAGTCAAGAGAACCTCGCTTTCTATAGAAAGCGAGTTTCTGTTAATAAATCACACGATAAATTGATCTGCTCGTTCAAATTTTCAGGGATCTCGTTATATGCAGAACGTAAGGTCTTAAACCCTAATTTTAAATTAGATTATCTGAAAAGTCCTTCCAGGTAGGACGGACCTCACTTCATGGGGAAAAAATGAGGTCTATAATTGCTTTTAACAGAACGCGATCAATTTGAAGGTCATTTTTTAAAATAAAAGCCGGAGGGGATCATTTGTGTAAATAAATATTTAAAATGGGTTTTTTCATATAAAATTGCCGTTGACTTTGCTTCTTGTAGCTTTGAAGCAAGTCTTTGCATGTGAAAAACTGGAAATTATGGATCCGTTCATCCACCCGTTTGCTTTTAAGTAGGCCCGTAAAATACAAGGATAGTCAAAGAGGAAGCTGCAATGCCATTGCATTGTTGAAAATTCAAACACATCTAAACATATTGGACAGGTAACAGATTCATTATTCACTGCCAAAGACTGAATTCCACCACAAATATACTAAATTTGTATTGTGGCTATACATGGACAATAATGAACAAAAAATTGATTATTGGAAATGATAGATATCGACAATAAGCAATGGTACAATCGTACATAGGGAGTGTAAAGCTCGGATCGGTTTGGCTTATCGAGATGATCTAAGGGTATTTTTCATTGTTCTGTCTAGGAAAGATTAAATGAGGGTGTAGCATGAAGTAGCCCAACAATATATATACTACAACAATAGAGGCGATATGGAGATGAGTCCGAAGATTGACAGGAGAGAAGCATGGAGATGGCAAGATGGCAAGGCAACTGATGTGTGAGAGTTGTTATTAGTCTTGATATCTTTTGTTGATCCCGGGGTAGAATAATTATGGATTCCGGCAGCAATGGCAGGAGGTGCAGAGACGGGATGTGATTCTTCTTCGGACGAGTTTGCTTCCTCAATGTCATAACCTGCATGAAATCAAATAAAATCTGTAGGTAACCGGGGTTGACATATTATAGCATAATGGAAAAGTACGTTTATGAACAAAAGTATCGCTTACAATCGAACTTCTTCCAGCCCAAGACAAATCTTTCTCGGTCAAACACCACACGGTAGCCAGTCATAAAGTTTTCTGTTCCGAGGAAAGAACAGCCAGAAAAGCAAACACATAAATCGTAGAAAAAAAATGTAATTAAGGAAAAGTACAATAACAAGACTTGTTACACCGGGCAATGTGAAATGATGCTGCCTAATTCACCAATCTTCATTAATGCAACATAGATAGTCCGGTAATAAAGGAACTAGATTTATTTGAGGTAAATACACAGCGGAAGCATCAACTAATCATCTTCAACGGACAAGACTTACGTCCAATAATATTCAGTTCTGTACTCTTGACGATGGCGAAGCAATATACAAGTTTACTCTGCAAATCATTAGAGGTAAAATTGTTTAATGCAATAATAACAAAACAGAAAGAAAAAAAGTCGAGGAGCAGTACACTACCTGAGTCGAAATGACAATTATCGGGTCATACACAGGAAAGTGACTTCCACCTTTCATGGTTAAACTCATACTAGGTATTAAACTTGTATTTGCATTAGGGCTGCATGCCACAAAGCAAAATGATAAGATGTATAGAATTCAACCTAAGCAGTGAAATAGAAGATATAAACTAGACTAAACAATGAACCTCATATCATAACAGTACTCAAAAGGGATCCTTGAATCAGGCGGACGGCGACTATCTTGTACCTGAGTATGGAACTGTAAAAGAATATAAATTACTAAGTCGCAACATCAAGTTTCATTGGTTTTAAGACGTGGAGTACTTACACTCAATACAAGATTTGAATATGTTGGGTCAACCAAGTATGTAAATGAGGTCCCAGAATCAAAAAGAGCTGTAAAACCACCATCAATTAAAGTTGTCCCCACCTGGATTTGAGTTACGGTAACATTATACGTCGGACTGCAAGGTAAATCACAACCAGATATTAACATAAAATGTTCCATCAGCAAATACATAAATCTAAATTCACAGTGATCAACATCAAGAAAACGAGAAAATTACCACTTACTGTGATGGGTTAACATTAAACGGGGTCTCTTCCTGATCGGGACTACCCTTGTCTCCAAAACTGATTCTTCCAGTTCCATCGTTTCCAAAACACATGGAGAACGAATCATCTGTTAAACCCTCCTGTGATAAAATGCTAGGAACGGCTATTTTCTCCATGCCAAGCCCAAATAAACCATTGGGAGCCGCAACGTCGAGGAATGAACCGCTTTGTACCTGCCCACAGCTGCACAATTCATATTGTATTTTCATCTGAACCTAGAAAATGCCAGAATAAGGCATGCAAACCAGTAACGCTGAATATTAAGAGAGCCTACCCAAATGTGACGTATGCCTCAACCAATTCCGGATGACCATCTTCCGTTGTTAGGTGAAGAACATCCTCCACTAGAACCCCAGAAGTAGCAGTTTGAGCAGACATGTAAGATACCATGTAAGGACAATTACTAAATGTTCCGAGACATTGGTTACGTTGGGCACACAAGCTGCTGCTGCAGGTGACCTTCTTGCTACTCGATGATCCTTTCGGGTCATATATACTAAGCTCAAAATCCTGCCGCCAAAAAGGGTGCACGGTTTAATATCGATACAAGGGCAAGAAGTTATGAGCAGACCAAGTTGATTAACTAGAGCATCCTCTGGGGGCAATTTAAACAAAATGAGATATAATTTTTACTCTTAAATGTATTACTGTGCTGCTTTGCACTGCATATTTGACTTCTACAATGAACAAAAAGTAATGTGAGTGAAAATTTTGCTACGAACAGATTTCAAATAGACCTGCATTTAAGGGGCAATTTGAAGTACATTCCTAGAGTTTAAACTTTCAATGCATCAGGAACATGAAGAAAAAGGCCAAGAAAACATAAAATTTAAGAATAAAAGGGCAAAGGAACATAAACATACAGAAACATAGGTAGTTCCTTCAGTTGGAGCACATTTGGTACATTCACAGGGCACCCAAAATAGATCACTCCCCGTATCAAGTGCCACCATGAATTTCACCCCTGGAGTCCCCAATTGAACTGTTGTGTAATGTAAACTGCACCCCCCCCCCCAAAAAAAAATCCCAATCAAGATTTGCAAAAACAATATAAGCAAAACCCTATATCTAAAACTTCCCAGAAAACAGAAAAGAAGGGGAAATAAGATCCTTACAATCCTAAAGAGTTGATTTTGAAAGTGGAGTTGCCATCAGAGAAAGAAAGGGTTGCATTAACACCGGAGAGTTTGCGGCCGCGGAAGAGACGATCCCGTTGAGCTAGGACGGCATAGTATTCGAAAGAGTCTTTCACGGGCCAATGAGAGGGTTTTCCAACGGAGTTGGACCAGTTCCTGACGGGTTCAGAGAAACGGTGATGCATCTCGAAAGTGAAGATGCGCCCATAGCTGAGTTTAAAGCTAAAGAAGACCCAGATTGATATCAAGAAGAAAAACACGGTCTTTAACATTTTCTTTACTGGGTATTGCAGGAGAGTTCAAGTTGAGACTCCAAAAAGATTTGCATTTGAAAACTGAAAATAATAACAAGAAAAACAACAACAAAAAAGAAGAGTGGGTTTGGATCTTGGGTCGCTTAAGCCTTTAGTAGTTTTGAAAGAGAACAATATGTTTTACTTGAGCATGTGTTTGGTGTTCAGAGGATCTGAAGAACCAGTTCCTGTTCTTGTGTGCAGTGGTGGGTGGCTGCTGGGGCCTACGCCTACCCTTTTAGCCAAAATGAACTGTAGAATTAAGAAACCAGGAAAGGGAGGGAAGAGCTCCCCATAGTTATACGGTGATGCTAAAAGGAGACCACTCGATATAAATTTTTACTTAATTAATAAAAATATATAATTATATAAATTTTTATAAAAAAAATTAAGTTATAATATAAAAAATTGTATAATTATATAAATTTTTTTGCATAATTACACAAATTATTACTTAATTAATAAAAATTTTGATATTACTTAAAATTTTATTTAATTTTATTTAAATTATTAATAAAATGATAAGAATTTATATGGCGTATTTTAGCCTGTGCCTTGCCTTAGAATTTACCCGGAGCACCCGATAGTTCAAAAGGAATCTTGGTGACTATGAAATGAAATATGTACATTCATATTATTTTGAAACGACCATGAACGTTTAGACTCTGGATCCGGGTGCCGGGTCTCTCTGGTTGGATCCATTGGGTCTACCCAATAGATCAGAATTTAGGGTCTTTTATTAAGGCCTGTTGTAGGGCGCATGTGCCTATCTGTGTACTCTTTACAGTGTGAAATTTGACTTTCCCAAAACCCAGATTTGGTTCCAAAGTTTTAAGCTTTTTGCCTAAATCAAATGCTTGGCAATCCAATAACAAAGCTTTCAAACTTAATTAATTACACGGTATGAAGATTGAATAGCCTTACATTACATAATCCATGTTAAATGGTCTTCATGCAACTCCTACAGATTTCCCAGAATGTCAGTTGACACCTACAGATTTACCAGAATGTCAAACCCTTGACCAAGCTAGCTGCATTCTTCTACTGTAAACTAAAACAGATAGTTTTAAAGATAGGGGGAAAGTGGAAACACAATAGAATGATTTGAGGTGAACAAAGAGAAGTGCAGTGGGAGTTTCTTTCATGTGATGTCCATTCAATTAGCTTTCTTTTCTTTTTTTGCTTTTTTGACAGAATTGATGGATCACCATCAAAATTATTTAGCCAAATTCCAAATTCAAGGATATTATTCATCAACGTGAAGAAGAAGAACAGATAGAGACTGCGGCTTTTGCTGATTACAAGTGCAGAACACAAGAAATATCCAAAGGAAAAAAGAATTGTGTGTTAATTCAGTTTAACTTAATATCTCTGCACCCTGGAAGATTGAGAAAGGCATCAGAATCATTAAACTTGGTACTTGTTTAGACTTCAGCTGTGGTTTTAGATTTGTGTTAATCATGTGGACCATCTGTTTAGGATCCAATTAGAATAGCATCTCACTTGAGAGAGAGAGAGAGTGAGCTGCCTTTTTGTCCTCACCTGCTGCTGCATTTTTCAAAGCAAAGGACCCCCCTAAATTGCCTCTCTCTTGTCTCTTTTTACTGACACAACTCTCAATGCCAACTTCACTGTTTAAGTCTATCTCAGTTTCCACCCAAAGACAGATACTTTCACTATTTTTCACATCATATTAGTCAATTCCTCCTGCTACTAATGCTCATCCCATCCAACAACCCTTGAAAAGATAAACAAAAAAACATTTTCAGAACCTAATTATATAGCTAAAGACTTGATCTTTGTCAACAATTTTTTTTATTAATTTTTTGAAAACAGTATCTCCTTCCTCGGTAAAGCTTAAAAGTTACAAGCACGTGAATCTACATGTGATTATTCAATCATTTATGTGACTATTTCAACCCAAAGGTCAAATCTCAAATTAACCTTGAAGGAGAGTATGGCTCAAGAAATATAATAATTACACACCAAATATTAATTTACTGATAGAATAAAAAGCATTAAATTCCCCATATCCATTACCTCAGATTGTTCTTGTCCCTATCTCACTGTCTCAGAATCAATAAAAACTAAAAAGCTTGTGAAAGAATATACTTTAGAATGCTTTTTTATATGATTTAGTACCGTCAAGATTGAGGTCTCATGTCAGCAGTTGGATTTTTCGACCGCTTTATTTCATTTTTCATCATTTCTAGCGAGTGATAATGACTGTTAAACCAACGGCTGTAATTTGTTAAAGAATCCAATCCCACGGCTACAAAGCCCCGGATGAAGTTTATACGTTACTGTAAGCTGTAAAAGAAGGGCAATTATGGGTTTCCTAGGGAAACTAGAAGTAAAAGTCCCCGCCAAATATCTTCTTCAGTTATTATATTATCATATCATTTTTAAAAAGGTACCCTACCCTTTGGTAGGCCAATAAACCATTGCCAGTTGCCACCCTACGTGCGTGTCATTATATCTTCCATGTTCAGGAGCATGAAATTTGACAGTGGTGGTCACGAGCTCTTTAGTGAGAGTGGGGCTTGATTTTTCTGTTCTTTCACCATGGCTTGCGACAGTAAAACATAGCAAGGAACAGCCTTAGTAGAGTTTCTCTCTCTTACCAAAGGATTGAGGTTAGGCTTTGACTCCTAATATTTTATTTTTTTTGCTCATTTCATGTATTGGTTGCCAGCATTTGTCTGTAAAAGATCTCTGCCATGTCCACAAATCTCTTTCCCATGAGCGATGAAAGAAAAAGTAAGGGAAAATAGCTGCATTGTTAGATTAGAGCTATGTGCAGGAAACATACACCAAAGAAAGCAATCTTCATTTATTGTTATTGAAAAAACAGGAAATGGTTTGATATTTCAACTTTTTTTTTCACGTCTAAAGTGTAGCAAAAAAGACAACCTTGTTGGTTTGTCGCACTCTCTGAATATATTTACTCGTTATCATTTCTCCTAATGGTTTATTCAGCTTTATTTTAGTTCAACCTCCACTTGAAATCCAAATCATCTCCCGTTTTCAGACACAGGGCAGTGAAGCCAGGTGCGTTTTGGTTTTGGTCTTGTTTTTTCATTTATCTGATGTGATTCTCTGCAACTTTTCCGAGACACCTTCCTGCCACAGCCAAAACCCAGTCTTTTCCTGTCAAAAAGAGTGCATTATATGGTCTTAATCAAGAACCCAACTTTAAATTTCACTAAAAGGAATCACCTTTGGATTTAGCAGAGAGTGAGATAGAGAAAGAAATGGGCTGTGCTACTTCAAAGAAAGAGGAGGAAGATGGTATTGTGTCACTGTGTAAAGAGAGGAAACGCCTCCTGAAATTGGCTGTGGAGCGTAGATATGCTCTAGCAGATGCCCAATGTAAGTATAATCAGTCTCTCTATGCGGTTGCAGCCGCCATTAGGTTGTTTGTGGCGAGGCATTCCTCTCCTTCTTCTCCTTTCCTCATCACTTTCCCGGCTACTTCCACTGATGAGGCTGCTGCTGAGACCCCCATCACCAATCCCATGTTCTTTAAGCAAAAACCAACTGAACCCACCCATGAGGCCATTCCTTGTCAATCATCTCTTTCGACAGTTTTTCTGAAAAGAGGGAAGCAAGAGGAAGGTCCAAGAACTGAAGAAGGTAAAGAGGGTTGTCTTGAGTCTTCAGAAGAAGAGGAAGAAGATGAGGTCATTTGTGAGCATTTTTATGGTGAAGAGGCTCCACCGGCAATGCCATCGCCTGAGAAGGATTTTGCCTGGGATTTCTTCTACCCTTTTGATGAGGTGAGGACGGGGGTAGTGAGCAGCTTTAGTGACAATTCTCAGGAGGAATTGAGAGCGGTGAGAGAGAAAGAGGGAATCCCTGACCTGGAAGAAGACGGTGAGAGAGTTATGAGTGGGGGAAAGGTTGAGAATGTAACAAATGCTGATGATGGTGATGAGGAGAGTAAGAATAATAATACAGGTTTGAGTAATGGGGATGACCATGATGCAAATATGAGCCAAGGTGAAAAGAATAGTTTCAGAATGATTAAAACACCTACAGCTACTAATGAGAGAGAGTTGTTGGAAGCTTTAAAGGATGTTGAGGACCATTTTCTTAGAGCATATGAATCTGGTTTGGATGTCTGTAGAATGTTAGAGGCTAACAGAGTTCAGCTGCAATCTGGTTTGGAGGAACTTAAAGGTGGGTTGTCTTTCCCTTGTAAGTATGATCATTTTCTGTTCCTTGAAAATGCTTCTAAGATTCATGTGTTTTTCATAGAAAAATTAGTTGTTCTTGTGTCATTCTCTTGCAAATTGAATACTAAAGGCTCCATCTAGTTGTTTACTTGTTTTTAGTGTATAGTATGTTGTTGTTGCTGTTGTTGTTGCCGTTGCAAACTAGGCTAAGATTGAGATTTGAGAATTGATGATTTGTCATATAACAGTGGAGGTTGATTGAATGTCCAATCTATTCCCTTCACGGTCTATGCATGGCAATCTATGTTATTCGTTGACGTGTATGATTGTTTAACATGCTGACTGGCTGCAGAGAGCTCGAATAAACTTATCCGGTCAATTACTTGGAGCCGGTCTCCATTATCCCGATCTTTGTCCTGCAAAAGTCTTGTTTCATGTAGTTCCAGAAGTTCTTCTACATGGACAGAATTAAAGACTGATATGTTTGATGATTATGGAGGGATGGAATCTGGAAGCCACTCATTGACCCTAGGAAGGTTGTATGCTTGGGAAAAGAAACTCTACGAGGAAGTGAAGGTACTATAAACAAAATTCTATTGCTGGCCCGAAAATGGGAGCTGTCTCTTGTTCCTTCTTGAGCACACACGCCTTTGTAAACGATTCCTTTCATCTTGGTTTGCTTGATCTAATATACTCTTGCATTATTTACAATGGACTGTTCATAACATTGCAGTACTGTGTAATGCGGTCCAACATCTTCATTTGCCTTGATCATTCGATTGTGGAAGTAGTCCAATGTGGTCTTGAAATGTTGAATTTTCATCTAAACAACCAGCTTTTGAGTGCATTGAAAATTCATGTTTTTTAAGCATTTGGCATAGCTTCCTAACATTTTAGAATTCATATAATCAGGCAGCAGACCAGACCAGGAAAACTTATGACAAAAAATGTTATCAAATGAGAAGCTGCAATACTAAATTAGATGGCCTCTACTCTGGCGACAAAACCCGAGTTGAAGTGAAAGACTTGCATAGCAGAATTTTGGTTGCAATACGAAGTGCCGAAACAATCTCCGAAAGAATTGAAAAACTGAGGGATGAAGAGCTGCAGCCGCAACTTATAGAGCTGCTACATGGGTATGAAAGTAAATGACAAAAAATATTTCAGATGTGTTAGATTTATCATTGTAATAATCTTCATTTCTTTCTCCTTCTGCAGCCTAATGAGGAACTGGAAGATAATGATGGAATCACATGAAACCCAAAACCGAATCATGTTTGAAGTTACTTCTTTCAGCTGTCCTACTTCTGGAAAGTTTTGTAACGACTCTCACCGTCTTGCCACTCTTCAGCTTGTGGCAGAACTTCATAATTGGCGCTCTTGCTTTGTTGCATATATCTCTGCACAGAAGGCATACATTGAAGCTCTCAGTGGGTGGCTTTCCAAGTTCATTGCCCCTGAGGTCGAATTACGCACCAAGAAAAGGTCTTCGGCCCCGGCATTAGAATCCAGTGGACCACCACTACTCGCAACTTGTCGTCAATGGTTGGCTAGCTTGGAGAAATTGCCAAACGAAGCTGTTATTTGTGCATTGAAAAGCTTTGGAAAGGATATGCGTGCACTTTGGCTTCAACAGGGTGAAGAGCAAAAACAGAAGAGGAAGGTTGATGGACTTGCCAAGGAACTCGAGAGGAAGGTCTTGGAATTTCAGAGAACAGAGAGCAGGGTTCTTGGTACAAAACTATCTGAGCAGGAATTAGAATTAAATGTTCGGAATCGGATCGAGTATTTGGCAGAAAGAAAACATTTGTTGGATATGTTCAGGAAAAGAATGGATGCGGAGAAGTTAAAACACCAAACTATCATGGAAGAGACGCAGCAGATAACTGTGAAAGGATTCCAAACAGGATTTTATACCGTTTTCGAATCCTTGGTTGAATTTTCAAAGGCTTCTGTAAAAATGTATGCCAACCTCGTGACTCGCTCTGAAACCGCTAAGACACCTGAGAAGGAAGATGAAAGTGAACCGAGCTATGTAGATGAAATGAGTTCTTATCTCTGGGGTTGAAGTGGCTGAGACAAGGAAAAGCCTGGAAAAGAATTTGGTCATATTAAGCCGGGAATTGTATGTGGAAAGCTATTGTAGTTTACTTAGCTGATTGTAAGTATTAATGATCTTAGTTTGATGCTAAAGAGAGTTACATTTCAACAATATTGTAACTGTTTGAGATCATTGTTTTTTCTTTGAACATTAGAAGGGAAGATCATGATTTGTTATGTTCCTAACATAACATGGCCGTTCCCTAAGGCTTGAAAACATATAATTACTTGTTTGATTGATCTCTCAGATACTTGTTATCAAAATCGATACTTGCACTGTCGAGCTCAAAACATCTTAAGCTGGTACTTTGATATGAAATGCTATCCAACTCAACATGGAACTTCTGAAATCCAACACCATCTATGCTCACAAAGCTTTGGGAATAATCTTGGTCGAATGATCTATGTCCTTGTTCAGTCGGTCGAGGAAACATGGTAGTGGTGGTTGGTCTAGAGCTTCTCAAAGGCTGTTTGTTGATCAAGTTGCCGACCGAGTAAAGTGTGTTTTCCAGTTCTTGCCAGACCTGAGTCATTGTTGGACGGTCTTTAGGCGTTTTTGCCACGCATCTTAAACCAAGTTCACCCATTGTCAGCATCATTTCCATGTTGCAAGGTCCGGATAAAAGAGTAACGTCGAGGATTTCTTCAATGTTGCCCCTCTCTATGCTTGGCCTCGCCTGCATTTTCAACGGCTCACTTCAGCACATGTTTAGTGTCTGAATTGCAGCTTATTAACAACAGTAAGGCAAAGTTGTGATTGATAAATAAACTAACCCAGTCAATGATATGATAATTAGGGTGGCTTCTAGTCGAATCCACAGCCGGACGTGCAGCAATCAGTTGCAGAAGTATGACACCAAAGCTATAAACATCACTAAAAGGACTCAAATGAAAGCTTGTACAATATGCAGGATCAAGGTACCCGGGTGTTCCTTTGATCTGGCTACTAACATGTGATTGATCCCCAATAGGTCCCATTTTCACAAGTCCAAAATCTGAGACCTTGGCTTCAAAGTTTTCTCCAATTAAGATGTTGCTAGGTTTAATATCTCGGTGGATTATGCTTGGCTTAATTCCATCATGCAAATGAGCTATTCCTGTAAAAAGAAAATCATGTTTATAATAAATTTAAACTATTTTTTTCTGTAGGGAAATCTACCTTTAGCAGCTCCTATGGCTATGTTCACTCTTTGCCTCCATGTCAAGTTCTTTCCACCTCTTCCTACACTCCAAAAATGAGCAGAAATGAGTTTTTTTAATTGGTTTCTTGTCTCTGTGAAAGGTATTTCAAGTGGGAACTTACCCATGATATACTCGAGTAAAGAACCATGCGGTACATACTCATAAACCAATATTTTTGCACCTTTTGGTCCTGTTTCAAATGAAGTAAAAAAATCTTAGGTTCTTAGCACTACCTTAGACAATTGATTACTTAATCGATGGTTTAAGGCTCGATATACACACCGGGTTCTTCACAAAACCCCACCAAACCTACAAGATTCGGATGATTTACTTTCGAAAGAAGCTCAACTTCTGTTTCAAGAAACCAGTAAAAACAAGTCAATCTATTGAATTGTGGTAAACTGAACTATGGTGTAGAATGCTCAAGGCTGCTTACCATTTCTGAATTCTTCAACGCTTTGGTATGATTCGGCATGAGCTTTCTTGATTGCTAATGTACCTTCAAGTTCAAAGGTTCCTTTATAGACGTTGCCAAATGCACCAGACCCCAACAAACAGTCTGCACTATAACATTTGGTAGCATTTTCGAGCTCCTCCGCTTGGAAACGCCTCAACCGCAATTTCTCAGCTTTCAGACTTCCTAATTGTACAACAATTTCATGAAATAATGAACAAGCTAATTCAATGGAAGAAAAAACACATATGGGATCTCAAGTTACTAAACCTTTACGTCTCCATCTTCGTCTAAGCTTTCGCCTGCAAAAGACCAAGAAGGAAAATACCAACAGCAAGGCTGCTAAAATGGCAATGATAAGAACCACCCACATTTGCTTATGACTATGAGCATGATCAGGTGATTGAGAATCCTCTAGCAAATGAAATCTCTTGGCCATGCATGTGAACTGCTGAGGAATTTGGTTTACTTTTCTTGTGCTATCTGAACATAGTATAAAAGAAGCAAGCTATATCAGTTGTTTATATCTGTTATATATTATATGCAGGGTTCCTTCTCCATGTTTCCATGGACTTGGTCTTCTCTTGAGACGGCACATAGGCCATAGAATACAACAAAATTTTCAGGTCATTGTTGGGAGAAAAAAAGGAGCATAGAATCTACATGTTTTCAGGTTCAAAGCTGACATGTAAGCACAAAAGGACTTGAAAAATCAACAAAACCCATCAGGTCTGTGCTGTTCCTTGCATCACATCTTTGCCTTGTTGTTATTTCGGTGTTAGATTCCGAGGAATAAGTTACTGTCACTGAAGCAAGTGATGTAAGGACCACGTCAGAGGATTAATATATGAATCTCTAGGGCGTGGTTGAATGATTCCAAATAAGACTCCATAAAAAATGGATTAGTGTGGGGGATGATGGACCGAGCAAAATAATTATCATGAATATTTAATTTTGGAGTCAGGATTGAAAGCATGATGAAGCCATTTCATGTCCTATTGTTGTTGTTTTCATCTTTGATTTCATTATCCGTTTCAGAGGCTCATTTCTGGGCTTGCCCTTCTGTGCCAAAATATTTAATTATTTTGTGCCAAAATAATTATCATGAATATTTAATTTTGGGATCAGGATTGAAAGCAAGTATGATGAAGCCATTTCATGTCCTGTTGTTGTTGTTTTCATCTTTGATTTCATTATCCGTTTCAGAGGCTCATTTCTGGGCTTGCCGTTTTGTGCCAAAATATCTGCTTCTGCATATCACTAGGGGGTGAGTCGAACCAAGCTCAAACAGTGGCAAACTCAAGCTTGATCTTAATTCAAAATTAGGTTAGAATTTAAGAATTTATGATTTAAAGTTTTAAGATTAAATATTTAAATTTTAGATTGTAGGATTGTATATTTTTTGTACATATATTTTATATTAAAATATAACACATAGCTCAAAGTCGAGCTCCATTAAACTTATTTGTATTCAATAGCATATACAGTAAGGGTAGAAATGTAACTTAAAAATATATTAAAATTGAAAAGCTCAATTAAGCTGCTCAAACTCTTTTTTTTAATAGTCTAAAAATAATTATAAAATATATTTATTTATAAATATTCTTAAGCTATTCAAATTCTAAACTCTAGCTCTAACTCGACTTGATAATTTTCGTATCGTATTTAATTTTTTTAATCCATGCTTGTTTTCCTTAAAAACTGCATAATATTAAAATATAGCCTTAATGTTTGACTGCATTATCATTTTAGCCTATATTTTTTTGAAGCAATTTAATATTTAACGTTTTATTTTGAGTCAAAATGACCCCTCTATAGATGTAAATTGTTAGTCAACCAACGGTAAATAGCTTGAAATAACGTGGCAAACGTACATGGCAATCAACGCCGCGATTGTAGTGTTATATAGACAAATATGTTGATTTTACAAAATGACACATCAATCAAAAAATAAATTTAAAATTTTGTATACAAAATAAAATATTTTTCTTCTGACGTGTCATTCTATCAAGTCATTTTAAGTTGTTTATCGTCAGTTAACTAACAATTTTTATTCATAAAAAGCTATTTTAACTCAAAATAAAAATCTTAAAAGCTAAATAATTTCAAAAAAATAAAGATTAAAGTAATTATTCTCTTAAATATTATAAATATTTTTCGACATTATATTTAAAAAATTAATAATAGTTTCGGTGAGTATCATGCGTGTGGATAAGGTTCTAACATCAGGCCAACCCAACGCAGAAATATCTTCTTCTTTTTTTCTCTCTCTAAATGTAAATTCTAATGGAATTTGATCATCCGTTGGCCTATTTCCTAAAAGAATGGCTGCTTTAAGCTTTGGTTTTTGTTCTTTTTTGTGGACCAAAACGTGAGAGAAACGGATAATATTCATATAGCTCTCATGAACTTTGACTGCCAAATATGGTGGCACAATCTTGAAATGAATCTTGTGAAACTGCTCACATGGGTTAAATGGAAAATAAAATTGATGCTTTTGCAGCACAAATGAAGGCATTGGAAAAAAAAAGTAGGTGAAAACACTTGCCCATCTACATTAGTACTGGGCGGTTCAAAGATTTATAGGGAACTCTGCAATTTATTAAAACGAGATCTTTTAATTTATAGGGTAAAATATTTAAATCATCGCTCAACTTTGTTCTATAACCTATTTTGGTCACTGAACTTTTAAAACGCTCAATTTACTCATTAAACTTTACTTTCTGACCTATTTTGATCACTCTGAATTATTTTATTAATATTTTGATATGACATGACATATTTTTTTATTATTGAATATAAAAATAATTTAAAATAAAAATAAATTATTGGTAAATTACAAAATATCACTGAACTTTACTCTCCGACCTATTTTAGTCATAAATTTTCAAAACGATCAATTTACTCACTGAACTTTATACATTGACCTATTTTGATCACTCCACTGTTAAATAATTAACGGTGTTATGACATGGCACACGGAACCAAAACGACGTCGTTTTAAAAAAAATCTAATTTGCATCAAAACGGCGTCATTTTATATCCCTATAAAAATCTTTTCTTTAATTTTTCCTATAAAACTGTTTATTTCTCCCAAATAAAATTCTAGCCACCATGAGTCATCTCAACGACACTGACGTCGTTTTGATATCTTTCTTCGTTCGTCGTCATCAAAAATTTGATGAAATGAAAGATTACATATTTCACCAACAGTAACATCAATAAGTTTTGTACTAAAACATGTCTAATTTGTTATTTACATCCGGCGAAGCAAGTGTTTCTTCAAGGAACAGTGCCGGTAGAGCTATCAACCAACCACCTCAATCTCAGCTGGTCAAAAGAAAGAGAAACTAACCAGACAATCTAGGTTTCTGTCCAAACTTCAAAAACCATTATCTTAAAAAAAAACATTGTTCATTAATTTTTAGTTTTTACTACTTCCTCTGTCCCACGAAATTTGTCTAGTATTAACTTTTAAAAAGTTAAAATTTTTAACTTTGGCCGCAATTATTTTAAATTTTTTAATTAATTAAATTTTATAAAATATATATTTTTAAACTACTTGATATAAGGTTTTTAAAACATATTTTTACCAATAATAAATTTAAAGCAATAAATAGTCAAAGTTTAAAATTTTGACCCAAAAAAGTCAATAATGGACATATTAAGTGGGAATGAAGTAGTACATCTTTTTTGTTTTGGTTTGGTTGTTTCCTTGACCAAGCCCATATGCAGAAGTGATAGCTTTTTCACCCAAACACACTCATGACAACCAACGGATTCGTTTGTGACATCTGCAACAAAGGGTTCCAAAAAGACCAGAACCCTCAGCTTCACCAGAGAGGCCATAACTTGCCATGAAAGTTGTTTTCGGTCTCAACTTGTCTTCTTCACGTAAAGAGTTTGGATTGATCCATCAATGTGAAGATGAATATGCAGTAAGGTATTTAAGGAGAGGGTGAAGTTTTAGGGATGATAGGGTGATGTCGGCGGGGTTTGGGTAAAATTTAAGAAATTTATTTTTTATATTTTAAATCTTACATATCAACCAAATATTAATAAAAAAATCTGTCACAACCAAATATTAATAAAATAAGCCACATCATCGGGCTGGTAATGAGAAAACGGAAGAGTGACCAAAATAGGTCAATGTATAAAGTTTAATGACTAAATTGATCATTTTGAAAGTTTAGTGACCAAAATAGGTCAGAAAGCAAAGTTTAGTAATAGTTTTTGTAATTTAGCGAAATAATTTATTTTTATTTTAAATTATTTTTATATTTAATAATAATAAAATATGTAACGTCCTATCAAAATATTAATAAAATAATTCAGAATGATCAAAATAGGTCAGAAAGTAAAATTTAATGAGTAAATTAAGCGTTTTGAAAATTCAATGACCAAAAGAGGTCATAGAACAGAGTTGATCGATGATTTACGTATTTAAAATGAATCAGGTAGACCTTGCACGGCACCATACCATATTGTACATCCTAAACCCATGACACTTAGAATTATGAAACGCCAATAGACACCGTTATAATAGGTTATCGCCTCAAGGAGCAAGTCCTTTTTCATTACATTATGGGTAACAGTAGTACATGAATTTTTTCGATTGTAATAAAACATCAAAGGAAAAGTAGCTAAAAATTTAGACTTACCCTAATTTATAATCCTAAACATTTATTAAGTTTTTTTAAAAATTATTTTTAACTTAGTAAAAATATATATTATGAGCCCTCTTAAAGTCATTTTTTCTTTTTATTTGTAATTTACTAAACCAAAAATTTTTATTTTCTCCTTATAAACATTTAATTTAACTTATTTAAAGCCCTCTTTAGTTAGGGTTTGTACGGTTGCTCATCTCGCACATGTCTAAAACCCTCTCATTAGCATACTATCAGCAACCAGACAGTCTTTGTCGGGATGCCATCTGCCATTACTACCAATTATAAATGCATATCAAAGATTTTAATGCGGTAGCTGGCTGGCTGGCGTTTCACAAGTTGGTCAAGTTTTTTTGATCTCATCGTCGCATTGACGAACCAACACGACACTGTCTTCATCATTGCAATTCCGAAACTTAAAGTTCGATACAGTTGATGTTCAATTTTATGCAATAATATTGCAGGGAAGAATTGAAGCTTAACCTTTCTCCAAGCTTCAAATATGTTGTAGCTAGTGAGTAATGATTGAAGATTCTCTCCTGTTCAGCCTGAGATGAGTGATCCACCCGACTGATATCCGTACAAAGTCGGGATCCGAAAAGATTAATTCCCACAGCATCGGCATTCCTCTGATGAACATATATTTACAAACAAAACAACAGTCATTGATACAAAACACTGTATTATCTTCGCCATGATTCTTGGCTGAAACAATGGAGGTCTCAATCCAGGAAGACCCGCCGACTTGGTTTACAACAATCATTCACGGAAAGAGGAGTCAACATAGCAAGATAGGCAATTGGAAGTTTCGGAACTGTAAATCGAATCCTTTATACAAAGTTACTCAAGTACAATGTTCGATCCCACATCAAGAAGAATGTGGAATAGTCAGAGAGACAGATTAGGCATGCATTGATTAACAATTACAATTACACAAGCCTCGGCAAGCAAGAACAGTGTAAATAAAATATAAATAGCTTGTTTTTAATACTATTGTTTATGAAGCAGATCCCTTCTGCACAATGGACATGAACCATGACTAAGACGCCACTTATCTATGCACGGCAGGTGGAACATGTGATTACACTGCGGCAAGCACCGAACTGTTTCTCCAAGCTGAAAGTCCTGCATAAATGATAAGGACAACTCTAAATGTCAATCAAATAAGCTTCTTGTGCCACTATTTTTATTACCTCGAATGGGGTGAAATCCAAAGTAGAGTATGGTTGAACCTGAAGGCAAACCGAACAGGAAACTTTCTCCCCCGAACCATCTGCATTGCCATTGTTTCTGATTGTTATCTTGGGGATCTTTTCAACCAAATCTCCAGCCAATCCTCTAACACCACCAGTGTCGAAGATGTTCTGGACCTCCTCGAAAGTTGTTCCAGCAGCTCCCATCTGATAACAGAAAATGAAATCCTAAGCAAATTGCCATTTGATGGAACCATCATATTATAGCATAAACAGTTACACTAACACCATCTTGTAGTGCATATTACCTGACTTTGTACGGCGCTCAGCATTACCGGACCAATTCGTTCACGAACAAGCCTCCCACTTAGAAGGCTTGAAATGACATCAATCTGCACAAATTGCAGGAAAACAAGTTAGATTGCCTAGAAAAATTATCATTAGAATTCGTGATCATAGTATAAAAAAAGTATCAATTTAGAACAATCAAATTTTCGTTTTCCGTCTCCCTCTTTCGATTAACTTAGAAACTAGCAATGAAACCAGTAAATGCCAGGAGCATAAACAGAGCTGCTCACCAAGTAAAGCAAACATAAGATCCCAGATTCGTCGGATTGCCAAAGAAGACGAGAAGATTCGAAGACATCGATTGGGAAAACAGCTCCAGATATAGCCCCTCGAACGAACCCACTCTCGGTCTCTTGTCCTATCAAAGCCCCCGTCATGGCCCCTAACAACGTGCCCACTGCAGACATAAAATGCCAATCTCATCAGCAAAATTTGATCATAAAAGGTTACCCTCAGGCAATCGAATTGTTTCACACGTCAAATTCTAAGACAAACTAATTCCAAACCGCTTAATATGATTAGATTTGTCTTTCATATTTAACATAAACAAGCAAACTAAAGATACAGATTCGATGAACATATAATTATAATTCCCAGAAAAGATTTGAAGAAGAAATGGAGGAAAAGAAAGAAGAGGAGAAGGAAACCAACCTGAGGCAAAGAAAAATGTTAAGACGGCAGAGAAAATGTTCCCGATGATCGCAGAAACAGCGAAATTGCAAAAATGTTTCACCTTTCAAAGAAATCTCGAAACCGAGAAAATGGTGTCAAAGAAAAACGAGGTGGGTGTCCGTAAAAATCCATTCTTTTCTTCGGTTTGGGTAGTTGTTGGAATTGAAAACTTGGAATAGAGAAAAAGGTTCCAGTTTAAGAATTCAAAATGATAGATTCTCTTGTATGGATAAGGATAAAGGGGTCTGTGTTGGGTAATTAATAAAAGATCTTACAATGATAGTGATATCTCAATTTCAGATTTTTTATATATAAAAAACTTAATTTATATTATTAATTGACATTCTTAATTAATATTTTGAAATAAATAAATAAATGCTACTATTCTAAAATTTTCTTCTTTTTGCAAACAGCTCAAACTGAACCATTGGTAGGTTTATTTTAGCTCTATTTTGTTTTAATTAACTACCACACTCGACAAACACAGTTGAATACTATTAACGTTGAATATTATAAAATTAATTAATAAAGATTTAAAATTTTAAAGACTCAATATATAATTATAAATTATTTAAAATAAAATTTTAATTAAATTATTTTTTATATATATATATTATATTTTTAATCTTTTTTAAATAATTAAATCAAATATCAACTTTAATTAATTTAAAAAATAAAAATACTAAACCTTAAATTCAAAACCTGAACCCTACAAATCTCCTCCAACACCCAGATTAGTTTTTCTTACCTCCACTTTGTTCAATCCGAAAGCATTCTCTCTCGTTTTCTAACAGGAACAACTACCCCCAAATTTAGTCCACTGCAAGTTTTGGATATTGGTTAGATTTCCTTAAACTTTAATTTTAAAACTCAAAACCTTAAATTGTAAACTTTAAAATCTAAACTATAAATCCCTAATCTATAAACCTTAAATTCAAATTCCTAAACCCCAAACTCAAAATATTAAATTATAAACCCTAAAACCTAAACCCAATGTTTGGATTTGGGTTTAGAGTTTATACTTTAGTATTTACGGTTTATGCTTTATGCTTTAGGGTTCCGAGTTTAGGGTTTGAATTTTAGGTTTTAGGTTTTGTGTTTAGGGTTTAGAATTTAAGGTTTTTATTTTTTTAAATTGACTAAGGTTGGTATTTTATCCAATTATTTAAAAAAAATTAAAAATATTATATATAAAAAATAATTTAATTAAAATAAAATTTATAATTATATGTTGAGTCCTTAAAACTTTTAATTTTAATTAATCAATTTAATAATATTTAACGTTAGTGATATTTATATTCGTTGAACGTTGTAGAATTTTCTTTTAACTTTTCAGTGTTAATTGGGTACTTTTATTGTCTAAAGACAACCACTTCATCTTCAGACATAGATTCGTCTTTTAGACAACTTAAAATCTCTGTTCGACCCTAAATACTCAAAGTTAAATCTCTTAATTTTTTTTAGTTTCTCTTCTTCACTGGTTTTATGAGTTGGAGATTTAATTTAGGGTTTCTAGTTTATAGTTTTAAGTTTATGTGTTTAGAATTTAGAAGTTGTGGTTTGAATTTAGAGTTTAGGGTTAGAATTTAGGGTTATAGATAAAAATTTAAATACTTACCATATTACCCTAAACCCTAATCTTTAAAGCCTAAAACCTAACACTAAACCGTAATTTCTAACCACACACTCTAAATTCTAAACCCTTAAACTATAAGCATAAACTAGATTCTTAACCTCTAAAATTAAAGCGCTTGTGAAAACAAAATATTTCTACCGTGAGTGCATCATTTATTTTACCTTTAATCTTTTAACCTTTAGATATTATTATAATTTCATCATAGTTCTGAAATTTTACTCTTCAATATTTAAACATTAAATCAGTTTTGTCTATCTCCTAACTTATTCTTCTTATTTCTTCTCTCATCCATCCTCTTCCCACCACCATTTAACCTTCACACCGTTTACCATAACCATTGCCCCTGTGATTTGCCATCTAAATCAGTTAAACAATCGTTACAAAAATCTCCAAAGGTTATAAGAAAGCCTTCATCTCTTGATAGCGGGTGCCTCAGCACCCTTTCGATCTATCACCGACTAATGCTGCACTATCTTTACTAGTGTCATACTTCATCTCTTGATAGCGGATGCCCCCAACACCCTTTCGATCTATCACCGACTAATGCTGCACTATCTTTACTAGTGTCACAAAACTTAAGTATTTTGGATAGGTAAAGAAAACATAAATAATTACACTGAGTTTTACTTTGCATTGTGAAGAAAAACAGTGAGTGGACTCGCAACGAATTAGAAAACAACTTTCTCCTCGTAACGCAAGGATTTGGTATTACTCAAGTTTGACTTTGCACTGTAGAAGCTTGTAACTGAATTTCCTGCAAGGAACATAAGAACTTGTTTGAGTACCTCAATTTCTTAATAATCTGGTATCAATAGCACAACAGAGTGCATATAGTTCCGCTGAGTTTTTCTTTACCTATCCAACATTAGGAAATAAGTTGAGTAAGTAAAAACAATACAACACCGGGTACGGTGAGTTTCTAATGGTAAAATATCCAGTGTGATACTTGAATTATCAATATGTATTTGATAAAAAAAAACATATCATTATGTATATTACTATAGAACCTATGAATTTTTATTGATTGAGTATTAACACAATACTATAATGACACATGAAATTATAGTTCAGGTACGACATTTTCTAATGTTGCTAATTTAAGTATCATGATAATACATAAAATGATAAATTTAGGTATCATAATAAATATTTTTGACAAAGTAAATATACTATGTCAAACGTTTTAAAAACACATGTATCACATTACATCATATTAAATATTTTATTAAAAGACAAATATTATATTAAACATTTTAAAAATATAAGTATTAGCTCTTCTCTTAATCTTAGCCGCACTTCTCTTTCTTTTTCCTTTGAACATTAGTGACTTGATTTTTTTATTTGTTCTTTGCCTAATCGGCGGCGACATTAATTTTAGTATTGATTGTCGACCGCTGATGATTCATTTTTCTTTTGTTTTTATTTACTTGTTTTTTTTTTGCATATGTTGTTGCTTTCCTTTGTATCTATGATACATTTTCTCTGTCTTATGCCATGTCTCTGTCTTATGGCGCGTTTCTATGGTTACTTTGCAGATTGTTGGTGTTCATATGGTGACCTCCACGACGCTTGTTTCTGATTCATTTTTGTCGGTGATCACGTAGAGTTTGATTTCCTTTGGGTTATTTGCCGATATAATTTATGGTGAATCGTTGTTCTTGAGAATATGCGTGAAAGATGGTTGCTGTCAATTTTAGGATTTCATCTAGTTCGTGTTTTGACAACTCCCTAAGGACTCTTCTTACAATGGATCATAGAGATTTTCTTTGATACAAAGAGTAAGTGTTTGATCTGACTAGTGCAACGCTTATCTTTTATTTTTAGATTTACTATTATATTTCTTGTTGTTTTTTGATATTCTAAAATTTTTAAAATCAAGTTATATTTTTATTTTTGTTATCAATAAAGTTATCTGGTTAATGTGTCAAAAAATATAAGTATTATATTAATTTTTTATTAAAATAAAGATACTAAATATGATATTATCTCTTATTTTATAACGGCACATGATGACATTAATTTTGCTTTTAGGATTTCTAAATTCAACTAACAACATATAAAACAATTATCTAATAATATAATATATATAAATACTATATTATATAATCTTGAATGATAAGTTAAAATTTAAATAAATTGAAACCTTCTTATTAAACTGCTTATTTTTAATAATAAGATATTTTACGTTCATATTTTTCTTTAACACTTTGATTATGTACATACACCTTACAAATAAAGCTATTTAAGTTCGAGTCTCTTTAAATGAACATCATCATCTTTTATACTAAAACCACTTGTTGAATTCTATTAAACTGGGCATCAAATATGCAGGGATCAAGCCAGAAAATTTAATTTAGGGTGTCAAAATTTAATACTTTTATGAAAGAATATTTTTAAGTAGATGAACAATAGGTGTCAAGTTCTATTTAAGGGTGTTAATTTTCTTTAAAAAAGATAAATATTTATTTAAAATCGTATTAATTTTATTTTTAATATTATTTTATATTAATTTTTTAAATATTTTTTTAAAAAAAATCGGGGTGTCATGCGATACTTCTTGTCTATAGGTGGTTCCGCCCACGCAAATATGTGATATATTGATAAGAAGATATTAAATTTAGATTTAACTTCAAATAATATTTTCTTACAAAATTATCTTAGTCAAATAGGATAATTTTGGTTATATTTTTAAGGAAAACCGATGTTCTTAATCAACGTGAGCAAAAAGAGGGTATGACTTATGAGGCTGCCACGGGCACAAGGGCAGCCAGCCAAGCACGAACCCACCACGTTCGCAAAATATCTTTAGAACACTAAAATGAAAATATTTTCTTTGAAAGTACGTATTGTATCTAAACATTCTTCTCTGGATAAGCTCATGTTGCTTCAAAGAATATACAACAATCAAAGCCACCTCAGCCATTGAATCCCAACTGAACAAATAATATAACCTCCCTCCACATTTTCTATTCATTTCCATATTATTTTAATTTATTATATAGGTAAAATTACTCAAATATTGTATTTTAATTTTTTTTCCAAAAATATGGTACTCCTCACTTTATTTTCAACAATATAGTAGTTTATTGTAGTAAATCAGAGGTTGAATTGCTCTCTACCCGTTTTTAAACAGTGTTTTCTCAAAAATATTAAAAAATTCATGTTGAAGTCGGATTTCTCTCCCCCGTCTTCAAACAATACCCGTATCATCTATTTATTGCCACGTGGAAGCCAGGCAAGACACCACACACTATTGGAAGGTGGACTGCCCTCCATCCGACTTCAAACAGTGTTCGGATGCAGGGTGGCATGCATGCCTCGTAAATGAGGCAGCTGCATGCATGCCTCGAGGTAAGGAGTTTTTTTAATTAATTTTGTAAGATTGATTGGATAGTGATGCAGTGATAGGGTTGATTTTTAGGTTTAGGGGTAAAATATGGTAGAGTATTTTTAAAATTTAAATATTACAATAATTTTAAATTATATAGGGATAGTGTACATTTTTTATTTAAAACTTATTAGTGCATATAAAAGTGGTGTAGGGGTATGTAAGGAAAAAAATTATAATTTTTTTAAATAGGTTATGTTGAAGGTAATTTGTTAGAGAAAAAATTGAGTAAAAATTTGAGTAAAGGAGAAGAAAAAGCAGCAGAAGAAGAAAGTTGTGAGAAAAATATTGTAAGTCGGTTTGAAATTTTAATTTTATTTTATCCATCTAACAATTTATGTTGTTTGAAATTTAATTTTTATGTTAGAACGATGAACGTTTTATTTTTGTTTAGGATTATAGTAGTGGTGTTCAATTAGATAAAAAAAATTCGTAATAAAATAATGTAATTAGTATTTTTGAGAAGTTAATATATTTTTATAAAGTCGATTCGAATATGTATATTCGAAATAAATCCGTAACTAAGTAGTATGTTTTAAAATTATTGTTATTTATAGTTTAAAATTAGGTTTACTGACATTTTAGTTGTTTATTTTGATTTGTGTATTATAATTGAAAATATTTTTTTTCGAACATGTAGAGAAAATGAGCAACAACAGATTTGTGGCGATTGTCCATTACAATGGACAAATTATGAAAACAGAGGACGGTATTGTATTTGAATCTGAAAGCCCTACGAAGATGCGATTTGAAAAGGAAATCTCGCTTTGAGTAATAAAAGAGAAGATATCTGAGAAAATTGGAGCTGATATTCATGGTTTGCGGTACCGGTGGCTGACATGTCACAATCTAGTCAGATATTCTACAATAGCTTTCGAAGATAATACAGATGTTGGAATAATGATTATAGAGCATGAATCTATGGATACTCAAAAGTCGAGTTATTTGCTGAGGTGTATGATATTTCCGGTCCATCCAAAAACGTAGTTGGGGAATCTAGTCAAATGGGTTTCAGTAATGAATTTGATATGTCCGGAGGTAGTTTTGTCGCAATGTTGGCAAGTGGGACATCTAGTGGATTTCATCAAGGTGGGTCGTTAACATATGCAGCATCACACAGACTGACTGTTGATTCGGCTGTTGATCCGACTGTTAATGATAATGTTGAGAACCTACGAGGTCGATGGGGGAATCACTTGAAGATTCCAGTAAAGATGAAGATATTGAGGATCCTAATTTGTTCCCTGATAACGTTGGTGATGCCCCTAATTTTGGTGTTGGATAATTCGTTTCGACCGGAGGTGACATTGCATTTTATGAACCTCCTACGCACATGAACTCGGTGGATTTCGATACGATGAAGGCACTACAATTCTCATATATGCCCCAATTAACTTTAAGTCAGCATGGTGAATTATTTGTGGGCTTCAATTTAATGAAAAGAATGAAGCTATATTGGCAATTAAAGAGTATAACATCATGCAGCATGTGGACTACGTGGTTCTAGAATCCACCCCAATGACTTTCTTTGTGAAGTGTTTGAAATATGGACAAGGGTGTAATTGGATGATTCGAGTGTCGAAGCTTAAGAGGATAGATTGCTGGGATGTCACAAAGTACAATGGAGATCACACATATTTACAAACATCCATCGACCAGGACCACACCAAATTGGACTCGAATGTAATAAGCCATCACGTGATGAAGTTGGTCGAAGCAAATTCAAGGGTTCCCGTTTCAGCGATTCAGGCAACCATTGCACAACAATTTGAATATCAAATAAAATAAAATAAGGGGTGGTGTTTGTTGGGAAACGCCGGTACACCCTATGGCGCAGCGAAAAAATTATCTGGCGTAATCCACCAGTGATCCATGTACAAGGGATGAATTCGGGGTAAATAGGGATGAAACGTTACCTTAATAAATCTGGAATCTGGAAATCTATAGGGAATTCGAAATAACCAAATTGAATCTGAGTCGTCACAATAGCGTTCCGACCTCTACGTAGTCCACCCGAATGAAATGAACAATATTTTCTCTTCTCTAACTGTTAGAGAGGTTTTTCAAAAATATGGGATAAATGGCTGCTAGACCTTATGCCTTTATATAACATTTAAAAACCTAATTCTAATTAAATTTGGATTCTTAAATATACAATATATTTAACCGAATATAATTAAATATGTAAAATCTGATTCTACTTTAATTATGTTTCTTTTAGATATATATATATATACTTTAATAATATTTGATAATTACAATAACTTATCAAATATTAACATATATATATAAACAAAATTATCCATAATTACAATAATTATAACAATTTCGGTTTCTCACTAATTACGTGTACAACAAGTTTGTACAAATGCTATCTAATCGATATTTATTCGTTTTAATTATAGGGTGTGACCCTTGTAGGTTCATGTAACGTTAGTAGTAATATCCAGAACAATTCTAATATTACAAGCAATGAGTGGCATCTAGCAATACATCATTGCTACCTAAGTTACATGAAATCGTGGTTCAATTTAACCTTTTTCTGTGATTAACTTCTTTTATGTATTTTATTATTTTGTCCTCATATCTAGATCGAACACAAGTCATGGATTAGTCACACTTGTATAGTTCATCTAATGTTTCTTGATATCTTGAGTAGACTATTGTAAATGAATAACTATGATATCCCATACCAATTTATTCGAGCATGGCCATGCATTTTCTAGTCTCACTCAATCAAGTGGCCTGTGATATTACTCATATTATGTAGAAGGGACAAATCCTATCTTGATCAACCATATTTCACTACATGAATTATGACATATCCAATATCAATCTTTATAGTGTAGTCAGTTACGACACACGTTTGACCGTATCAAAATATGTCACTCACGATGTTAAAATAATAATGATTTCAAGTATGAGGATCATGCATGTAGTTATCACCATAAGCAATGTTGTGATTGTCACATAATAATCCAATAAACATGCTCATAGCAAGTCCGTCTAGTATGTTGTTCCCTAACACATACTTATGTATTGATTTTGACATCTCCATGTCAATGACAACACTTTGTCATCAATCAACTACATATTAGTCTTAATACATTATTATTGTCCAAGCCCACAATAATTCTTGACTAAGGACATTCAAGAATAACTATACTATTCTAAGGACTTTATTATAATTCAATTTATTTATAGATACACAGAATACGACTGAAATAATAATAATGGCTTTATATTAATAAACAAGATAAAATAAGTATGTCTTTTATAACCATCTCATGATTGGTCTTTGGGCATACTCCAACATGCAAGGGATAAGGCATTACATTCGATGTACGGTGATTATGATAAGTCATATAATGAGCTATCGGCTTTATTGATAGCAATGACACATTTCATCCCAAGCACCATAATGAGGTATCAAATAAATGATGCATACGACCTACAAGGCCAACTACTTGAAGGGTATCAATTTTTCATCGTCCCTTCTGGGCGTTCAAGCCATGCATTGAAGGTTTTCTATTTTGTAAACGTATGATCAAAGTCGACGGCACGTGGTTGTAGAGAGATACTCTCATATACTGTTGATTTTCGTTGCGCAAGATGGTAAGATCAATGCCATTCTGATTCCATTCGCAATTGTTGAGGGGGAGACGACGAAAGCTTGGAATTTCTTTTTGACCAATTTACGTGACCATGTTGTCCAAGAAGATGGGGTCTGCATTATATCTGGTCGAGGGATATGTATCAAAGCAGTAATTAATCGAGAGGGAATTCGTTGGACACCTCCGCATGCATACCTTGCATATTGTGTTCGTTACATCGGTAAGAACAACTATGAGCAGTTCAAAAATCAATACATTCACTGTGAGATTTTAAGCATAGGTAAGTATCATTTTTTTAAACTCCGTTATATATGCCCATCCAATTATGTGCTTTGATTTTTCTAAATGCTAACAACATATATTATGGCACAAGTATCAACTACTACGGCCAAAATTTAAGGGGAATATGGTGAATTTATAGAAATACGGCGAGCGTGTTTGGAGTTAGGACAACAGTATCGAGAGAGAAATATGTGCCCAATCATATGATGAAGGTGGTAGATGATACGGGAAAATGACAATCAACCTTGTGGAGTGCATAAATGGAGTACTGAAAGGATCGCGTTATCTCCTAATAGAAAGCTTGGTGAAAGAGACATACTATCGGTTGGCTAAAGTTTGGTCGGTTAAAGGGAAGCAGATTCAGTCCTTAATAAACAGGGGACAACGTTGAGCTCCTAATATTGTGACGAAAATGCAAAATAATATGAAGAATACAACGTCGCTGACCGTTCACGTATTCGACCGAATGAATCAGACTTTTGATGTTGTTGTTTCCAGAACCCGCAACGAAGCAGCCCACTCAAATGTATTTTGAGTCAATTTCAGACGTACATGGTGTGACTGTGGCGAGTTCCAAGCGTGGCGATATCCATGTGCTCATGCAGTTGCAAAATGTATGTTCACCAATATTGACCCGTACACGTATGTTGATGAATGCTTCAGTCTTAACCACATGTTAAGTATTTACAAAATTGAGTTCTCACCGATCGTGAATTCAAAGTATTGGTCGTCAATGGAGCATGAAAAATGGTTACCGGATCCTACACTCTGTAGAAATCAAACTGGTTGACCTAGATCGACTCACATCTACACCAGTATTCTTCATCACAGAGAGAAGGGACAACGAAAGAGATGTACCATATGTAGGGCTGAAGGTCATCCGAAATCAAAATGTCCAAATAGACCAAGATATGTGCCTATGCCTAAATGATATATTATGTTTGTATTCGAAAATATTATATTTGTATTTAAAAATATTCTACTTTGCATCAGTGTTGGTTAGTTGTTTATAATGTTATGTTT
Source organism: Hibiscus mutabilis (assembly GCA_019671005.1). Lineage (NCBI taxonomy): Eukaryota > Viridiplantae > Streptophyta > Magnoliopsida > Malvales > Malvaceae > Hibiscus > Hibiscus mutabilis. Next base: position 81,572,160 of record CM033711.1, read on the forward strand.
TTACTACTATCATATTGCTTAAGTCTAATTTAATAATTAGTTTTAGATTAAGTGAATAATAAAAAATAAAATAAAAAACAACAACATTCAAATTCAAACTCAAATGCCTCTAATGTATTACACAAAAAATATAAAATCATTTTTTCTTGTGTAATTTCTAGCCTTGACAGGGTGTGGTCGAAAGATAAGTCTGCAGCGGTCGTCGAGCGCATTGTGGCCTCTGTGATGCCACGAGATTCTCTTCAGCATCCTCTTTAGTGTAGCTCACATCTTCAGTCACTTAGGGCATATGAAGTGATGTTGTGAACAAATCCATGTAACTTCTCTGCCCTCCCATAATCTCTGGTGAATTTAGGAAATTTTGTATTTCCTGAAAATCTATGTTCTGTCTAAAGTTCGAGTAAATATATGACTGTGGAGGAAAAAACTCAGGTGTGTATAAAATGACATCATCAAACCCGTGAGTATCTGAGGAGCTTGGGCCCACTTCTGGTTGTACATATGTAGGAGTTGTTTCCTTTTCCCATTGTAAACAGGATTTTAAGATGCGTTTGCTGCACTCTTAGAGGATTCACCCTTACCACTGTATTTTTTCTTATATTTTCGTCATCCTTACCGTCCATCGATCGTAGTTAAGTACGACATTTCATTATTAAGAAAATAGATCAGGTACTCTGACCTCTCAAAATCAAAATCATCTTTTTGGATTTGAGTACGAAGCGGTAACATTGAAGCTCTGTTGATCCACATATTAATGTAGTCGACATGTGTGACTTCTCAATTTACTTCTACCATGTCGCGTCCATCATAATCGTGTAGATAGTCATGATTAATGTGAATATACAAAATGAGCTGGTGGAAGTCAAATTGCCTCAGCACCCTATCGACAAAATAAAACTCGACAATTGCAAAGTGGATCAACGGTGTAACACTACACCATTGATTAGAATCCTTCATCAGATCATCTGGTACAAAAATGCGATCATCGTTGTATGACATCTAAATAAACTAAAAAATACGGATTATTATAATAAGACATCTAACTATAATGTAAATAATAAACTGTAAATATTTAACTAAAATGTAAACAATACATTTAACCAGATATCTACTCTTGACAATACAAATCAATCTAAGCTCTAAATATTCTTAAGCTATTGTTCGCCAATCTCGTGTGCGCTTTCTTCTCGCACCATCTGCATACAAATCACAATAATATTTTAAAAATAAATAAATTTAATTTAAAAATTTAACTCAAAATCAGGATAAATACCTGAAAACAAGAGGCAACCGTATCGGTGTCTAAAAGGGAAGTCACTGCCAAGCCCACGCTTGCAGCAACAACAAACATCCACCAATACCCCAAACCTTATGACCATTTTCTATTTTAGCGCCCTTGCACAACTCACGATACAAGAACGCTAATATGGATGATCCCCAACTATATTTAGCAACTTCCCACGGATACTCCAAAAAGCGTAGATACCGTGTATGAACAAGATTGTCAAATTTATCCGGCATCAGTATACCTCTAATGAGTTACAAAATATAAGCTCGACTGATATTATAAATCGTATCAACCGAATTATATTTACCGAGTGTAAATTCACTTTGTAACCAACTCATTTTCACACGAGATCCTTTCAAATTTGATCTATCGGGCACCTTTCCAAGGTATTTGAAGAAAATTGCTTCAGGTGTAGCTTTCGTCTGCTCGATCAATGGTGCCCCATTCACCGGGACACTGATAAGCATGACTACGTCTTCAAGTGTGATCGTGCATTCCTTACACGACATATGGAACGTATGGGTTTCCGGCCTCCAACGCTCAATCAGAGCAGCAGTCAACCCGGGCACCAGCTTGTACCCCCGAATAAAGATTGCATGATAAAATCCAAAAATTTGCAACCATTCAATGATTCGATCGTCCGGATGATTTTTGGCCATGGTCAGATGGTGCTTAAATGTATCCTCCACATCCTGTAATTAACAGATTAATAAATAAATATTATTAACAAAAAAAGTAATTGAATTTCTAATAAATAAATTATTAAAAAAAAATTGTACCATCTCATCAGCCGTGAGACTAGTAACGTGTTAATCCTGTAATCGCAATAGAGGAGCTTGCCCAGCCATCCTATATGACAAATAAGAATATATTAGGACCCGAGACTAAATCTACTACATTAAAAAAATAATAAACATAATAAACTAAGCAAACAAAATTTATAATAATATTTTATTTTAGTTTCTAATTTGCTAAAATTCTACGAATTTTAAATTTTAACTTTAATACGTTTAAATTACATAACTAAATCAACTTATTAGTTTAAATTTCAATTCCACTACTACTAACTACATGCAATTTAAAAAACTCCTAAATTAAAAGACTAATTCAAACATTAATATTTTTTTACTAATTGCCAACTCCTAAATTAAAAAAGGCTTTTTTTTCTTAAAAATTTTAAAATACAAATTAAAAAATGTTTTTTTACTATTACTACTACTACTACTAATAATAATAATATAACTGTTATCCTTAGTCCCTATATCATTTGACAATTTGCCTTTAAAACTTCTCAATTTTAAGATTTTTACAAAGTAGCCACTAATTTACTAATTTGATCATTAAAGTCTTATTTTCTCTTAACAAAATTCATTCTATTCAATAACTAAATTCAATCACATTCTGTCAATATACTTATTTTAGTCCCAATATACTCGTTTTAGTCCCAATATACCCATTTTAGTCATTAATACTCAAATTTCCCAATATACTTATTTTAATCCCAATATGCTCTTTTTTTTTCTTTCAAAAATCATTATAAATAAATCTAATAAACCATAAATTAAACAATAAAAATATTCAAACATAAAAATTTCAAATATCAACTTGAAAAATTTTAAAAAATAATCAAGAACTTAAATTAAACAATAATACACATCTACTTGGCATACTTACTATATTTTCTTCAAATCTTCCTTTATGTACTTAATCTCTTTACAAATTTTCTTCTCTTCAACCACCTATTTAACACAAAAATTTGAAATATCAAAACTTCAAACATCAACTTTCAAAACTTTAAAAAATATAACGATATAAAATTCAAAAACTTTAACTGAAAAAATAATAGAAATTTGTAATAAATACAAAAACATACATACATTAAAAATAAAACTATTAAATTAAAATAATATTAAAAAATAAACTACATATCTTATACTTACAAAATTTCCTCTAAATCTTCTTCTTCTTTACTTTATCTTTTTAAAATTTTCATTACAAAATATACTTATCTTCAACCCCTATTTAACCCCAACTACTTTAAATCTCAACTTATCTTCAACCCCTATTTAACCCAACTACTTTAAATCTCAACCACCCAACCCAGCTACCAACCATCCAATCAATCTTACAATATTAATAAAAAACCTTACCCCCGAGGCATGCGTGTAGCTACCTCATTTACGAGGCATGCAGACATGTATCCACGACACTGCCCTTGCACCACTGCCAGCCTACATCCAAACATTGTTTGAAGTTGGATGGAGGGCAGCCTGCCTTCCAACAGTGTGTGGTGCCCTGTGTGGCTGCCACGTAGTAGCAAATGGATGATACGAGTACTATTTGAAGACGGGAGAGAAGAATCCAACTTCAACATGTTTTTTTAATATTTTTTAAAAAACACTGTTCAAAAACAAGTAGAGAGCAATCTGACTTCTGGTTTACTACAGTAAACTACCACATTGTTGGAAATAAAGTGGGGAATACCGTATTGTTGGGAGAAAAATTGAAGAACAATATATGAGTAATTTTGTCAATATAAATTGTTGATTTTTATTTTTATTTAATTATATACATACAATAAATTCTTATAAAAATAAAAAATGAAATTATTCGAGATATGTGATTGAATGGTCAATTTTTATATTAAAATGTTTAATTAGTTTTTTAATGGTCTAAAAGTGATTATAAAGTAATATTTGTTCATGCATAATTTTAATCATTTGACAAAATGCATACACTTTATAGACAAGTGATTTATGATTTGAACTCTTATTTTCTTATTCATTTTATTTACCGGACACTTGTTAGGTTTTAAAATGTTTAATTAGTTATTCCAAAAGAAAATGCTTAACTAGATTTTTTAAAATACAAAGATTTAATTTTAATAAATTAAAATCAATATATTATTTTTTTAAAATTCTCGTAAAATATTAAATTAATTTCTCTCTCTCTCTCTCTCTCTCTTTCTGTTTCAAATAAGATATCTTTATATCTCTCTCGGAAAAACCAAAGTATCGCTAAACTGCCCTCAAAAACCCAAAGGAAGCACTCTCTTTAGATCTTGGTTTCATCAAGCGAACATTTCCTCGGAACATGGGTACTATAGTATATCAGCTTTCATTTCTAAATTCTTGTTTCAGATTTTCTCTTTTGGCAGGACTTGAAAATGTCCCGGTTCTTAGTTGTTTTACTCAACCTCCAGATTTTACATCTGTTCTTTGTTTTTATTTCCTTAATTCGTAAACTTGATTTTTAGCTGCTGAAAATCCGTTCAATGCCATTTTGAAGACTTTGGAGAAACCTAATGGTGGGGAATTCGGAAAATACTATTGTTTACCCGCTCTCAATGATCCAAGGATCGGTCAGTTCCCCTGTTTCTCATTCTTTTTCAGATTTTGAATTTCGTTTGTTACGTTTGGTTGCCGTTCTGTCGGTTGTTCACTGGTTATTCAAATTGGCAGCTTATTTTGTTAAGTAGAAGAATTGATTGAAGGAAGCCGTTGCTCTGTTTTCTGTTTTTTTTTTTATCATTTTATCGTGTTTCCTCTTTAACCGATCAAAGCCAGTTTAAGATTTTGGTTGATTTGAGATTGATGGCGCAGATAAACTTCCTTACTCTATTAAAATGCTGCTTGAATCTGCAATACGTAACTGCGATGAGTTTCAAGTTAAAAGTAAGGATGTTGAGAAGATCATTGACTGGGAGAACACATCTCCCAAACAAGTTGAGATTCCGTTTAAGCCAGCTCGAGTGCTGCTTCAGGTCTGCTCTGAATCTGGATTTTTTACAGTGGTTGTTTTGTTTAATAATATTGAGTTTTGTCTTGATGCAAACTTGCATTGCTAGGAATCCTTTTAAGTTTGTAATCTAATTTTCTCATCTTCTCAGGATTTTACTGGTGTTCCTGCTGTTGTTGATCTCGCCTGCATGCGAGATGCTATGAACAAGCTTGGTGGTGATTCTAATAAAATTAATCCATTGGTTAGTTATATACTTATTCTAATAAAACTAATCAAAGCAATGTTTATTATTGAGTTGTTCATTTCTCAAATACCTTGAAAACTGTTTTACCCATTTTATATGATGAAATTTATGTGTAGGTTCCTGTGGATCTTGTTATTGACCACTCAGTTCAGGTTGATGTGGCAAGATCGGAAAATACTGTGCAGGCAAACATGGAACTTGAATTCCAAAGAAACAAAGAAAGATTTGCTTTTCTCAAGTGGGGTTCAACTGCATTTGATAACATGCTTGTTGTTCCCCCTGGATCAGGAATAGTGCACCAGGTAACAAACGTTTTTTACATTACATGAAGGGAACATAATTAGTTATTGATTTGCTGTAACAAAATAAATGCCTCCATTCTAGCATATGTTCAATTATAGTGTCATGGAAGGGGGAAGGAATTACATACAGTTTAGCATGGAAAACAGAATACATGTCTTTGCCAGCATCTTTGTGGCCTCAGACTAAGTTTCTGTAATCTTGATTTACAGGTCAATTTAGAATATCTGGGAAGAGTCGTTTTCAACAAAAATGGCATGCTTTACTCCGATAGTGTTGTCGGAACAGATTCGCATACAACTATGATCGATGGACTGGGTATTGCTGGTTGGGGTGTTGGTGGTATAGAAGCAGAAGCTGCCATGCTTGGCCAGGTAATTTACTTACTGTTAGGTTCCTGTGTTACAAGAAGTGAAGAACAAAAGGAGAATTTTTGGAGATATATGTGTGGCTAGGCCAAGTGCCCAATTACCATTAATTTTTTTCTTCAGTCTCTTTAGACATAATTGGGAGGGTGGACTTTTAATTTCTAAATTACTACTTTGCCAGAAAAAACCCCTTAGTTAATGATTGTAACTTGCGCTTTTGAATGCAGCCCATGAGCATGGTCTTGCCAGGTGTTGTTGGGTTTAAACTATTAGGAAAGCTAATGGATGGTGTGACGGCTACTGATTTGGTGTTAACAGTTACTCAAATGCTAAGGAAGCATGGGGTTGTCGGCAAGTTTGTGGAATTCTATGGTATAATATTCAACCCAACCACTAATTTAGTACATATTCATTGTTTCTATGCGGCTTCTTTTACTTAATGGTAGATATTTCTTTTTACTTCTCTATACAGGGGAAGGCATGAGTGAATTGTCATTAGCTGACCGTGCCACTATTGCCAACATGTCTCTTGAGTATGGTGCAACCATGGGATTTTTTCCTGTGGATCATGTAACTCTGCAATATCTACAACTGACTGGCAGAAGTGACGAGACTGTAAGTCCTTAGTGTATATCTTTTGTTTCAATTGATGCATTGACCCTTGATTTACTGGCTTATGACAAAAATGTAGATTGCTATGATAGAATCCTATTTACGGGCCAATAAGATGTTTGTAGACTACAATGAGGTAAATATATGCTTTGGGTTCTTTCTTTTCTTGATTCAATAACATTCAGCATTCAGTTTCTTAGTGAGAATTTTTTCTCTAAACTCAGCCTCAGATTGAAAAGGTATACTCTTCCTACTTGGAACTGAAACTCGAGGATGTTGAACCTTGTATATCAGGGCCCAAGAGGTACAATTTTCTAGATATAAAAGTTGGAGCCTTTTGTAACATGAAAAACTGTCTTATTTCAAATATTCCATATGTGGTGTGTGTGAATTTGACTGATGTATTGCAGGCCACATGATCGAGTTCCTTTGAAAGAAATGAAAGCAGATTGGCATGCTTGCTTAGACAACAGAGATGGATTCAGGGTATGATCTCTATGAACTAGGTAGGGCTCTGTATTGTACTTCTCTAGTGTTGCTTCTGTCAACATGCTGACATTTTGCAGATATTGTGTTCATTTAGCGACGATGAACTTACCTGAAATGAAATTGCTTAGGACAACCTGTTTATGTGTTATTGAATAAGAAATTTTCTATGCATTTTCCTTTCAGTTTGTGGAGTCATAAGTGATTAAATAGGGACTTGTCTTGATCCCCTCCTATTCTCTTCCCTATGTTCACATGACCTGCATTCTCTCGTTACAGGGATTTGCTATACCAAAGGAATCTCAGAACAAGGTTGCAAAGTTTTCATTCCATGGGACACCAGCAGAGCTGAGGCACGGAGATGTGGTTATAGCAGCTATTACTAGCTGCACAAATACATCAAATCCTAGTGTAATGCTTGGAGCTGCTGTGGTTGCAAAGAAGGCTTGTGAATTAGGAGTTAGGACTGGAGGTAGGCTTTCCCTCCCTGCGTTCACCTTCTATGTCTAACATTGTGAATCATCTCACTAATATAATTGAATATCTTGAATTGCTGCAATGTTGGTTCTTTGTTTATTGCCACTCATATTGTCTGCTTATCAGTTTATGTGAGTGAACATCATGGGTATGATAAACTCTCGATACTCTCATGCAATAATTATATACTTGGCATGATTCCTAATTTTGTTTGGTCTAAAACACTTTATCTTTTATGTTAATCCCTCTAACGTAGCAAATCATTTGATGGGAAAAATGAAAAATTCTTTTGCCATACTTGAAATGATACTTTGACCTCAATGCTTTTTAGGTCTGTTTCTCTTTCCAGAATAATCATATGAGTACTATCTTCTGAGCAATAATCCTTGTAATATTTTTGGATCATACTTTTGACGGGTCAAGCCATGGATTAAGACAAGTCTTGCTCCAGGCTCTGGGTTGTAACCAAATACTTGCAGAAGAGGTACTTTTCATAATATGCAGGATTATATTATCCATATGATAAACATTCTTCTTTATTTCATATTGCTAACTGAGGAAATCGTTGCAGTGGCTTGCAGAAGTACTTGAATCAATTAGGGTTCCATATAGTTGGGTATGGATGCACTACATGCATTGGGAATTCAGGAGATATTGATGAATCTGTGGCATCGGCAATCTCTGAAAGTGGTAAACTTTTTAGTTAGGACATACCTTGTTGTCCTTGCATAAAAATGTTTGAAGCTGATATTTCACTGTTCATACATGCTTCCAGATATGGTTGCTGCAGCTGTATTGTCAGGAAACAGAAACTTTGAAGGCCGTGTACATCCTTTGACAAGGGCTAATTATCTTGCTTCTCCTCCTCCTGTTGTTGCCTATGCTCTTGCTGGAACAGTATGTGGCTTCATATCATTGTCTGGAATGCTGCTCATATGATTTCTTCTTGTCGTCACGTTTACCTGCTTAACTTCAGACCTCTTTCTTTCTTCATTTACTCATTTATTTTCTGAATATCAATCGAGTGTATTTCTCATTACAAGCAACATTACAGGCAGATATTGATTTTGAAACGGAGCCCATTGGTAAGGGGAAAGATGGAAAAGAGATCTTTTTCAGGGATATTTGGCCTTCTAGTGAAGAAGTAGCTAATGTGAGTTACTCATCCTGCTTTTACCTGGATTCCTAGGCTTAAAACGAGTATTGTTTTTCATTCTTGTACTGTCTTCAGGTTGTGCAATCAAGTGTGCTGCCTGATATGTTTAAAGCTACATATCAAGCAATCACCAAAGGAAATCCCATGTGGAATGAATTATCTGTACCTTCCAGTAACCTCTATGCCTGGGATCCAACCTCAACTTACATCCACGAGCCACCATACTTTAAAGACATGACCATGTCACCTCCAGGTCCACATGGGGTGAAGGATGTTTACTGCTTACTTAACTTTGGAGATAGTATAACAACTGATCACATCTCCCCAGCTGGTAGCATTCACAAAGATAGCCCTGCAGCCAAATTTCTTTTGGAACATGGGGTGGACAGAAGAGATTTCAACTCTTATGGAAGTCGCCGTGGTAATGATGAGATTATGGCCAGGGGCACTTTTGCAGATATCCGACTTGTAAACAAACTAGTGAAAGGAGGAGTTGGGCCAAAAACAATTCATATTCCTACCGCAGAGAAGCTGTCCGTTTATGACGCTGCCATGGTAAATTATTACTCTTAATTCACCATACATTTGACATGTTATTACTTGTGAATTTAGCCTTTGCTTTATTAATCATCTGCAAGTACTTAATGCTTTTTAATTAAGGAAATCAATTTATGGAAGTTACATTTAAATACTTGTACCAGTTTTTGAGCTCCACCACCAAAAGTTGCCTTTTATGAGTGAATTTTAATAATATTCAATTTTGTTTATAAGCAGAGATACAAGACTGCGGGACAGCATGCCATAATTTTGGCTGGTGCCGAATATGGTAGTGGAAGTTCTTGAGACTGGGCTGCCAAAGGTCCAATGTTGTTGGTATGTTCTTGGCTTTACTAGCAAAACTGCGCCTTTTTTCTTTTTTATTTGCGTTATTTGAACCTTTTCATTCTTGAGTGATGAAAAATGTCTTTCACTTCTGTTTCACTTCTGCTCAATTTATGTGTACTCAGGGTGTAAAAGCAGTCATTGCCAAGAGCTTTGAGCGAATTCACCGTAGTAATTTGGTGGGAATGGGCATCATTCCACTATGCTTCAAGCCGGGAGAGGATGCTGGGACTCTTGGATTGACAGGCCATGAGCGCTATACCATTGATCTTCCCAGCAGCGATAGTGAAATCAGACCCGGTCAAGATGTCACCGTGGTTACTGACACCGGCAAGTCATTCACCTGCACTGTACGTTTCGATACAGAGGTAATAAAACACAATCTGTTCATTTCTTGCCCTGTTTGGTAATTCTCGTAAGAGCTCTCCACCGTCTCCTGAATTTCCTGCCCAACTGAGGCTTTGGCTTCTTAAATGTAGGTGGAACTGGCTTATTTCAACCATGGCGGCATTCTGCAGTACGTAATTAGGAACTTGATCGGCTCAAAACAATGATTTGGACAACAAATATTTTTGTCTACAAAGCGCGCTATGCGTATTTTACAACTATGACTAGGGAAGCATAATTGGAATAAAATTTAGAAACCAAAGGGTAGGTTGGGTTTTAGAATTCAAGAAATGTTTTAGATAATACATACACAGACATGTTTTTATGTACCTGTTAAGTTAGTTAATAGTTCTTGAACGTTCACTTTTTTATGAATAGAAAATAACTTAAATACAAAACAAAGTCAAAATTTATATAAATATGTATTATTAAGCATGTTATTTCGTAAAAAGTAATAAAACTACATAAATAACATGATAGGAATTGTTAATAAAGAGAAACTTTGATGTACAGGCTATGAAATTAAAGTCCGTTTGTCAAATTTAGACTTTATAGGTGTAGGGTTTAAGATTTAGGAGTTTATATTGTAGTTTGAGTTATATTTTGATACACAATATGTAAAAATATTTATACAATCCTTCCTATTTAAGTTATATAATCTAAATCTGAAAGAAAATATTTGATACATAAACTTGTGTAAATTTTAGTTTACACAAGCTTTTTAATTTTAGGATTTAAAGATTTAGGTTGTGGTTTAGGGTTTAAGGGTTTATGTTGTAGGGTGTAGAATAAGGCTTATGGTTATAATTTAGATTTTAGAGTTTAAGGTTTAGGTTTTAGGGTGTTAGAGCTAGTGATTTAAGATTTAGATTTTACAGCTTATATATGAAAAGGTTGTTTATTTTTTTTACACAGCTTGCATATTAAAATATAACTAAAATTTAAATTCCTTAACTCTAAAATTCTATGCTTTAAGCTATAAACTCTAATGCTAAACCTTTAAACCTTAAATTTGACAAGTTTGTGTATCAAAGTTCTTATCTTAAAATTTATAAAAAGAAAATAATAATTTTTTTTGATACACAGCTTGACTCAAGTATGCAATTTTAGGGTTTAGTTCGGTGTTCAAGGTTTAATATTTAGAGTTTATAATTTAGTGTTAAAGGTTTTACGATTCAGATTTAAATTTTTATACAGATTTAAATTTTAAATTTGTAGTTTAAATGCGAAGGATTGTGTAATTATTTTACATAACTTGTATATCAAATATGACTCAAAAATAATTACCATGATCAAATATTCGAATTCATAAATAGGGAAGGGATGAATAAAAATTTCCGGGTCTAACAGGATTTTCTCCTATAAGATTGAGGTAATTCTAAGGCTTAATCTTTAAATAGGTGCTCGAACTATTTTTTGAGCTAAATAGGTGTCTAACGTTTCATTCCATAACCCATTTAAGGTTTTCCGTTAATTCTCACCATTAAAGGACACGTGTCTCCTGAAAGTTTCAAAATTATATTAAAAATAAATAAAATTATTTAATTTTCAAAAATCTCTAAATTTTCCAAATTTCACAAAACAGCCCCTGAATTCTAAAATCCCTAACTCCACAAAACCTATATCCCAATTTGGGCTGATTTGGTCACCGATTGCCACGCCGCCGTCCACCACATCAGTTGCCGGACCATCATGACCATTTCCCCCACCACCCTGTTGCCAGAAATCGACCGACGCCATGCGGAACGCTGAAATTGTCGAATGGTTCCTTTGAACGATTCACGACGAACGGCGGTAAGATGGACGACGAACGCACGATGTATGAGTTGTTCGGCGAGAGGAAGGCGCTTCATTCTATCATTGGCAAACGCGGCCAACGCTGGCGGGAGTGGTCGGATTTGGGGTTTAGGGATTTGGGGACTATTTAAAAATTTCAGGATTTATTTTTATTTTGTTTTATTAATTTTATTAATTTTAATAAAATTTTAGAATTTTCAGGAGATGGCACATGTCCTTTAACAGTGAGAATTAACGAAAAACCTTAATGAGTTACGGAATGAAACATTAGACATCTATTTGGCCCAAGTTTGAGCACCTACATAAAAAAAAGACATAGTTTAGGCACCTATTGGCCTATTGAGCCGTGCTTATTTGCAAGCACACCGAAACAAATGAACGCAGGTTTGAGTCGTTTGACTGCAAACTAAAAGCATAGAGCAATATTTTACTGATACGAGGTAATGCAATCGATTGAAAGTTGAAAAACCAGCTCCTGGATCTCAATGGTCTAAAAGACACCAAGTGATGTAGGATATGAAGGGGCTGGTTTATAATTGAGGATGTTTGGTAAATAAGTGGATGCACGTCGCCTTCGATTGTCCGTCGACTCAACAGCTGGTTGGTTTAAGTATGCATACTTGCTCTTCGTCCACCTGCACCATGATGTTTGAAAAAGCAGAGAGATTAGAGTTCCATCACAATTGTACATGGAAACAAAGCATTTTTTGTAACTTGTTCTAAATACTAGCCACGACAGGTTTGTTGTATACCGATATGTTCCAACACGGGTTTGTCAAATTTAACATGACTTTGCTGCAATTTAACATGTTTCCTTAACAAACTGTATGACAGAGATTTGGTGTTGATATGGGATATAGCATGATTTCCCAGAATCTTGAAACAGAAATTATACTAACCAGTCTTTTATCCCCACACGAACTTCATTGTTCTTTCCATTGCCTTTGCTGTTATTAGTTGGGGCTGTGATATTCTGCTTAGTGTTGTACTCTTCATCGCTCAGCGACTCTTCGAAACACTTGTACTCTTCCTCCTACACATTACACGATATTGATCAACATGAATCAGTAAGCTGATAACTATTTTCAGTGACAAACTTTGTCATAAAGCTAAGTGCGTAATCTTATTATCTTACCAACAGATTTCGGGCCCTTTTGCGTGCTGCTGCCTTGATGGCTGCCAGGAGGTGATCCTCTTGCTCGGCATGTTTCTGCCTCCAGAATTTGGCAATATCTCGGTTTGTTACACTGTCCGCACCAGTGTTTCTTGCCCGTGGTCTTGGAAGCGGCGGCGGCGGCGGCGGAGGAGGAGGTGGAGGTGTGGGGATTGCTTGTTTAGGCTTATCAATCACACTCTCAGTTCCCAACTTCATTTGCTTCATAATCCTACAACTCTTTAGTTGAATATGTTACTTAAAGATGATCAAATGAAACAAGAAGAGAATCACAGTGGATCGACAAATATATTGAACACATGGAAAGCAACATTCATAAGTCATAACCCCCACAGGCCACACCCACCCCTCAAGAGCTACCGATCAAACCTAACTTTCAACCGAGAGTGATAACTTTGGTGCTCCATGGTTTTGAGCTTTTGCAGGTTCTTATATGGTTTCTCACCGGCATACAAGTTCATGGATATGAATGAATGAATGAATGCAACTAAAAGCATTGACTGGTAGATGCAATTTCAAGTTACAAGAATCGACGAGTGAGATATAAATAATCTTTATTCCACAATGAATTTGTTCAGTCAAATACATACCTACACCAGCAATTTCAACTCAAAAGGAGATTCTGAATTAGATGAGTGAGAATCATGGTTGAACCTTGATGTCCATAGACGTGACTTACAAGACACACCTTTGTCCTGTGTGTTAGAAATAAGTGTCAATGTTAAAATATTAATAACAAGTGCCAATTTACTATAACAAAAATATATTAAAAATATTTTATAATATCTTATTATTAGTATTTTTAAGATTAAATGATTTTTTTGACAAATCTTAATGTTAGAGGGAAGGGGAAGAAAAAGGTATTCCTAGCGAGTCTAGAACCTTTAACCTAAGAAAATATAAAGGAACAAAGATGAATAGCTTGACCAACCCGCCAAATATGATAAATTGATTGTGAGGTCAATATTGGTTTTCTAGTTCTTTGAATATAAATTAACCACCGGATCTATTATTTTTCTTGTTTTTCATGTTTTAATAAGAATCTCTGTCTTTGTGACACGCGTTTCCTCTGTCCTTATGACATGTTTTTCTTTGATTTTTTGTGATTTGTTTCATCTGTCCTTGAGGCATGATTTCAGCATACCTTAGCGGTTTGTTGGTGCTCGTACAGAGATCTTCACAACTCTAATCTCTGATTATGGTTCTGTCGGTGGTCTTAGAAAGATGGATCCCCACTCGGTTGATGGTTGGTTCACGATGTAATCAGACCTAGGTAGCGGAGCAATCTGCTGATAGCTTGGTTCACTCACCACTTCTTTTTTACCCCGTAAAGCGTCTTGTTTGGATAGAGACAAGGAGATTCAAGAAGGTTTCTAGATTTTGGTATGCTAATCTCGATGGAAATGTCCGCTTTTCTTTGTACCATTGTAAGAGACTTTTAGTGGACTTGTCCCCTTTTCTCTTTTTGATGCATTGTATTGTATTGTCTTTCATGGTGATTAATAAGATTCAGATGTCATTGGTAAAAAAAATATTGGTTTTCTGGTAAATTTCATAACACGTCCCGAAACTATGGTCTTCAGTTTAAATTATTTCATTAATTTTTGAATGTTTCAATTTTATCTCCAAACTATAGCTCTCATTCTAAATTAATATCCAAACTTTCAAATATTCCAATTTCATCCCAAACCATGACCTTCATTCTAAATTGATCATCAAACTTTTGAACGCTCCAATTTCATCCTCAAATTATCTTTTATGTCGCATCATATTATTGCATGATACACATCAATGTTTACATGACAGTTAACAATTTTTATAACGGTTTTATTAACATGTGATATGATTAACATATATTAATAAGGATGGAACTATAACATTCAAAAGTTTGGGGCCAATTTAGAATAATGGTCATAGTTTGAAGATGGAATTGCAATATTTAAAATTTTGGGGCCCATTTAGAATAAAAGACATAATTTTAGGATGAAATTGAAACATTCAAAAATTTAAAGACCAATTTAAAATAAGGGCCACAATTTAGGGTCTATAGTGCAATTAGCTCCATGTCAGATATAATAGTATCATACAAAAGAGGCTTAATAGGAAAAAATGCCCAAGTTATAATTTTTTTTCTAGGCAGGTGCCTACAGTATATTTCGGCCTAAGTAAGTGCTTAAAGTTTTCAACATTATTATTTTAGGTGCCTGACTGTTAACAGTCGTTTCAAAAAATTCCTTTAAGCAATTTAAGATTTAGGGTTAAAATTTTACTCCATACATTATGGTACTCGAAGTCACATAGCCAGTCAAAATACTCGAGCTCACACATCCCATCGAGTTAATACATGCTATACCCTGATCACTCAACCATCGGGTGCATAAGCTATCATCTATAGCATCCACACAACATACATAAGTACATCCATACATCATCTATATAATGGCCAACGAAGCCTCAATTTAACCGTGCTCACACAGCCGTCGGGTTACCCATGTTCACACAACCGTCGGGTTAATGGACCATATCCGAATCACCATAGCCACAGATACGTCCTAGACATACTTGGATCACATTAGCCACAAGTAGTCTTTACCTAAGGTCACTCAGTCAATCAGGTTACTCGAGCTCACTCAACCTATCAACTTAATTACCTTACCCGGATCACCATAGCCATGGATAAGTTTCTAACCACACCCAGATCACTTAGCCCGTGGGTATGTAGAATGTACTTGATCACTTAGCCCAAAGTATGCATTCCCTTATATAAGTACCATAGTACTAACTCTAGGACATCCAGATTCCTTTACCACAATCATAAGATAATATATGCTCCCCGAGCATTCGTAGACCTCACCAAGAGGTAAGCGGCACCAAGCCAAGCCATCAACAATGCCTCAAGGCATGACACTAACCATCACGGTTTTATCGAGTCATCATTTACCAAGTTATTACACGTTACTCTCATATGGGAGGATTAAAACTTGGTTTCTCAATTTACTATTCATTTTATCACATTAGAATCACATTAGGTCTTAGTCCTTGAATTATAAGCCTCTCGAACTCAAAATATATTTTTCGGGCAGATTGGCCAATGGGTACTGATACTCAACATCGAGTATTGGTATACCTCTCTGGGTACCGATACTCAGCTTCTCATGAAGGGATTGACTGTTGACCCGTACCGATACATGAACCTCGTGTACCGATACACCCTAAGTATCGATATGGCTCTAAACGTACCGATACCATTTTAAGCTACTGGAATTCAAAGGAACAGTGGGTATCGATTCCTCATTAGGTGTATTGTTACCCCCTTTAAAACTTGTATATGTTCATTGTATATAACACAGGGTATCAGTACGGCCTCCCGCGTACCGATACCAAAGCCTAGAAATGTCTTTCAAGGCTTGAGAAATCATTTACCAAGCCCCCAAAACGCAACTTTTACCCCCTTAACTTAATCCTACATCTTATGGGACTTGATAATAGTGACTTGCTACCCTTTTTACACCCTATTAACAACTAAACTAAAATTCACCATTAAGGGGCTTTAAGCTAGTAAAACACCCAACTAGCAATCTTCAACCAGAAAATCAAGCAAGACAATTACTTTAGGATATTCAAGAATCAAAGAAGTCAGAAATGTACTGACCTTTATAAAAAACCCGAATTAAGCTCACCCATTTAGCTCCTTTAATTCATCTCCTTGTTCAAGCTTGAAAAACCCTATTTTTACCTCTTTCACATGCCATACCAACACAAAAATTGAATTAGAGTTTAAACTAACTATTATGGTATCTTACCCATGAAAATACAACCTTAAAATCTTAAGATAACTACATAAAAATCCCAAAAGCTTAAACATTTCAAAAACCCGTAAATGAAGACTTGCCCCTTTTTTCACAAAACTAAACTTTCCATGAAACCCATCAAGAGGAGATTAACATATCCAAATCTTGAATCTAGAATGTATAAAATGAGGTAAAAAGCTTGAATCTTTAATGTTGGAGGCTAAGGTGTTATTGGGAGAAAATAAGAGGAAGAAAGAGATAAAGAAAATGGTGTGTGTGAAAAGATGATCTCACACATGGGGTTCTTGTCCCCTTAACCTCACGTGGCAGCTCGCAACAAGGGAAAAATATCAACCTTTCTCATTTAAAAAGGGTGTAATTACCCTTTAAACCCCTTATTTTCTTTCTTACCCTAAAATGGTCACTTTCCAAGCTTAAATGGTTCAATTCTCATCCAATTAGGCTTAAACTTGGCCCAACGAGTCCAATTACTCCAGCCAACATGAGGGTTCATAATCCGGGTCAACGCCTAATTGTTGACTCGAAAATTTGGGTCGTTACAACACATGTTGTATATCAATATATATATATATATTATGAGTTATATTTTGATACACGAGCTGTATAAAATATTTACACAACTCTTCTATAAAATTTAAAACCTAAATCTCAAACCCTAGCACCCTAAACCCTAGACTCTAAATTATAACCATAAACCTTAAATTCTATACCCTACACCCTTAAACTCTAACCTAAAACCTTAAACTCTAAATTCTAAGTTTACACAATCTTGTGTATCAAAGTTTTTTCCATATATTATTTAATTTAGATGATGTTTGATTTATTAAATAATTTACAAATCTTACTTACTCATATAGAAAAGAATATGATATATATATTATTCATAAAAAATGAATATGATATATATTTTTTGAATATTTTTTTTATAATAGTATATTTTTTGAATATGAGTACGTTAGTCTTATTAAAAGAGGAAAATTCAAAAAAATAAAATGAGAGTTTGCTACTCAGGTAAACAAACTTTATCTGGACATATTCTTAGTAACACAAAAAAAGAAAACTAACATCTCTAGATCATAAACATGACCCAACCTAGAAAAGGTAAAAACCCTAACTCAAATGCTCGAAACAAAATAGATACAAACATTATCAAAGCTCGACGATAAAAGGTAAAAACCAACAACAAAAAATATTAATAAATGCATATTAAAATAATAAGGAACGTTGACAACATAGTCATTACCCCAACTCAATCACGTACAATAATGGTGACTGTGAGCTTGTATCCAAAATCTAGTTTAAGGTCTAAAACAGAGATATTGTCAGAAAAATTAAATTAAATTGAAATCAATTAGCACCATAACATATAAATAATAACAAATTTAAACAAAAATCCGAAAAATATATTCTTTTCGACCCAAATTTTATAAATTTCAAATAAAATTTAAATAATAAAATATACTAAGTTAATGACTTTGTTCAATTTTCAATCTAATCAATTCAATACTCTAATTAAGGATGGTCATGGGTCGAATTTTTTTGTTGATCCGCGCACGTCCCGAAAATTTAATACCTCCATCCAAACCTGAACCGACCCGACATTATATGATGTTCTACCCTACTCGAACCTGATTTCTAGAGTAAAAATCTGAACCTAACCCGACCCGACATAAATAAAATTATTTTTTTATTATTATTCGATAAAATAGAGAGCTAATTGAAAAAATACAAATAAAGAGAAAGCATTATAATAGTTATTCAATATTTATTAGACAAAATAAGGAAATAACTAATATATATAATAAAGATGAGTATTGTAATAATTATACCTAAATATTTAAAATAAAATTAAACTGTAATTTTCGGTCAAGTATTTTTTACCTTAAACTCAAACTCAATCTTATCATCAAAAAATCAAATCTGAATATGATCCTAATCCAAAATTTTCTTTAAAAAATACAACTCTATAAAATCAAATCGGGTCAAAATCCATTAGATATGCGTCAATGGCATTCCTAACTCTCATCTTTAATCCCGAACCCAAAATTGAGTAACAGATATAGGAAGTTGTAGATAAAGCCAGATTTGAACTATAGAAATTTCAGACCACAAATCATCGAACAAGGGTATTATTGACTTTATTTATCCAATAGTTATCAAGAAAAGCCTAGGGCTGCTCTAGTTTGTCTATAAATAAGCCCTTAGGGAGTTTATTTGTTTCTTTTGAGTTTCTCTTTGCGGAGAGTCCCCTCTGTAGATCGACGAATTTTAGATCTCTCAAAAATTAAGCCGGCAAAATTATCAAACCTCAAATCGAAAATAAAAGCATAAAAGGAAAAGAAAAAAAATAATTTCTATTTCTTTTTTTTTTTAATTTAACTTCACCCTTCTTTCTGGAGTGAGAATTTAGGGTCGGATGGATTTGCGGTTCCCCTTCTCTCCGGCGGAGGTCGCCAAGGTCCGCATGGTCCAGTTCGGCATCCTCAGCCCCGACGAAATCGTAAATTTCGCTTTCTCAACTCTGTTATTTTTGTGTCTTCTCTCTCTTTTTTTTCTTGGCAGTCTGTTTTGTTGTCAGTACACGATAGAAAAGATGGAAATGAATGTAGAATTTGTGCATTGATCTGGCAACTACTTTGCTGTTCTTTCTTTTAAATTATGATTTTTAATTCTATTGGTTTCTGCAGAGGCAAATGTCTGTTGTGCATATTGAGCACGGTGAAACGACGGAGAGGGGAAAGCCTAAAGTTGGCGGTTTAAGTGACCCCCGGCTGGGAACTATTGATCGGAAGATGAAGTGCGAGACTTGTACGGCCAACATGGCTGAGTGTCCTGGGCATTTTGGGCATTTGGAGCTTGCCAAGCCTATGTTTCATATTGGATTTATAAAAACTGTGCTCAGTATAATGAGATGCGTCTGTTTCAATTGCTCAAAAATTCTTGCTGATGAGGTACTATTACTAGGCCTGATTAGGTCTTTCTTTTTATTTCGATTAGAACAAAATGTATTTTAGCATGATTACAACTTGTAATGTTGGATGCATAATGTTTATAATTTTTTTTGGATTGGCTGCTATCTAGTGAAGGAGCATAAATATGTTTGAAGGAGTGGTAGTAACTTGCTCGTTGTTGTTTGATATGAGATTTTTAACATGAAACATATTCAGACAGTATTCAGAGTTAGGGCAATCAGGGATATTTAGCTTTAGAGCTGAACTTCTTTAAATCCTTTTTCTGAGATTACTATTGCTTTGGATTATGAAACAGTCTCCTATAAAGGTGGATTTAGCATGTTTCCATATCTGTATTTTGATATATTCCTTTCTATGCATGTCCCTTTGTGTTCACTGTTCGTTTTGCATTGTATCACTTTTAGAGCAAATTACCTGGTCGCATGATGCCATTCTCAATACAGTTGTTGCTTCTTTTTTTTTCAGGAAGACCATAAATTTAAGCAGGCATTAAAGATAAAGAATCCGAAGAACAGGTTGAGAAAGATCTTAGATTCATGCAAGAACAAAACTAAATGTGAGGGTGGTGATGAAATTGATGTCCAAGGTCAAGACACAGAGGAACCTGTAAAAAAGAGTCGTGGTGGCTGTGGTGCTCAGCAGCCAAAGCTGAGTATTGATGGTATGAAGATCATTGCAGAGTATAAAGTCCAAAGGAAGAAGAATGATGATCAGGAACAACTCCCTGAACCTGCAGAAAGAAAACAGACTCTAACTGCTGAACGGGTAGCCATTTGTGCATATATTGCCTTTTATTTCAAAGAATTTCATGTTGATGTTCTGCTGTGTTTTCTAGGTTCTTAGCGTCTTGAAGAGGATAAGTGATGAGGACTGCCAACTATTGGGCTTGAATCCTAAATATGCTCGTCCAGATTGGATGATTCTTCAAGTACTTCCAATACCTCCACCTCCAGTGAGACCATCTGTGATGATGGACACTTCCTCTAGGAGTGAGGCAAGTGTCTTTTATGTTGAGGCCTTGGAAGTTATTCCTTCTGTGATTTATGATTCTATTAGATCAAATCTGAATTCCCATGTTTGCTGATTCCAGGATGACTTAACTCATGCATTAGCTATGATTATTCGGCACAATGAGAACTTGAGGAGGCAGGAGAGAAACGGATCACCTGCACATATCATATCCGAATTTGCACAGTTGTTACAGTTTCATGTAGCAACATATTTTGACAATGAATTACCTGGACTTCCAAGGGTATTGCACTTGCATGCACATTTTTAAAATCTTCCATATGAGCGTATTTTTAAGCTTAGCTTTCTTCTCTTTCTTGTGTAGGCCACACAGAGATCGGGGAGACCTATTAAATCTATTTGTAGTAGGCTTAAGGCAAAAGAGGGCCGTATCAGGGGTAATTTGATGGGGAAAAGGGTTGACTTTTCAGCTCGAACAGTAATTACACCAGATCCAAATATCAACATTGATCAACTTGGAGTGCCTTGGAGTATAGCTTTAAATCTCACATATCCTGAAACTGTGACTCCGTATAACATTGAGAAGTGAGTAGCTTCTTAGAGTTTCAAATTTTCTTCCACATCTGGTCAATTACTAGGATCTGAGCTATATTTGAACAGGTTGAAAGAACTTGTGGAATATGGGCCTCATCCTCCACCGGGAAAGACTGGTGCAAAGTATATCATAAGAGATGATGGTCAAAGGCTTGATCTTCGTTACCTGAAGAAAAGCAGTGATCATCACCTAGAGCTTGGTTATAAGGCATGCTTCTCTTTCTGAAAACATTTTAATTGGCCATTGCTTTTTTTGTTCTCCGTGTTTTAACTGTCTCAATTATGGCTGCAGGTGGAGCGACATTTAATCGATGGAGATTATGTCCTTTTTAACCGTCAACCTAGTCTCCATAAAATGTCAATCATGGGCCACAGGATCCGGATTATGCCATACTCTACATTTCGTCTAAATTTGTCTGTTACTTCACCGTACAATGCTGATTTTGATGGTGATGAAATGAATATGCATGTTCCTCAATCATTTGAGACTAGAGCAGAGGTAGCAGAGCTCATGATGGTGCCTAAGTGCATTGTGTCCCCTCAATCAAATAGGCCTGTGATGGGGATTGTCCAGGATACACTTCTAGGATGCCGTAAGATCACCAAAAGGGATACTTTCATAGAAAAGGTGATGAGAATAATAGTTGCATTTGTTTAATATGGTAACTTAAATAACTTAAATGCTACACAATTTGTGTTATTGTGATGCGAGCCTAATTTTTATGGGTTATTCAGAACGTTTTCATGAATATATTGATGTGGTGGGAGGATTTTGATGGAAAGGTTCCAGCTCCTACAATTTTAAAGCCCCGACCAATTTGGACAGGGAAGCAGGTTTTTAATCTGATCATACCAAAACAGATAAATCTGATGAGAACATCTGCCTGGCATTCAGAAAGTGAGACTGGGTTTATCACCCCTGGGGATACTCAAGTTAGAATAGAAAAGGGGGAGGTGCTGTCTGGCACTCTTTGCAAGAAGACACTTGGATCATCTGCAGGGAGTCTTATACATGTAATTTGGTATGTATTTAGGAAAAATATTGTGGATTTAACTTATAAATATTAGGAGAGTTATCTCATTGCAGAAGTTTGATAAGCTCTAAATCTTACCAGGTTTGGATATGAGATCATATTTTTCTATTCTAAATCTTTTCTCTATCAAGTGAAGCTGAATCCATCATAAACTAAGATTGTGAACAATTTACTGTTGAATTACTTACCTTTTGAGTGGGTAATGATTTAGTTGGGCTGTTTTCAAGATTATCTGTCCTTTCTTCTCTATTTGGATTATGGCTTCCTCCAACATGTGCATTTGTCTTTATACTTCAAGCCATTAATATTCTAAAAATTGGTTTCGTACATCATTTCTTTACAGGGAAGAGGTCGGCCCGGATGCAGCTCGGAAGTTTTTGGGACATACACAATGGCTTGTCAATTATTGGCTTCTGCAGAATGCCTTTAGTATGGGTATTGGAGATACAATTGCTGATGCAGCAACAATGGAAAAAATTAATGAAACTATTTCTAAAGCCAAAGAGGATGTGAAACAGCTCATTATTAAAGCCCAAAACAAGGATTTAGAGCCTGAACCTGGAAGAACTATGATGGAGTCCTTTGAAAACAAAGTTAACCAGGTACCTGATGTCAAATTGATCAAACTCTCTTTTTGGGCATCCTTCTGCTACACTTGCATGTTAATATGGTTTGTTTCTTCAGGTGTTGAATAAAGCTCGTGACGATGCAGGAAACAGTGCGCAAAAAAGTTTGTCAGAAAGCAATAACCTTAAGGCAATGGTTACTGCAGGATCAAAGGGAAGTTTCATTAACATATCCCAAATGACAGCTTGTGTCGGTCAGCAGAATGTTGAGGGAAAGCGAATACCATATGGGTTCGTGGATCGTACTTTGCCCCATTTTACCAAGGATGATTTTGGTCCTGAGAGTCGTGGTTTTGTGGAGAATTCATACCTACGTGGGTTGACCCCACAAGAATTCTTTTTCCATGCCATGGGTGGTAGAGAAGGTCTCATAGATACCGCAGTTAAGACTTCTGAGACTGGGTACATACAGAGGCGACTTGTGAAGGCAATGGAGGATATTATGGTTAAATATGATGGAACTGTGAGGAATTCATTGGGGGATGTTATTCAGTTCCTCTATGGTGAAGATGGCATGGATGCTGTATGGATAGAGTCTCAGAAGCTAGATTCTTTGAAGATGAAGAAATCTGAATTTGATAGGGTCTTCAGATATAAAATAGACGATGAAAACTGGAATCCAACTTCTTATATGTTGCCAGAACATATTGAGGATTTGAGAACCATCCAAGAATTGCGTGATGTGTTTGATGCTGAAGTTAATAAACTTGAAGTTGATAGATACCAACTTGGAACAGAAATTGCAGTCACGGGTGACAGTAATTGGCCTTTGCCTGTTAACTTGAAGAGGCTTATCTGGAATGCGCAGAAGACTTTTAAAGTTGATTTTAGAAGGGTGTCAGATTTGCATCCTGTGGAAATTGTCGATTCTGTTGATAAGCTCCAGGAAAGGTTAAAGGTTGTTCCAGGTACTGATCCTCTGAGTGTCGAAGCCCAAAAAAATGCTACCCTCTTTTTTTGCATTTTGCTTCGCAGTACTTTGGCCAGTAAAAGGGTGTTGGAGGAATATAGACTGACAAAAGAAGCATTTGAGTGGGTTATTGGTGAAATAGAGTCACGATTTTTGCAGTCTTTGGTAGCAGCTGGTGAGATGATAGGCTGTGTTGCTGCACAATCAATTGGTGAGCCTGCTACTCAAATGACTCTTAACACCTTCCACTATGCTGGTGTTAGTGCAAAGAATGTTACCCTTGGTGTCCCTCGGTTGAGGGAAATTATTAACGTAGCTAAGAAAATCAAAACACCTTCTCTCTCAGTCTACCTCTCTCCTGAAGCCAGAAAGACAAAGGAGAAGGCCAAGAATGTCCAATGTTCTTTAGAGTATACTACTCTTCGGAGTGTTACTCATGCTACAGAAGTATGGTACGATCCGGATCCAATGAGCACTCTCATCGAGGAAGATATGGACTTTGTTAAGTCCTATTATGAAATGCCTGATGAAGAGGTTGCTCCAGAAAAGATATCCCCTTGGCTGCTGCGCATAGAGTTGAATCGTGAGATGATGATTGATAAAAAGTTGAGTATGGCTGACATAGCTGAGAAGATCAACCAGGAATTTGATGATGATTTAACTTGCATTTTTAATGATGACAACGCAGAAAAGTTGATCCTACGTATCCGCATCATGAATGATGAAGCCCCAAAGGGTGAATTGACTGATGAGTCTGCTGAAGATGATGTATTCTTGAAGAAGATTGAAAGCAACATGTTGACAGAAATGGCCCTTCGAGGTATCCCAGACATCAACAAGGTATTCATTAAACATGGTAAAGCAAGCAAGTTTGATGAGGCTGATGGTTATAAGACCGGAGAGGAATGGGTGTTGGATACAGAAGGTGTCAATCTCTTGGCTGTCATGTGCCATGAAGATGTTGATGCAAAGAGAACAACAAGCAATCATTTGATTGAAGTGATTGAAGTTCTTGGAATTGAAGCAGTTCGACGGTCTTTGTTGGATGAATTGCGGGTTGTGATATCATTTGATGGGTCGTATGTGAACTATCGACATCTAGCTATCCTCTGTGATACAATGACGTATCGTGGCCACTTGATGGCCATCACTCGTCATGGCATCAACCGGAATGATACAGGGCCTATGATGAGGTGTTCATTTGAAGAAACTGTAGATATTCTCCTCGATGCTGCTGTTTATGCTGAATCAGATTATTTGAGGGGTGTGACAGAGAATATAATGTTGGGTCAGCTTGCACCAATTGGTACAGGAGAGTGTGCCTTGTATCTCAATGATGAGATGCTGAAGAATGCCATTGAACTTCAGCTACCTAGTTACATGGAAGGTTTGGAATATGGTATGACCCCTGCGCGTTCTCCAATGTCAGGAACTCCTTATCATGAAGGCATGATGTCTCCTAATTACTTGCTGAGCCCAAATCTCCGTCTCTCTCCCATTTCGGATGCTCAGTTCTCACCTTATGTTGGTGGGATGGCATTCTCTCCCACATCATCCCCTGGTTACAGCAGTCCATCATCTCCTGGCTACAGTCCTACCTCACCTGGTTATAGCCCTACATCCCCTGGGTATAGTCCCACCTCACCTGGGTACAGCCCCACCTCACCTACCTACAGTCCTAGTTCACCAGGTTACAGCCCAACAAGTCCAGCCTATTCTCCTACAAGTCCCTCTTATTCTCCAACCTCGCCGAGCTACAGCCCTACATCTCCAAGCTACAGCCCTACATCTCCAAGTTACAGCCCTACATCTCCAAGTTATAGCCCTACTTCACCTAGCTACAGCCCAACTTCTCCAGCATATAGCCCAACTTCACCCGCATATAGTCCCACTTCTCCATCATACAGCCCAACATCCCCATCCTACAGCCCGACCTCTCCCTCCTATAGCCCGACGTCTCCTTCCTACAGCCCGACATCTCCCTCCTACAGCCCGACCTCACCCTCCTATAGCCCAACATCTCCATCATATAGCCCTACTTCACCGGCTTATAGCCCCACTTCTCCAGGGTACAGTCCAACCTCACCAAGTTACAGTCCCACATCACCTACCTATAGCCCTACCTCTCCAAGTTACAATCCACAATCGGCCAAGTACAGTCCGTCTCTGGCATACTCACCAAGCAGTCCAAGGTTGTCTCCTTCCAGTCCTTACAGCCCAGCATCACCAAATTATAGGTAAGCCATCGTAGCAGTCACTTTTCTGTTTGTTGCTGAGAACTCTTGGATTGTGTCACTGCTATTTAGCTTATTCCCTCTTCTCAGTTTTAATTAATTTATATTCATGCTATGTAATATGCATGTAACTTTGCTTTTGGTGCAATTAAATATTTATTTTTGTATTGCAGCCCAACATCACCATCTTATTCCCCTTCAAACCCATCCTTCAGTCCTAGCAGGTAATATCTCATCTTTTGCTATGTGATTGAATAAGTTGCGTTAGTTTAGGAAGTTGTCATCAGTGCGATGTATCTTAAAACTTCCACTTGTTGTACGTTCGTACCGAATCCAATGCAAATTTGTTCTAGATGCCTTCTAATCTGTTATCTATTTTATTCTCAATGAAACCAGCCCATATACTTCTGGAGGGAATCCTGACTACAGCCCAAGTTCGCCACAGTACAGGTAAGCAGACGGGTGTCGAATTTAAAGTGTTTGCTCTATTGTGGTGTTTCATGTTTCCAATCTTCCGTGCAGTCCAAGTGCTGGGTACTCCCCTAGTGCACCAGGGTATTCACCATCCTCGACGGGTCAGTACACTCCAAGCAACAAGGATGATCGTAAAGATGACAATAGTAAATGATAAGGCATTCAGTAGGCGATTAGAAAAAAAAGCTTAAGATGCTGAGGTAATTCGATCTTTACTTAAAAACTCTTCAACTCTTTTCATGTTATATCGATTTCGATTAGGCTGCTATTAAAATTTCCAAAAGATATTAAAAAACGGGGTATATTCCGAGCCATTTTCTTTATAAAGCAAACATTGAATCACATGTAATGATATAATATGTATCTGACTGAGTCATCTTGTTCAGCTTGCAGTTCCTGGCCTGTTGGATCTGTAACATTCTGCCGGTGGAACGAGGCAGAAGAAAAATGTATTTGTATGTAAGATACAGAGGTGGCAAACGGGTCGTTCGGTTTCGGTTCGGTTCATTTTGGGTTTGTCTGTATTCGGTTTAGATTCAGGTCGGATCGGTTCGGGTCTGGTTCGGATTTTAGTTCGGTTTTATGATGATTCAGGTCAATTCGGGTATTGGATCAGTAATTCGGGTCAATATCAGATCGGTTGTTTTTGGGTTGGGTCAATATCGGATCGGTTCGGGTTGGGTTAATCTTTAAATTTTTGGGTCAATTCGTTTTGAGTTCGACTTGGGTGTGAATCTAATCGTGTACATTATATAAAGAATTAACCATATATTCTTGTAAAAACATGTCTTTTTATTTGTTAATATTATCATTTAAGTTTAGTTTTAATCATTCAATGTTTCAAAATTAACCATCATTGGTATTAATCATTTAACCTGAACTTAACGAATCTCGATTACAGGTTTAGATCGGTTTTGAGCAAATTAATTTCGGGTTACTTTCGGTTCAAGTGAAAATCGGTTCATGTCAAATCGATTACATGTCAATATCGGTTCTTCTAGAATTCGGATCGTTTTAGTTTTGGTTCGGTTCATTTCGGGTTTCGAGTCACATTTGGGTCATCTTGTTCAGATCCATATTGGGTCTCGGTTCGAATAAATCGGTTTGGTTTTCAGTTCTCGGGTAAGTTTGCCAGGTCTAGTAAGATATAAGTAATTCTCTATGGAAACCATGGAATAGCCAAGACTGAAACAATCAACAACCTACGGATAATTTTCTTTTTTTCTTATTTTTGGGAATTTAATACTTTAACTGTTGTTTTTGTAGTAAATACTAAATAGAGATTGAAAACGATATTTATTTATTTAAGCATATTTTATTGTTTTCTATTTGCATGTTGTTAGCGCAGGAATTTCAAACATCTAGGAAAAAAGGGATAAAGTTAAAAAAATGGCCAACAAACTATTTTAATATGTTTATTTTGCTTACTAAACTTTTAAATTTTTTATTCAAATATTATGAATTAGATATTAAATTTTAGATTTTATATAAAATTGACACCACGTAATTAGTTGCCGTTGACCACTGCTGCCCACTAAGTATTAAACTTAAACTTTAGGATTGATGTAGTGTCGTTCGATCCAGTTTAAATGTAGAAAAAAAATCTTATTTGAGGATTGATATTTGAATAGTACACGAGATTTTTTGCATGATATGGAAAATAATTAAGGGTGGTTTAGATGTTAATAATCGGATATGTAGAAGTTAATGTTATTGTTTTTAATTCTCAGATGTAGCAATTTGAGTAAGGAGTAATTTCGAAGGTTCACTCTCTCAAGAAGTTTATGCCCCTTTAAATGTAGGTAGAAAGAAGGTAAAACTCTACCAAGTCACGTGCAGTAACTTGTGATGAAGGTTGTTTGTATTATATGTAGCAACGTTGTTTGCGTTTAAAAATAGGCTTAACTGTTAATAAGCATTTAAATTATACTTTTTAGATAAGTGCTTGAATTATATTTTGAGTCAAATAGATGCTTAACGTGGTCTGACGTTTCATTTTGTGATCCGTTTAAGATTTTTCGTCAACGATCGTTAAAATTTTTTGCCATCCAATTAAAACATGACATGTGGCCTATTTTTATATTTCTAATGTTTGAATTTCTTTAAAAATCTAAATTTCTTTAAAAACTCTTAAAGTTTTAATTTCTTTCAATTAAATTTTAAGTCACATCTTTCTCACTGTTCAACATCCTCTATAAGTCGGTTCACCGTCTAAAGCGTCATGTTCGACATCCGTTATCTTCTACCGTCTATGGGAAAATCGACATTTTCATTGTTGGGTGTTCCTCGACGTTGCAATTGGTGGTTCATTCGTCAATTTTTTACGACGATATGATAAGGCTTTTAGTAGAGAGGGTCCGATGAAGATAAGGGTGGCCGGTGGTGGTTGAATCGGTGGTTAGAGTGGAGCAATTTAGGAATTTAGGGTTAGGGCAGGACGTTTTTAGAGAAATTAAAGGTTGTTGGGTCAATTAATATTTTTTTATTTTTCGGATTTTAATTTTAGAAAATGATAAACCATGTCACATGTTAGAATTTTATTAGACAACGAAAAAATGTCTATCACGAAAAAAAAAACTTTAAATAAGTCACAAAATGAGACGTTAGACACATATTTGGCTCAAAATATAATTTAGATACCTGTCTGAAAAAGAGTATAATTTGAACATTTATTTGACTTTTAAGCCTTAAAAATATAATATAACTATGAACAATAATAATAAGGCTAGACTTCGTCGGGTCCCTTATTTTTAGGGTTTATTCTATTTTATTTACCTAATAAAAAAAATTTCTTGCCACTTGTATTTTAATATGTGAACTTCCGTTATTTAAGTAAACATGACACCCTTTAAAAAAAAATCCACGTGTGTATATTCAAAAACCAAACCTCATCCATCAACTAACTCTCCCTCCCTCCGCCCCCCCACCACTCCTCTCCAACTGCTTGGATTTGAAGAACCTCAAAGCCATCAAAATCCTGGGCAAAGGAGCCATGGACTGTGTCTTCCTCGTGCACCACATCCACCTATCAAACCGGCGATTCAAGACTTAGTTTCCACGCGAGGACGATTCCAAAGCTACCATTACCGCCGCCTCGAATCGCCCAGAACAAATATTCCCCCATGAATTTTCTATCGAGAATCCTTTCGTTAAGTCGATGAACTGAGCATCCACCATATTGTCACCGGCGGTTCCGTATTTTATGAGCAGTAACATGAAACCTTCCCTGTTAGTATGTCCACCGATGCTGATTGTGTGGAAAACAGCAGCTGGGAAGGCGAGAGTACTACTTTTTTTCAGAATGTAATAAATTTCACCGAGCGTCGCACTGGCATGAACCAATACAACTCTGTTTCCAACGTCAATGTCCATTAATCGAAAGAGAGCCAAGTCAATGATGACGATCGGGACTGGCGGTAAACGAAAGACTCTTGTAATCATGGCCACCATTTATGGTTCTTATTTGTAGCCCATGTTTTTTCGAACAATGAATCATTTCCTGTATATGGGATATTTGCGTCGGCATTACAATGATCAAAGATTTTGGGGTATTGGTTGTATTGAACTTGAGATTCCACAACGTAGAATCCGCAACAAATTCATATGAAAAATTCGTTCTTTTGAAAATTACTTTGGAAGTGAAAGAAAAATCATTTGAACGAAGAAAAAGTACTGAAGAAAATTTTGATGAGGCAAAGTTGCCCATGAAAACGAGAAGAAAGTAGCTAAAACAAGAATGAATAACATTGAAAACTGTGGGGACTTCATTTTTTAAGGTTATTTCTGTTTTCTAGGTGTAAAAATGAAATGAGAAAGTTACATGTTTATAACATCGTTTTGCAGAGGACAATGATAGTAATATATCTTTTAAAACTAGAAACTTAACGCATCTCATGAGTATAATCACTAATTTTGTCCGAAATAAATTTATTTTTTTATTTTCGCTTTTGCAATAATGGGCTTATGGGTTATTGTTTGATTGCTAACTATATATATATACACGTGTGTTGCTACTTGAAAAAACTTAATTTTTTTACTAGCATTATGTTTTAGTGTTTTATCCCTTGCCTTATTATATGTTACGTTATTTCAAAACCCAAAAAAATTCTAAGCGGTTACATTATGCACATGTGTGTTATATGTCATCAGTATGTGTTCATTGTATGTGCGTTTATTATCTATTCAGACAAATATATGTCTTTTATGTTTATGTGTATACGTAATGCATGATTATATATATATATCATATGTATGGGTTGTATGTATTAATTAATGTCATTAATATTTAAATGTGAATGTGAGTATGTATATTGCATGTATTATTGCATTATTAGGCTATTAGGTGTATAATGTGTATGTAATATGTACTAATGTTTGAGTGTTTATTTATATATGTGTATGCATATTATATGTGTATGTTATTATTATTATTATGTTATATAGTTTAAATTGAAAAACCCAAAAAATTATTAATAGATAAAGCCCAATTAATAGAAACACACTTTATTATCAACCCATATATAGAATATATCATATAAATAAAAAAGGCCCCAAGTTTATTTAGAGGCCATTTACATAACCCAAAAAAATTATCGCATATTACATTGGCCCAACAATGGCTATCTGATAAACAAAAACCCTAATGCCCTTATCTTTTGTTGCAGCCGCCTAATCTCAATCGTCGAATCTAGATTAGATCTGACGATCCAAATTCAAGCAAAGAAGATCGTTCAGACCGCCCATGCGCCCACGAGCCGGTCCGTTCAGATTCTCACACGCCCACGCGCAGCTTTTCAGCCTCCCCACTCGCGCGTGTGCCACACGCCTGGCTTCCCAGCTCCCCCACGCGCCACATGCGTGACTGTTCAGATCATTCGCGCACTTCTGGATCCTCTAAGCGCCAGTGCAAGAATAGCGTGTTCGGTCGTTCTACTTTCGGCGAGCGTGCCTCTCTTCCGTCTTAATCTCCATCATTTGCGCTGCCCCAATGCCATGCATGTAAAAGAAAGAGAAAAGGAGTCAGAGCTTGAAATAGCAAAAAACAAGGGAAATGGGGCAAAGCAAATTAAGGCAATGTCAATCCAAACAAGCCATAAGAAGTAATCAATTAAGAATTTGACTTTACATGTAATCCAAATCTATGTATTTGGCTATATAACCAAAAGCCAAACATTTTGTAAAGGGGGCTGAATTTTGAAGCAATAGATAACAACAATTTCAGAGGTACCCATTATTTCTTTGCATGTTCGGAATAGCAAAAACATAAAGAAAATTAAGGTTTCGGGTGTTTTTTTTACCTTGGCCGGTTCACCTTCCTCGTGTTGGTTCACCTTCTCGCCGACGATAAACTCTTCGATTCTTCAGCGGCTGCGAGGAGTGAGTTGGACTGAGCAGTAATCAAAGGGGGTCGGTGTTGGGTTTTGTCTTTCAAAGCAAAAAAGGGAGTCTTTTGGTTGTTTTTTAAGGTTTTAGGCCTACATCTAGGATCAGATCCGATTTTGGAGTAACATGGAGTTTTTTGGGGGGTTTTAGTCGCTGGCCGCCGGTGAGAAACGACCAACACGGTGGAGCGTTGCCGGAAATTGAAAAACGCGACGGTGCGCGGCTGACTACTCGCCGGTTTCTGGGTTCATATGAACTTTTCCAGAGATATATAGAGCTCTTATGGTTTAGTTGTTATAACAAATGAAAAGAGGTTTAATTTTCGGTTTAAGGTAGCATTTATATAGGTTTGAGTTTTAAAAATAGTTTAATTCCCTAATAAGGACCTCCGCCTTCCTTTATTTGTCCCCGCGGTCCTCCCGTCTTTTCAAATCACTCTTCAGGTCCATGTTGTTTTTTCATAGATTTTCAGTTTCGCCCCTTTTAAATCAAATGTCTTACCTCTTAATTTGGCCCCCCAAAATTTATTTTTTGTTTATTTCAGCCCTTTTCCAATGTTAAAAATCCCTGCTTCATCATGCATATTTAATTTTCTATCTTGTATTTTATTTCTTTTAATTTTCGGTCCCTTATTTTGTTGATTTTGGTTGTTAATCTTGCTTTAATGTTATAGATCTATATGTTACATGTATGTTTGGGTTGGTATATATATGCTATTACATAACCGTTTTTACATGGTTTAATATATATACACATATATATGTATTTTTTGTATATAGTACGTAATATATGCTGTAGACATATTAAATAATTGATTATATATAGTATATGATAATATAATATATGCTTTTGATATAATATACAACCTATGGTTCGGTTAATATGTGTATATATCATATACCTATTTTGTAAAATATATGATATTTTGTTTTTATAATGAATATATACGTATATGTTACTACTGCAAAAGTTAAACCTTGCTTTTTTATAATATAGTATGTATATGGTATATAATTTTGTACATATAATATATGGTTAAATGATATATATACATATACATATGTATTATGTAACTATTTTCCTATAGTATATGGTTTTGTATGTCATGCCGTGTTTTTATTTGCCATGCCATGTTGTTGTTCTTACATGTCGGAATATATTTTGTTATGCATTGTCCTTTTATTCGGGAATAAACGGGGCTAGCACCAGTCGTAGTGGTGGTGGTTTGGCGTTCATTTTCGAATAAGTGACCTTTAAAATATACTCACCTATATAACCAAATTTCGGTTTAACTTGTCACTTTAATTCGCAAAATCTAATATTAAATAAGCGGTAAAACTTGTGGTACCAATTTTGGGCGTTGTGAGGTGCTAACCCTTCCCACGTAACCGACTCTCGAACCCAAAAATCTCTGGTTTGTTTTTGGTGTCCGGTCTACCTAACCCAAGTGACCGGTGGCCACTCCCAGTTATATTTCAAAAGCATTTTTTTAAAGAAATCCCTCATAAATTAATAAAAAATGGGAAACCTCAAACTTTGAATTTTAAAACTTCACTACAATGAGTAGTTTTATATATGAATTTGAATCATTCCTACTTGACTATAAATGAAGTTTTCAGATTTATTCAAGGAATTTTTTTTGTGTTTGTTCTGTCTTTTCCTAACAATACGAATGTTAAGATGTCGAAATCAACAATAATTTTGTAAGTTGTCGAAATCAGGAGGAGGAGGAGGAGAGATAGTTGATGGATAAGGTTTGGTTTTTGGATATACACACATAGATTTTTATTTATTTATTAAAGTTCTATGTCAGTTCTCTGTCGACAAGAATAATTTTTTCAAATTCGGTAACCAAAAAGTTTATACACATTTATTTTGTTGCGACGTTCATTTTAAAAAATTTAGAAAATTATAATCAAATGAGATTTTCTCATTAATCGAAGTTTAACGTTCATTCTATGATGAACAAATATATTTGATTGGTTAGTTAAACTGTTCATGCTTATTTTTTTATTTTTTTAAGTCATGATTCTAGACCCTCTAAGAACATCTCTTCTCTTTTCCTTAAATCTCCCCCTCCCCTTGAATAAGTAATTGGAAATAGGTTAATCAACATTTTTTAAATTTACCGAAGAAAATGTTAAATGAAATGTATGGCTGGCAATGAAGCTGTTTTAAGGCATACAATTTATTCATTTTGACTAATTGAACGATGCTACTAGTTTGTAGGGATTAGCAAACAAACTGATGTTGCATGCTTAAATCAACAAGTTCCTGTGTTGCAAGCTTCCCATCTTATGTGACAAGGTCAATATCTCACCCTTTTAGATCTGTTCTCTCGCTTAGGCTTCCTTAATCTTTACGATGGTGAAGCCGGCGAGACAGAAGAACAATGTTCTGCTCACTTTCCGAGTAACCCCGCCGATCAACCCCGCCACTACTAAAAGGATTTCACACCCCAGGGTGTCCTTGGTTCCCAGGGAAGTTCGGAGGCTAGCCTGGAATGAGAGCTTTGAGGGACTTGAGCCTGTTTCGCCCAGAGTTTCATGCACCGGCCACATCGATTGCCAGATGAAGAGAAAACCGGGTGCCAGGAAACACAAGCAAGCTTCTTCACCTCTAGCCCAGGCGTTGGCGGAACAGATCAAAAGGAAGGTATTGAGCGTTAGAAAACGTGGTTATGAATCCGATGCGCTGGTGGCGGCGTCGGAGATTGAGGAGACTACTGCTCCTTCCCTTCGGGAGACGAGGCAGTTTTGCAAGGGACGTAGTTTGTTCTCGTATTTTGATAGGAGGACATATGATGCGGAGGAAAAAGGGAAGGTATTGAACGGGAGAAAGCGTGGCGGTTATGAATTCGATGTGGAGGAGGCGCAGCCGCAGGCTGCTCCTTCGCTTCAGCAGATGAGGCAAATTTGTTCGGGACGTAGTACGTTATCAGATCGTGATTGGAGGACATATGGTGCAGAGGAAAAGGGGAAGGTATCCAAGGGGAGAAAGCGTGGTTATGAATTCGATGTTTCCGATGCGCAGGCGGCGGCGGATATTGTTGCTCCGTCGCTTCAGAAGATGAAGCAATTTGGTCAGGGACGTAGTACGTTATCAGATTTTGATTGGAGGGCAAATGTTTCCGATGCGCAGGCGGTGTCGGAGACCATTGTCCCTTCCCTACAGCAGATGAAGCAATTTTGCAAGGGACGTAGTACGTTATCGGAATTCAATCGGAGAACAGACGATGCAAAGGAAAAGGGAGTAAAAAGGAAGAGAAGCTAGTTTATCAATGGCGTTTTGTAGCTGTTGTAGACTTGTAGTTGCAGTCGGAAGAGACGAGAGAAGAAAAACTGCGTCGCGTCTCCATAACCATTAACCGCTCATCTAGTTTGAGGTTGCAGTTGCAGTTGCAGTTGCAGTTGCAGTATCCTATATTTCTCTATTATATTTTGTATGTGTAATAAAGTTTCTCTGACGGTGTCGATGGACCACTCATTCTATCGCACTGGAAAGAAATTTTGTGTATATAAATTTAGATTAAATATTTAGAAAATAAATTATTTAAGTTAAATTATAAAAAATATATATTAATATATAAAAAATTTTCCAAAATAATTTATATATTAATTCATGAATGATAAAATAGACCATGAATTAGATCTAGGCTTTAAAATGAATCGAACGAACATGAACGAAGGTATGTTTATGTTCGTTCGTTTAATTTTAATGAATATACGAACACGAACAACTAATCAAACATAATTTCTTGTTTGTATTCATTTGTTAAGGAATGTAGCTTGCTCATGTTCATTCGTTAAAGTGATAAACAAACTCAAACGAACATTTAGTATTATTTAATTTTTTTTCTTTTTATTTTGTATTTCTAATATATGTTTTTAACTTAACATTTGTTATAAAAAATAATAAATATAAATGATATATGTGAATAAATTTAAGTAAATATAAACGAACGGATTACTGAACGTTCACGAATGAATGTGTCATTTGTTCGTGTCCGTTCATTTAATTAAACAAACATAAAATTTTGATCATGTTTATTTATTTAATAAACAAACAAATATTTCGTCGAACAGTTCGCTGAATATTCAGTTCGTTTACGGTCCTAATTTAAATCAGAATTAAAGTCGGGCCGAACTATTAGGAGATTGGATTGCGGCCTGCAATGCCAAGCAGATATTTACCAGATATTTACCGGGACTAGATATTTGCTGGGAATAGTGGCTTTCATGGACCTGACCTGATTGATAATGTTGTAATGCATTCATAGCGTGTAGGGTCCAAGTTATATGGAGCAATCATCCCATAAATGAAAGCTTCGCCCCCACTACATTTCATCATCATTAATCTTTGATTCCATACACCATTTCTTTCCCACTTCTTCAAATTCAAATGCACTGGATTTTTTTTTATAGAAAGAGTATTCTTATTTCGTCGGGCGTTTAAATTTTTTTTAAAACTTAATGAAAGAAAAAGAGTACACATGATAACAATATTACATTGTAACACAAAATTAAGCATTCAAAAAACCATGCCCTCACATAAGAGATGAACAACATAAATCGGGGGACTAGTAAAAGAAATCAACTCAAAATCTACAGAACTCACCTGCCTCGCCAAAACATCAACAACCCGATTACCTCTCCTAAAAATAGAACGATAATAGATTCTCCAATCCCGTCGGCACAACTCTTGAATATATCGTATGATTGCAAGTACACAACCACTACGGTCATCTTGCTCAATAAGCTTAATGGCCTCAGCACTATCGGTTTCTACTATCACGCAGCGCAAACCCGTCTCCCAAGCCTCATAACTCTGCCTCTACGACTGAATAACATCCAATAAATTAGCTAAAGCCAACTATCCAAGCTCCCAACTGATTTCGAAAAACACCACCACACCGATCTCGCCCATCAATGCCCGAACGTGAAGCATCGGTATTAAGTTTAAACCACCCTACTTCCGGCGGTACCCAATGGTGATGCACAGGTCGTAAACCCACAGAACGCGAGATCGTCTTCCCGCAAGTGCTTCTCGAGACGTCAACGCAAGTTTAAATGCACTGGATTTTAAACTTGGTTTTTATGATTTTTTAAGCCTTTTCTAAGTACGTAATATCTTTTAATTTTATTAATTATGAATGAAAAATTAATAAAAGTTACAGTAATGCCGGTGAAATTCAGTAGATATTGTACTTGGAAAAAAATCAATCTATTGCCTTTGTCAAATTATTTTTAAATTTACTGCATTTGCTACAATAACTTTAAAGTCGTATTATTCTTAATTCGATTTTAAAAAGTGTTTTTATTTTTTAATTAAAAATTGAAGGCCACAAGCTTACATTCTGTCTTTCTATAATAATCTTGAAGGCATATTGACGGGACATGTATGGCAGACTTCAATTTTTACTAAAAAAAAATTAAAATTACTGTTGAAATTCGGATTGAAATAATAATCTCTTTAAAAAATACAATAGATTTAAAAATAATCACCCAATTTCTCCCAGTAATGACTGTAATTTGTATGAAAAATGGATGGGGAAGTGAAAAACAAACAGCCTTGGATGTTGAGAGTTACACTTCAACAAAACGTTTTAAATTAGACGTCAACCGATAAGAAGTTGCTGACGTCAGTAACAAAGTCGGCCAATCCCACGCTTTAATGTAAGAGAGGGTACTATTTAACGGTGGAGATTAATGATATAAAAAGTGGTGGTGGGTATCTATATGGGTATCGTTGTTCGTGGACTTGCTATGTTCTTCTCCCAAGTAGTGATTTCCTGCTTGCTTGGACAAGACATTCCACCACATTTTTATTAGTTTTGTTTTTTCCCCTATTTTCCCTTTCTCTTAGTAATAAAAACATGAGATTTAAACTTTATTTTAATGTAAAAAATTTCATGTCTTTTCTCGGTATTCCTTTTTATGTTTCAGCACTAAAAAATTAAATTCTAAATTTTAATCTTAAATTCTAAATTATAAACTATAAATCCTAAAAATACACTCATTACTAAATTCTCTAAACTCTAATCCTTAACCTTAAATATTAAATTTTAACCCTAAATTTAAATTTTTAGTTTTAGACATAGAAAGAGAACCAAAAAATGACATATAATTTATATTCTTATTTTATGACTAATGTTATAGATTTTGTGACCGCAAATATGTATTTCTTTCTTTGAATTTCTCACGAGTATCTCAAAATTATATCGCTTCTAGTTTTTTTAATAGAAGCCGCTAGTCTTATTAAAAAAAATTTAAGATTACAATACCGTTTACAACTATCTTCGTAAACTAAATACATAATTTAGACATTTTCATATAATATTGACACTTGCCACTTTAGATAATACAAGAACCGAACATGAAAAAGATTAAAAACCCAACCAAAAGATTCAAACGAAAAATAGATACGAACAAACCTGACTGCATCGGCAAACAAGCCACAAAAAGGAATTAATCTATTGAAAGACCACCGAGAACCGCAAATCAGAGTCAAACATCGTGAGAACTATCCACGAACGCAAACCACGTATCTTTCAATCTGAGGGTCCAAATTAGGGAAGATCAACAAGATTACAAATAAGCACCATCTTGATCAGTCATGGCATCGTCAAATCCAACCCTGAGAAAATATAAAATAAAAACAACGGCCAAATGCCCGAGAAAGAAGAAGAAAAACGTGCCAAAAGACAGAGATAAGCATGCCATAAAGACAGAAAAAATGTGCCAAAAAGGTAGAATTATTATTGTGAAAATATAAAAAATAAACAAAGAGAAAAGAGAACGAGCGGTCGACGACCAACATCAAAGTTGGTGTCACCGCCGGCTAAACAAAAAAAAATTAAGCAGAGGAATATGGTTGTGCGGCACTATTAGGGCTTTATGTAAAACTAATTTTTGATTTTGATATAACAATGATTTTAAAAGACTAAATTGTAAAATTGGATAAATTTTTAAGTACACAAAAAGTCTCACAAAA
This sequence comes from Hibiscus mutabilis, assembly GCA_019671005.1. NCBI lineage: Eukaryota > Viridiplantae > Streptophyta > Magnoliopsida > Malvales > Malvaceae > Hibiscus > Hibiscus mutabilis. The sequence continues at coordinate 81,611,072 of CM033711.1, forward strand.
TGACAAGAATTCAAACTTCAAATTGTTTCTAAGTCAAAAACTAAAACCCCGAATATTTTCTAAGTATTTTTGTACTCAAATAGCCCAATTTAGTCCAAGCGTATCGATACACCCTTAGTCGTATCGATATAGATTCTGGCTACTGGAAAAACGTTTTATACAAAATGGCTATTGGGTATCGATACGTGTGTAGCCGTATCGGTACGCCGTTCATACCTGGGAACTAAATAGGCTTTGAGTATCGGTATGGCTTTATGCGTACCGATTACGGAGTGTTTAGATTTTCAAAATCTTTGATAATAAGTTTTTGACTGTGTCGATACGTGTGTAGTTGTATCGGTACGCCATTCATACCTTGTTAGTTTATTGGAACCATAAGTTCAAAAAGTGGTTATACCATATCGGTACGCCTAAGTTTTTTCTACTTACTTATTTCTCAAATTCCAATGAGTAAAAATGGTACCGATATAGCATGGGCTATACCAGTTTGCCTTTGTAAAATCAACTTCTCGAAACGATACACCTTCTCGCGTATCGATACCCCTTTATACAACGACTCTTTCTTCTTATAGCAGGTACCGATACTAAAGCTCGAGTACTGATACTTAGAGTTGACAGACGACATTCATTGTGGAAAAAATGGTCTCTAACGGATATCATTATGGTCTCAGCTACTCAAACGGTTATAAATCAATGAGCGGGTATATATTCAAGTCTTCAAATCTACACCAACAACTATTGAATAAGTCTTATGCATTCAAGCACAAATCCAACAATCTTGGGCCTTTTAGAGTCATATCTTTGTAACCCACTTGAGTGTTCTTATTTGTAATTATTTCTATTCAAGTATTAGGTTTGAGTGAACTTGCAATTGGGCAAACAAACTACCTTTGAGGGGATTTTCAGTTTGCTATTCCATTTTTTGTAAAAGAAATTGTTTGATCAAAACTTTGGATAGAAAGCTTTGATTGTGTACAATGTTGCCTCTTTAGCCTAGAAAAGGCGAAGAAATTCAATAGTAAATTTGGAAAATCCTTAGTATGAAGCTAAGGTAGTGGATGTAAACCTTGTTAGAAGGTTGAACCAATATAACTCTTATGTCCCAATTCTTTTCATTTTCCAATTTGCTTCCAAACTTTTTTATTAGCCAATTCACAATCTCTTGGTTATTTCCTCATTTGATTGATCTTCCTAACTATTGGTATTAGAGCCTAGATCATTTGAAGGATTAAAATCCTCTTGAGACAATTTGAAGGTGATTCAATCAACTAAAAGTCAAGCCATGTCCTCCACTTTCGACAACAACCTCTACGAGTCTCAATCCATCACCAAATCGCCTTTTTTCAATGGGGATAACTATCCTTATAGGAAGAATTGCATGAGGCTCTTCATCAAATCCAACGACTACCTCCTATTGGATGTAGTGAAAGATGGACCAAGCGTACCAATAAAGAGAAAAATGTGACCGGTTAATTATCAAGTCCAAGCTAGAGATGACCGATGAAGATTGGAGGAGATTACAAGTCAACGACAAAGCTATGCACATAATCTTGTGTGTGCTTGGACCAGATGAGTATTCAAAGATGTCTTCTTGAACAAGTGCAAAGGAGATATGTGACAAGCTCGAGACTACCTATGAAGGCACAAACGATGTAAAGGATACCAAGATTGGACTCCTTAACTTGAGCCAAAAAAAATTCAAGATGGGACAAGGTTCTTCGTCATAGTCAACGAACTTAAAGGATTTGGAAAAGTCATCCCAAAAAACCAGCTAGTTCAAAAGCTCATCTATTCTCTTCCAGAATTATGGGATGAAAAGAAAACTGCTACCATAGAAGCCAAAAGCCTCAAAACCTTGAAGCTCGATACACTCATGGGTTCTTTCCTTACTCATAAGATTACGAAGAAAAGAAGAGAATATGAGATGCAGGAAGATAATGGAAAAGAAAGAGGTAGAAAAAAGAAAATGGGAATTGCTCCCAAAGCTTCGCAAGATGAAAGTGATTCAAGCGAAGATGAAGAGGGAGAATTGGCCATGCTAGCCAAAATATTCACTCGGTTCATGAAATCCAACCTGAAAAGAAAGTTCTATCTAAGAAGGGATTTCAAAAACAAGAACAAAGAGAAAGAAAAGGATCAAATAATTTGCTATGAGTGTAAGAAGCTGGGGCACATCAAGACTGATTGTCTTCAACTCAAAAAGAAGAGCTTTGAGAAGAAGAAGAAGCTCAAGGCTCATGTTGCTACTTGGAGTGATGAGGAATCATCCGATGAAGAGGAGCAAGAAGTAGCAAACCTTTATCTCATGGCACTTGGAGATGATCCTAAGGTAACCTCTAACTCATCTAACTTTGATTTTACTTTTGATAAGCTTTAAGAAGCTTATGATGAGTTACAAGAGGTATATGATGAGTTGGTAGAGAAATACAAGGAATCAATTTTGAAAAACAAGAAAACGATTTCCAATTTGAAAAACCAAAACGACCCCTTATCTAAAACCAACTCAGAACTTGAGAAGAATGATCCTGATTTACACCAAAAGTAAAATAATTTTGAAAAGAAAAATCAAGATTTGAACAACCTTCTCTTCGAAGTTTATGATGATCACCAAAGGGAAGTTTGTGATCTCAAAGTTTCTTTGAACAAAGTTAGGAAAACTAGTTTTGAAAAATGACAATCTTCAAAACTCAACTATGTGAAAAGGAACTTTGGTGGCTACAAGCAAAGAAGCTTCCAAAGGCCCTCTAGGGGTAAGAGGATTAAGAGTGTTTGGGTTCCTAAGGAACTAATCACTTATAATAATACTAGTGTTATTGCTTCTTGGATTCCTAAGGGAACCAAGATTTTGGGAGTTTAATACTCATGAACCCAAAATGATTTGGGAACCCAAAATCAAGACTTAATTTTTGTTTGTAGGGGGCATTGCTACAAGGCCAAAGTTTCATGTGCAAACTCATGGTACTTTGATGCTCGAGACATATAACGGGTGACAAGAGTCGATTCTTAGAGCTAAAACCAAAAAGTGGAGGATTAGTGACTTTCGCTGACAACTCTAAAGGCCACATTGAATGAATTGGTTCCATTGGTAACTATTCTTCTAGCCTTATTGATAATGTTTTACATGTCAACGGTCTAAAACATAATCTTTTGAGCATAAGCCAACTTTGTGATAAAGGTTTTAATATGCTTTTTGATTTAAATGGTTGCAAAATTATCAACATTGAAACTAACAAAATTGTGCTTATTGGTCATTGCATTGGAAACATCTCCATGGTGCATTTAGATGGCATTCATATTTCAAATGCATGTTTTGTTGCTAAAGATGAACATGATTCATGGTTATGACATAGAAAACTAGGGCATGCAAGTATGAGTCTTTAGGAAAAATTGATTTCAAATGATCTTGTAAGAGGTTTGCCAAAAAAATAAAGTTTTCATATGATAAAATTTGTGATGCTTGTGCAAAAGACAAATATAAAAGAGTTTCTTTCAAACCTATTAATGATGTTTCTACAAGTAGAGTTTTACAATTGATCCACATGGATCTTTTTGTTCCTATTAGAACAATGAGTTTGGGTGGAAAAACATATGCATTTGTCTTAGTTGATGACTACTCTAGATATACTTGGGTTCTATTTTTAAGTACCAATGATAAGGCTTTAAAAAAAATTCATCATATTTTTAAATGTAACTCAAAACGATGTTGGTCAATTCATTTCTCATATTAAGAGTGACCATGGAACCGAATTTTAAAATTTAGGTTTTGAGGAATTTTGTAATTCAAATGGTATAAGCTATAATTTTTCGCTTCTCGCGCACCTCAACAAAATGAGGTTGTTAGGAGGAAAAATTGAACTTTAGAAGAAATGGTTAGAAACATGCTTTGTGAAAATAATTTACCTAAGTATTTCTGGGCGGAAGCCACAAATACTTCTTGTTATATTGTCAACTGTGTAATGATTAGGCATATTTTAAAGAAAATGCCTTATGAGCATCTTAAAAGCAAAAAGCCTAACATTAGTTATTTTCATCCTTTTAGATGTAAATGTTTTGTATTAAACAATGAAAAAGACAATTTAGGCAAATTTGATGCTAAAAGTGATGAAACAAATTTTCTTGGTTATTTTGTAAACTCTAAAGCCTGTCGAGTATTTAACAATAGTACTTTAGTAGTAGAAGAGTCTATACATATGGTTTTCGATGATAACCTCATTCTGAGTAAGAATTCTTGTGATGATGATGATGTAGGGATTTTTGAAGCCAATGATGGTGGACAATCATCAAAGTTAGATGAAGTTCCATCTAAGAAGAATCACAAGATCCCCCTCTAAAAGCCTTGAAGGACATGACTCTAGAGAAAAAAGAGGTGACCTACCTAAGAGAGTTCAACTATGTCAAAGGTGGTGAGATTTTGGGTGATCCATCTAAAAGGGTAACCACTAGATATTCTTTTAAAAATACATATAATTTTGTTGCATTTATCTCATGCATAGAGCTTAAAAATATCAAAGAAGCATTAAATGATGATTATTGGATATTTACTATGCAAGAAAAGTTAAATCAATTTGAGAGAAGTCAAGTATGAACATTAGTTGATAGGATAATTAATAAATCTACCATACGAACTAAATGAGTGTTTAGAAACAAACTAGATGAGAGTGATAACATAGTGAGAAACAAGGCTAGACTTGTTGCTCAAGGTTACACTCAAGAAGAAGGAATCAATTTTGATGAAACCTATGCACCCGTAGTTAGAATGGAAGCTATTAGGATGTTTCTTGCATTTGCATGTTATCATGAATTCAAGCTTTTTAAATGGATGTGAAAAGTGCTTTTGTAAATGAAAAAGTGTATGTAGAACAACCACCTAGTTTTAAAGATCCAAAATACCCAAAACATGTTTTTAAACTTTTAAAAGCTTTATATGGTTTGAAACAAGCTCCTCGAGCTTGGTATGAAAGATTGTCAAATTTTTTGATTGAAAAAGGTTTTAACAAAAGAAAGGTGAATACTATACTTTTTATTAAAAGAAAAGGCAAACACATTTTAGTTGTTCAAATTTATGTTGACAATATTATTTTCGGTTCTACTAATAAATTATTTTGCCAAGATTTTGCTAAGTTGGTGCAATGTGAGTTTGAAATGGGCATGATGGGGGAGCTTTCATTTTTGTTAGGGCTTCAAATCAACAAAGGAATGATGTCATCTTCATCAATCAAGATAAGTACGTCAAAGACAAGCTCAAGAAGTTTGGCTTAGAGAATGTGAAACCTCAAGCCACACCGATGAGTTCTTCTACAAAGCTTGACAAAGATAAATGATGTAAGTGTGTTGATTTCAAGCTTTATAGATCAATGATAAAATCTTTGCATTATCTTACCGTAAGTAGACCAGATATCATGTTTAGTCTTTGCTTGTGTGCTAGATTTCAAGCTAGTCCTAGAGAATTACACCTTTAAGCCGTTAAGAGAATCTTTAGATATCTTAGAGACACACATGGTTTAGGTCTTTGGTATCTTAGAGATTCCTCCTTTAGTTTGTATGGTTATTCAGATGTGGATTATGGGGATTGCAAGATAGATAGAAAAAGTACCTTTGGTACTTGTCAATTCTTAGGTAGTATGCTCATAACGTGGTTTTCTAAGAAGCAGAATAGTGTAGCATTATCTACCATCGAGGTGGAATACATTTCGGCCGAAAGCTGTTGTGCTCATGTCCATTGGATGAAAAAATAACTCTTAGATTATGGAATTGATGTAGGTACCATCCCCTTAAAGTGTGACAATACTAGTGCTATTTGTCTCACTAAAAATCTCATCCAACATTCTAGAACCAAACACATAGAGATAAGACATTATTTCATTAGAGATCATGTCTTGAAAATGAGGTTGTTCTAGAATATGTAGACACCTTGAACCAATTAGCGGATATCTTCACCAAACCTTTAGACAAAGAGCATTTTTGGTCTCTTAGGGGAGATTTAGGGCTTATTAGCCTTTCTTGAACCTTAGAGCCTTTTTTGTGTGTAAATTTTGCTTGAATTTGGTTGATTTCCATGCTTATGTGTTTTTGCTTATTTATGCATTTATTCTTGTTGCTAGGGGGAGTATGCATATGTTTTTGCTCAAACATGATGATCTCATATCATACATATGCTTATCGATTCGATTAAATTCAAATATTTGAGCTCCTTGTAGTAAAAAATGACATTTCTAGCTCATGGGTATCGATATGGGTTATCGCGTATCGATACGGGTATTATGAGGCAATTTCGATACAGGTTCACCTGTACTGATACAGTTTAGGGATCGAAATGGATAAAATCCATACTGGTACGCAGTTTCGGTACACTACTATAGCTCATCGGTACGTGTAGCCTCTAGAGTCTTTAAATGAGCTTTAAAGAGGGGGTTTTCTAATTTAACTTAAACTCTCACTTTTCCTAAAAACTCTAGGTAGGTTTTTATCTATTTAAACCCTTCAAACCCTTTGTTTTTCTCACAAATCATCAAAATCTTTTGAGGGCTTTTGGTTCTAAACATCAAACCCGAGTAATCATCATCAAGTATTATTCAAATCATCTCCTCATTTATCTATAATCCTCATTCAAGGTATAAACCTTATTTTCTTTTCTTTTCAATTCTTTCATGTTTATACATCATTTATGTTTTAAAACTGTATATTTAGTATGTATATAACATTATTTTCAAAGATTATAAGAAATGTTTTTTAAAACTGAAATTTTTTGTTCGAATGTAAAATTATATGTATATTTTTCTACACTATTTTTCAATTTTCTTTCCACCAAAATTTTTCTTGTACTTCTATATAATTTTTAAACTATACAATATACGTTTTTAATAATACCTTGATCATTAGATTGATTTATTAGATTGAATGTAATGTTTATGCATGCATGATTTTTTGTGGTTTGATTTCTTTTTCAAGCTTTTGCCATGGGTCCTAAGAAAAGAGCGAGAAAAGAGATCATATCTAGTTCCTCAAATCCAAATCCCATTCCCAAAAAAATGGTACAAAACCAAATTTTAAACTATATTTTTCAACATTGTTTTAATGAACCTCAATACCCTACCACCATGGATAGTTTTAAACAATACCAAAATTTCAAAATCCATTGTGAGCGCGTTGTTTCTATTCCTTTCATGACTTTTGATGAATTTCACTTTCATTACCTTGATTTATTAACTTAATGGAAGTTCATGCCCTTTTTAGCATACTCGACATATTTTATAAAAATCTTTGTCCTTATTTTTTACTCAAATGCATGGTTTATTTACAACCAAGACAAAATCGAGGTTATTGCTATAGAATCCTACCTTATGGGAACAAAATTTCAACTCGATTCTTCCTCTATAGCAAATCTTTTGGGTTTAGATGATGATGATTCTTTGGGACATACTCAAAGTGGCTCTTTAACCTTTCTTGATGCTCATGACCGTTTCCTTCACTTCCTTATCACTTGGTGGTTTAGACCATCCGGTGGTAAATGGTCTACGATTCGACAAGTTGATGATTTTTTGATAATTGCTTTTGTGAGGGTAAACTTCCTAACCTAGCTCAGATTATGTTCACCGAGATTGTCTTTCTTGTTCAGAATAGTCATATTACTCTTGTGACATCTTTAACCTACGACACCGCCTTGAGATAAATGTTCCACAAGATTGAGATTTATTGCTCTTATGACCTTGAAGTGCCTCTCATCGATCCCATTGATGATCGTTCTCTTCGCGGAGCAAAGTTCACCATCTATAATGGAGAATAGATTTGTATTACGGATCTACCCGATGATGTTCATCACGAGCCTGTGGAGTATGTTCATGTTGATCCAGTTGCTCCGCCTCCGCCTTCCCTTGATGCTTTTATGGCTTATCTTGACGGGAAGTTTGCTTCTTTAGATGCGAGCATGATTGTCGGCTTCACATCTCTTGACATTCGCTTCACATCTTTAGAGGCTAGAGTTACATCTACCTAGACTCGTCAATCTTGATGGATATGACTCTCACCTTGTTTCATGAAGAGTGGCGTGGACTTTCTCTTGGTAATGATGCTTTGGAGGAGGATGCCGATGAGGATGAAGACGATTCTTAAGCTTATTGCATATCATCTCATATCATATTATGATTTAAGTTTATGCATCTATGTTCTTATTTGAATTCCTATGACTATTTGCTTTGTTTTATGTTTTTAAGTTTAAGTTGGATTTATATGTTGTTTTGAATTTTATGCTTTAAATTTATAATATCTATTTTGTTTGTATTATGCTTGGAGTTATTGTTTATATCTTGCTTTATTTATCCCATTAATTTTGATCTAACAAAAAGGGGGAGAAGTAGTAAGATTAAAAAATTTCAAAGATATATCTTTTAACCTTAAAGAAAGGGGGAGTAGTTCCAAAAGTCTTAAAATTTTATTTTGGGTTTTGTTATATCAAAAATGGGAGATTGTAAAACCAATTTTTGATTTTGATATAACAATGATTTTAAAGGGCTAAATTGTAAAATTGGATAAAATTTTAAGTACACAAAAGTCTCACAAATGACAAGGATTCGAACTTCAAATTGTTTCTAAGTCAAAAACTAAAACCTCAAATATTTTCTAAGTATTTTTGTACTCAAATAGCCCAATTTCGTCCAGGCGTATCTATACACCCATAGCCATACCAATACAAATTTTGGCTACTGGAAAAACATTTTATACAAAATGGCTATTGGGTATCGATATACGTGTACCCGTATCGGTACGCCATTCATACCTGAGAACCAAATAGGCTTTGAGTATCGGTGCGTCTTTATGCGTACTGATACTGGTGTTTAGATTTCAAAATCTTTGATAGTAAATTTTTTTACCATTACCCTTGTTAGTTTATTGGAACCATAAGTTCAAAAAGTGGTTATACCGTACCGATACGCCCATAGGCGTACCAGAACCTTTTTCCACTTACTTATTTCTTAGATTCCAATGAGCAAAATTGGTACAGATATAGTACAAACTGTACTAGTATGCCTTAATAAAATCAACTTCTTGTACTGATACGCCTTCCCGTGTATCGGTACCCTTTTGTACAACGACTCTTTCTTCTTATAGCAGGTACCGATATCGAAGCCCAAGTACCGACACCTAGAGTTGGCAAACATAATTTATTGCGAAAAAATGGTCTTCAACGGCTATAATTATGATCTCAGCTACCTAAACGGTTAGAAACTAATGAAGGGGTATATATTCAACTCTCCAAAGCTATAACAACAACTATTGAACAAGTCTTAAGCATTCAAGCACAAATCCAACAATTTTGAGCCTTTTAGAGTCATATTTTTGTAACCCACTTGAATGTTCTTATTTGTAATCATTTCTATTCAAGTATTGGGTTTGAGTGAACTTATAATTGAGCAAACAAACTACTTTTGAGAGGATTTTCAGTTTGCTATTTCATTTCTTGTAAAAGAGTGTTTGATCAAAGCTTTGGGTAGAAAGCTTTGATTGTGTACAAGGTTGCATTCTTAGCTTAGAAAAAGGGAAGAAATTCAATAGTGAATTTGAAAAATTCTTAGTAGGAAGCTAAGGTAGTGGATATGAACCTTGTTAGAAGGTTGAACCACTATAACTATTGTGTCTCAATTCTTTTCATTTTCTAATCTGCTTCCAGACTTTTTTATTTGTCAATTCACCCTCTCTTGGCTGTTCTCACATTTGATTGATCATCCTAACATTTTATTTTTGACTTTTAGTTTTTTTTTTGAACTATATCACCTTTAGTTTTAAGGCATTCCTCTTTATAAAAAAATGATTTAACAAATGGGCGTACATATCAAATTTACCCGTACAATTTGTTTTATTATTTTCTTAACATTTTAAAGGTTTTTTCTTGTTCTATTTCTTGTTGTGTGACGTCGCCGACCAAAAAATTGTGTGGCAGCCACACTTTCCAGACCATCTTTCTCATTCTTTCTTTCTTTTTTTAGCTTTCAGTTACTTTCCTTCTCTTTTTTTATTTTTAGATATGATTTTCTCTAAGGGTTATTTCTTTGTTAGCAAGGAGTTGAAGGGACCAATGTGGGATCGAGAGGATCTTCGTTTTCTTTTTTCTTTTTTTTTTTACTTTGTGTTTTTTTCTTCGTAAATTTCAAGACCCTATTCATGTTTTAGTACCTCCCTTAACAGAAAAATGAATATTTTAGTGATTGTTCTAAAGAGATTGAGGGTTGTAGGTGATTTTGGGGGTTGATTCTGGTCCAAGCCTTCCTCTTTGACAGTTCTTCGTTTCTCCCAAAGACTCAACTATTTGGAGTTTTTTGCTTTATCCTTTCACCAAAGACTTGTTTTCCAACAAAAAGCATGACACGTCAAAGGAAATCAAATTCCTCTAAAAAATTACCTTTGTTGTCGAGCTTTGACATCGTTGTTCTCTAGCGGTCTTGATTTTTATCCAAGTGATGCTTTGTTGATTAGGTACATGTGTTTGACCATTTAGATACGTCTTTCTTAGAGCTTTGAGCTCTTCGATGAACATCGACGATATTTTCAGACTTCACCACTGTTTAAATGGTGCAATAATTATGAAAAAAACACATGTGCCGCTTAAAGATAATAACATTTATTTATTTTTTAAACAAATTTTACTTAAGAGATAAAAAAAAAGGGAATTTACTCGTAATGAGTTTCAATCTTACAATCTAGAAAAAGAGATGATGTCAATTAGGAGCTTTAATCACTTGCTCTAAAAATTGTTGACCAACAAGATAATAATATTTGTTTGACGTAACAAGGACGACATTAAAGGGGCATTTAGGACGTTGTCCCTTAAATGGATCATTTGTGTTTTAGTCCCTTCAAATTACATAAATTTACAATTTAACATAATAGTAAAAGTACAACTTTAATCTAATGTTTTGGCAAAGAAACATGTCACCACCAAAAAAGTTTTTTGGGTAAAGTTCACAAACAGTCATTAAACTTGGTTACATTATCCAATTTGGTAACTAAACTTATAATTGCTTTAATGTTACTATTAAACTTTTAGTTTGTTTCAATTTGGCCATTGAGCTGTTAACAAATGTTAAAAAGGAAGTTAATAGAATTTATATAATAACACATTTAGTTTTCTATATTTTCACATTCAAACAATTTAGTCCTAATTTGAAATAAATTAATAAATTTAACCCTCAATATTTACATATTATTTCAAATTGGTCTTATTTTGGGGAAATTTAATTCTAATTCAAAAATCCAAGAAATTTGAGGATTAACTTCTAATTTTCCATTTTTATGTTAAAACTTTTCACCTAATAGAAAACCCTAAACAGCTAAACCCTCTTCCTTCATCGGCGACCGTCCCCTTAGCACTGGCAATCTCTCCAATTATCACCACAAAGCTCAAGAATTTGCTCATAAAGCTCGAGGATGTCGCTTATGATAATGATGATATACGCGACGGGTTGGCTGCGATGGGAAACTCGAAAAAACATGAGCAGTAAAGTAAGTGGTTTGTTTTCGTCGAAAAATCCCACCGTGTTTAATTTCAAGAAGGCTCATGAACTTACGAAAATTAGGCAAAGATTAGATGTTGTAGCGGAGGGGGAAAACAAGTTTAATTTAAACTGAAAATGTTGGGGATTTTATGAGCTAGTATTACATTTTTTCGACCTTCCCATCTCAAAGCTTTCGCAGCAAAAAAAATTTCTATTGGGTGAAAAGTTTTAACATAGAAATGGAAAATTAGGGAGTTAATCCTCAATTTTTTTATATTTTTGAATTAGAATTAAATTTCCCCAAAATAAGACCAATTTAAAATAATGTATAAATAATGAGGGTTAAATTTATTAATTTGTTTCAAATCAGGATTATGATGTTTGAATGTGAAAACATGAAAGACTAAACATGTTGTTATACAAATTTATCAACTGCCTTTTAACGTTTGTTAACAGTTCAATGGGAAGAAAAACTAAAAATTTAATAGTAACATTAAAACAATTGAAACTTTAATTACCAAATTAAATAATTTACAAAATTTAATAACCATTTATAAACTTTACCCAATTTTTTTTATTTAACTTCAACCCTCCTAAAAGAATTTGACTTTTGTCTATGTGTGCTTATGATACCAATATGATATTATTTAAGGGAATATATTTTTTATGTGTCATGACAAAAGATAATTTGTCAATGGTTAGAATGAGACAATAGTAGTTTTGGACAATTCACTTTTTTTATACGATGAGTGACACATAGGTAGTGAAAATAATATTGAGAAGATAAGAAAGAAAAGAGATCTTAGGGAAAATGATGAACAGTGAAGTGGTGGTTTCGAGCCCTCAATTATCTAACCTCTATAGATATATAAATTCCTCTTAAGTGGGTAGTGTCAGGCCTAGAAGTTAATAAATATTGATGACTTGACATATTATTCATGAATAAAATTAGATAGTAAATTAAATAAATTTGATAATTATTATGTCGATAATATTATAATTTGTTGATATGATTGCGAACATGACTCACCATACAAAAAAAAAATTTGTAACGAAGGAGTGATGACATAAGAGCAATTACGAAGTAGTAGAACAATATGAAATATTTTAATTTTTAAAAAATAAATTTATTAAATAAAAAGTAAATATATACTGCAATAGAATATAAAAAATGTACTTAAAATAAAGATGATGATACAACCCAAAACTCTGGGCATGGGCAATCGTGTGCCACAAACGTTCCCACCTAAGCACGAGGATAAACAAAGGGTTTTTTTTTTTTTTTTATCTCTTGCATCCGCCAAAAATAGAAAATTGAATAAGTCAGGGAGAAGGTATCCAATCAAATTCTTTTGCTAAACACATTGGTTTTCAACAAATAAAAATATAAAATATATATAAACAAATCGTTATTTCAAGGGTTTTATTGAGATCGTAGATTTCATTTATCTTATTTAGTACCATCTCTAATGATACAAATGGGTTAATACATCATTTAATATTTAAGTTTAATTTTAATATTCAATCTTAATTTATTCACTCTAATTAAATATATTTTACTTGTAGTAAATTGTCACAGGGCTATTAGCGCTGCCCGTTGATATATTTTAATTTTTTTATTATAATGTGAGATTAATGTTATTGTCTCTTCTCGGTTATTACAACATTCATTAGATATTAAAACCAAAATTAAATTAGGTATCAAATTAGAATAAAGAAAAACTGAAGTACCAAATTTAGTATTAAACCATTTTAAAGGATGTTATTAGTTCAAAGCTTTCGTCTTCCACTCTTCCTATCTGCTCAAATCCAAAGCAAGCTAGCTTCAGTGTAAGATTGTTGTCTTGCCTGTAACTGCAGTTGCAGGTTAGCTTTTCAAGACTGCTACTGCGGCGGCCATGTCCATGTTCTTAAATCTAACTTAAAATCTTCCATATCGTCTTCAATATCCATGTTCTTCTCTATATTGCCAGGTCGTTGAAAGCTAAAATCCCCACCGTCGTCAGCAGTTCCTAAAAGCCTTCCTTTGTCTTCTGTTCTTCTCTCAGATTCTGGGTTTTTCGTGTTTTTCTTTTCTGCATTTTTTGTTGTACGGTGAGCTGCCTTGAAAATGGAGGAGGAAATAGTAAAACAGGTGATGTACCTGCACGGTGACTTAGATTTAACCATTGTTGAAGCCCGGAAGTTGCCCAACATGGACATATTGTCTAATCATCTTCGTAATTGCCTAACATGCGTGACTTGCAAATCTCAGTCACCCGCAGCCGCTCAAGAAGGAGACATTAAAGCCCATCAGCACCGGAAAATCATCACCAGCGACCCTTACGCCACCGTTACAGTGCCGCAATCCACCTTGGCTCGAACACAAGTCTTGAAAAACAAGGATAACCCTAAGTGGAACGAGAGGTTCTTGATCCCCATGGCTCATCCCTTGACCGAGCTCGAAATTAACGTCAAAGACGATGACCTCTTCGGCGCTGAAGTGATCGGCACCGCCAAATTCCCCGCCCAAAAGATCGCCACCGGGGAGCGTATAACAGGATGGTTCCCGCTCATCGGTCGCTCGGGAAAGCCTCCTAAGCCGAACACGGCGGTCCACATCGACATGAAATTCACTCCCTGCGAGCAAAACCCGTTTTATAAGCAGAGCATCGCCAGCGACCCGGAGCAAGGCGGCGTGAGGAACACGTATTTCCCGCTGAGGAAGGGGAACAAGGTGAGGCTTTACCAAGACGCTCACGTGCCGGACGGCATGTTGCCGAGAATAGAATTAGACGACGGTAAAGTCTTTAACCAGGGAAAGTGTTGGGAAGATCTGTGCTATGCTATTTCCGAGGCTCATCATTTGATTTACATTGCTGGTTGGTCTATTTTTCATAAGATCAAGCTCGTTAGAGAGCCTACTCGGCCGCTTCCACGCGGTGGGGATTTGAACCTCGGTGAATTGCTTAAGTATAAATCTGAAGAAGGGGTTAGGGTGCTGATGTTGGTTTGGGATGACAAAACTAATGACAAGTTTGGTATCATAAAAAAGGTGACAATTTGCCAGCATGCTCTTTTCAATGTTTGATGTACTGTTATTGTTCGAGTTGCGATATTAATGCGGATCGAACATCGATGTCTACTGCAGGGACAAATGGATACGCATGACGAAGAAACTCGAAAGTTTTTCAAGCATTCATCTGTTATTTGTGTGCTGGCCGGTCGCTATGCGGCCAATAAGCTTGGTTATTTCAAGCAAAAGGCAAGGGTTTTCATTGTGAATTATTGTTCTGTAATGTGTTAAAAATGTTTATCCTTTTTCCGATTAAGCTGATTGCATATCGCTGTGTTTGGTTTTGCTTAGCAGGTTTAATGCAGAGAACTTTTTTTACAGATTTGACAAATTTTATTTGATTTTGGAATTTTTCTGCTTTCTTGTCAAGTGAAATACTCTGCTGAGGTTGCTTCTGCTATGGTTTTGATCAGGTTGTTGGAACCATGTTTACGCATCATCAAAAATTCGTTCTTGTCGATACACAGGCAGCCGGCAATAATCGAAAGATTACTGCTTTTGTTGGAGGTATTGATCTCTGTGACGGGCGCTATGATACACCTGAACATCGAATACTTAAGGATCTTGATACCATTTTTAAGGGTGATTTTCATAATCCTACTTTTTCCGTAAGTGATTGCTCGGTTTTATCTTAATAATTACCTCTCTTCAGATGTTCTATTGTGTATGTTAATGGAAATGTAGTTAGTTCTGCTGTTGTTAGCACTTCCTTATTTTTCCCTTTCTCTATATTTTAAAGTCTGGAATCAAGGCTCCTAGGGAGCCATGGCATGATTTACACAGCAGAATCGAAGGGCCTGCTGCTTATGATGTTCTTATCAACTTTGAGCAACGGTGGAGGGAATCAATCAAGTGGAAAGATTTCTTTTTAATTTGTAGTGAGAGGCTGCACTTAAACGACGACGCTTTGATTAGGATAGAACGAATCTCGTGGATTCTAAGTCCTACCTTAACTGTTACGGACCAGGGCACTACGGTGGTTCCAGAAGATGATTCCAAATTACATGTTCTTAGCCACGATGATCGTGAAAACTGGGATGTACAGGTTGTGTAAAATTTTCCATGCTGCTAACTACACTTCTGGTCTTGTTCTTCACTTCTTGTTTCAGGGGGGAAGGTAGTAATGTTGGTTTGATTTCTTTTTCGTCTACAGATTTTCCGCTCCATTGACTCCGGATCCGTGAAAGGATTTCCAAAATGCATGCAAGAATCTGAGAAGCAGGTTTTCCTTGAAATTGCATTATTTTCTTAGACTTAATATGTTCTAGATTTGTACGTGCAACTACTTTGTATCTTTCTTATATCCACGGTTCTTAGGTTTTCATGGCCTTTCTTTCTCTTTTTTTTTTTCTTTCAGAAACTTGTATATTCAAAAAACTTGGCCGTCGATAAAAGCATTCAAACAGCTTATATACAGGCAATTAGATCCGCCCAGCATTACATATATATCGAAAATCAATATTTTCTGGGATCTTCATATGCTTGGCCATCTTATAAAGATGCAGGTTATTGGTGTTATCCTTTGTTACTAAGCTTATGGATTTCAACATCTTAGATGTAGAGTTCCACTATGTTTCTTGTAGTTGTCACATTATTTGCTTTATGGTATAAGCAGGGGTCGATCATCTGATCCCGATGGAACTGGCATTAAAGGTTGCTAGTAAAATCAGAGCAAGGGAGAGATTCGCCGTGTATATCGTCGTCCCTTTGTGGCCCGAGGGTGATACAAAATCGCTTGCTGTACAGGAAATTCTATACTGGCAGGTGCGTCTCTACTCTAGCTATTGCTTGAAACATATTAGCTGTAGACTGTAGCATCTTATATACGTGCATTATGGTAGAAACATGAACTGACAGAGTCATTCTGCTACTTCTATTAATCCATTTCCTGTTTCCAGTCTCAAACAATGCAAATGATGTACGAAGTTGTCGCAAAAGAACTTAAGTGCATGCAAATTATGGACTCGCATCCTCAAGATTACCTCAACTTCTATTGCCTCGGTAAGAGGGAAGAGGTCTCTCAGGAAATGCTCGGCGGCAATGGTGGTTCGGTAATTGCTTCCCTTCTGTTCTCTTTAAGATTCCTGTTAATATTGTTGATTGACAATGGGTCAGTTCATGATTTACGTATAGGTCTCCGAGTCTGCAAAAATGGGCCGGTTCATGATTTACGTGCATGCCAAGGGAATGATAATTGATGATGAGTACGTGATTGTAGGGTCTGCTAATATTAACCAAAGATCCATGGCCGGTACAAAAGACACCGAGATAGCTATGGGTGCCTATCAACGACATTATACATGGGCTGAGAAGAAAAAACATCCCCGTGGTCAGGTAAGAAAACTAATCCCTGGACCATTTTCTTTGCTGACGTTTGGATGTGGCGAGAAACAGGCATCGATTAGCCCGATTGTCGATCATGGCAGGTATACGGGTATAGGATGTCCTTGTGGGCAGAGCATCTTGGTGAGGTGAATAAATGCTTCAAGGAACCAGAGAATCCGGAATGTGTGAAGACGGTAAACAAGATTGCTGAAGAAAACTGGAAGAAATTTACGGATACCGAATATTCGGAGTTGCAGGGCCAACTTATGAGGTATCCTCTGCAAGTAGACAACAATGGAAAAGTAACCCCGCTCCCCGGACATGAAACTTTCCCGGATGTTGGTGGCAAAGTGATTGGAGATCACTCGATTAAGATGCCGGATATTCTCACAACATAACCTTGTTTGCTCTGTGTATGTGATTGTAAATTCAGATCGGGTTTTGTAAAAAATGTGCATTATTTTTTGTGAAGCAGTGTGCATCCATGGTTTAAATGGCTACTTTGTATGAATCCTGTTAGTGTTGGATCCGTAACAGTGTAATTAAGAAGAAGAAGAAACAATGTATATCTGATTTTGGTTTGCCACCCATCTTTCCATTGTGTAGTTTAGTTCTTGGTGGGTTAATTTTCTGAGTAATAATCCACGGGAAAATATCTTATCCACCGGCTGTGGAAATATTTTAATTTTACAAGCGTCTTAATTTTAAGGATTAGAGATCTAGTTTATGATTTATAGTTTAGAGGCTTAGAATTTAAAATTTATGGTTATAATTTAAGGTTTTGGGTTAAGATTTAGAGTTTAAAGATAAAGGTTTAAATTTTAGAATAATATGTTAGAGATCTAGGTTTTTACTTATAACCCTTAGTGAATGAAATAATTTCTATGTACATATGTTCTGATAAACTTGTTGATGGGAGAAATCCCCCACGCTATTAATTAGAATGAAAACTTTGATTGATAAATTCATTAATAGAAGGTCAATTTTTTTGTATTATTGATATCAAATTTATTAATTGATTAATATAGATTGAGAATAATTCTCTTCATTTTATTTGTTGTGGTTACAATGTCAATTTTTAAACTTAAAAAAATTAGTTTTACTAATATTTTTATTGTATAATTTTTTTTTGAACAATTCTTACTTAAAGGGACGTGAAAGAAAATTTTATTCTTATTGAATCTAAAACAGACAATCTAAAAGGATGAGAAGTACTGAGTGAAAATTTTTAACCACTTACTATAGAGATTATATAAATTAAGTCCTTAACCATTAAATAAATAATTAATAAGCCTTTTTCAAGCATTTAGGTTGTAAAAATCATATACACATACCCCATTTTAAAACGGTGGTGGTGCACGGAAGCTCTATCTCAAGTCAACCGCATTGAATCTCTGCTCTAAAATATCCTTCATCTTTTTTTTTTTGAGAATAAAATATCCTTCATTTATGATATATCCAAAACTTAACATTTTCTCCTTTCTTATAACGAAGGCGACGTTTAATTGACCTTTGGAATTGGGATCATTCTCTGCTCGTAAAAACTAAAAAGTATAAACCCTAATTTTCTATTTTCCTATCTCGCGTGGTTCCCTTTCTCTTCGTCAAAATGGTAAGATCTTTCTCTATTTTATCCTTTCATGTTTGATTTTAATTTATCTGCTCTATAATTCTTTGTTTTAAATCCTTTATTTATTTATTGTGGAACAGGCGGATTCTCCTCGTAAAAGGTTAGCTTAATTTCTCATCCGTGTATTTTTCCTGTTGATCTGCGGCTATATTACTTGTTTTCTCCTTATATCTTTCGAATGAGTTATTGTGAAACCCTAGATTGAACAAGTCAGGATGATTTAGGTATTTGATAAGATTCGTTGCGCGGGATTCAATCAGTATCAATTTTGATGCTGCAAATTATTATTATTCTTCAAAAATAAATATATTTTATTTCTTTATAAGTATGATTTCGAGGACTGGTTTTATATAGAACCCTCAGCATTTTGGCGAAGCCTATTATTCAGTTGTTGTTTCATCAATCTCTATCTTCATCTAATTTGTTGCTGGTTGTATCAGGAATTCTCAGTCGCCTTCTCCATGGAGAGAACAGTCAAGGTCACCATCCAGATCCAGGTCTAGACCTAGGTCTAGGTCGAGATCTCGCTCCTGGTCGAGGCCAAGGCATAGGTCCAGGTCACGCAGTCGTGGCAGGTCTGTTATCCACCTGCTTGATTTCAATTCATTTTGTGAAAATGTGAAGTATTGCTCATCTTTTTTCTCCCCCCACACCCTTTTAAATTTATTGTGCGTTGTTTTGCCTTTTTTTTCCTGATCCAAGTCAAGGTCAAGAAGTTGTGGCAGGTTAGTGTTGCGCGTAATAAGTGCTACGCAATTGTGCAAGTATACACGTCGCAAGTAATAAAGTGATATGATAAGTATCGAGTATCGTCTCCACATGGATTGGTTTGGGCCACTTTGTTTTAGTTATCGCACTGTAAAAGTAAAAACACAATTGATAGTACGAGTTGATTTTAACGAGTAAAGTAATAGATGAAAGAAAAAGAGATAATAGGTCAGGTTATCGTGAGTTGTGGAGTGATAGTCGATTGGATCGTCTTGGTAAAAGAGTGCAAGGGCAACTCAATTGCCATGGCAATTTGCACAGCGGGGTTGCCTTGACAACTAATCGATGGTTGCCTGGGCGACTAGCTGGGTAACTACTTGGGCGTATGGGTAGCAACTTCAAGGTTCGGCAGAGCGTTCTTCAATGGTTTCTTTTTATCCCTAAGTCGAAACTCTAGCTACTTGTGTATGCCTTGATAATACATTCCTGCGTGAATCAAGGGTGAACAACAACCAATCTTGCGCTCCTCTTAGCCGTTGAAATCCTTAACTTATTCCTAAGCTGGATTAATCTTCACCATCAATAGATTGAATAAGATCATACCCATTCGTTTCTTGAATCTAACTCTCCCGATATTAGATAAATAGATGAAGTTACGACATTCTTTCCCAATTCACTCGCAAACAAGAATAAGAACCAAGAATGAGTAAACCTTGAATTGAAAGTGCAAACTCTTATTACCTAAACAAAATCCAATTGTTTCTCAACCACAAAAACATAATAACCCCAACCAATCAAGTTAGTTTATGGTTGAGTTCAAAAGATATACAAAGAATAATTCTCAAACCATGAATCTAATGGAAGCAAAGAAGAAGAAGAAGAAATCGAACTCTCTCCTCCTTGCTCTCTTGTCGAAATCTCTCCCTTCTTGCCCCTTTGGAGTTGTCGAAATTTCTCTCATTTTCTTGCTCACCTGGAGTTGACGGCTTGGTGATCTATTTATAGAGTTAGATCAAAGTCCTTCTTTGAGGAGGAAGTTAAGTTGAAATTAAATTATCTTTAAAGAATATAATTCTTTATTATAATTATATTCTTTCTAGAATTTCTCCCATCTTCTTGAAATTTAATTCTTCTTTGCCCTCTTCATGGAAATCAAACTCCTTTGGGATTTAGCTTTGCTCCACGTCATCTTGGACTTGTCTAGTCATCAATTTCGACTATCATATTACCTTATTCTTTGTCGACAATTGCCCTGGCAACTGGCTCGCGTCTCATTCATGCATTGCCCTGACAACTAGCTCAGTATCTCCTTAATGCACTGCCCTGGCAACTGGTTCCAGCCTTGTTTAGGCAAGTGATTTTGTACACACAAAAACACACCAAAGCAGTATCTTTTTCCATAAAAATCACCAAGTTATGTAATCAAGCTTAACGGTGGAAAGAAACATGAATTAATGCATGAATGACTAATTATGCAACTAATATGAGTTTAAGTCTAACAATAATATGAGTAAAAAGGTAATAAAAATAGTACTTTTGAACATTTATCAGTTAGTTTTGGTTTTAGCATTGTTTTCCTTTCTGTGGTTGTGACTTGAACCCCAATGTTAATGCTTTATACCACCATACATTGTATTATCTTACTTTAATGCTGGACTTTCAAATGCCCCTTTATTTATTTATATTATTTTGGATTGATGTGTCAGGACTGAATCTGGAATTCCTGGAAACACACTTTATGTGACTGGTCTATCTCAAAGGGTCACGGAGAGGGACCTTGAAGAGCACTTCTCCAAGGAGGGGAAGGTTGGTTTTCTTCCATTACTCTAAATTCTGGGTCCTTTTTTTCATTAATTTTTTTACTATGATCAATGAGTTGATTTTGTTTTGAAGGTGGCATCATGTTTTTTGGTCGTTGAACCTCGTACACGCATATCTCGTGGTTTTGCTTTTGTTAACATGGACAGTGTTGAAGATGCCAACCGCTGCATCAAGTATCTCAACCAATCAGTTTTAGAAGGTCGATACATAACTGTGGAGAGGGTAATCCGATTCAATCCTTGTATCTTAGAGTTTATAGTTTTTGTGTGTTTATCATCCTTAACCTGGAGGTTTTCTGGCTATATTCAGAACAGTATTGTGTCAGCTATGTTGGCAGCAATCAAAGATGATGAGATCATCCATCTCAACTTAAGTCAAACAAGCGTGATCAATGGCCAGCTAAAACAGCTTGAAAATACATGTGATCAACTAGATTAGCAACTATATTGCCCAACAACTATACAACCTCAGCATTCACTTTCAACTCTCAACTAATCAACGGCCAATACAACAACTTTATAATCAGGCTTTTATGGTACATCACGTATGACATTTATATAATAGGAAATACTTGTGTTCAGATGGGTATCATGTTTTGTTCCCTTTCTTTCAATGGCCATTTTTTCACCTTCCATGTGATCTTCCTAATTAAGGTTTTTTTTTTTATCACTTTTCAGAGTAACATGTTAGTTCTTTTATGATGAATTTTTTGTAAAAAATGCATAATGCTGCAGATCCTAACCATTTTGATGATGCAAACCCAATATTTGCCTAGTTGAATAGTAAGGTGTTTTATCTGCTTTCCAGTCACGTAGGAAGCGGCCAAGGACTCCTACACCAGGACATTATCTTGGACTGAAAAATATCAGGGACTATGGTAAGTCTGAAAAATAGAATAAATTTATTTGTTAGAAGATGTTGCAACTAATGCTTTTACTATGATCTTGCGTTGTGGAAAAGGTGGTCGTGGTGATCGTGGCAGGTATCGTGGTGGTCGTGACGACTATGGGTATCGTCGATCTCCAAGGCGCTCACCATATCGAGGTCGTGATTACTCTCCAAGGTATTCCCCTCACGGTGGAAGATCAAGGAGGGACCGTTCGTATTCACCACCCTATTCTCGTGGCTCTAGGGTGAGTCGTTTCAGTCGGAAGCAATCTCTAAGCAGGAAAAGACGAGAGCTTGTTTATAAGTCTTGTCCGTGTTGAATGTTGATGTATTTGGAGTTTGGACAGAGCTTCGAGGTTAATATTTGCAGCTTCCTTTTTTCTCTATTTAGGGTATAGTTGTACTTATATGGTGCTATTGAACTTGGGGTAGGCATTATTATAAGACTAAAGCATCCCGAACCATTTGAGTTTTGTATGGAATTTATGAATCTGATTTCTCAACTTCAATTAAACTTCTCATGTCTCATGCTACGGTTCCTGCCTGCCCCGAAAGTTGGGGCGTTATCATTTTTCTCATGCTACGGTTCCTGTAAATATTTATTCAAAATATTCAAATTTTACTCGACAAGTCTTATCCCTTTACTTATCTTTCTAATATATAGCTTGATTTTGTAAACACTAATTTTATCAAGTCTGTTGACCCGGGTTTTTTATTACCATTATTATTATTATTATTATTATTATTATTATAGGATGATAATAAATAAACAAATCAGATATAACAATAGGCCTATTTGATTAAATAGTTCAAGTCCATTAATATACAAATAGCCCGTTAGCCCAAAATAGTTTAAATTTAAAAATCTTAAAAACTAATATGATAAACCTTTTTGTTTATCTTTTGCGTAGCCGCCTTGTGGCCGTTGGATTAAATTTGATTCAACGGTTCGACGTCCTCTAGCTGGCACGAGTAAAGGTCACGCTCCGTCCCATCGTTTCTTACACACGTGCGTGCAAGACTCTTTATCCGGCTCGGCCATGTCATTTTTCAGGCTTCATCATGGCCGTCCATTTTAGGCGAGATCTCGACCGTTAGTCAAATTTGATCCAACGATCCATATTAGATCTGCTCGATAGACTCTTTACCTCCTCTTTCATCCGATGACTGCCACGTGTCCAAATCAATGGCTCATCTCGCCGCCAGAGAACGCGCTGCTACCGTACAGCCACCAGATCTCTCTCAACCACCATTATTCGCAAAAATAATAAAAAATAAGGAGATATCAGAACCTAAAATTATTTACAATTTTTGCATTAAAAAGTTACTTATTTTTATAAACAAAAAATCAAATATATATGATGTAAACAGCTCATTTGTAATCGGTTCTGGGATAATCAAATAAAAAAATTCAAAAAGTATTTTTCTTGCAAACAAAAACAACATAATTAATAGTTAGAATCTTTATTTTTTCGCCGTTTCTTTTTTCGACTGTCCTAGGGTATCTCTGATATGGACAAGTCCGGTGACAAACTTCTTGGCCTTCTCTCGAGTCGTGTATGGTGAATTGAGCGGTTGAGTTTTCAAAAAAAAAGAAGGATACTGTTTTTATAAAAAAAAGGGGGGGCTTAAGGCTTCGATTTTGAAAAAACTAAACTTAGATCGAGCATTAGGGATGAAAATGGGTTAATTTTGGTCTAGTTTCGAAGTATGTTGGCGTCGACGAATGGCGGCCGACGACAATAGACGGTGATTGACGCGACGTGAGTTCGCTAAATTCTGGGTTCATTCTCAAAAAATGAATGAACACACGACGATGTTTATCCTCTTTCGGAGAAAATAAAGAGAGTTTCTGAGGGGTTCAAAAAAATGAGAAAGTGTCTGGTTTTGAGTTTAAAAATATTTTTTATACCAGGTTTAAAGTTTAAAATGAGTTATTTACAAAATAAAACTTTCCGCCCCAAAATAATTCGACTGGCAGTTCTTTCGCCCTTTTTAATCACTCTCTAAGTCCAATGGTATATTTGCATATTTAGTCCCTAATTAAGCATACATGTTTAATTGCAACATTGTTAATTTTTTTTATTTTTAGTCCTTATTTTGTGTATTTCTATCCAAACATTTATTATTTATTCGATAAGTGTTGTTCATTTTGCTTATTCTTAGTTGCTTATTATTGTGTTTAATATTTTCTCATCATGTACATATTAAGTATACATGTATAATCTAATGTGTATTATATAATATGGGTATATTATTATATCTTATGCACGTATAATATATAATATGTGCACACATATATGATACTTAGTTCAAGTTAGTTGTGTTAAATGACAAAAAATAAGGATAATTATATTGTGACTTTAATGTGTGTACATATATATTATATAATATAGTTTACATGTTATTAATCTATATTTTTAGGTTATTATTGAAACCTAACCCTTCTCTTTACATATATACAAGTGGTTATCCTTATTTTATTCATGTTACTATCAATATGTTCATTCATGCATGATTAATTGTCATGTTTAATTTATCGCTTTATTTTATTTTAGTGCTTGGGGTTCCGATATTCTAGTAGAAGTGTCGTCCTGAGTATTCGGACGTCATCTCCTTTGGTATCGTGAGTTGCATGTTAGATTGTTCGATTTGTATGACCATGCATTCATACATCTTAGGGATTATTAATTAAGTTAGGTCGAATTTTAAATTTTCTTAATAAATACGATACGAGGTACCGATTTTCGGGAGTAGTGGGGGTGCGAACCCTTCCTCACTCGTAACCGGCTCCCGAACCTTTTAAATCTATGGTTTTATTTTCTGATGTCTAGTCTACCTTACCCAAATGACCAGTGACGACTAATGATTTTATTTTAAAACGCATTTTTTTAAAAAAAATCTCCCTAAATTAAAATTTTCATAAACAGTGGGACATGCCAGGATTTTTTTTTAATCGCTGCAGTTCTAAATGAAAAAAGTTGATTTCTATAAAAAATACATTAAAAATGTGAAACTTTAGTTATTTTATATAGAACTAACGTATTTTCTGTTAAAAAAAAAAACTAACGTATTTTGACATTTGAAATCTTAAGCTGCATATCAAAATGTAAGTTTAATTAACTAAAGTTGTGCGCATGGTTGTGGCTTCGAGCTGGTTGATTGAGCGAGTTGAGTTCATTTTGGGTAATTTTGGTTAGCGTGATTGTGCTCGAGTTCGAGGCTCAAGCGTTCACATTGAAACATAAAAAAAGAAAAACATGTTTGTTATGTTTAATGGGCCAAGTACGAAGGCTATTGACCCAACTTCATCAGGCTGAGCGCTGAGGAATCAATCGTCACAGACAGTCGTCTCTTCATGTTCAGCCTCATCTCCCGATAAGAAAAACCAAATGTTATTGTTTGGTGAGCAAAGCAGCAAAGGATTAGAGAAGGAATGGCACTACTCCTAAAACCCCCAACCCCCGGAATCTCCTCCGTTTCCTTGCTTCCTCTTTCTGCTCCCCCCAAGCTTTCTCGCCCTCACAACTTGCTTTTCTCTCTTAAATTACACTCCGTCTCCCCTTCCTTCTTCTCTTCTTACATCGCCCCAAACGACGCCGGTGATGAAGAAGAACGCGTCATCGGCGATTGCCTCGTCTTCGAAGACGGCGCATTTGAAGACCACCATCTCCAAGCCGACTCCTCGTTTGACAATCCCAATAACGCCACAAGATTTGCTAAAGCGAGACCCAAGACGAATAAGAAGGGGAATAAACAGCCGGTGGAAATCGAACCCGAGAACTTGATTCCTGAGCAATGGAGCCATGTTTTAGAAGAGATCAATATAACCAAGAAGGACAGACGGAAATTGTCGCAGCAGTTGGAGTTTGGGTGCAGAGTTGAGAAGAAGAGGAAAGGTTTGGTCCCTATAAGGAACGTGAATTTGCAAGAATACTTGAAGCATAAAGAAGCTAAACTGGCTCAGTTGAACCCCGTGATTCTTGATAAGCCTTCGAGTTTTCCCGCGAAGGAGGAGGAGGATAACGAGGAAGAGTCCATGGAGGCTGCAATGAATCTGCCATCTTCGAGCGAGCGCGTTGCTCCTAAGAATCCCAAGTGGGCGGTGTACGGGAAGGGTTTCGATGACGTAGCTCAGTTCTTCAACAGCGAAAACTATCAGCTCGGCGAGAAAAAGTCTGGAGGTAATGCCCTTTTGTTTTAGCTCTTGGAAATATAGTAAATTTTTTATTGATCTTCTGTGCTTGAAAATATATATACAGGCGCACGTAAGTTGTTTACAAAGGAGGAGAAACTTATGTTAAATAGGCGTGTGCCTGATTTAGCAGTTGCTACTTCTGTAAGTTTTTTGAACCTCTTGAACGTTGGTTAATTTTGCTTTGTTCTTGTTCCTTGTTAAGCAATTTCTGGTCTCATCTTATTGGATAAATTCTCTTGTATCCTGCATCTGCCTGTTGGTATTGGGAAAAGTACTTCATTTGCAGTAAAGGGTTAAGTTTATTATATATGCTTACTTTGAGTAATGACTATTGCCATGTTGCTGAAACTTTGTATAGGGAAAATGGCTGCCTCTTCACACGCTTGCTGCGTCTGGAGAATTCTACCTCGTTGATGCTTTATTGAAACACAATGTTGACATCAATGCCGTGGACAAGGTATTAAAATGATCTCTTATGTCAACTATGACATTCTAAATTGCTAGCAGACAGGGAGACTGCACCGTTTTCTTTTCAATTTTCCTGATTTTTAAGCTTTCAATGTTCATTGCAGAATGGTTTGACTGCTATTCACAAGGCAATTATTGGAAAAAAGCAGGCTATTACCAACTATCTTTTAAGAGAATCAGCAAATCCATTTGTTCGCGATGAAGTAAGTTTGTTCTTAAGATATGTAAATTCTAACAAAACAAGATGACCATTTCTCTGGATATTTATGGGAATTTTAGATTTCAGTTCTTCATTTGGTTTCTGATTTCTTTAATACTTTCCTTTCGGTGCTTTAGTTATTAAATATCTGGGCATTTCCTCAGTAACAACCTTTATTTGCCATTGTTATTGTGACTATTTTCTATTTCCTCAATTTGTTGTGGATGAGGGTTCATTTTAGGAAAGAAAGGGAGACGCTGGCTTGAGATGCTTTGACGACAGTGGCTTTCGGGCAGATATTTAACTTTTTTCTTTTTGTGCTGCCAACAGGATGGTGCCACCTTGATGCATTATGCTGTCAGTACTGCATCAACTCCTACCATTAAACTTCTTCTGTTATACAATGTTGATATAAACCTTCAGGACAATGTATGGTTCCGTTCCCTGGTTTATTGCTCCACGAGTTTGTTTTCAATACTTATGTTCCATATGGCAATGCATTTGTTTTGACTTTTGGCCTTTCTAGGATGGTTGGACACCATTACACCTTGCTGTTCAAGCTAGAAGAACTGACATAGTGAAGCTTTTACTATTTAGAGGGGCAGATAAGATGCTAAAAAACAAGGTATGGAGAGAACTGATGTTCCCTTGACAATTCATTTGGCTTTTGGTATTATAACCTGCTAGGTATTAATTCATATCTGTGCTCCATCTTGTCTTAATATTTCCTTCAAGAGCAACTTAAATAGCTGTCCTGTCTGCTTTAATTCTCAATTTATATTAATGCATTGATTCTTTTATGTATGTCAGGATGGTTTAACCCCACTTGATCTTTGCCTTTACTCGGGTCGAGGCACAAGAACATATGAATTGATCAAGCTATTGAAGCAGCTTCCCAAACCACGGTCCGCATCTGCATTACGTAACAATGAAAGATGATCAATTTTCCATCTGCCCCCGAGCATGCCAATACTTTTACCGTTATTCAGGTTGTTGTGAAACTAGATGCCGATGATAGATCTGATCAGAAGAATGTTTCGTTTGCTTCTGAACCCAATTGCTTCATATCGATTAGTTTTTCTTTAAAGCACGTAATTATACACCTTTTGTGATTCTCACTTTCCCCTCTAAAAGTGTACACCATGTTTTTCATACATACCGAGTTCAGAGACGAGCCGTGGAGGTGTAGCGACTAAAAAAATACCATATTGTATTCCCTCGCTTTAAAAATTTTGATTTCGGGGGAATTTGAAAAAAAAACTTGTATTTGAAATAAAAACTTAGAGAGTCGCCACCGTTCATTTGGATAAGGTAGATCGGATATCGAAAAATAAAATTAGAGATTTAAAGAGGGTTCGGGAGTTGGTTACGTATGGGGAATGATTATCACCCTTACAACGTCCAAAATTGGTACTTAAGGGTTTGTACCGTGAATGCAAAAAAAATTTAAAATTTGATTTAATTTAAAATTTAATCCCTAAAAAAATACATGAATGCATGAACATACGAATAACTTTTCCCGCAACCTAGATACCATAGGAGATGATGCCCAAAGACTTGGGACGACACTCCCATTAAGATATCGGGATCTCGAATACTAAACTAGATTATTACGATAAATTAAACATGACATTTTAATAAATATGGACAAATACATACGATAAAAATGCACAGGTAAAATAATAAAGCATGAATAATATAAATATTAAAAACATATTATATATATATAAAGGACGAAATGATTTTAAAAAAGGGAATAGTATATGGAGAAAACTTATATATAAAGGACGAAATGATTTTAAAAAGGGGAATAGTATATATCCGAAAATTAAGGGTAAAAAAATAGCTTTTAATGTTTTGAAAAAAACACAAATTTAAACAGGATTTAAAAGCTAAAAAAGGGTTTTAGAAAGAAAATCACTTGGTAAAAAACTTACAAATTACTATATAAGCAATTAATTAAATCTACATTTAATTAGAATAATTAAAACGTTTAATTTAAAACTTAATGCAACAATTTAAAATAGAAATGATTTAAAATGGTTTTTATAATAAAGTGTAAAAACACATTTTACACACTATTTTCTGGACCAAATTGCGGACGAAATTAAAAAGTTTTCAAAAACCACAAGGATCGCGGAAAAGATTTACTTAGGGCGGAGGAATTTAAAAATATAATAAACTCGTTTTTAAAGTTTGGTATAAACACCAAAAAAAATAAGATATTTTCATTTTTGTTCCTTTACCCAAAACAAATTAAAATCCTCCCTTCAAATTCTCTGAAATTATCAACCCTTCATTCATGGTGTTCATCACCTCCCCGTGATGAACCCAAAAACCACCATTATTTCCAAAAACCAGCGACGAACCGCCATCATGGCCGCGTCAGCCACCGCTCTTCGAAGGCCGGCGAACCAAAAAAAACCATTTCAAATTCTTTTTATTTTTAAAATAAATAAAAACTAACTAAGATTTCAGGAAATCGAACTCAAATTATCCTTTTTTTTTCTTTTTAAAATCCTAAAAAAATGATGTGGTTCATCGGTACATCTTCCTCCACCACCACACAAGGCGGCAACGATCCAAGATTAAAGGCAACGATCCAAGATTGAAGGTAAAAAACTCACTCATTTTTTTATTTTTTTTATTTTTGATTCGAAAAAAGAACTGAAATTACCTATAAAAGGTTTTTTTGTATTGATCCATAATCTCAATTACATGCTTTTTATCTCTGATTTTTATTTACATTTGTATGCAACAATAAATTAAATCATTGTGGATAATCTTACATTCTGATAACCCCTCTATTTTTTATGATTTTTAACTGGTGCGGTGGTTGAGGGAGATGATGGTGGCCGTACAGCGGCAACGTGATCTCCGGCGGCGGCGCCATGTGGACGAAAAAGATGGAGCGTCGAGCGCGTGGGCTTCACTCGCGCATGGGAGAGCTAGCCGTTCACCTTGGTTCATTTGGACCGTCAGATCAAGATCTGATCTGATGGTGGAGAGTGGGCTGGGCGAGATAAACATAAGATTAGAGTTAGGGTTTTTGAATCTTATCAAGTCTGGGCCTAAATGGGCAATATGTAATCTTATTATTTTGGGCTTTGTCGGTGTAAATGGACTAGACATATTTAAATTAATAGGGTTTTTATATATGTTCTTTTATATATTTCAGCCCATTTATAGTAGTAGTAATAATAATAATAACATTAATAATAAACATATGGTAGATAATACATGCAATACACATATTCACATACAATACATATATGCAATATTATAAGCATTAATAACAAAACATACTTACCATATTATATACACATACATCCGTACATACACATGAACACACACATACATTTAGTAAATATGGCAATAATAACAATATACTCATTACTCAATTAAAATAATAATATTATACAATCCGGATAAAAACGAGCAATTACAGTTGTCCATCTTTGCTTATTCTTGTGAAACAAGAATAAAGAAAAGATCATAAGCACTCATTTTTGTCCTACTCTCTGTTTGTGGTCTCAGAATCACGAGTTCTTCTGGAACTTTTCGCTTTCCTCAACCAACTTTCCAAGCTATAAGCGCCAAACTCTTATTCTTGAGACAACGTCCTCAAGAAAGGACCAAACCAAAACATCCTTACGAAAGAATCAAATTAAGAAACTTGGGTTTCAAGGAAACATCCTTTTGGAAGAATTAAATTGATTTTGAGAAAAACATCCTTGTAGGAGGATTTAAAAATTAAGAAATTTGAGTTTTAAGGAAAACATTATTTTGGAAGGATTTAGAAATTAAGAATTTTGAGTTTTAAGGAAAACATCCTTATAGAAGGATTTAGAAATTTAAGAATTTTTGGTTTTAGAGAAAACATCCTTATGGAAGGATTTAAAAATTTAGGAATTTTTGTTTTAAGGAAAACGTCATTATGAAAGGATTTAGAAGTTTAGGAATTTTGGTTTTAAAGAAAACGTCCTCATGGAAGGATTTAGAAATTTAGAAAATTTTGGTTTTAAAGAAAACGTCCTTATGGAATAAATAAATTAAGAAGTCCATGTTTTAATAAAAATGGTATCTCGCTTTGAGACTACCGGAAGAAGAAAATATCCTTATGGAATAATTTGGTTAAAATCTTGTTTTACAAAAAACAATTCCTTATAAAAGGATCGAATTAAGAAAAACATCATTAGGAAAGGATCAAAGTTAAATTCTTGTTTCATGAAAAACGAATCCTTATGAATTAAGGATAACATCATTAGGGAAGGATCGAAGGCTCGCGAACTTGATTTTTTTAATAAAAATGGTACCTCGCTTTGAGACTACCAAAAGAAATCCTTGGAATGCATTGTAACAACGCAAACGACACTCAAGTGCGTGTCTTCTTGGTCGATGCAAAGGTGCACGAAGTCCTTGTCGAAGTCGTCTTTTCGGATACTGCTTGCCCGACTTCCTATTTAAATACTTTATGATAATGTCTAGATGATGCATGAGCATATTTTATGATGCAAAGGTGCAGCATATTTTATGATGCAAAGGTGCAACATATTTATGTAAACTTGTGTTTGCATTAAAGATGCAAAGCTACATGCAATTCTTGTTAAGTTTTTCTCTTTTTTTTTCTTCTTCTTTTGCTTCTTCTTTTTCTTTTTTCGGGGTAGGTAGGCTTCACCTTGGAACTACAACCATTCATTATTCTCATGCCCCAATAAAATCTGCCCTCAAAATTTCATTGTCCATTCTCTGTTCGAACCTTCAAACCCAGTGACCTTGGTCAATATCAACTCTTCGCTTAAAGACCCTTTGACTTCTTCATTAGTCAAATTTTTTCATCTCTGTGCCATTTTTGGTCTATTCTGATTCGAACTCTTATGCGTAATAGATTTTTATTGTTTCACAGGCAATGATGCCCCATTCAACTTGGATTCTTGTGAGCAAAAGATATTGATATTTCACGGACAACGATGCCCCGCTCAATTTTGATTCAACGCATTTCTTGTTTTTGACCCAACATACGGAGTCTTCATCTATCTTCACATCAAGGCGAGTAAAAATGCCTCAACTCCCGAACTCGTCTTTAAGCTCAATCTTCTTTGTTTGAACTCATCCGAAGCATTTGGAGGAACCAACTCTAAGTCCCTACGCTTTAAATCTCAGTAAAAAAAATGCAAAATGAAATTACTTGTGATTGTTTTAATATAAGAAAAATAATGATAATGTTTGAAAAATGTTAGTCATTTTTATTGAAATCAAAATCTGGAGAAAGTGTCAAACATTTTAAAAAAACAATGCTTGAAAAAATGGTAAATATTTTTGTAATCAAAATTTGAAAAAATGACAAACATTTTTGAAAGCTAATGTTTGGAACAAAATGACAAACATTTTTTTAAAAAAAAAACAATGGTTGACCCCACAATATCAAGTTTGATGACAAATTTTCCTTTAGTTGATAAAGATCAACCCAATGGAAACGTATGTTTAGAAAATCTTGATGGCGATATATGTACATATCAAGCCAGATTAAATACCCCAAATATCAAGTGCAAGAGCGAAACTAAGATAACTCAGTGGGGATTACCCCAAGCATATCTTATGTCTAGGAGACCTCGAAAATTGAATTGATATATGAAAATGTGAAGTACATTTCGAATTAATTTGGTCTTTAACCAATTTAAAATTACACCCGGTTAGATTTCACCTTTAAATATTTATTTCTTTATCTTATTTCTTTCTCGTTTGGGGAATTCAACTCATCACATTCTTTTGGCTCGAGAATAATGATAGAGCAAACAACAATACCTTGAGCTACTCAGCATTGTCATGAATTGAAAATATTACCATCACTCATGAAGCTAAGGATTTAGACTTGGATGGTGCATTGCAACCTTATTTGCCCCATCGCTTTAGCGGAGTGCCCCAAAGTTACCACACTCTTATCCGACAATGTCTCTTTAAGAGACTTTGAACATGCTTATTACCAGGCTTTAAACATAGGAGTGTCTTTTTTATACCTCGGGATTTCATCTCATTAGTTGTTTGACATTGTCAGGATTTGAAAATCACTCATAAAGCCAAGATATAGAGTAGATAGAGCATAGCTACCTTATTAGATACTTAATCTTACTGCTACAGCGGAGTGCCCCCGAGATTTCCTTACTTATCTTATCTTGTCTTTTTTTCTTTTTCTTTATTTCTTTGCTTTTTTTGCTTTTTTTTACTTTTTTCTGAAGATTTTTGTTGCTCTCCTAAATGCATTAATTTGCCCACATGTGAGGTCCTTAATAATTGATTAAATCGTAATGTAAGTCACATATTCATCATCTTCGCAGCTTCCAATTTCCATTAGACACAGACTGCTTGAAATCCCTATCAGGGTCAAAAATAATGCCCTTTATGCAATTGATATACAGGGACCCAATAGGCAAATATATACATGTGTATGTCATTTTCTAAAAATATGAGTATATGCGTATGGGATAACAAAAACTACCGCATAACAATGAATGAGATGTTTTACAGAATCAAAGAATACAAATTGTTTGCTAAGTTAGAACAAAACAATTTATAAAACAAATATATGCCCTTACAAAATGTCTTCACTACTTTTTGGGTCTAAAAGTAGTGAAGCTGATTTTGCATTACTTCAAAACAAAATGCATGAAATTAGCAAATGGACAACTAACTTGGAAATCTACATCTCCCTAAAACTCATATCTATCCCCTTTTCACAATTTCAGCAGGCTAGCTTCAAATAAACCTTGGACCTTATTCTTCAGGGCTCCACAGTTCTCTATCGTATGGCCCGTACTTCCTACATGGTAGCTACATACGGAATTAACATCGTAGCCATCAGGGTAAGGAGGTTCTTTTGGCTTGGACTGGACAGGGGCCAACAACTTCTTCTCAACAAGGGTTGGGAGCAACTCAGTGTAAGTCATAGGAATCGACTGAAGCACCTTTTTGGGCTTTACAGACAAAAAAGATTGATTACGGGGACGACCTTGGGGCTGGTTGGTTGGGTGAGCACCCACCATATAAACATGTGAACCTTGCCCCTTTTAGGTAGTTGTGTTGTAAGGATCTTTTATCTTGCTTTTCTTAAAAGCATCTTCGACATGTTCTCCAGTCACGACCATGTCCGTAAAGCTCATAGCAGGGTAGCTTATCAAGCGATCATATAATACTCCCTTTAGAGTATCTACAAACATGAGAGTAATTTCACTTTCCTGAATTGAGGGTTGAACCTAAGCTGTCACATCTCGCCAATGTTGAGTGTATTGGCGAAAACTCTCGTTAGGCTTTTGTTTCAAACTTTACAGTAGGAACCAGCTCGGGATCATATATGTTACATGCTTGTACTGATCCATAAAGGCCTTTGAGAGGTCTCTCCATAATTTAATATTAACCCGACTAAGCTGAGTATACCAACAAATTGTCGACCCGGTCAAGCTGTCCTAAAAACAATGGATGAGTAGCTTTTCATCCTTTATGAAGGTTGTCATTTGTTGGCAATACATGGTGATATGAGTAGAGGGACAAGTAGTCCCATCGTATTTGTCAAAGTCAGGTACTTTGAATTTTGGTGGAAGGACTAGATCCGCCACGAGGCTCAAGTCATCGACTTCATTCTCCAGTTCACCTACCCTTTGCATGGACTTAAATTTTTCCTCGAAAAAATGAAAAAAGATTTCATATTTTTTCTCAACTTCAGTTCTAATCTTTTCTATCACATTTAGGTATGGCACTTCGTTATCGTGGCCTATCTCCATATCGATGGGTTGACCCGTAGACCCCCGCTCGGTGGCTTGCAAATAACCCGGCTATGTTGATGTACATTCTTCTCTCAGACGCCTCTGGTTGAACCCTAACGTGAGATGCAGCCCCCTTTGGCTCTTTAACAGTACTATCAGAAATTTTTTCTTTACCAACCCTTTTTTCAAGCAGCATAACCATTTGAGCCATGATCGTAGCCTGTGACTGTGCAATATTGCCGCTGATGCTCTGTTCAGCTCTATCGAAACGAGCTTCTAGGTCCCTCGGACCTTGTTCCAAATTAGCGACTCTATCTTCCATCACTTTAACTTGCAAACAGGTACTGTAATGGTTCAGAATGATTGCAATCCAAAGTTAAATCTTCTACCATAACATTTCCCCAATTAATTTCATTGTTTTGTTTCTTAATCCATGGTATATGCTTTAAAATGCATAGGATACATGAAATCAATGGTAAAACAAATATGATAATAAATGCGAAGACGTTGATTCTCGAGCAGTCTTTAGAAAGACTTTCGTTTAACGGAGAAGATATATGATTACAAGAAGCTGGATTAATGAATTACAAATAACAGTTAGATTCTCATCTTGACATCTTGACTTTGTGAAGCAAAACCACTACTCTATGTTTTGACGTCGCCTATGATCTGAAGGGCGATATCATCGTTTTCTTCTTCTCCCGCTCGAAAGGTCCGTGACAGTGTAGTCGTATCTTGAAACCTTCAAAAAGATCTCTAACACGAAGGTAAAATGTCGATAAGGGTCTATTTTCTTTGGTAGATCCGGGTACAAATAAGTCAAATCCTAAACAATGCGTTTGAAGGGGCCCCGCTTAAATTTTTTTGAAAATTTGGAGGCTTAAATTAAATTTCCCAAAGGTTTTGAAGGGTAAATTTTTTTTATAAAATATAAGAATTAAACTAATTTTTTAGGGGGGAATCGAAACTTATCAAGGTCCCCCTTTTTAAAAAATAGAAAGGGATTTAATTGAAATTGTTTAAAAATTTTGAAATATAATAATAATTTAAAAAGGAAAGAAAACGAAAAAACCAAATTTCTAAACCAAATTTTTAAAGATAATTAAATAAATCAAACAAATAAAATGCCAACTAATAAAAAGGGCAATAAATTAAAGCAATTAAATCATGCGATTAAAACATACACATATGTCATAACACAAAATACAAACAACCAAGGCCTAAATAAGTTTTCCTGTTGGCTTTTGTTTGCATAGTTCCGACATGACTATAAAATGTAAGCTCTTGGCACACGGACTTCTATCCCATCTTAGGTGTTCTCTAAATGGAGAGTACCCGAACTTCTCTAATCAACATTTATGGTATGATGTGCCATATAACATAAATGCAACCCCACGAAATATAAGGAAAAAAAAAAAAGCAATTACAACAAAAACTAAGTTGAATACTCCACGAGGCGAAATAATCACTCCCATAAATAAATTAAATAAATTAATGATGACAAATATAGCAAACCACACAATAAATTATAAACAAACAAGGTTAAATTAAAACTTAAATTAAATTGAACTTAAAATTTTCAAATTAAAAGGCATAAATAAACCAAACAAAGCCTGACTCTCTTTTTGTAAAAACAAAAAAACATTTCGAGAGTCGCCATGCTTGTGGCGACTAAAAATTTCGAATGTTTCCCACTTTTCTTAAAAAATGATCAAGGGGAATTTTGAAAAAAAAGCTCGTATTTTAAAAATAAATAAGTTAGTATCCATCGACTTGGGTAAGATAGATCGATCCAAAAAACTTAACGAGATATTCAAATGGGCTCGAAATATAATGACCAAATCCTAGAAGGGTTACAACACTACGCGGAAAATTGAATACCCCCAAGTTCGTATCGTCACTTCAAAGAAAAATTTAAATTCAATCCAATTTAATAGTTAATCTCAATGTATGAATGCACAAATAGTTTTATTCACCACACAATAAAACCTCGTAAACATAATAATGTGTAAGATGATTAAAAGATTAAATTAAACTCCCAAATAAAATACCATATTTTAAAGACTAAACTATATTATTGCGCGTTTAAAATGACATTTTAATAAATATGGACAAATACACTAGATAAAAATGCATTTGAAAATAAAAAGGCATGAATAATATAAATATTAAAAACATATATAATATAAAAGAATATATATAGTAAAAAATAAAACAATTTAAAAAGGGCAACATATCATATACGTAAAAGATATATTATATATATATATATATATAAATATATACCTATATATATATATATATATATAATGCAAATAAAATCTAAAAACTCAATTTAATTTTAATCTTTTTTTGGACCGTTGGAATGGTAATTAATGGCTAAGATTATTTTCTTATTTTTTTTTCAAGTGATAATCTTCACATTTTTTACTGTTAATCTCATCCATCTATTTTATTCATCCACTAGCCATGGATTAGTGTAAAACTAAATGAGTTTTAAACTAGATTATTGCGAAAAAGATAAACAAACAATTTAATAAATAATTACAAATCATCCAACGATAAAAAAAAGTGCAAAAGTAAAAGTTTTAAACCATGAATAATATAAATATTTATATATATATATATATAAATATAAAGGACGAAATGATTTTAAAAAAGGGAATAGTAAATATCCGACAATTAAGGGTAAAAAAACAGCATTTAATGTTTATGGAAAAAAAACACAAATTTAAACGGGATTTAAAAGCTAAAAAAGGATAAAAAGAAAAAGGAAAGAAAATCACTATGGTAAAAACCTGGTACAAATTACTATATAAGCAATTGAATAAATATATTCATTTAATTAGGATAATTAAAACGAACCATATAAAACTTAATGCAACAATTAATTAAAATAGAAATGATGACTAAAACGGTAAGTATTTATAATAAAGAGGACCAAAAAGGGATTTTACACACTATTTTCGGACCAAATTGCGGACGGAATTGAAAGGTTTTCAAAAACCACAAGGACCACGGAAAGGATTTACTTAGGGCGGAGGGATTTGAAAATGTAATAAACCCGTTTTTAAAGTTTGGTATAAATACCAAAAAATTAAGAGACTTTCATTTTTGTTCCTTTACCCAAAACAGATTAAAACCCTCCCCTTCAAATTCTCTAAAATTATCAACTATCCATTCATGGTGTTCATCACCTCCCCGTGATGAACCCAAAAACCACCACTATTTCCAGAAACCGATGACGAACCGTCATCACGGCCGCGTCGGCCGCCGCTCGTCGGAAGCCGGCGAACCAGAAAAAACTATTTCAAACTCTTTTCATTTCCAGAAGTTCATGGTTGCAACGGGAATTTATTGTAACAAATGGATATGGTCGTCGAGAACTTGAGTGTGTAGCTCGAGTGTATATACTGCAACTTATTGGTGGAGTATTGATGCCAGATACATCTGCTAATATGGTTCACACACAATATCTGTCATTCTTGGCTGATTTTGACACAGCTGCTACATATAGTTGGGGATCTGCATTATTGGCATTCTTGTACCATGAAATATGCAGGGTCGCAATATGGATGGTGAGAAGAAGAATTCAAATATTAGTGGATGTCAAATCTTATTCCAGTCGTGGGCATGGTATAGGCTGCCTTATCTAACGCTCATTGTGGAAATATCCGTACCGATAGAGTTTCTGCTTGCTGTAAGGTAACTTTGTGATTACAGTCCTATATGGCTATTTTAGCGATCTAATATTTATCTAAAATGACTTAGAAATATAAGTTCAATATCTTTGCAGATGGAGACATAAGTTGAAGAATGCGGGGGGTGGTTCACAACACTGTCAGAGATACAAGACTAAAAATCCAAACAATAGGGAAAATCATGTATCATAATATTAGTTTTAAATTAAATTTTTGAGTTTGTATTTTTTTAAAGTAAGATGTTTGTTTGTGTATGCATATTAATATTTTTGTTTTTTAGTTTATTTGGCAGCCGTACAAGAATGAAACAATCAATGCTTGCATACCAGATAGTGTGCTTCAATGTTCATCATTCTGGGGTGCAATTGTGCCTTTGATCTATTTTTCTATTGTTGAGAATCATTGTGCTGACAAAGTGTTGCGGCAGTTCAACTTCCATCAAACCATTCCTGGAGCTCCACCTGAACATATTCATACTGTTCGTAGAGGTGGATTTAATGAGAATTAGACTGTGAAGCAAGCTGATTCCATTGAACGGTGTGAGGAAAGATGGTCACGGTAGGATGATAATTTGAGTCCAATTCAAGCCAGTGATTTTGAATTTAATACAGAGTACTATTCGTGGTTTTTAGAAAATGGAAAACCGTTCATAGTATCTCTCGGAGATGCAAATAAATGGCTTGAAGATCCGCAGTGTTCAAGACACGTACACTTCTCATCCGAGTTTGGTCAAAGCTCTCAAGAACCAACAGACGATCAAAATTTGGATTGTTCCACGGGTTGGCATTCTTCGCGGTCTCTGGTGCAATCCCAATCCCCTCGTTTCATGTAAGCATTAATCCTTGGTAAGAACCAATACAACACGGGTATCCACCATTTGGTAATGTTCCGGAACAATCACTAATCAATTTTTTAATTGGTGGCAGCTCATCTTCTTAGCCTGCTTACAACGATGATGGAGGATACATACCACAATTTCAGTATCCTCAAACATTCGTATATGGGGAAGGTATGGGTGTTGGTAATATGACATCTCTATTGTCGATTACCACCATTAGCAGCTCGTCATTTCATCCGGAAAATATGTATGGTACACCACTTTCTATGCAAACGATGGATGACAATTTGTCAACGATGAGCAGACTCTGAATCAACCACGAAGAACGGTTTGAGCCCCTAGGCGGTATGATCAAACATCATCCTTCCACCGGCAGGAATTATCGAGGAGAAATAGGAAATATGGTTTATTTATTTATTTGTAACATATTTCTATTTTTACAACTCAATTCACTTCAAATTGCAATTTATTTTTCCAATTCTAATTCTAATTTATTTTTCTAATTCATCAAAGTAAAATTCAAATTTAAAAAATTAAAAATTAAAAAAGTTCAAAAATTAATTATTCTCAAAGAAAAAGTCAAATAGATAAAAAAAAGTGAACCCAACGTCAAATTAAAAAAAATAATTCATTTCATTCAATGAATATTTGTTTCGATTTTGAATATTTGTGGTAATTGGGTATTTCATATTGTAACACGTATTTGGTTTCGATTTCATTTCGATATTTAAGTTCTTTTGTTAACATTATGCCAAGTTGCCTATAATTTCATTATTCTGAATGTAAACACACTTTATCTACTTTGATTTGATTATTTTGAAACTGTCTTGAGATTATTTAAGTTCATTATTCCGAATATTTATTTCGATTATTTTTTAATATTTTGATTCGATATTTAAGTTCGTTCTTTAATTTCGGTATTCAAATTCAAATTCAAATTTCAACTCAAAATTTACATTAACACAAAATCTAGGTTGATGGTCCGGCACGATAGTTGGAAAGATTAGATTTGTTCGGACACTTGTTTCTTATATGACCCAATTCCAATTCCAATTAAAATTGTTAATTCAAACCAAAAAAAATTACTACTTACTTTATTATTTTAATTTTAAAAAGTTTTAAACATTAAAATTTACAATTACAATTAAAAATTGGATCTCAATTTTAAAAAACACAAACTAAAAGAATGAATGAATAAATTGAAAGAAAAAATGGAATAATACCTCAATTTAAAAAAAGGTTCAATTTTTTTTTGAATTCAATGAATTGAATTCATGCGTGGCGGCAGAATCCTGCACCGCACAGGCTAGGCTAGGCTAGGAAGGGTGGGCGGGGGTTAGGAGGGGTGGGTGAGTATTAATTTCGAATATTAATTAATTAATAATAAATAACGAAAAAATAAATGGTTAATTTTGGTTCGAATATTAACTGTAAATAATGGTTAATTTTGGTTAGAATATTAACTGTATAATTTTTCAGACACTTGTTTTATGTTAATATTTTGGTTCGATATTTAAGTTCGTTCTTTAATTTCGGTATTCAAATTCAACTCAAAATGCAAACATGAACGAGAAAAAAAAATGTATTCACATTACCATAAAATGTATATTAACACAAAATTTAAGTTAATGGTCCGACACGATAGTTGGAAAGATTGGATTTGTTTGGACACTTGTTTCTTGAATGACCCGGTCCCTTACAAATATTACAATGTTTAACTTGAACTCTCCCTCTCTATCATCCAGATCATCCATATTTGTATGAATACGAGTGAACGTCGGTCAACCATTCAGCTTTTTACGAAGCTCTGGATTTGGTAACCATTCTTTGTATATTGGCTCTATCGGCCAATAGTTTTGGTTCGGGATTGTGTTGAACCAAATTCTGTATATATATTTTTCATATTCTCCAGTTTATAACACTCATCCGCAAACCCATAAGGGTCGAGACGAAAATGCCAACATGCAGCGTGTGCATTAGAGTATGGGTATCTAAATGCTTGGAATGCACCACAATCACACTATCTTTGAAGAAGGTTTATGGTGAACATTCTTTGCTCACCTCGGACCTTAGCTTCGATAGAAAATTCAAAACCATGTGGGTCGAATGTTCTGACTCGCATAGAGGTGCTTGGTCTTGAAGTTCGATCATTCTATCCTGCAGGGTTTAAGACCAATTTTGTCTGTTGTTTATTCGGGCGTTAACTTCATGCCCTTTGTTGGACCACACTTTACCCAATCTGAAGTAAGTCTCCCACACAATACTTGCAATTGAGAGAAGGCGTGTTCCTTTAAGCACTGAGTTTATAGCCTCTGCAAGATTAGTTGTCATATGGCCATAACGCCGACCTTCATCATAAGCTTGTGACCATCTTTCCCTGGGCATGTCATTTGCAAAATTAAATACATTCCAACCGTGCCGCTTCAACCTATTTATCCTCTCGTCAAATTTTGGCTGGACTAGTTTATACCCTATTTTTTTTTAAAAATAAGTTAAATAAGTCGACAGGATTAGCTCAAAAAATTACTAATTTTTATAAACAACGAATAACAACTTACTCACGCCTAAAATATCGTTTCAGATCTGATTGTTTCTGAAATGCTTCTTCGCATTTGCCGCAATATACCGTACACAATAGGCTGCATATGCATGTAGAGGCTTCCATAAACTCTCATCTCTGTCAATTATTGATAAGAGTGCAGTCCCCCTATCAGAAATCATGCAAATCCCATATTCTTTTACTACATGGTTACGTAGATGCTTCAAAAAGAATTTCTATCCATTCGCGTCTTCCTTTTCAACTATGGCAAAGACAATTGGGAATATATTACTGTATTGGGATATTTGTTTTGATATAATAATTGAAAAAATGTTTTAGACTAAATTGAAAAGATTTCAAAAATGATTTTAAGACCAAACAACTTGAAAATATGTTTGATGGGTTTTATAATGTTTTGGAATGATTTAAAATGTCATTAATGTAGCCAAACCTAAGTTTTTCAAGTAACCATACTGATACGCTATTCTCCGTATTGATACGCCTTATGGTTTCAGCTACAGTCTATTTGAAACTGCCAAAACTCGTACCAATACAGGGCTTGCCCGTATCGATACGGAGAGGGGTCATTTCGATACGCCTCTTAGCGTTTCGATATGCCTACGTGGCAAAAACCCCAACAACCAAACCCGCCCAACGGTCAATTTCCCAACAATCTTTTAAATTGCAGACCGTACCGATATGCTCCTACGCGTATTGATACGTACAAGCTGGAAAAAGCATAACGGCTAGTTTCTGAAGAACATGTACCGATACGGCTACCCAGTATCGATACGGACAACTCCAAAACTGTATTTATTGCGGGAAATAAAGGCCCTAACGGCTCCAATTCAATCCCAATGGTCTCTAACGGCTAGAAACTCAATTGGGAGTATAAAAGACCTCAAAAAGCATCTGAAGCAACTAATGATCCTCAAGTCAACAATCATATGATCAAGAAATA
The DNA here is from genome assembly GCA_019671005.1 of Hibiscus mutabilis. Taxonomy (NCBI): domain Eukaryota; kingdom Viridiplantae; phylum Streptophyta; class Magnoliopsida; order Malvales; family Malvaceae; genus Hibiscus; species Hibiscus mutabilis. The sequence continues at coordinate 81,653,646 of CM033711.1, forward strand.
TCTTAGTGTTCAAATTGTCATATTTCTTGTATAGACAACACTTGTGAGCTTAATCGTAAATGTATGCTCAAGTGTTTTAGGTTTTGGGTGAGTGCTTAAGAGTGCAAACATATACCTAGTGAGAGGGATTTTGTTTGCTTAGAATTCTCTTGTTTAAGAGTGTTCCCAAAGCTCGGTTTGTGAGCTTTGGATGCTAGACTTGGATTGTGAGTCTAGGTTGTAAAAGGTTGTCTCCTAAGCCTAGAAAATGGGAATAATTCTTAGTGAATTGGTGAAATCCTTAGTAGGAAGCTAAGGTAGTGAATGTAAGCTTTGGTTAGAAAGCCGAACCACTCTAAATTCGTGTCCACATTTTTTTATCATTTTGCTTCCACTCCTATCACCCTAAAATCAATCTTCTCCACCACTTGGCAAGTAAATCGGTTGAGGGAATCGAGCCCAACATACTGTCTCCATCTTGTGCAACAGCCATGAGTAATATATGACCGTACTTTCTATACAGCCATGTACCATCTACTTGAATCATGCGTTTGCATAATGGGAACCCTTCAATACACGCATTGAACGCCCAAAATAACTTACTAAATATTCTTTTACCAATAATTAATTCTCCTTGTAAGTTGAACGCCAATTTTGTTTCGTGTTCTACCATGGTTCCTGGGATGAATATTTGCATTGCTCGTAAAAGAGCTAGTAGCTAATTATACGATTTATCCTAATCACCATACAATTGCACCATCGTCTTCTGTTTTGCCATCCACGCCTTGTAGTAAGATGGAATATATCCAAGCTGAGTCCAGATGGATGCTACTAACACTGCAATCAAAATTCTTGGCTCCTGTTCAACCAATGACCTGGTGTAAGCACATATTAGATCAGAATCTAAATTAATGTGGTCATGTGATAAAGCCATATTGGAACAGGTGTGCTGCTCAATGAACCGTGACACCTCCCACATCTGACTCCTCTTCTTGTATGAAATTCTTACCCACTAAAGACATTTGCTCTTCCAATGAAGACACCTCACACAATAGGTAATTTTATTAGACTCAACAATAGAAAATGACGTATGGCGTTTGATGCAGTGCCTAGTTTGACAGCTTCTTTTGTTTCGAATTCAGCCTTCATTACTAATTCCCCAAAGTTCAAAGATAATGAAGAACCAAATATGTGGGAATGATGTTCCAGATCTCGTATTGTAGTATAGTCCACCTCATGTATACGGACTGTTGAAGGTTCATAGGTTGGATAAATGGGTTATGGTTGTTGGGGCTCTAGTTCAACATAATCCCAAACTGGCTGCTCATTTTCAAACCTGAGCCTAGCAACAGCCGTGGTCCAAACATCATCTTCAACATTTATACCATTACCCTTAGACACATCTGTCATAACAACATCAACATCATTAGCATCGAGTAAGTGCACATCATTATCTTCCGTAATAGGCACAATATTTTCTTCATCCTCACTGAAATCATCAAGCGATTTGCCCCAGCAACCAACTGTGGGTTCAGTGTCACAATATGTTGATGAACTCATTCTCTGTAAATATTCAAAAAAATATAAACAAAGATTAAAATTTGGTTTTCTTATTAAAATTTTAAAAATAATAAATGGCAAACGAATTACAATTCCGAAAATACAAAACTTACCAGATTCGATGAGAAACCGTGTAAATGTGCTCTAAAGCCTTCAATAATAAAAAGTAATTATCATTCGAATATATCTTCAAACACAAAAAAAAATCTACAAACCCTCTATAATCCAATTAAAACAACAACAAATTGATTAAAAAAATAAACCGCTTACTTACCTCTGAGAAACCAAGAAGATCTATAGAAAAATACACTTCAACAATCTTCATCATCTTCGAGTATACCTTTAAAAACTATCACCCAAAATTTCAACTCAAACTCTCTCAAATACACTGCAATTCAAACTCTCTCAAAATTTTCTCTTCTCAAACACTCGTAATCTTCTTCTCTATACACTCCTATATAGGCTATACAAATATGTAAAAAAAAAATTAAGGGCTGAGTGACCAGCTTTCACATGAAAGCTGATTTGTACATGCATGCAACTAACACCAACATGACCTCGTCACCTCCAAACGACGTGGTCCCACTCTGACTGGCTCAGACAAGGTTGACTGCACGACAGTGGCTCGGTGTAGGCCTGTCCAGCTGAGCCGAACGACTTTTTCTCTGCACCTTGCCACCTCCACATAGCGAGGACCAAGCACGCCAGAAGCACATGGCGAGGTTTAGCTTTGCACTGTAATTTTTGGCCTAGATTCCAAAATTTCGATAGAACAACTTCATACCCCTAAATAAAATTTCAAACTGAATTATTCCCCCGATTTTGCTCGTAAATGGACTAGACATATTCAAATTAATTGGGTTTTTTTATATTTTTTTATATATTTCAACCCATTTATAGTAGTAATAGTAATAATAATAACATTAATAATAAACATATGGTAGATAATACATGCAATATACATACTCACATGCATACAATACATACATGCAATATTATAAGCATTAATAACAAAACATACTTACCATATTATATACACATACATCCGTACATACACATGAGCACACACACATACATACATTTAGTAAAGATGGCAATAATAACAGTATAATAATTACTCAATTAAAATAATAATATTATACAATTATATAAGGTAGATGAACCAGGCTTTTGATGCTTGAACATTCCTGCTCGGCTTTCCACGTCAAAGCTTACATATGGGGAGCACATGTACCTATCGGGTCGGTGTTTCCAACTAACTTTATTGCCCCTTTCATTGGTTACCCGTTCTTCGAAATAAAAACTCCCAAACAGTTCTCCCTTTATCTTTCTCTCCCAAACAATGCTCGGTGCTCAGATTTGCCCCCGTACATTCTCCACCGTCTGGGTTTTCTCAGATTCGTCAAATGCTTATCACCCAACTCTCTCCCTTTCTTTTCCTTCGCTTTTTCGCTTCTCTTCCGTCCGTTTACATTTCACGGCGAATCGCCGTCCGTCGCCGAAACGTGTCTTCGTTTCTTGCCACTCGATCCGTGGTAGTTCCGGGCCTCAATTTAGCAACGAGGACGACCCAGATCATCAGTTTCTCGAAGCTTCTCTTCTCGTTTCAGGTTTGACTTTTTTTCTTTTTTCCTTGAATTTGGGGAAGAAAATTTGGGAATCTGTTAAATTTTGGAGTTACGTAATGGAACAGAAACTGTTTCGCACTACCGGATGTTAAGGCAAGGATTTAAAGAAGAAATAAAGTGGGAGTCATCTAGGAGACAGCATCCCATGTCAAGGCCTAAAATTACTTCAATTGGACAATCATTTCTTAGTCGATTTCCCAGTCCAACTATTTTTCTTAAGATTTCTTGCGATGTGGATTTCTTGCTGCCCATTGTTGTAGGTATACATTATAATCAACAATTCCGCCCTGTTATTCCATTGTTTCTCTTAATTGCCGTTGGATCTGTTGCTTCGTTAATAGCTTTTATTAATCTGCTGTTGTAGGGGAATTTGCTGTTGAAAAACTAATAGCTTCCTTTTGGAGAGAAGAGAATGGGGTAATTTCTTAATCTGTTATTGTTTTTTTGAACATTTTATTTTTCCTTGTAGTTAAATTTATGTCTTTCTTGACGTGATTTATCTTTTGCAGGATTGGCCAGACCAGTTCCATCTTGTTAAAAATGTTGCGGAACGGCTTGGATATGAAGTATGGAGTTGTTGTTTTTCTCATGTATTTAAGACATGCTGAAATCTTCCCAGATTTTGATCAGTTATTTGGTTTAGTTTTTTCTTTACATATGATATCTATTAAAAACTCTTTTGAATGGTTAAAGTTGGTGGAAATAAGTTAGAAATTTGTAAGATAAGAAAGGAGATAATCAATTCAAACAGATTCAAGACACTTCCCTACCTTCGTGTTCGATGTTTTCAATTGTAAACTTTGCCCTAGTAAAATTGTTCATGATGCTGTGTAATATCTCTTTTCATTGATTTATACACGTCTTCATTTCAGGTAAAAATGGTGAGAATTACAGAAAGAGTTGTCAATACTTACTTTGCAAAGCTATATTTTACCAAGGTGGTTAAAACTTGAAAGTTATTTGTATTTCTTTTATTTCCTTGTGGGTGATAAAGGAACCTGTTTCAATTGTCGGGTTTTTTTCTTTTGTTTACAGCCAGGAGAAAATGATGTGATAACTCTGGATGCACGGCCCTCGGATGCCATCAATGTGGCTAAGAGATGCAAGGTATGTACTGGGAAATTATTATAAATCAATCTTTTGCCGTATGAAAGGGGAATTGCTTGCTTTCTGGTCTTAGTCTGTTGTCATTACTACTCAAACATGTTTTCTCTTGCTGTCGTTGAGCCATTTCCAGTGTCAAATTTCAATAGAAACTAACTGGTTCAAGTTGAGTAGGTTGGTCTAGTGTTTCCAATTCACTTCAACTGATTGCTTCTCTGGGGCTTCTAATTGGTATTTTCTGTATGCAGGCTCCAATCTATGTAAGTAAACAACTCGTCCTGGAAGATGCTATTAGAATTGGCTATGGGATGGGCAGAGTGCGTGATACAAAGTCTACTTATGATGTATTGCTTGACAGGTAAGTTGTATTGTGTTTTCTCAAAAGTTGGTTCCCTTATATTAACTCTACACAGGGTTGTATACTTCTAGTGCTGCAGATGGCCCGGATTTGCTAACAGAGGAGCTGAATCTGGTGAGGAATATAAATTTAGCTGTCGAAGAAGAAAGGTACCATGATGCAGGTATAAACATAGAGTAATGCTTCTAACCAAAATAAAGATTTCAGCATCTGCCTTCTTTGTTCTGTTATAAATCTACGAAAGGAATTGCCACACACGATACTATTTCTTTAATTCCTTTGTTATCAAACATTGAAGCTCTTAGTACTTTACACTATAAAATGAACTTCTTGCAGCAATGTTAAGAGACAAACTAATGAAGCTTCGCCACTCAAGTAATGATTAGTAACATGTTTTGTGAGCTATAATTCGCTTTGGATTTTACTATTCATAGCGGAAAGGCAAACTGTCTGGCTTTGGAGTTTCACCGGCTGCTCAGTGTTCGGGTTATTGTAGTTTATAGAGCTCAGGAAGTTATGCTATAGTACTCAGCAAGGAGAACCAATAACCTGTTAGCCTAGAATTTCAGTGTTTAAGATAAGCATGAGTGAAATTCCTGGAATGAATATGCATAATCCTGCTTTACAGAACGCAATACGTACGTATGTTATTAGATTCAAGTGTGATCTTGGATAGGGGTATGTTCTATCTTTTTTAAGCTTTTAATGTGTTTTGAAGATGTCCGGAGGGTCATATCCCTGTACTCGCGTTCAAGGCAATGTACAGAAATAACATAGACATGTTGCCGCAATCAGGTTAAGTTTTGGATTAACTTGGACAGTGGAATAGCCACGATTATGAAGGTTATATATTCGAAGTTAGACGCTGAGTTGCTTTGTGTTTCTGATTATGCCAAGTATGCTGTATAGCAGAAGACCCTATTTTGTTTTTCATGAATGTAAATAAATGTCTATTCGTTTCCTTTGACAAATTGCAAGTTACTATATGGTTGTGGGTTTCTGCTAAGCAGAAGCCATTGCACAAATTTATTTATATAATTCGCTTTGCCAGTTGAGTATTTTAACTTAAGCTTTGGTCAGAATTATAAGACCCAGCTTGCATCTTTTCTTCTTTTGGTATTCTGATTTTATAATAATTTGTTGATACATTTTTGTTCCTAGCAGTCTAGAAAACCTTGTTTGATATATAATTTGATGGTACATACATATATATAATATTATTTAAATAGATAACTAATAAAGTGAAAATCGAATATGAAAAATTGAAAGCACAATCTGTATATATACAGGGAGGGGTCATTGGTTTTTTTACATACTAATTCATAATATCACATGTGATTTTGTGTTTTTTTACCTACTAGTTGAATGAACATACCTATGTTTAATCTAATTTATAGTGGCAAGTCATTTATATTAGTAGTAAAAAAGAGATTAAATTGATCTGAATCCAATTAATTAAAAAATGTGAGCAAAATAAATACAGCCAAATGGGATTGAATAACACTTGCAATTTCTAAAAACAGTGTGGCTGAGTGGGTATGCCCTTACCTATTAATTTTGCTGCCTGTCCATCCCAGAGAGATTCCTTCATTAATGATGGTGGTCTTTCTGGTTCGGCAATGCAGAGAGAGATCATCATGGCATGGCCTCTCTGCCCATCTTTCCATTGGGGCACACCTTTGAATTCTTGCTTCACCTCTCTTTACTTTATAACTACGACCAACCCCATGTGCTGGTCTTAAAGGACAATTTCAGTTAACCCCATAGTTGTTCTCACTTTGGAACTCTGGTTTAACCATTTCTGTCCAGCCAGACAAACCACATTTTACTATTACACCAACTCACTCTCATCCTAACATTGCATGCTCTCTTGGGGGTGTATGTACTGAGAGCGATTGATTCATAATACATACAACACTCTTTTCTTATTAATTGGATTTGGATTAGTCCTTTTTGCTGCTGGTCCATGGCGAATTGCGATGATATTAGGCTATTAGCTAAAGCAGCTAGTGAATAGTGATACATTACTTTGTGAAACAGAATAGTTGTGGAAGAGTGGGGTGCCCCAAAGTAGATAGAATTTAAGGCTGGGTTTCATGATTCAGAGAAAAGGAAACATGGATGCGACTGTGGAGAATAATATGGATTTAAATGCAGTGCCCCAACTTTCTGCTTTGTTTTAAATGCTCCTTCAGATTTCAGACCCCCTCTTAAATCCCCCCCCCCACCCTCTCCTCCTCACCATTTTCAAACTTCTCTATACAAGACTTTTCTCTTTGTTCATTTCATTTCATCTTATTTTTTCTTCTTCTTCAATGTCCCTCCCAACATACTACTCTTCAGTCTCAAACCTTGCTTGGCTCTTCATCGATAGGGTATTTTGTAGTTGGAACAACCTGAATGTATCGCTTTGCCAAGCGTTATGGTCTAAAATGACATGAAATAGTGACTTTGATATTGGCCTGGTTCACTCAGACATGGAAACCATTCTTCGTTTTACTTGCTCTGATTGAGTCGTGCCAATATCTTAGTACTCTTTCATATCTCCAAGCTTTCTACACTTGTAAAGTGCCACCTATCTTGCCACCGCAAAGGTTTGTTCTCCTCGGGTTTACTGGTTTTGTAATACGTTTGTAGTAGTAAACGAGTTACTAGTCGTATTATCTATGCTCTTACAAATGGTTTTTCTTTGATAGACCGAGCTTTAACTACTGTTTTAGTTGAAAGTTAAAAGAGTTCGTAGACCAGGAACTGGAAATCATATCTGCTGATGCAAGTAGGTAAACCCATAATTTCAACCATAACCCTTAAATTTATTACATATAAACTGTTCTAAATGTCACAATTTAGAGCAAGCCGAAAATCTCACGTCAAAAAAAAAATGAATTTCTTGAAATATAGAAACTGTGGCGCTGTATGTCTTATATCACGTCCGAAAGAAGCGGAACATTAATCCCATTGAGATATAAAAACCTACATCCACCCTAGCACAACTAGGGTTTATAAGAGCTATGTATGCCATAACAACAGCCGCAGGATTTGTTTATTTATTTTTATCCATTTACTCTCCTCAGCCAAGATCTGTAAGAATTGAACTCGTGGTGTTTTAATGTTGCTGCATGATGCATGAAAGAACCACGCGGAGATGGTAATCTTGGTCAGCCAAAGCTACTACGGGCGAAGCTTGATCCACATATTGAACTATCTTAGCATCGATGTTAATTTTGGAGATAAAAAAAGAATCATTAGATTGACATTGACAGCTTTTAGTTTTTCCACATGGATGAATAGTCTTCACATTTATGTTCTCATCTGTACTCATTTAATATTGATAGCAAATCTACTCTTCAAACTAAAAGGTCCTAAAAAGCAATTGAACATAAACAAAAATTACGAGGACCTTAAAAATAATTAGACAATTTTGAGGGCCATCGGCCATTGCCCCTCCCACCCACCACAGCTTCGACTCCAAGTACAATGACTTTTACCGTGCATATAAATTTTCTCAGCAAAAGGAGATTCTGGTTCGGTTTCCAATTTCAGTTCATTGGCCAGGCTAGCTCTCTCACAGCCTTTCTTTATACACAGGGACGAAGTTATGTATTGGTTGTATTGATTAGGAGGGGCTGCAGTTTGGGTAAGGGCTGAAGTTTCAGAAATCAAAAGGACTAAACTTGACTAGACTAGAATATAAAAACTAAACTTGCTATTTTGCATAAGACAAGGATTGGTGAATAGAAATTTAACAAAAATTAAACCAAATAGTAGGGAGTATTATATTCAGCATTGTTCAAAGTTATAAGATGGGCCAAATCCCAAACCCAAAAAATAAAACATTTATATCCCAACCAAAAGAAACCTTAAATTAGAGGACCAAATGTGTAAGTAAACTAAGTATTAGGTTTAAGCAAATTTTTGCGTTAGTCTTATTTTTACGGTGAACAAAAATTATCTTCCATTTTTTATGTCTCATGTTAAAAAATTAAATTCTAAGCTTAATTTTAAATTTTACATCATAAACTTTAAACTTTAAAAAATACATCATGCCTTTAATTCCCTAAACCCTAACCACAATCTCTAACCTTAAACCCTAACTTCTAAATTCATTTTTTTAGAGTGAAGCACCAAAAGGGACATAATTTAGGACAAACGATTTTCATCCTGTACAAAGTGTAAACTTATTCAAACATTGTTGGAACTCCTAAAAGGCTGATGTCTCTTAGGTTGTTTTACTGAACTACGGATACAGAATTAAGGTTTCATTAAATTTCCTTTTTCCTTTTCTTCACAACATGGGGCATTGTGTGTTTCTTCTGCTAGTTTTAGTCTAACCAGGGATGAAGCTAAATGGGATGGCGTGGGGCAATTGTCTCACCTTAATTTTTTTTATCCTCGTATATATATTTTTAAAATTAATTTATTTATTAATTTGTCTTTTCACTTTTAAATATTTATGTTTATCCAACTGAGCGTGATTCTGTCTTTGAGTTCAGCTCCTCAGTGGCCTGAAGTCGAAGAAAATTTTTTAACGGGTTAAATTTTTTATTTTGTAAAGGTTTCACATTTAAGTTTAACCTTTTTATTGCTTGCAAGCTTTAGCTATAGAGTTATGCTTCCTTTTCATTTGTTTTTCACAGAAAACGTTTTGACTTATTGTTTCTTAAGAATCATGAATGACATGAAAATGAAACCATTACTTTTTATATATAATTTTTTTGATATTCACCTTTTCCATTTTCTTTGGGTTAACTGGATAATAACTTGTGTGTACTTGTAGAATCAGATATTTTACTTCTTCACTTTGATCTCTTTAAGAGAAGGCGTGCAAGTGCAGCCAGTTTTATGGTTTGTTTAACATAACGTATAATATACACTCGTACTTTGATCTTGGAAGGGTGCAAATCCAAATGGTTATATGTTCTACCTGCAATCGCTCATGGGAACATTTCTTCTACTGTGTATGACTTTGCTTTTATATCAGATGAGAAAAACTGACCATGACATGCCTGAACTTGTATTTTAAGAATTTTTAGCTGAAAGTTTGGTAAAAGAAACATGTGTCGTTGTAGTTGTAGTATAGTGGTTAGTATTCCCGCCTGTCACGAGGGACCGGGGTTCGTTCCCCAGCAACGTCGTCTCATTTTTGGAACAAATTTTAAAAGTAGAGGACTAAATTTTAAATATATGAATACAGGGGCTGGTAGCATAATTAGACCATTTTTAGTTGATAGTTGGAGCTTTTGTCTCATCTCGTTTCTTCTCTCCCCATCTCCTTGTTCCTATCCGATTTTTCTCAAGTGGATCAAATATAAACAATAAGCTTAGCCCGTTTCTTTTTCAATTTCGTTTTTTTCTAATTTATTTAATGAATATTTGAGTCCTCCATTTTTTTCTGTGAATCTGTTTTGGTTAGTGGAAGTGGTTGTTGCGACACTCTCCAATGGCGATTGAAGAGGACACTGAGAGCTGCGGGAGTAGAGCAGTGGACTCGTTGGCCCAAGTGAATCCTCGACATCACAGGCAAAAGCTTGACGTTTACAACGAGGTGCTTAAGCGTATCCAGGAGTCTAATTACGAGGAAGCTAATCTGCCTGGCTTCGATGATCAGCTCTGGCTTCATTTCAACCGACTCCCTGCTCGGTACTACGTCTAACCCTAGCTCTCTGCTTTTGATCGATTCTGCACCTCTTTACTTTTAAAATGATTGTTTGCTTGCTGTCTTGCTGACGTTTGGAAGGGTAAATCAGATGTTAGATTCATGAATCTGACTGTGATCTTTTTTCTTTCTTTTAGAGAATTCATTTTGTCGTTACAGAACGTGAAAGAAAAAAAAAATAGTTCAAATTAAATCACGGAAACAGTTCTGCTTGTCTCTTTTCATCTTTTTCATTATCCTTCCACATTAGTATATATAGTTAATGAAGTTCGAAATTATTGATACCTTTTCTTTTTATGAGAAGCTTAATAACTATTACTTGAGCTTATACTAAATTATGAGTTGTTCTTCATGATGTTTTGAGATTTCTGTTACTTTTGATAGATACGTACTAGATGTGAATGTGGAGCGGGCAGAAAATGTGCTGACACATAAAAGATTATTGCATCTGGCAGAGGACCCTGCTAATCGTCCTGTTTTTGAAGTTCGAGTAGTACAGGTATACATTTCTGCATGTCTGTACCTTTATTTTTTACACCTTCACTATAAGGGAGTTCTATTTGATGTTTCTCTTTGACTGTGATATACCTTATTACCCTTCTTGAAATCCTGGAGATTGAATGTAGCTTAGCTTTGATAATTAGTATTAAGTGATGAATGTCTAAAATACTTTTGTTTGATTCTGGTTATCTTATATAGGTCTATCCTGTCTCCACCATGCCTTCTGTTGACTCTGTTCATTCTGATTCAGCTGTAAAAGAAGATGCACAAAGTGCTTATCATTCAAATAGACTGGGGTAAGGCTCTTGTAGTTATAGTTAATATTTCCATGGATTCTTTTTAGACTTTTCCTCATTCTTTCTAGACCTGAACTTGACTACTCTTCTCTTTTTGTGTATCCCTGCTGTCCATTTCTGTCTTTCTTCAGAATGCATCCACCGCCTACCTTTGGTTCATCGCCTCATTTTGAAGCTTTTTCTATTCAAGCAACTGAAGATAAAGACAGTGCTGTGAATTCAACATCATGCCTCTGGTAAGGATTTGAATGAAGCACCATCTTTTTCAAGACTTTTACTATAAAGTGGTTTTATCCTTTCTCTTCTGGTTATCATTTCTAACTAGGACCTTGAGCTGAGCCCTTACCTATTTTTTTTGGTTTTTTTCCTTTAACAAATCCACTGCATTTTGTTAATAGTTGCATAACTTGATTTTACACAAATAATATTCTCTAAGGTGGATTCTTGTAGGCCTATGCATGAGATCACCTTTTCAACAGTTGACCGGCCAAAACTCCTTACTCAGGTAGTTGATGCTTCCTCTTCTCCTGTCTTGATGATGCCTGCCAGTGTGTTCTCATAAATTTCAGATAGATACTGGCATCCTTTTTTTACGTAGAACATGACAGATGCTGTAGTTTCATCACTTAATGCAGCAGTATTGGTATTGTAATCACCGACTTTCACATAAAAAGAAAAGATAAGTTTTAGCACTTCATGTACTGACTTTTTTAAGGGGGTGCCATGGATACTGCTCTTTATGTTTGCATTAGCTTTTGTAGAAACAGAAATTCCCATCTCTTGATTTACTGCCTCTGCATCAATTTAAAGGAAATGGTAACAACTGTGTGGTTTAACACATGAGTTCTTTGATGCTGAGATCTGAGAGTCAAGTTACCATAAAAGTTCACACCTCTGGTTATATAATACGCTTGACTGGAATGATATGACGTCAGATTGGTTTGAAATTTTATGTATATATTTTACTATGTTATTGTTGTAGGAAGATCCCATGCGGTATATTTTTTTTGAAACTTTCTCTTGTAATGAATGATAGATATTGATGATTATTTTACAGTTGACTTCTTTACTTGCGGAGATTGGATTGAACATTCAGGAAGCTCATGCTTTTTCCACTGTTGATGGGTACTCTCTGGATGTTTTGGTTGTTGATGGTTGGCCTTTTGAGGTATGCTCTTATATTTGTTCACACTAATAATTGGATCAAGTACTTTTTGCTAAGTCTGGAAAAACAATGTTTAACTCATTAATCTTTTAGGAAACCGAGGGGCTCAAAGATGCACTGGAGAAGGAAATTTTAAAGTCTAAGGTACCTTTTCCTGCAGATGACCCTCGTTCCACTACTTCTATTGTGATGCTCATGAATGAAATCATATTCATCTTTTTCTATTACTGTTGAATCAAGCCTTGGCAGTGCTATTACTGCTGCAGATGATTGCCGAATATGACTCGTAATCTTCCTTTCCGTTGACATAGAATTTCTTTGTATATACCCAAATTGAAGCTTTGACTTCCAAACATATGCATACTCACTAGTCACTGCTTTTCTCTAGATCAACCCAACTCCCTGTACTTGAGGATGACTTGTAAAACCATAGTAGCAATCATGTTGATTATGGATTACTAGAGCCTATTTATTTTTCTACTTCCATTTGATTGGTTTCTATCTGGCTGCAGGAGCACTCTTATCTGACAAAGAGTTCAACATCTGCTATGACCGGGGTTGTCCAAGAAGGGGTCTTTTCCTCTCCCAATTGTGTTGAAATCCCGACTGATGGAACTGATGTATGGGAAATTGATTCCAGGCAGCTCAAAATTGAAAACAAGATTGCATCTGGGTCATATGGTGATCTGTAAGTTTGTCAGCTTCAAGCATGCTTCTTATTCCTTTTGACTCAGGGTGTGAATTCTAACTCATCATCTCATATAAAATTGTCAGATACAGAGGCACATATTATAGTCAAGAAGTGGCCATTAAAGTCCTCAAGCCTGAGCGGGTTACGGGAGAATTGCTGAGAGTTTTCTCTGGAAGTTTTTGTTATGAGGTTCGTTGGAGCGCCAGTACATGCTAATTGTTTTGAAGTGAACCAGTTGTTTCTGCTGATAAACATTCTCAATGTGTTCTATAGTTGGATGTTTCATAATACAAACTCAAGCCAAAATCCTATACACTCATTTAAAAATTATCAGATTCTCTCATCCTCTTCAATATATTAGAATTACTGCTCTTTTCCTTGCCTTCCCTATCATCTCACATTTTCTGGAATTATTGGTTAGCGTGCATCAGTGTATCAGAGTTAGATTCTTGGATTACCAGAATCTTTTGATACACTAGAGTAAGTGACTGTTTCTGATGACTCAGATGATTCCATTTCTACCAGACAGTTATGATTCTTGCCCGACACCACATAGATTGAGCAGAAATTGCTCAATCATTTTCCCCCCATTTTTGTTCCTAAATTTCCAGATCAGTTCCTGTCTTTGTATTGATAGTAACTGGTTGACTGTACTGCCCAATTTTAGTTCTATTGTTTTGCTCCACCTCTCTCTAGATTTCTGAATTATTAGCTGCTGTAAGTTCCACGTATCATGATGAATTTTCAAATGAATATTATTCCGAGGAATATTGGTTGTTTGGTACTAAAAAAGACAAAGGCGATAACTATTGATGCTGCTTATTCTTGAAAATAGGATAGGTAGCTCTGATAGGAGGGTTAGAACGTTTCAAAGGGACATAGCTCTGAAATATGCCATTTTTAGTTTGCTGTCTTCATATCATCTATTTCCCATCCACATCGCCATTTCGGTTCTCTTGCAAAGCACTGGTTATTTCTCTATTTTTGGTTTGATTGGTGGTTGTAATGAAGTCTGAACTCCAGCATTTTCCTAGTAGCCTCTGGTAGAACTAAATGATGTCATGTGCCCATATATATGTGTGTGTGTGTGCATATAAGGTTTGTATATATTGGGTGTAAGCATTACAAGAAAAATTGGCAGGTCTCATTCAGATATCTCATGGTCCTCACCTATTATAGTTGAGTTTAAGAACATCTCTAGTTGTTGAATGCATTGATGTTCTAGTCGTGGCATTGATTCCCAGGAGGCTGAGACTTATTGGTACTTATCAAGGCTGATTCACATGCTGTGGAATTTCAACTGTTTTATTCTTTTTCCTGTTTGTAGGAAAATCCGGCATAAGAAAGTTGTACAATTCATAGGCGCATGTACAAGAGCTGCAAACCCCTGCATTGTGACCGGTATAATCTAATGAAGTTTTCAAGCTATGATTTACTATGCTGTATTTTTTTCTTTAGTGCAATTTTTTTTGAAATTTTTGCTTCTACAATTGTGCTGTTAAGTGTTGCTGTTTTTCATCTTTACCAGATATTATCTATAATTATGTTGCTAGAAGGGAACAATTCTGGCTTTGGAGTGCAAACTGAGAGATTGACACAAAACCTACATTATGAATTTAGTGTCTGAATTCCCATCTGTAAACCAAAATTTAAATATTCGGATGCGTATGCCTTTTCATCCCTTTAATTCTATGATGATAAACTCTGTGGCTTTATTAAAAACAGAAACAATTTTCTTTTCATTTTACAGATAGTTTTTTATAGTGATTTTTGTGCTTTATCAGAACTTATGGCCAGAGGTAGTTTATATGACGATCTGCATAAACAAAGGGGAATTTTTAGGTTGCCATCTCTACTCAAAGTAGCCCTTGATGTTTCCAAGGGAATGAACTATTTGCATCAAAACAACATCATCCACTGGGACCTGAAAACTGCCAATCTTTTAATGGATGAGAATCAAGTAAGATACTTCTGTTAATCAAGTCACTGATTAATTAATTTTCTATTAAAAGCTACCATTTTGTTTTAATTTTCCTTATGAATTCTGACTGGGATTATTGTATGCTGTAAATTGTATGATAGTTAACTTATGATATTTGTCTTAATTTATTGGTCTATCTTTTACAGGTTGTTGAAGTTGCCGATTTTGGAGTTGCTAGAGTGCAGGCTCATTCAGGAGTAATGACAGCTGAAACTGGAACATACCGCTGGATGGCTCCTGAGGTATGCATTTTTCTTGGACATTATGTTTCTCCTTTGTATTCCGTTCATGGTAGTAGTTTAGCCACTCCGATGATCTTGTAATATACTTGCCTATTTTATGTTTCTTCACGATCATAAAAATACATGTTATGGTGTTCAGACTAATTCCCGTGTCAGAGCTAAAAAATCATTTCGCATGTGATGTGACCCCATTATATATAATCATCTTCCAAATGATATCACTCTTTTTTGTCATTAGATTCACCACCTTGTACTGTATATTTTTTTTACTTATTAATTGACACAAACATGAATTTCAATTCTAGGGAGGGGCTCTAATCTAATATGGCATTCCCCTATCTTAATTAATGTAGGTTATTGAGCACAAACCATATGATCACAAGGCAGATGTTTTTAGCTTTGGAATAGCACTCTGGGAGCTACTGACTGGAGAAGTAAGACTCATTATATTATGTGGAAGAGTTTTGGTTTTCGTTTGTGAATACTTGTCTGTTGCAGACTTTCTTTCATCTACAAGTACAATACTTTGAGGTTTTATATCTTTATAACTGTTTTAGTCTTCCATTGCAACTGCTAGCTCCCGTATTCTCTCTTGACTCCATTACAAGCTGCAGTTGGTGTGGTGCAAAAGGTACTTTTATTTTTGTATAAATACAAAAAATACGGAAATTTCGAGGATAATTTGTTTATAACAATCTAATGGTCTTTTTCAGAATCTACGTCCTACTATCCCAAAGAATACACACCCAAGACTAGGGGAATTGCTTGAGAGAGGCTGGCAGCAGGACCCAAATCAAAGGCCTAACTTTTCTGAAATTATAGAAATCCTTCAACAAATAGATAAAGAGGTACGATATTCATATGGCGTGCTTTTTGTTTTGTCCCATCAAACATTTCTAAGCACTGTACTATTGTGACAGATTGCAGATAAGGGGGAAGATCGCAACATGAGCAAGTCATACGGCGGTGTTTTCTCATCTATATTGAGGGGACAGAATTAACTCCAATAGTAAAGAGGATGCTGTGAACTACATGTATTATTGTCTGACTGCATTGTCCGTACTTTATCCGATTACATATAGCATTATGGATGATGAGAAATTCAGTACAGCAGTGTGCATTTGGAAGTGATTCAGTTTTCAGCAATCCTAAGTTACAATTGCTCTCTTTGGTGCTTTCTTTCACTAAGCTGTTATGTGAAAACCCTACTTGACTTTTCAATTATTCTGTTTTTGCAAACTGTAAAATGGATCATCTGAAAACTGCAGTTCATTTTTGTCGCATTCCTGGATCACGATCGGAAATGTTTAATTCTGCTTACAATTCTGTGAAAATAGAGTACAGGAATTGTTTTATTGGAAACTTTTGCAGTTGTAAAAGGTGATGACCTGAATCTGAAGCAAATGGTGTTCATGGTTAGTGGAAAATGAAGTTGGCGGTCAGTCACTGTACATGCCGAGGAGTTGGCGGGCACGAACCCTGACCTGTAACCTGACAAGTGCATGCATGCAACTCATTGCTATCTGTGCTTGTTTCCTTACATAAGCCCCTCGGGCAACTGCTTGCAGCTTAACTAGGCTTCTCAATGCTCCTTATGCTCGTCTTGCCTGTTCATTATAATTTTCAACTATCAAAACCAAAACACAAAAAGGTTGTTTTTAACAATATGTCTAAAATGTTTGAGAAAGAAATGTAAGTTACTGTAGTTACAAGATGACCCCTGAAAATTGACTGGATTTTAGTTGCTGCAATGTCCTCTCTGGTTAAATGTGTTGTCTGAGATGATGATCTGGATGAAGCAGATATATTGGGGAAGTCTCTAGCTTCTTTGATCATTGGCTGCTGGCTTAGATTCTGGTTGTGAAGAATGACGATATCTCTTCGGTGGGATGATTTGATGAACTTCTTCCCAACTGTGGTGAACCAGTTTCTAGCTGTGCCCATCTTTGCAAAGTCTGCAGGTGTGTTTCCGGTACGATTTAAATATTTAATGTCCCATTCCCAAGAAGGGGTGGCTTTAAAGGAAGGAGTTGTGCTGTGCGCACCATATTTGTGCTACTTTAGTTTTACATTTTCTTGCCGGGCAATGCTTGTCAGACTAAGAACGTGGGAGGCATCCCCACCAGTGTGTGCTGGTTTGAAGTGTTCTGCCACACGGCTAGCCTGAGCTGGGCCCAACCAACCATTAGCTAGCTTCAATGCTCTGGTTGAGAGGAAGTCAATATGCCAAATCTTCTTTTATTTAGGTTGATGTACCTTATCTGCAATGTGTTACTTACTGATATACATATAAGGTTAGGATCTACTTATATAATATAAAATTCTTTAAATTTTATATGTTTTTTTAAATCGTTGGACGGAGAAAATAGATGGTTGAGATTAATTATTTTTCTTTTCCTCAGGTGATAATTTTCACATATTCAATTGATTACCTATAGGTTGATTCATTCAACATGTTATTTCGTAATGTTATTTGATCAATCATAAATTTACACGTAATATAGCTTTTAAAAATATTTTAATAGGTTTTTAAATATATATATATATATTTGTTTTTATGTTGTCAATAATGTGATATATCACGTGGTTAAATTCTCACTTCAGTTTTTCTCTTGTTTTCTTTTTATATTTTAAATAATTTGCTGTGTTAATTTCTAAAAAAAAATTTAACACATGTCTTTATGTCATTTGATAAACTATTTGATGAGTCAAATTATATTTATATGTACCTAGTTGAGGAATATTTTTCAATAAAAATATTTTGGGTAAAATACATAACCGTCGCTAAACTATCCTTAAAAATATAAAATAGTCACAGAACTTTTAAAATTTATATAATAGACATTAAACTTTATTTTTTATTGTCTCCTTAATCAAACTCAATATTCTATCTCCAGTGTTCTTTCTTCCCCTGAAATTGCAGCATGTTTCTCTCCATCCATATCAAGTAAATCCAAGCCATCTTTAGTATAACACTCATAAGAGCCTTCCCCTTGAGTATGGTGCATGCCCAAACAAGTTTCTGATTCCATTCCATAACATCACTGTCACTCCTGCAAACTGATCTTCAAATCTCTAGAAAATTACACTTAAAAGTATCCATTTAACTTCACTAAACCTTTTAGGTTTTCAAAACAAATGTCTAAAATACATTTTATCTATTGAAAATAGTCTCAATAAAAAAGATGATGATATTCATCTTAAGAGATTTGGGTTTAAATCAATTTATCTGCAAGATGTATGTCTACTGTCAAAGAATTAAAAATACGAACTGTCTTGGTATAAAAGTATGAACAATAATGACTATTAAAAAAACATGACATTAGCTATTTATTTGGTCCAAAGTTGATTCGATTCCAAAGTGGAATTTTTCTGGGCAAATTAGTTCGCTCACATCTTCACATTGAGCCCAATGATCCAATCCATCTAATATACTGATTGGGTATGGGGTTTTTAAGGTAATTTTTGTCCCCGTTTCTCTTCAACGACCTTTGGTTTGAGCAACTAGCTTGTTAGTTGAAACTTCTTCCCGGAATCCGGGCATTGAAAAATGGCAATTTTCAGTGGTTTATCAGCTTCTCAAAGTCAAATCTTGTGTCGCTGCTCTCCACCTATCTCTTCTCCTGCCTTCATTTCGCCTCCGCTTCATTTCAAAGTACGCTTCTTTTCCCCATCACTCTCTTTCTATCTCCTTGCTTGAATCTAATCGTTACTTAATTCCTTTTCCCCCTTTATTGAAGAAGCAAGCGCCAGTTCGGAAATTGCTTCTGGTTCCACTTAAGTGTTCATCTACAGGGCCGAGTCAAGATGCTGAGTCAGAAACTGAAACGATATCGGCTCCATCTTCTTCTGTTTCAATGGCTTCGACCAATTCCACGTATAATTGGCGTGTGGGGATCGGTGCCGTCGGGGTTCTTGAAACTGCCTACTTGACTTACCTCAAGCTCTCCGGTTCCGATGCCTTTTGCCCTCTCGGTGGTGGAAGTTGCGGAGATGTCCTCAACAGTGATTACGCCCTCATTTTTGGTATTTAATTGCATAAATTTGTTCGCTTGAATGTGAGAAATTAGGATTCTTTAGTATTTTATTCTTATATTTATTGCTTTCATTTGTTTTCCTTTTGGTCTCTGAATATGCAAGCCTCAAAAACAAAAAATAAAAGTTGCGTTGCCAATTTCTTTTGTGTTATTACACGTTCTTCCATTTTGTTGCGAGTGGTCATCTCATAATCTTTGTGTAGGAATGGAATTTCAATTTGATTGTGAAATCACAGTGTTTTTAGAGGATAAAATGATTTGTGCTTATGAATTTATCAGGTGTTCCTCTTCCATTGCTGGGGCTGATTGCATATGGATTAGTTACAACACTCAGCTTGCAGTTGAGCAGGAAGAACTTACCTTTGGGGATCAGTGAAATGGACGGGCGATTACTATTGCTTGGGAGCACTACCTCCATGGCTGCTGCTAGTGCATACTTTTTGTACATACTGAGTACAAAATTTGCTGGAACTTCTTGCTCATACTGTCTAATGTCGGCTTTATTATCATTTAGTTTATTTTTCATCAGCCTAAAGGTCTGCTTTGCTTAGTCTGTTTTAAATTTTCAGTATTAATCGGTTAGATGATATAGCTTTCCCCGGATTTATGATTAAAACTAAGGATTCTCTGATGTTCCATTCCATTGTAGGATGTTGGGTTGCTGGAGGTACAGAAAGTGGTGGGTTTACAGGTGTGCATAGCAAGTTTAGTGGTTGCCACGTTAAGTACCTCGTACAGCAATTTACCATCTGCGCCTTCAAGGTGATTGGGCGCTCATTGCTTGTATCATCTCTTGGTTATTTGTACAGATATCTTTGTTTAGCTGCCTTTTAATCTTTTAGCTTTTCTCTATTGATACATACACTATACTTATTTCTCAATTTTTTCTTCCCTTGACAGCTCGGCTAACATTAACCTTCCATATTTTACGACTGAGATAACAACAAAATCAAGTCCTTTTGCTATTTCTCTTGCAAAGCATCTACATTCGATTGGAGCTAAGATGTACGGGGCTTTTTGGTGCTCTCACTGTCAAGAACAAAAACAGGTGCTTTTTTATGCTTTCAGTTCTCTCTTAGAAATTTGAATGTGGTACTCTAATTCTCTAATGAAGATGGTATTGATTAAGTTTTCTGATGAATTGTTTAGAAATAATGCAATTTTCAAGATACATCAACGATTATTATTGTTTCTTCTAAGAAGTTCATAATTATTTGGCCAATAGAAAAAATAAAGACGACCAGTGGACTTGCTGTTGTATCAAATACCAGGTTTCAGTAATGTTGTGTTGTCACTTCCAAAATGGAAGTGGTCTATTTAGATGTATTAAGTAATATGAAGTCGATGAATATCTTTGAAATTCTTGTCCAGTTTCATACGAAGAAAATTTTTGGGTCAGTCGGTCAATAGCTGGATATCTAGGGGGTATTTATATATGTAGTTATGTAGAACCAGTTATCCTTGGCCTCATCAATCCCCTTAGGAATAAAGTCACTCTTTCTAGTATCTAAAATTTGCAGGCATAGCTGGATAATATTAGTTTTCTTATTTTACTTGGCTTTTCACGTTAGATTTGACTAGAAAGACAAATCTGATGCTTCTTAAAGAGTAGGCGCCATAAATATATAATCACCTGCTCTTTGAACAGATAATCCGTGTACGTTTACGTATAATGTGAATCCAGGTGCCTTTGATTCTTTTATAAGTATGACATTCATCAACATTGATTTCTGTTTCCAATGCAGATGTTTGGGCGTGAGGCAGCAAAGTTGTTGGACTATATCGAATGCTTTCCTGATGGATATAAGACAGGAACTGTAATGAGCAAGGCATGTGCAGATGCAAATTTGGAAGGATTCCCAACCTGGGTTATTAATGGTCAGGTGAGGAAACATTTCCCTCTTGTAATTCTCTCATCTTTTGACCTTATATTTTCGAATTACTTCTTTTCATTCCAAAGTTTCCTCGTCTATATAATATTTAATATGTCATGAGCAGTGCGCCTATCATGTAATAGACTGTAATCTTTTCATTCAGAATCATCTATATTCTCATATAAGCATATACGATGTACCTTTTTCCAGGTTTTGAGTGGAGACATGGAATTGGAAAAACTTGCCGAGGTATCCGGGTTCGAATTCAATGGATGAGCACAGATTAATCTACACTGGCATTCGTACAGCTTACAGATGCTTGCCCCGGCACAAGATTTTGAAGGATAAAGTCTGTTTCTCGCAGTCACAGGTACGCTTTGGGACTTAGAACGTAGCCTTTCGTCCTATAACAATTTAGGAAGGTAAAAGATATGGTGATAATGGTACATATTTGATCCCTCTTATTATTCATGTATGAGAATATTTAAACTCTGAGAGGAGAAGCCACCGGATTCAGCTTTTATATGATGTACTGACGCTCTGCTTAAAACTTTACTGCTCACCTTATTTGCTTGCCATGCGTGGCCGTGGTGTTACTGTAGACTATTTTCTGGGACATTCTATGCATTTGCTTCTATTTGGATTGAACTATCTTCTCACTCCTATTTTGGTCACTTAATTTTAAAATAGTTAAGTTTTTTTTTTTATAAAGAAAATAGTTCAGTTTAATAACCGAACTTTATACTTTGAACATTTTGTCAGTCTTAAAATTTAGTGACAAAATCGATACATCCCTAGAGTTTAAGGCCTAAAACGACATTGTTTTGGGCACAAACCACCTTGCTAAAATAACGTTATTTTGTCTATATCATCACAGCGTTCGGATTTCATTGACCTATTGGTATAATTGGGGAAATTCCCCAAATATGGTTTTCCAATTTTTTTCAACAATATGGTCCTTCAAGTTTATTTCCCAAACTATTGTTGTTTATTGTAGAAATCAAAAATTGAAATGATTTTCCGCCGTCTTTGAACAATGTTTTATCAAAAAATATTAAAAAGTTCTGGACACTGTTCAAAGTCGGATTGCTTTTCCTCCGACTTTAGTGTAAAACACTGTTCAAAGTCAGATTGCTCTCCCTTTGAGTTTATTTGTTTATTATTTTTCGGTAAAATATTGTTCAAAGTCGGATTATTTTCCCTCCGACTTCTGACTCGAACAATAAACTACCTAATGCTGGAATTAATTTAGGGAACCCTATTTTGAGAAAAAAAGTTACCCTATTTTACACAAACATGTGTTTTTATCTTATAAAACGCAAATTTTAAATTTCTAACCCTA
Organism: Hibiscus mutabilis; assembly: GCA_019671005.1. NCBI lineage: Eukaryota > Viridiplantae > Streptophyta > Magnoliopsida > Malvales > Malvaceae > Hibiscus > Hibiscus mutabilis. The sequence continues at coordinate 81,676,060 of CM033711.1, forward strand.
ATACCCTAAATTCTAAACCTTAAATTTTAAACACTAACTTTAAATTCTAAACCCTACACTTATACTTTTAACTTTAAACTAAACCCTTAACCCCTAAATTTAAAAAGCATGCATAAACGTTTGCTTACACAGATTGTGTATCAAACTTTTTTTCAAAAATTAATGCTATAATCAAAGTAATTGAAAGTTTAATGATATAAACGATACAAACCTAAGATTTAATAATACTCGGTGCATTTTACCAAAACTTTTTATTAGGTTTGGGTATAAGATCTACTGCCTAAATTATCGAAGAATCAATCAATACTAAAATATTTGTAAATTTTTCCTATATTACATTGTTACGAATCTTACTATTGAACTTCAATTATTTTTTTATATTTTATTAAAAACAATATTTTATTACATTTTTCTTCAAAAAATATATTTTTTATTATATTTAAATTCTTCGAGTCTAAATAATAATTAGTTAAGTTTAAAGATTTGTTTGATATATGAACCCAAATAGATAAGAATAAAAAATAGTTAATTTAATTTTAATTATTTGATTAATAAATTTATATTCTCATTCATTTCTATTCCATCAGTCGTATCGAGAAGAGATTGGTAATATTGTTAGAATTAAATAACGATCAAATTAATTAGATCATTAATTTTTGATTCAATTAGTTAAATTATTGATTCAATAATGACTAGAAATTTAAAAATTATAAACACAATAAACATTAAAAAGAAGTTTTTTAACCGGTTCAAACAATTTTTAAACCAATTTTTTGTTCTGTTTTTTTTTTTTTTTTTTTACTTTGTACAAGTCGATAGCAAATCACTTTATACTTACTTTTATATAAATCACCAGCTTTTCGATTCAACCAAGAGACTAGGGGCCGGTCTGATAATTTCTTTTGAAATGTTGGTCGAAAAGTATTTTTGAAATGTTTATTTTATTGTTTAGTGTTTGACATTGAAATTAAAAGTATTTTTAAGTAGATAAAAATATTTATTTTAAATATTATTTTAAAAATATAAGAATTTGTGATATTAAGAAGAAAAATGAGTAATATTATTCACAAATATTTTTAACAAACATTAAAAGTTCAAAATTGTAACTTTTGATCTGAAAAACTATATATTCGATATTATTTTTTGTCTGAAAAGGTAATTTCAGACGAATCATAAATGTGTTTTTTTTACTACCAATTATAGCATTGGACTGGAAAGGTTTAGCTATTTATTGGGCCATGAGGTCAAACACCAAAAACCTCATGGGCTTTTATAACTACCTAACGGTAAAACATTATCTGACCGACAGCTACACTTTGATTTTCGATGCAAACTGCAATTGCAAATTTGCAATTACAATTACAATCGCAATCGCAAATCGCAATCTTCTACGAGCTCGCTTTTCTCTTCTTTTCTGGGCTGGATTTGGTTTTCTTCACATTTCTAATCTGCTCTTACCTTTCCTTTTCCTTTGAAATTGAAAGAAAAAGGGAAATAGTCTTGCTTGAAAAAGGCCAAAAACGATAACTTTACTAGGAAATACGGGAACATAAAACGGACCATTCCGATGCAACAAATGGTGTCGTGTCGTGCCGTTTAAGGATTTGATTTGATTTGAAATTTTGAAGTTTTTGCTGTTCTTGGGTGGGTTTGTTTGATGACGACGGTCGGAGGTGTATGTCGCTTTTTTCCCGGTCGAGCTCTCGCCCGATGCTTCCCTTGTCTCTCCGATCCTGGTACCCTATTTTTCCTTGCAATAAATAAAAGCTTTTTAGTACTGTTTTGTTTTGCAGAATTAGTTGAGTTGCGGGTATTTAGTTTATTACTTTCCATTTTTTTCTAATTGTTTTCCCTTTTTTCAAGGCTTTTAGCGTTTTTGTTTTAATTAATTTGGATTTTCTGATGGTGGATTCTAAGCTCGGAGATCATCGTTGGGTTTCAAAGTGACATTAGTGATGCTGCATCTGATATTCGTTGGCATTCTCTTTCTTTTCGATGATGATTTGATTGAGAAAACAAAAAAAGAACCCTGGTATGTATGTATGTATGTATGCATGCATGCATGCATGTATGTATGTATGTATGTATGTATGTATGTATGTATGCGACGCTTCATTCTTCTGTTCAATTTTTCGATGATCATTTTAACCTCTAGATAGCATAAGAACATCAATATATAAAGCATAAAAAATGCATCTTCCTTAACTAGATGTTTTCATGTTTTATGTTCTTTCTTTCCAACTCACTTGCTTTAGTATTTTCTCTTGAAATTTAGAGCTTGTAAATGCTACATGTCTGTGGAAGCTTCAATTTAGTTATTTCTTCATTTTCCCAGGTACACAGCTTTATACTTGTTGTTGCTTTTTGCCACATTGGTGCAATACTTTATTACTTCTAGTTCTTCTCCTGGGTAAATATCAGTGCGCTTTTACTCTATAGATCAAGGTTTTGAACTGTATAAAATACTGATTACATTATTACTCTAATGTTTTTTATTCCCTTTGTTGTTTTTTTCTGCTTTTAGTTATGTCGTTGATGTGATGAGGGCTGTTAACGAGACAAATGTGATACATCGGAAGTCGTTTGTGGCCTCAAAGTAAGCAATGTGTTTCCTTTTATTGGTCCTTCTCCCTTCTTTGTTTCTTCCATCTTTTAGAAGTTTGAACTAAATTATTCTGGATAGATAGAATGATATAGCAGCAATAAAAGTGGATTTGTGCTTGGAATCTTACTATTTATCATGTGCTTATAATGTTTAAGCAAAGACAGCCTGCTTCAACCAGAAATGGAAGCTTGATTGTCTCTGTAGAAGGGAGTCAACTGGGTAGAAATTTGCAAGGGAGTAATCCCTCATCTTGGACAAAGTTGGTGATGGACATGTATCACCCTGGAACATCGGTTAGGTGTGTAAAACACTATTGACTTTGTGAATAATCTCTTTCAATGAATTTATGTTTATAGATCTGCATGGGTGCTAAGTGCCAACGAAGTTAAGCATTTACAGTAGTTTTCTTTTGTGTATCTTTTGCCTTTTGCTTTTTTATGCTTGTTGCTTTTACAAATCTTAAACAAGTGTGGATTGAAGTTTTTAACCTCTTTTTCCATGCTAGTTTTGATTTTATATTTCTAAGCTTGTCTACGAGACAGATGGCATATAAATCTTGATGTTTTGTTTGTTTTAACCCCATAAGTTTTTGAGTTTAATCTGAGTTGTGTCATGCAAATCACCAAGTAGAATGCAGTTATGTAGAGAACTTATTGAATACAACAAAATTACCAACTCCCTTTTGGATCTTGCAGGTCTTGCACTTGCTCCTATTGTAATGTTGAGCAGGTATTAAGATCTAACTTTTATGTCTAATTTTTATGTCCTTCATGTGATACAACTCATTTTCTTTGAATCTACACTTCTTGATGACCTTTGCTTATGCTGTTTTACTTACCTAGATGGTGGATGTTTATTATTGACTTTATATAATGTCTAGCATTCAAAAAATGCATGTGTGAATATTTGTAGCTTTGATTGTGAGCATGGAGGTCCACGTAGTCAGGAAACTTGTTAACTCATATTATTGCTTTTGATTGGATGTTCATTGCAAAAATTATAAAGAATCACTTCTGATTATTCAGCTATCTTTTTGGATGTTGCTTTTGTGTGCACTTAGTACCTTACATGGCACGTGATATATCTCTTTGTCTGCAACTGCAGCCTCCACGAGCAAGGCATTGCCATGATTGTGATAAATGTGTTCTTCAGTTTGATCATCATTGTGTATGGCTTGGAACATGTGTTGGCCGGGATAATCATTGCAAGTTTTGGTGAGTCTACATCTTTGACATGTTCTTTATGACCTTACCTATAGTTCCTGAACTTTTGTGTGTTGCCATGGCATAAGGTATCTATAGTCTAATGAGAAGGGTGCTCAAACTGTAAAAAAAGTTGCTCCAAATAAACCCATTAAATACATTGACAAAGGACTTTCTTTTCCCTTTTCCATTATTATCTGAATTGGTTAAGTTTTTCGACTACTTTAATAAATTCCTATGGTTGAAATATATCTTTTCTAATTTCGAACTGATTTGTCTTCACCTGTCACAATTCTATGAATTAAGGTGGTATATTTGTGAAGAGACAGCATTGTGCCTTTGGACTGGCATCTTGTACATTTCTTTCCTGAAGGCCAACATTTCAAGGGCTTGGTATGTTATGTTACTAATGTAACTTTTCCTTTCTACCTTCTTGGTATGACGGTCCAATACTTTATGGTGTGAGACAATGAGGCTGAATATTGATTATTTGACTTTTATTTTCAATTGGAGCTTTTATATTTACTTATTCTGAAAATTTGACTTGGAAACATTTTGTTGACAGGTGGAAGGATGCCATAATGATTCTACTATTGGTCGCCCTGGCAATTTCCATACTATTTCTACTGCTGCTGCTGCTCTTTCACAGGTAAGTTGTCATTTTTACTTGTTTTTAGCATTGCATTTCTGATTTTGATGTATGGTTTTAATGTTATGTGCCATGGGCACTGCTTTATTTTGGGGACCTTTGTTTTTCATGCAGCTATCTTGTTCTGACAAATCAGACTACTTACGAACTCGTTAGACGCAGGCGTATCCCATATCTACGGTCAGTGGGTGCTTTTATTCTCTTCATTCTATTTTGCATCATGCAAATTGTACACTAGACTCATCTTGGAAGTACAAAAACAATGGCGTGTTTACGTACATCGATGGAATTATTAACTACAGATCAACAGAGACTATCATGATTGTTTTGATAAAACACATTTGTTAGTTATCTGTTGGTACGAAGTGAGTGTTGACAACATACTTGGTTGGCATTTTCATTATATGCAGGCGGATTCCAGAACGAGTATTTCCTTTTAGTAAAGGAGTTTGCAGAAATTTATGGGACTTTTGCTGTGTAGGAAGCAGCATTTACAGATTGGAATCTTTGCCCTCTCCTCAAGAAGTAGAAGAGAAGTCGAGGCCTTACACTTGCATAGATGTTTTAACCTGTCGTTGCTGCTGATGCTGCCGCACGGTGGGCTGATTGGAACTCTAGCCACGTGACATATAGGGCAATGTATCATTTAGCAAAAACATTTGTGATTTTAACCCAAAAGAATACTTAATGTGAGGGTGTTTAGAAGCAATCATTCTAGTTTAGTCAGGTTTACGTTTTGGTGGTGATTGTTTATTTTTCCAGTGTGTGCAAATTTTGTCAACCAAGATTTAAATTTTGTTGTGTATCATCCAGAACCATTCCTATAAATTATCTGAATTTTATTACTCTTCTTTAAATTCATGGCATCTTCTCTCACTCTAGTAAGGGAAAATATCTTATGTATTGGCGGTGTAAATAAAAAATTTCTATAAGTGTTTTTAATTTTAGAGTTTAGAGATTTATCTATATAAATCTAGAAATTAAGGTTGATAGTTAAAATTTAAATTTTAACCTTTAAACTTTAAATTCTAACCACGTATTCTAAATTCAAAACTTTAATCCTTCAACTCCTAAACATTAAATTCTAAATGAAATCCTGCCTTAGTGGAATTTTTTTTTCTTTTTACCGTCCGGAATAATTACTGCTCTAATAAATTCTAAATGAAATCCTGCCTTAGTGGATTTTTTTTTTCTTTTTACCGTCCGGAATAATTACTGCTCTAATAAAGGCCCACTATCTTCGTTGGCACGTTACAAGTACTTATAAAGTTAAGTTTAAAAATCAAATGTCAAAATCCATATCAACTTATAAGATATTATCTGTTTTGCCTCAATGAACTTCACAATTTTGTTGTGAATGATGCCAATATTTATATCACAAAATCAACCCTAATATACAATCATATCGCTAAGCATATATTGTTGGAAAAAAGAGGTTAAACTCGAAATAAATTGAAAATAAACGAAACTAAAATGACAAAAATTTAACAGACTAAATATAACCGAAAGTAAGATTGCAATTTGGGAGAGAAAAACAATTTTGGTTGTGTTAAATGTATTTATAGGGAAAAATTAGGTCAAACATGAATCACAATTTCTCATCACCCACATCGTGGGGTGCACCCCAATTAAAATAATATTAGATTCATACCCCTTGCACACAAGACAATTTTTATTTAAATCATTAAATAAACCCAATAAGGGTAAGTGTATATAAACACTTCTTATTCCATTTATCCTATCTATGTGGGGTATAGCAGTTTCATTTCCTTTACTCAATTTGCAACCTCCTTACTTTGAGCATCAATTTCTCATTCATTACTCAACCATTTTGAGCATATGAGATACCGTTGTAAAGGTCTCACGGAGCAGAATAAAATCCAATCGAATCTTTATTCAAATCTCCACCTTTATCCATTAAAAATATGGCTTAAAGTTACTATTTTATCACGTTTTTCTAACATATATCCAGAACAGGGACTCTTTAGATTCCAAGTGAGAAATCCTAATACGTCCTGGAACATTGCTTAGAGCCAAGGGATGCATCATTTTCTTTTTTCTTGTGCAGAAGCTCCATTTCATAAAAAAATGGTATTTCATTGATTTGAAAGGATGTTTGAATCGTTTAAATTTTTAACACAACAGATGTATAATCGAATTGATTACTGTCTCGATTGCAATAAATTACAAATCAGTGCCTGAATTCAGTAATGGAACTCAACAAAATGTACAAATGCTGTTCCAGCAATGTCTGAAGTATAAGTAATGTTCCCTATAAGAACTGTACATAATCTCTCCCGTAGGTGACACATTTTAGATTCCATGTCACTTTTGTTGATCCACCTCTCAAATCTCAATAGATTGGAGGACATAAATTTTCATATCATAAAAATCCTAATGAGAAAGTATGTTCAGGAAAGAAACTCTGGTATGGAGCAAGCTCCTAAACAAGCACTCTAATCCATCTTCAAAGCTTTCGAATACAGCATCCAAAGATTCCAAATTCAGCAGTGCAGATTGAATTTTCTTTCCCTCGGAGTCCTCTTTCGAACCCTGTGGCAGTAAGTTACTAACCGTGGCATCGACTCTGTCTAGTTCGTTCATTTTCTGCTCGTCTTCGCACGCTGCTGCCGAACCCTTCCGCACCAACTTCAAAACCAATGACCATTTCGAGGGCTTTGGCTTCAACATGGAAGGAGAAAGGAATGAGAGGAAGGTGTGAAAGATGGAAGCAGTGATCAGGCTTGCTTCTTTAAGCAATGCGGCCACTGCGAACAGATGACGGTTCTGTTCTAACAGTGGAAAGTCACCAAACATGTCGTCCATTTGCTTCAATGATGCAAGAGAATTGGCAATTTCCCTTTTCATATTCTTCCTAGAGGTGATGTAACCACTAATATTGCTTTCAATTCTTAGCTCCCCCGCCTTGATTCGACGAAGAGCCGATTGAAGTTCTCGAGCACATTGTTTCATCGACAGAACCGTATCCCTCGTGTTACCGCATAGATCCAAGTGCTTCAACGAACAATCTAGCAATGCATTTTCCCATTCCCGATTGTGATGTTGAGCTAAAGCTTGCTGAGTGAGTGGCAAATTGAGAAGATCCTCTATGCAGATATACAACTCCGCTAGGCCGAATAGACCGGTGCAAAGTGCATCTGCATTCGACGATGAAGCACCCTGCCAACATCTACGTTTATTCAGCTCCTCTTCCAATCGAAGCGTGCTCGGATGCGATCTAGAAGGAAAGCTGACGGATCGGACACTGTGTTTTTTCATAGACTTTGAGGAGAAAGCAGCCATTGTGACTCTGCTAATTAAGTCCAAATAATCAAGCATTAACATTTATTTATACCAACAAAGCTGGAGAAGGAAACAGCCAGAAATCAGTGTGGTCCCGTCCCATGTACCAACGTGGAAGGCATGTGATGATATTGATATTTGATCTACTTGCCTAGTTTAATAAAAATCCCAGGGTTCTGATTTGGATACGGTGTACCTGACTTTAGGGATTTTTTTTAAAACATTTCAGGAATGCATCGCATCATCAAATAATGAACCAACACCACTGTCGAAAGCCGACCTGGATTTTTCTAATGAGAAAAAGGTGGGCATATAAAGTGATGTAGACATGCAGGACCTTGATACTATGTTATTTTTTTTTGAAGGGAGAAGAAGGTATTATCATATTTCTCGTTAAAAGCCCTTTAAACTAGATAGTCGCTCCTAGCCTCTCTCTCTAAAAAAATAAAATCTTCTTTCATCTCTCTAGAAATCCTAGCCGCTCTTTTGTTTTTTTTGGGTGGCGCCACTCTCAGCCGTCGAGCGGTGGCCACCCCCGGATTCTTCTCTCTTTTTTTTCCCTTTTCTTTTTTTCATGTTTCTTTTTTTTGGCATTCGATTTTCTTCGACCATACGGTGGTCATTTGGTTGCGGAGCCTTTCTCTCGGTGTCCAGGGCTTTGCTCGAGACGTCATCCGTGAGGGAAAGTCGAAGCTCACAGACGAGTGGTAGGTTGGGCCTTTTGTCTCCAGTTCTGCCGAGTTTTCTCGACATTGGTCTGTTCTCGGTCTCCGCCGTAGGCGGTTGACTGGACCTCGTTTCCATGTTTTCGTCCACTTCTCGTCATCGCCATTCCTAGATCCTGAAGCGTTGACTTCGATGGGTATCTTGCTGCATTGCCTACTCTCTGTTTTATCCTTCTGCATTGCCAGAAATGTTCATGCAGGCTCAAGATCAACAACTGGCTCGATTCTTTTCTCCTTCTCTCATCGTTTATGTCTTCATCTTCCTGTAGGTGTGGGTGTTATGTTTTGTCTGTTCTTTTGGTGGTTGCGTCTTGTATTGCTTGTTTTTCTGTTATGCTTGTTTGTTTCTTTTCCTCCCCTGTTTCCTCTTTCTTTTCTGTGTTTGTTTGATTGTTGTTGGTTTGCTCTGCTTTCTTCTTCTCTCCCTAGTACTTTGTTGCGTGTCTCTGTATTTATGTTTTTGTTAATAGATGCCGACTTTTTGTTCAAAAAACCCTAAACCTAGATAGGGAAAAGAGTGCATGCGGTAATATTTACATAGCAAAAAAGGGATAAACCCAACACAAAGAAAACAAAAAGGATAAACTCATAAGAATCACACCTAAACACTATCTGACTCTAAGTCCTGTAATAAAACACCCTGTATAGGAGCCAGTGGCTCAAAATACCGCTTGTGTGGAACATCCATAGTCTAAGCTAACCTCGCCATTGCATCGACAGCCACATTACCCTTACGATTAACCCAACTAAACCAAACAGTTTGCTCCCTATCTAGCAGCCTTAATATATGCGGAAACAAAGTGCAACCATCCAAACCTCTATTGGAACGTCGCAACATATCATGCACATCCTTATTATCTGTTTCAACCACCACTCAGGGAATACGTAAACTCTACGCTAACAACAAGCCCTCATACACCCCCATAATTCACCATCAAGAACACTACAAACCCCGATAAATTTAGAGAACCCAAAGCACCAACCAGCCACCTCATTACGCGCACCACCACCAAAAGTAGCCAATCCCGTAGCAGGGTACCTAGCCGCGTCGGTGTTTATCTTAATCCACCCAAGAAATGGCTTACACCAAACCATTTGCTGAGTCAGGCTAGCTCTACCCCTCAGCACCCTACTCGAGCGTGTTGCCAAGGCATGGACAGCCTCGTCCTTCATTTGGGCACACCGTGCTAACACACACTCAGATCCAAGCTCATCAGGAACAAAGATATGCAGGTTCCTCTAAGATACGAAGAAAGATTTAAACTTTAAAGCATTTAAATAACGCTTAATCAGAAGAATGTTCAGAATATACATTTTTTTAACTAGATGTCTAAACTAATTTTTGGGCTAAAATAGTGCATAACATTTCACCCCATTATCCAAGCTCATCACGACCGTTAAAAAAATATTGTTATCTAAATCAGAACATTACATGTAGTCTATTTCTGTTTTTTTTCTTTAATATCTGTAAAACTTTCAAACCCAACCCAAATCCTAGATCCCTAAATTCTTTCCTTCCCACCACTAGTTCAACTACAACCAACTACCATTGCTTCGTCGGACCAACACGATTGGAAAAATCTCATCATTCCATCGTCAAAAACCTATGAATGCATCATTAATTGTACCGTCGACGAACATTCAAAAATAAAAAAGAGGTTAAGGTTGAGTTTTAATCGAAGGCCAAAGAGTGAGGGATGTTGAATGGTGAGGTACACAACCCTTGGATGATGAACGGTGAGCCACCAACGTGTAATGGCCCAGATTTCGGGATTCGAGAGACAATTTAAACCGAAGCATGAGCTTCACTTTTGGGTCAAGTGTTGGGATTTTTAGAGTTTATGTGGGCCATCTTTTGTTGTGGGCTTTTGGGGCTTAGAGTGGGTGTTAGTGTATGATGAAGAAATGATGGTATTTTGGTAATTTACCCTTTAGGAAAAATGAGGGATATGGTGTTTAATTTTTATGCAGAGTGTAAGGATGGTGAGATCACCTTTGTTCTTTGTCTCTTTTTTCCTCTCATTCTTTCATTTTCTAATGCCCATAGCCAGGTGAAAGGATGAATCTTTAAGCTTTGGGGGGTGACTAACGTTTTGAGCTTTGAGGAAGAGTTGTTTAGCATTCGAAGATCTATAATCCAAGTGAAAGAGGTTAGAGAGGCATCTAAGGCAAAAGGGAAAAGCGAGGATTGAAGCTTATGGTTGGGAGCTTTCTTCTCAGTTTAAATCAAGGTTAGTACACTACTAACTCCTATATATTCGTGGAAGTCATCATTTTTCTTGCTTGCTTGATTATATGATGTTTTGGCTAGGATTCGAGCTTGGTGTTCATTCATGGTAATTTCCAAACTTGGTGTTGAAATGGTGTAAAATTGGTAGGAATCCACCTAATAGACTTTCCATAATGTGTAGGTTTGATTATGGGGTTGTGTCTTGGGGTTTTATGGGAAATAAAAGTGTTTGGCTAAAACCCTACGTATGAAGGCTGGGTATCGATACGTTTGGGGCGTATCGGTACGGAGGGGTGTATCGATACACTTAGAAAGTGTATTGATACCATTTGGGCAATCTGCCCGAGAAATGCATTTTGAGTTTGGGGGACCTATAATTTGAGGCCAAAGGTCCAATGGGTCTCCTAAAGGGTAATATGAGTAGTAAAATTGAGTCTCTAACTCCGTTGTGGCTGTTAAGTGTCTAAAAGTACTATTTTATTCACCCTTTTTATTCATATTATTGCTAGACTTAGGCTCATATTAGTTGCATTATTAGCCATTCATGCATGTTGCATTGTTTCTTTGGTGGACAAGCTTGATTTCATATTTTGCTTAATTTTGTGGAAAAAAGGTGCTGCCGATAGTTGTTTTTGTGTGTGTGCAGAATCACTTGCCTAAATAAGGCTGGAACCAGTTGCCAGGGCAGTGCATGAAGGAGATACCGACACAGTTGCCAGGGCAATGCATGAAGGAGATGTTGAGCTAGTTGCCAAGGCAATTGCCGATAAGGGATAAGATGATATGGCAGTCAAAATTGATGACTAGATAAGCCCAAGATGATGTGGAGCAAAGTTAAACCCCAAAAGAGTTTGATTTCCATGAAGAGGTCAAAAAGAAATTAAATCCCAAGAAGATAGGAGAAGATCTAGAAGGAATTTAAATATAATAAAGAATTATATTCTTTTAAAGTTTTAATTCCAACTTAACTTCTTCCTCAAGAGAGACTTTGACCTAGCCATCTCTTATTTAAAAGAGACCAAGCCGTCAACTCCAGGAGAGAGCAAATGAGAGAGATTTCGACAAGAGGCTTCAATCATTCTTCATCTTTTTCTTTCTTGTTCGATTAGGTTTATGTTAGGGATTATTTGTTTTGTATTTCTTTGGAACCTAGCCATGAACTAAATCTATTTGGCTAAGGTTATTGTGTTTTGTGGTTCTGAGATGCAATTGGATTTTGTTTAAGTAATAAGAGTTTGCACTTTCAATTCAAGGTTTACTCATTCTTGGTTTTTATCCTTGTTTGTGAGTGAATTGTGAGAGGATCTCGTAACTTCATCTATTTATCTAATATCGGGAGAGTTAGATTCAAGAAACGAATGAGTATGGTCTTTATTCAATCTATTGATGGTGAAGATTAATCTGACTTAGGAATAAGTTAAGGATTTCAACGGCTAAGAGGAGCACAAGATTGGTTGTTGTTCACCCTTGATTCACGCAGGGATGTATTATCAAGGCATGTACAATTAGCTAGAGTTTCAACTTAGGGATAAGAAGAAACCATTGAAGAACGCTCCGCCGAACCTTGAAGTTGCTGCCCAGCCGCCCAAACAGTTACCCAGCCAGTTGCCCAGGAAACTGTCGATTAGTTATCAAGGAAACCCCGCTGCGCAAGTTGCCACGGCAACTGAGTTGCCCTTGCACTCTTTTACCAAGACGATCAAATTGGCTATCACACATCAACTCACGATAACATGGCCTATTCTCTCTAATTTGATTACATCTTCTTTTACTTTATTGCTTTCTAGTTTAGTTGTTAGTTAAACTCCTACAATTTTCTACTTGTGTTCTTTTACTTATTACAGTGCAAGAGATTAGATTCTTGAAGTGGCACCAATCTCTGTGGAGACGATATCTTTTATACTATAACTTGCGACGTGTATACTTGCACAATTACGGAACACTTATTACGCGCAACAAGTTTTTGGCGCCGTTGCCGGGGATTGGCAATATCGACTATGTTTTTATTTTCTTGCACTTTTATTTTTATTGTTTAAGATTCGAATGGTTAACAAACTTTGGTTTTGCATTGGTATATGACCAGGGCGAAACCGATTATACCAGGATATCTCTTTGATCCAGAAATTGAACGAACCTTCCAAAGACTCAGACAAAGGTTAAAAGTAGCCATGACTAATCAAGACGACAATATGAACCAGGATGTTCCAGCAGGAGGAGGAATGATTCTTGCACGAAACAGAACTATTCGAGACTATCTTGAAGAAGATCTTGAAGGACTTAATCAAGGAGTTGTCACACCTGAAATTGAAGCCGACCACTTTGAGTTGAAACCGGTGATGTTCAATATGATCAACACAATTGGTCAATTTGGCAGCTCAACAACTGAAGATGCACGACAACATCTTAAATCTTTCCTCGAGATTTGCAATTCATTCAAAATACAATGAGTCACCCCTGATGTTTTACGACTAAGATTATTCCCCTATTCACTGAGGGATAGGGCGAAAGCATGGTTGAATAGTATTCCTTCCGGATCAATAGGATCTTGGACCGATCTTTGTCGTGATTTCCTTGCTCGATTTAATCCTACAAATTTGACTGATAAGCTTCGTAACGAAATTACTTCTTTTCGGTAGGCAGATGATGAATCCATGTACGAGGCTTGGGAGCGATATAGAGAACTTTTACACAAATGCCCCTACACGGATTCCCGGTGTAGACACAAGTAACAATGTTTTACAACGCTGTGAATACACCAACAAGGATGATGCTAGATGCCTCGACAAACGGCATACTCCTAGATAAGTCGTCGGAAAAAGCAATGCAAATTCTGAACAGGCTTGCCAAGAATGATTATCAGTTCCCATCTGCTAGAAGAGGAGGATGTGAATACAGGCTTGCAAGTATGTGTGTACGTTCTCGAGGCTGTGTGATACCAGACCTCACTTTAGGTTTGTTGGTATGATTTATGTATGTTGTGTGAGATGTTAGATCCTTGCTTGCTATGTGTTTAGGTGATGATGGTAGCGCCAATGCTTATCTTATCATGATATTATATATGTATCATGATCTTATTTATGATTTGTGTGAATTATGGTTGAGTGAAAGTATATCCACTAAGCTTTGTTAGCTCGGGATTCTGAATTGTTGTTTATGTTCGCAGGTTAGTAGGTTGACGTACATCCTTGGAGCACCATCGGAGTAGGACCTCAGCATCGACTTGAGTCCGAGTACAGTACTTAGATTTATTGGGCCATGTATCCGTAGGACCCTATGTGTATTGTAACTTGTATTTTAGGATTTAAGCTTATGTGTCGAATGCTTTTTAAATTATGTATTTTAAGTGAAGCTCCTCATGTAATATTTTAAATTGGTTTATCAACTTGAAATGTTTTAATTTAAGTGATTTTATGAAATGAAAATGTTGGGCTAAATCTAGCAGTAAATTTCACGGGTTATAATTAGGGCTTGAGGCTCAATTGTGACATCCTAGTTGGGGATGTTACACAATGTATGATGAATGCCAGATGGTGAAAGAGATATGATTTGAAGGTTTGATTGAAATAAATTAAAACTTTCAAGTTTTTAAAGAAATTCAAAAAAAAAATCACGCGTCATATTTTTTATTGGACAACTATTGACGGAAAAATATTAAATACATATTTAGTTCAAAAAATAATTTAAGCACCTAATTAAAAAATAATATAGCGTAAATAGTTATTTTTACTGTTAAGCGTTCAAATAATGTTGGTACGAGTGATACCTGGTAGCAGAGACTTGCCGGAGTACGACATGAGTCTTCTACTTGTTATATAATAATGCTTGTACAGATAACATGTTTAGATACGGATACATGAATGCTACTACATTTAATATAAGGAGGATCTTCTTATGGATTTTGGCTAGTTGGATTCGAGATTACGATCTTAAACTCCACATTGTGATTAATTTTACCTATAATAATAAAGTGTTGTTTATCTTTTGCTTTATCTGACCGAAGAGGAAAGCATATATGGAACTTCTAAACCCTATATGATTCCGACACGTGTTATGATGTTAACTAATGTCTTGTCCTGATTAAGGTCATATCCAACACGTGGAGGGAACTGAGCAGGACACCAATAACCTTAAAGTTGGAGAAATAATGGAGCAGCCATTGTTATTTGAATTTGGTTCAAGATTTAAACTTTAAAGGCCCTTTAAAACCGAATAATGTGAAGACCGAAGACAAGACAAGAATGTGGACCAAAGTACGCAACTTATCTGTACGGTTTAAGGAGTGGGCCTAACATTCAAGTCGGATTTTAGTTCCAGATGCAATGCCTTTGCAATTCTGAGATGCTTTTGATTAGTACCTACCTCTGTCCTACCTCTACAGGCGCCTTTAGAAGCTAACAAACTTCCATCATTTCATTTTTCATACCTCACGCTAATTAATATTCTTATTAATTGTTTTTCACCATTAAACAATTTTTTAAAATTAAAATTATCACCGTTTCTCAATGGACAGGATATTATTATTTTTCTAAAGTATGTTATTATAATAATATTTTAGAAATTTATCTCCTAAAGGTAGATATATTTATAGTTAGGCTTGAGCTTGGATTTAGATTTTTTATCCTTCAGATAATTTAACCCGGTCTAAAAAGAGAAATAGTTTTTTTAAAAAATAAATCTGATTTAAATTTACTTATAGAAATAATAATATTAACATAAAATTATATTTTTATTAAAAAATATTATTATGACTTTACATAAGCTTTTTAATTTTAGAGTTTAAGAATTTAGGTTATAAGGTGTAGAATATAAAATTTATGATTAAAATCTATAGTTTAGAGTTTAAGGTGTTAAGAATTTAGGCTTTAAATTTTTAATTTAAATATAAAGAGTTGTGTAATTTAGTATACTACTTATATGTATCAAAATATATCCTTAAAAACACTTCATCATTAATGTTGTACGTATCAAAATATATTCTTAAAAAATACTTCACCATAAACGAAATTAGTTCGAACAAAGAATTATGCACATAGGTTAATCTTCAAAGACAGAGCCATTTAATTCTTATTCTTCTTCCTAAAATTTTTAATATAATTGCTATAAAGGAAAGTTTTTAATATATAGGCCGTATAAATTAAAGTTTACACATGCCTTTTAGTTTAAGGGGTTAGAGTTTTAGTTTAGAGTTTAAAGTTTATGGTTTAGGTTGTAGGGTTTAAAATTTAAAATTACTGTTTAGAATTTAGGATATAAGGTTTAAAGTTTAAGATTTAGGGTTAGATTAAAAATTAAAAATTTAAAATTTGAATTTTTATAGTATAAATATAAAGGCTTAGTGTAAAATTAGTTTTACACAGCTTGTGTATCAGAGTTTTACCCTTGCTATAATAGCTGATGTAATAGTTTCTCTCACGAAAAAAATCCCAATGTTAACAAAAGTAAAATTAGGAGAAGAAAAGCACACAGCATAATTTGGATGGCAAAACTTCAATTTGTCTTTCATTCCATAACTATACAAATTTGTGTATGATGTACAAATCCATGAATTGAAATTGAAATCGAAATCCCCTAGCATATCCTCTAAAACTTGGATGCCTCGGCAGGATTTGGCCTTAGAAATTACTCTATTGAGAAATGATGTTCAAAAGAGAGGTTCTTGCTTTGATCAAGTGCCTAAACAGGCACTCCACACGGTTCTCTAGTCCTTCAACGCTACTCTCCAAGGCTACCAATCTTTTATGTTCAATTTGCATCTTATCAACATCCAAACTATGTCTGCAAAGTGCAGCATCCACGCTTTCAAATTCATTAACATCATCTCGCTTCTCTTCACAAGCTATGACACCCTTATGCATCAACTTTGCCACCAGAGACCATCTCGATTGCTTCGACGAAACCGGCGCCGACAGAAACGAGAAAAGGGATCGAAAGAGGGAAGCGTTTGTTACATTAACTTGTCTCAAAACTCGAATCAAGGCCGAGAAATGATGGTCCTGGTCCAGGCACGGCGATGCATCGAGTTTTTCATCCATTTTCTTCAATTCCACGACCAATTTCTTCGCCCGCTTCTTCATCTCCTTCCTGAAGGAAGTGTAACGAAGGATGTCGTCCTCGATGCTCGAATCTCCCTTCCTCCTCCTCAGACCAGATTGAAGAACACGAACATGTTCCTTGACCTGAAACATGTAATCCCTCGCAATGCCACAAACATCTAAAAGCCTTACGTACCCGTCCAATAATTCATCGACACACTTCTCGTGTCGATGAACGGAGAGTACTTGTTGTGTCGAAGCCATGTTGAGAAGATCATCCATACATTGATACAAGTCTCCAAGCCCCGAAAGACCGGCAGATATCGACTCCGACGTCGACAAAGCCGACACTTCCCAAGCTTTGATCCGGTTCTGCTCATCTTCTATTCTGAGAGTGGTAGGATGTGATCTAGAAGGCAAGCTGATTGATCTTACATGGTATTTGCTCGCCATTTTAATTTGCATTTTCTCTCTTGAATCTTAGATGGTTTAAAATCAAATCACATCAATATCTATTTATATAACAAAGCAAAGGGTATTGAAATATTGAGTGCTAAATGTGATCAGCATGTGAACCAGAATGGGTTGTCCTTTGAATTCGGGTACCTTGTCACATCATTCACCGGCATGGCTCAATTAATAAACTATTCGAATTCGGGCTTTAACCCATTTAATTTATAAAATAATGCTTATTTATTATATCTCTAAAATGGTTGAAATGTCAAATATGTATGAGGTGTCCTGTTACCTTGTCGTTTCTGTGTTATGTAGCCTAAATAGTCATCACCTGTTTTGCCTCCCTAGCTGCCACGTTATCCACAAACCCAAACCATTTTCAAAGTATAACGAAATGCTGGTAGCTTACCTGTTTTGTCCCCGCATTTAAGAACCTTTGAACACCAGAAGGTATTGAATAATATTTTTCTTGAGATTGAGATCCAGATAAAACCAAATGCCATTACTTATAGGTCTATTATAATTCCTAGATCTTGATTATATAGCAATAATTGGCCGACCTTTAATATTGTGTGCACGAGTGGCATGTACTAATTGTTCCTATAATTTATAGGAGGTTAAAATTCGAATTTCTTTTTAAAAATTAGCACAAATAATTAATAAGTTCTGGATGAAATGATGAGATTTATTGTATTATTTTTTTAATAGTCTAAAAATAATTATAATGCAATATTTACTCATAAATATTTTTAATTTTTAGACAATGCACGTACACCTTACAGACAAAGTGACTGAATTCGAGTCTTTTAAAAAAATATCATTCGCTTTTTTTTACTGTTGATCACGTTTAGCACTCAATATTTCAATATTGTTAAAAAAATAACTTATTGTATTGTTAAGAGGAGGTAATCAAGAACTTGAACATTAATCCAAATATGAACAATGAGGCATACATAAAATATAAAATATAAAATATAGACTTAATTATAAAATAAATGTATAAATTATTTTTTTCATTTATGTGCTTAATATGATTTTTCTCAAAAATAAATGTCAAACGTTTTATTTTATTATCATTTTTAAATTAAATCATTAGTAACAGTTAATTTTTTTTGTTATTCAATATGCATGTGACATTTGATCTATTTATTTATTTCTTTTTAATTTTTTAAAACAGTATGAAAATTTTAATTTTCTAAAAAAATCTCTTAAAATCACTAAATTCTAAAAAAACTCATAAATCTCTAAATCTCTTCTCTATCACCATCAAATCAACCATTATTGCCTATCCTTCCGTCATTGGTCTCTCACTATCAATTATCTCGCTCTTTTGTCGCTACAAATTGACGAACGAGACGTGAATTGAAAACAAATGAAAAACACGAAAGAGGTTGCACACACAATGGACAATTGAATATGACAAACTGGACATTGCAAGTCTTACTACAAGACGTCAATTGAATAACGAATGAAAAACACGAAAGAGGTGTCACACACAATGAACACAATCGACAGGTGACAAACTGGACGTTGAAAGTCTTGTTACAAGAGAAAGAGGAATTATTGTTCCGATGATTGCGATGATGAGGCGTTCGTTGGCGGTAGAGGAGATTTAGGGATTAGAAATTTAAAGATTAAATCATATGACAAAGTAATTATTAGGCGACGATTCGATCTTAAAAGTGATAGGATAATAAAAGTTAAACATCTATTTTACAATTAAGTCTAATATATATTAATCGATTAAATTTCGGATTTCAAAGGATCGGATAAGAACACGTATTGTTTTCCTACCGCAACATGTGTGATAATAATATAAAGTCTGTATGTAATGGTGGTATTTGGCAGCTGGCTGTTATGGACAAGGACAGGTGCTGCACTCTCAGTGATGCTAATAAAAATATGGACACCAATTATCCGCAATGGAAAGATTACTTTAGGTTTTATGCAATCATGGTTTGATAGCAGCAAGTTACCCTGAGTAAAGCATTCAAAATGCATCTTTAATTAGTGTATATTAAGAAGTTAAAGTTTTTCGGTCGACATTATTTTTTTAAAGTTGTATTTGATATTTGTTATGAGCAAAATTTTCATCTCCTTATATTTAGACAGGAATTATTTAAAAAAAAAATAGTGTATACCAAGTTAGAAAAGAGGTTGATGCATAGTTGATAAATATTGAATTAATGCTATAAGTATCCTAAAAGATATATCGGGATAAAAAAAGCTAATTACTCAGCAAAACTTGAAACAATGGAATCCTCAATAGTTTTGACATGATCGTCTGTATTTGTGTATATACATACATATACCTTCTGCTTATACAATTCTCTTACAAAATCTGGTTCTTGAACATGGACAATTCCTTCAAAATTCAGATGCCGTGAACAACAAGTAGTACATTAGTCTGTTCAAGGTGTGAGGATATTAAGTAAAGACACCCTAAGTTTGATTAGGCATCTAAACAGGAAATCTAAACCTTCCTCCAGACCTTCTATGGTTGCACAAAGGGTCTCTAGTCTCTTTACTTCAACCCCTGCATCGATCTTGGCATCGTTTTTTCGAACTCGTCCACGGAGCGTATACAGTGTAAAGTCGACGCTCCCGACCTCATTGAAAAGCTTCTGATTTCTATCAGCAGCAACTGGTATCAATTTGGATATCAATGACCAACCTCCGGCTTTTGTTTTCATCACAGGCATCAAAAGAAACGAAAGCAGTGACCGGAACATGGAAATCGCGACCGCATTGGATTGTTTCAGTGATTTTACCACACTTAATAGATGGCACTCTACATCAAACAGAGGAAGTGCAACGTTATTGTTGGATTCCAATCGCTTTAGTACTCTTAGGCTTTTAGCAATGTTCTTTTTCAACGTCTTTCTAAAGCTGATATAAGCATGGATATCGTTTCCAATGCTCGAATCCCGGCCCCTCCGACGTAATGCTGATTGAAGGTCCTGTACTTGCTCCTTCATCATCGTAATTAGGTCTCTTGCGGTGCCACATGCGTCTAGCAGTCCGACCGAATCATCGAGTGCCTCCTCTACTGGTTCTACATTTTGCCGATGATGAAGAGCTTGGTGAGTGAATGGAGACTGAATGATTTCCTCAATGCTGTTATACAACTTTGCAAGCCTAGTGAAACCTGCACATATGGTCTCACCACCACCTTGATTTGTTTGTACACCCGACAAAACTCCAAACGTTTCGAGCTCATTCAGCTCTGCTTCAATCGAATTAAGCTGCAACCTGGACGGCAAGCTAATGGATCTGAACGGAACATTCCCCACATGAACTACGGACGAGCCTGCCAAATTTTTCACACTAGAGATGCTCGAAATACACAGGGCAAAGGTCGACCGATCGATATAACCTCAGACATCCATAATTCTTGTATATATATTTACGAGAAAGCAATTTGACGCCAAAGTCCAATCATTGGCCATGTGACAGCAAACGGGATTGCCCTGCAATCGGAAGATCCTTGTAGCACATATTGCCTACAACCTGCAACCGTTCATCTTTGTTTAATGTTACGCTCGAGAGATGAACAACAAAGCATAGGGATGATTAATTTTTTGTTTTATGATTCGGGAATTAGGTTGAGAACATTCAAGGCTGGCAAGTCGGGATTCGCCAATAGAGAATGGAGGTCCATTGACAAATCATAGCGGAAAAATATTAGAATAAGAGACACGACGAATCTGGAGCTGACTCCTAGGCGAAGAATCTAGGACGGCCTCGACATACAACGGAATCCATAGGCCACTACGGTGAAACACAGATTGTTCCGCCTTGTGAATAGATAATTTAGAATTATTTTTGGACATTCGCAGGTTTCACTAGATATTTTCATCCTTTGACAAGTTTAGTATTTGGACACCCACAAGTTTAATATAAAATGCACTTATTTGTAAATTATATTTCAAATTTAAATCGTAATAATACATCTGAAGATGATAAAATTTAAAAAATATATAGCACTCGAAAAAACAATTTCAAATTATGCTCTCACGATGCAGTCCAATATAATCGTAATAAACTAAACGCATGCATCACATGCTGCATCCATAGCCAAGGGAATGCTGCGATTCTCCTTGTCCCCCATGATTTTCCGTATCCTAGCCATAAATTAATGGTACATTAACATTATTGTAGTTGTCAAATGCAGTGTACTCATCTCGTTGTCTTCCTGTAAACGTTCAATGGCAGAGGACATCAATCTAGTGTAAATTTTGTTGTCCAAATTTCTGTGTATGGCCAATATATACACCACTACAACCTCGCCATCTGCAAATGAAGATTAGAGGGGGTCCAAGATCCTTTGCACCAAATCCACCATATCCGCAGTTGTCGTACGATTATTGTTCTTGGTCAAGATTAAAATTAAATGTACCTGGCAATACGTACGGGTATCACAAAATATAAAACTATATACTTAAACCATAATTATCGCTTGTTAATGCATGCATAATCGCGGTTCATATGAAAGGATAATACGACAAAAGCATCTTTTTTGTTCTTCGTCCACCTACTGAAGGAACACAACATGAAATAACATGGAAAACGAATTACATGTTCCCATGCCTATGAACCAACAATCAGAACAGGAAAGAAAAAAAAATCCAAATGTGCAATGACATTAGAACAACTTGCTCCCATTTTACACAGAAGGTTCAGTTGCACCAGGGAGATAACCCTACTTTGCTAACAATGGAAAAGGGTAATGATCGGGCTTAAACCCTGACTCGTTAAGCACACCAACCGATCTCATCGCCTCCCGTAAATTCTTTGAATTACAAACATTATCAATCAATATAGTATAAGTAACAAAATCAGGGTTTATACCAAACGAACTCTTCATATCATCAATAAAACTGTAAACCGTACTCAAAGTTCTACACTTGCATAAATTCTTAATAAGAAAGTTGGTATCAGGCGGAGACTGCTTTAAAGAAAGTTCGTTTTACCAATTCTACGGCATGATCAATTCGCCCAACTTCACAAAGCGACCGGATAGCGATATCAGTGGTGGCTTGATTGGGTTTGAGCCCGTTATTGAGCATCATATCGAGGGATTTGGTTAACAGCGGAGAAGGAGGAATCGGGTGTTCTGCAAGATATCGTCAAAGTATTTTTTCCAAATACGAACAGTGAGAGATTAAAAAATCAATATATCTCAATTTCACATGATTGCAGTTCAAAATAATATAAGGTTGAAACTTTGGTCTGAAATTAATCGATTATGAAAAAATCAAACTGAAAAAAAAGAGAGAAAGGGAGATATTTTAATATTAGGTACGTCACGAACAACGGTCGACAAGCATCAAACTATGCTAATAAAAGATGTCGAGCATGGGAAAGTAGAAGGGTAAAATATTAGATTAATTTCGTAAATAATACTACCCAAAACACGATGATTTGGTATTTTCGTTATATAATCAAACGACTGGGTGGCCTAAAAAACCGAATCAAAAGTTAGGTGATAAAATTGTAAATTTTAAAGTTATAAAACCAAAACAAAAACACAGTAAAAATTTCGTAGTCTCCCAATTTTCAAATTAGACAACTGACAATTTAATCCGAAGAAAAAATTTGATTAAAAAAAGTTTGAATCCGAATTTGAAAAAATAGTTCGAGTCCTAATATGAGACAGATTAGAAATTTGGATATGGGTATTGTCAGAATCCAACCGAATTTGATCCAAGTCTATATCCGATTCAAGTTTGGTCCATATCCGAGTTCGAATAAAAATATTTATGACTTTTAATTCTTCAAACAAAATATCATTTATTATATTTACATTAAAACAATAAGACAACATATATAAAAGCCCTGTTTGGCAATTACCAAATAGCTGATTGCATTAGCTGATTTGACTAGCGGATTATATTAGCTGATTGTATAACGGTAAAATTAACTGATAGCTTATAGTTGTTTGATTATTTAAATAAGCAAAATGACATATAAGGACATGATTACATTCGATACTTGTTTAAATAGTTTATTGGTTATCAATATTTTGTATCTATTAATATAAATTAGATTATGAAAATAATTTTTAATATAACATTTCTAAGCATATTTGAAGGTGTAATTACTAATTCTGTCAAGGGTGGACCCGTTTTATTTTTTTTTACAGGAATGGGCTTTTTATATATGTTACTACTATCTATAATATAAAAAATATATGTTATGGGCTTTGTTTAAATTTAACTATCTTATACTATATATATGTATGTGATTATCATTATCATAAAAAAACTCAAAAATATTACTATCGTTATTTGTTAAGTGTTAATAAGTCTTATATTATACTAGCTATATATGTGTGTTGCTATTTGTTATTATTTAATTAAAAAGAAAATCCAAAAATACTATTAGTATATTATGTTCTTTTTTTGTGTTATCTCATTGCTAGCATAAAGTGTAAATATCATTAGTGCATATTAGTAATATATATATGATGTTAAGTCTCCTTTTATCTATATGTAGCTATTGTTTTTATTGTTGCAAAAAAATCAGAAAAACTAAAGAAATACTCAGTTAATTTAAATAAAGCCCAAGTTTATTAAATTTATCAAATACGTTTACATTTGAAAAACCCAAAAATATATAAATAAACAACTCATAATATATAACAGTCCATGTATTACAAGCCCATTAAATAAAATTAAGTCCCATTACATATTAAGCCCATTAGAGCCCTAAACTACAACCGAAAACCCTAACTCTAATAATCCATCTTCCATGCGCAGCCAAATCTGGGTCGTTGGATCTAGTTGCTGATCTAACGATACAAATGCAGCCAAGGGAACCTTTCAGATTCCACACGCGCCAACGCGCGGCTTTACAGCGTGCCCACGCGTGGCTTTGCAACTCCCCACGCACCACACGCACTGGCTCTTCATTTTCCTACGCGCCGCACGCACGTTTATTCGATTTCCTTCATGCGCTCGTGGAGCTCATACATGCCTTTTCGGGTTCCTCCATGATTAGTCCTTTCATCTCCAGTGCCAGCTTCGTCTCCACGTAGGAAGAAAGGACCAGTGGCCCGATGCCACATCATCGTTGTGTTTCCACATTCGCAGCCACATCGGCCACCTCTCCTGGTCCTTATCCTCGCTCGTGTCACATGCAAAACAAGACCAGAATAAGCAAAGGGCAAAATCGGATGAATGCAAAGGAATTACGGGAAATGTCAGAGCCACTCCCCCAACAATCCAGCATAATCAGAAATGCGCATGAATTAGGACAAGGGACTGCAATAGCCAATAGGGAATTACATTGTATTTTTTCAATTCCTCAAAAATATGTAATATTAGGGGTATATAACGAAAAACCCTATATCATTGTAAGGGGTCGGCAATTTTAAAGCAATAGAGCAAAAAAAATAAAGAAGCATCTCAGGCACTTTGTGGCCCATACCAAGGCACAACACAGCTTTTGAATCAAGGGGTACCATGCTTCGCACTCGGTGAACTTCTTACTTAAATAATAAATCGCCTTTTCTTTCTTTCCAAAATCATCATGTTGACCTAGCACGCAACCCATCGAATTTTCAAATACGGTTAGATACAGGATCAACAGCCTGTCTGGCGCTGGTGCTACCAAAATTAGAGCGTTGGTCAAATACTTTTTAATTTTTTCTAATGCTTCTTGACAATTTTCGTCCCAGATTATCGGGTTATTCTTTCGAAGAAGTCTGAAGATAGGGTCACATTTCTCAGTTAATTGGGAAATAAATCGCGATATGTAATTCAATCTTCCCAAAAATCATCAGACTTCCTTTTATGTTGGAGGTGGTGGAAGATTTTGGATTGGTTTTACCTTGTCAGGGTCGATCTCGATTCCCTTCCAGCTTACCACAAAACCCAATAGTTTCCCGGATGTAACTGCAAAGGTACACTTGGCAGGGTTGAGCTTCAGCTGGTATTTTCTTAGTCTTAGAAAGAGTTTTTTGTAGATTCTAGATATGCTCCCCTTCATTTCTTGATTTGGCTATCATGTCATCTACATACACCACAATTTCCTTGTGCATCATGTCATGAAACAGGGTCATCATGGCTCGTTGATAAGTTGCCCCGGTATTTTTTAACCCAAAAGTCATTACTTTGTAACAAAAGGTCCCCTACATGGTTACAAAAGTGGTACTATCCATGCCCTTATGATACATGTTGATTTGGTTATATCCCAAAAAGCCATCCATGAACGAGAACCAAGCGTTTCCGGCGATGTTATTAACCAGAGTGTCAATATGAGGCAACGGGAAGTTGTCCTTGGGGCTTGCTTTGTTAAGGTCCCTGTAATTCACACACATGTGAACCTTGCTGTCTTTTTTAGGTACCGGTACTATATTGGCTACCTATTTCGGGTATTTGGAAACTTTTAGAAGTCTTGTCTCGAATTGTTTCTGTACTTCTTCTTTAACTTTTAGTAACATCTCCGATCTCATCCTCCTAAGCTTTTGTTGGACCGGCTTGTATTCTGGCTTGATAGGAAGCTTGTAAACCACAATATCCGTGTTCAAACCCGGCATGTCCCGATATGTCCAAGCAAACACATCTTTGAATTCTGAAAGTAATTCCACTAACTTCTTCCTAACTTCTGATGACAACGTACTACCAATTCTTAGTTCTTTCTTTTCCTTTTCAGTCCATAGGTTCAAGATCTCTACATGTTCTTGGTATGGAAGGATTTGATTTTCTTCTCTTTCCATCATCCTCAACAATTTCTCTGGGACCTCATCATCCCCTCGTTCATTTCTGCCAAACATGCGGGTCACTCGAAATCTACTTCGGGATTAGGTTTCAAATTATTCATACAGTTTATGTTAGGAAGCCTGCACGATTATGAAAGCGCGCATTGGAAATGGAAGGGAGAAATTTATGAGTGAATAATGAATGAGTAAATGAATGAAATGAATGTTATGTTTTCCATTCGAGAAAGTGATAAAAGACTCATTTTATTAAAAAATGGATATATAGTGACATAACGGCCTTTTACAAAAGATGCACGTTGCTTTTAGGCCGAGAGCATCGTGGTGGTTCTAGGCATTACTTTGATTCGAGTCTAACAGTCACGGGCATGTCCTCATAGGCCCAATTGGTGAGTTCTTCACCCAGAAGACATGGGCGAATTTTGGCCAATGGCTGGACAACCTTGTTGTCTTTGCAAATCACATTTACGTCTATTCCTTCCAAAGCTTCACGGACCAATTCTCCCTGAAGGTGTTTCTCTCCTTCCTGAATCGCTTCCTGGATGTCTTGTTTAGAATTCTTGAGTCCGCGCGATTTAAAGATGTTTTTGAAATTGGTATAGGCTATAGGGGTCCAGGGGATGTCTTTCCCCCTAAGCCGAGCCTTCATTTGTTCTTGTCTCCTCCTCTACTCTTGTCTCTTTTGTAGGAAATTCAGTATATAACTGAGTTCGAATCGGTCAACTTTGTGGATTACGATGATAGGCCGGATGCGTCCTTGTAGATTTTACCCCAAACCTTTTGCTTTCCTCGCCCCTCTTTCTAGTGTCTCAAATACTACCATTTTGGTACAACTAGACAACTTAGGGCAAGGAAGTAGGTTCCCCTCAGTGATGAAAGTTGCATTGATAAACGCCAACGCCTTTCTAGCAATGAAGAGGGAACGGCACCAGCCGAATATCTTGCTCGGTATTCACTGTTACCAACTTTTATCTGATAACGAATTTTAACTTCTGGTGCAGTGAAGAGGGAACGACACCAGCCGAATATATCTACGGCCTTCCTAGCAGGCAATTGTAAGATGGCCGAATATCCATAACCACAAAGTCAACCATATATTGTGTAGGTCCGACGAGCAGGGGAATTTCTGTTTTCCCGACTACATCTCATTGGGTCCCATCAAAAGTGCGCACTGTGTTGTGACATGGCTTCATGTGTGAGCTATCAATTGGTAATCGATACAGAGTAGCTAACGGCATGACATTCAGTACTCCTGGTAAATCGTAGCCCTTGCAATGAGTGGTAATGTTCAGAGCCTTGGTGGACCCTCTACCCTCTCCTAGTATTTCGTTATCGCTGAAGGTAATAAAGTTATCGACAACGATGTGTCCGACGATCCGACCTAACTTTTTAATCGAGATATCGTTTGGGACAAAAGCCTGATTCAAGACTTTCAATAACGTATCCCAGTGCTTTTTCGAGCTTAGCAGAAGGTCCAATACTAAGATCTAGGCTGGCTGCTTCCGTAGTTGTTCTACAACTTTATATTCACTATGATTCAGAAACCTCAAGAATTCTTGAGCTTGGGTTTCTGTATCCGGTTCTTTAATTTTAACGGCGAATCTTTTTCGAACATTTTCTTCGGTTCACCCTCGACTTCCTTATTCCTTCATTCTTGCTCTTCTGGTGCCTTTTCGTCATTCGAAGCGTAGCACCAACCACTGATTGTGAGGAGCCCCACATCTTTTACGTCTTCATTGTTTGGTTCCACAAAGCCCTTAGGCTCTATTTCTACTCCCATCTTCTCTCCTTTCGGGGAACTAGGGGAGCCTGGTATTGTAATGCTTGCAGTGTAATTCCACAGGACCATTTGTGTATCCTTGAAAGGAAAAGACTTCGGGGTAGCGATTATAATCTTGGGGTTTATTTTTGGCGTGCTTGCCTCGCCAGACTGGAGGCAGATGACAAATGGTCTCTTCGCACTGTACTTGGCATTTTGATCTTCAAATGCGCATACTTCTGATTCTCTTTTTCTTTCTCAAAAAATGCAATCTCCTTATTGTTCATCATGTGCCGAACTAATTGGCGAAATTCTTCGCAATCTTGAATCTCATGATCCTTTGACTGGTGGTATTCGCAGTACGGGCCATATTCTTTCTTCATGATTACCATTCCTCGATCAATGAGACGGGTCATACAAAACTGCTGAAAGACCCATCTCAGCGGGGATCGTACCTCGAACACTCTTGCCTTGGCCTTTTGAGCATATTATTCTTCAATGACATTTACAACTTGCCCCCCGTGGTTTGGCAGGGGGTTATTGGCCGTACTGGGTTCCCCCAACTGCAGGACCCTAGTTCGAATTAAATTTTGGACAAACTTTTTGAAGGCCACGCAGTTCTCAATCGAATGCACGGGGACATCAACATCATACTCACAGTGTACCTTGGGATCGTACCACGCCGGGTAAGAGGGTTGTAAGGTGTGACGTGATATGGTCAGACTAGATCTGCCTTATATAACTATGAGTAGAGTTCTTTGTAAGACATTGGTATAGGAGTGAAAGACCGATTCTCACTCTCTTTCTTAGGGCGGCCTCTTTTTTCCCTTTTGTTGAAGCCTCGAGCACTCCCTTAAATTAAGTCTCTATCTCTAAAATTCATTACTATTATTATTACATACTTGTCAACAGCCTAAAATTCATTACTATTATTTTTACACACTTGTCAACAACATTAATTATTGTTTATACAAACTACTTAACCAGTCCTGGAAGCTTGAGTTTCTAATATATGTGAATTCGGTTCCATTAATAAAGTTTATCTACTTTATTTTTTATTTTTTAAGATGAATATCCATTTTTTATATATAAATAATAAATAAATAATTATTTATAAATTACTTTGAAATGAATAAATCTTATTAATTGAAATTATAAATATCGAAGAAAGTCCAATTCATCTAATAATTCTTTTACGATGTTGAGATTTGAGAATACCAACGCTATGCCCGGTTAGCCCTTAAATAAATGATGAAGCTTCTTCAAAATATCTCAAATATTTTCCCCAACCATGCCCCTAACCGATAAATCACGAGGTTCTTCTTAAATCATAAAAAATAAAAAAATATCCTCTCTTTTTTGAAAAGTTCCGAATCTTTTAAGAAATTTTGGGTTTTTAACGAGCTTTTTACACATTTAATTTAACGATGAAAATTTTGATTTCTCCTTAAATCATATAAAAATAAAGATATCCTCTCTTTTTTGAAAAGTTTCATTTTTTTAAATTAGATTTTAAATTTTATAGTTTAAATATAAAAAATTGTGTAAATATTTATACAAATTGTGTATTAAAATATAACCTAATATAAAATTTGAAAATTAATTACATTTCTAGCATATTTTCTTATTTTAAATTTTTTTAATTATCTACAATTTTTTTTATAATATGTAGCACATTATAATTAGTTCAAATAACTTTTTCTAATTGGAAGTACCACTAGGCGGAGTATACATGGTAAAAAAATTAAATGGATTAATACCCAATTTTAATTAGGTACAAAGTATTAATTACATGTTTTATATTTAAAAACATATCATTAAGTTAAACAGACATGTGCTCCACATTGAATATATTATTATGTTATAAATTTAATTCCAACCCATTTGTACTCTTTTAAATTTTCTATGTTAAATTCTAGATTTTTGTTTGTTACTTATTGAGTTTAGCTTGGTTAAATGTTACTGACATAATATAAAAGAGGACATGAGATTAAATATATTTAAAAACTCAATATCTTTTAATTTTATGGTGATCAATTTATGATTTTTTAAATTTCAATGACAAAAAAATTATTTTGACTTAGTTTAATAATCATCGGTGTATTTTACTCATTCTGTTTTCTACGTATGGACTAGGGATGATGATTTCACTCTATCCAGTTGGGTTCCGACCTGACTCGGCCCGATCTGATCAGATTTTTTAATGGAAAAATTAGATTCGGGTCTGGTTCGGGTTTAAGGTGAAAAATATCTGACATGACCCGATCTGGGACTACTTGTGTAATTTTTCCCTAATTTTTAGGAATATTTTTAATAATACCCATATTTATATATATATTTTAAAATTAAGTCTTTAAAATTGAATTTTTATTTATAATTTAGTCCTTCAAATTATAATTTTTTATGATTAAATCCACTAAAATTATTTTTTTTATGATTAGGTCCCTAAAATTAATTTTTTTCTATAAGTCGGGTCGGGTGTAATTTTTTTCAGGTTGGGTTGAATTTTTAAAAAATATATTCAAGTCGAGTCGATTTTAGGATATTTATTTTTGAGTCGGATAGAGTGTCTTGGCCCATCCTTAGTATGGACTCCTCAGCTACTTTTTGTTTAAATATAAAACTCAACATTGACTTGTTTCTAGCCCACACATTTTGCTTCACAATACAGTTCGGCCTCCCCCTGGAAATATTTCTTATACAATGCTTACGGATCCCAACGCTCCCAATACTAATTCAAGAACGCGGTCATGGCCTTTGCTGCCCCTCGTCTTCTCCGCCGTTCTGCTCCCGGTTGTTGCAGCTATACTTGTCTACCAACTTGACTCATTCGACGCCGCTCCCATGCCCCTCCACGAGTTGACTCACCCCTTCCAGCCCCCTTTGCTGCGTAACGACCGCATCCTACAAGGGGCGGAGTACTTGGGTGCAGGGAAGCTTCAGGGACCCGAAGATTTTGCGTATGATTCCAGCTCTCAGGTAATCTACACGGGCACCGGAGATGGATGGATCAAGCGGGTCTGGCTGAACGGCTCCGCCAGTGAAACGGTTGTTGAGGACTGGGTCAATACCGGTGGTAGACCGCTCGGAATCGCTCTCGGACTCAACAATGAACTCATCGTCGCTGACGCCTATAAGGTTTGGAAATTTTTTTCCATATAGATTAGCCACGTATTTGAAGGAGTTGAATAGCCTAATTTGTTTTTATGCATGTATTAACTTTTTACCACTGTCAAACGGATATAAAGAATAAAATAAATAAATCACATCAAATACTTTTCCTCATCCTCAAATAGGGCATCTGTAGTTACTTGCACGTAACTAGTCCTCAAATAAGTCAAATGAAGTACCTTTCTGTCTAAATAAGATTATAATAATAGAAATTTTCTATTTGTTTTGATGCATTTATTTATATCTTATATTAAAAAAATTAAATTTAAGATTTATAATTAAGATTTAAAGTTAAAATTTAAAAATTTGTGGTATAATATATTTTTTAAAATTTAAAATTCAGTGTTAAGATTTAAAATTTAATTTTTTATTATCAGAATATAAAAAAACACCGAATATAGGCACCGAGCACAGGATTTTGGCTTCCGGGTAAATATAAATAGTTACTGTCGTGTCCCGTCACAATTTTGGCTTCCGGGTAAGTATAAATAATGTCGTTTCGATCAGGACAATATGATCAATACATAGGCAAATTGTGCTATAGTGTTTATTAATAAGAAAGTGACCGATCTTGCTTGGGTAAATATTAGTTTGTTTCATTTATTGTCTTGTTTAAACATACATAAATTATTGCACTGATTCATTAATTAATTGGCATGCCTATATTTATATATATAGGGGCTGTTGAATGTAAGTAGAGATGGTGCTGTGGAGGTGCTAGCGGATGAAGCCGATGGTGTGAAACTTAAATTAACGGATGGTGTAGATGTAGCAAAAGATGGCACGGTCTACTTCACGGATGCTTCCTATAAGCATAGCTTGCACCAATTCTTTCAGGACATTATGGAGGGTCGGCCTTACGGTCGACTTATAAGCTACGATCCCATTTCCAAACGAACCGATGTGCTGCTCGCCGATCTCTACTTCCCCAACGGAGTTGCCGTGTCGCCTCATCAAGATTCTGTGGTCTTTTGTGAAACGGCCATGTATATTTTCGTTAATCCTTTATATAAATCCGCATCTCTCATCACTTATATATGAGAGTAATAGTGTGTGTGTATGCAGGAGGAGGTGCAGGAAGTATTACATTGAGGGAAATAAAAAGGGACAAGTTGAGAAATTTACCGATAATTTACCTGGCCTTGTTGATAATATTAAATACAATGGAGAAGGACATTATTGGATTGGATTGCCCACGGTATGACAAGGATTACCTATTAGCAATATTTGTTGATTTTTTTCCATCATTGTTATGAGTAGTGATTGTGATTTTGCATTTGGTGGACCATATCAGGAAATTACAAGGTTGTGGGATTCAGCATTGAGATATCCAATGTTCCGAAAGGCAGCAGCGGTGGCCGAGAGGTGGATAGGGCGACCGAGAATGGAGAAAAATGGCGGGGTGCTGAGCGTAGATGTGAACGGAAAACCCGCTGCACATTATCTGGATGTTGGATTGAGTATGGTCACAACTGGAATCAAGATAGAAAATCACTTGTATTTGGGTTCCTTTATGTCCCCCTATATTATCCGTCTGGATCTAGACCAACATCCAGCGCAACGCAAGTCGTGAACTATTCGATCTTTATATTGGTGTATTCCGTTATTGGAGTGACAATGTACCCTACTACTGTTTTCCTTTCTAATCTACTTTATAAACAGTCGAGTCTTGTTGTACCGTAAAAAAAGGTTAATTATTAGACTGTCGCTTTTTCATATCATTTGACATTTGCATCGTGATCATAATACTGATAGTATTTTTTCTTCTTTACGCATATGGTAATATGCAAACTCGGAGCAAAACAAACGATTTTTTTTAGCTCACTGTGACCCTTGGATCCACATAATCTGTTGAGATCTCTACGTTTTATGTTTCGGAAGAGTTTGACCGCCGGCAACGGCATATAAGCTTTAACACAATCAGGTGATATATCAATTATCATCCAAGTGTTATTATCCGATCATTAATGGGATAATAATGGAACATAAAATTATGTTCTTAGTACTCATATTTTATTTAAATTTAATTATAAAAATATATAGATATTAATATAGTAGGAGAATGAATAACATAATTAAATCATGTTATATATTGATTCAAATTTTAATCAGTAATTAGGCTGAATTTTTATTGTAATTAAATTCATCATATTTAGGTAGGGAGTCTTATGAATTTAGGCTCCGTTTGTTTTATGTAATTCATTTTACGGAAAACATTTTTCTCATTTTTCTGTGTTTGGTTGACGTAAAATAGGTTGTCAATGTAATTCATTTTCCGGGTCAACATATTTTCCTTTGCATTTTATGTAAAGTGTTTTACGATTTGATTTTTCGTAAAACAAATTCTCAACTTTTCACTTCAAGGTATGAACCTTAAACCCCAAAACTCTAAACTCTGAACCCTAAACACAAACATTAAACCCTAAACCCTAAACCCTAAACTATAAGCCTTAAACTATAAACCCTAAACCTTATACTATAAACCCTACACCTTACACACTAACCCATTAACTCTAAACCCTAAACATTGAACTATAAACCCTAAACCCTAAACTATAAACCCTAAACCTTAAATTATAAACCATAAACCCTAAATCTTAAACACTAAATCCTAAACTATGAACCATGAATCGTGAACCTTAAACCTTGAAACTTGAACACTAAACCTTAAACCATAAACCTTAAACTATAAATTCTAAACATTAAACCCTAAACTATAAGCCATGAACATTAAAACTATAAACCCTAAACCCTAAACCCTAGACTCTAAACTATAAACCCTAAGCCCTAGACTATAAACCCTAAACCCTAGACTATAAACCCTAAACCCTGTGCAAGAGGGCTACCTTATTTATGAATTCAATAATATGTGTAGCTGCAATAGAGCATGTCCAAATAGGGTTTTGCAAAATGGAGTACGAGTGAAATTGGAAGTCTTCAAAATAGAGAATAAGGTAACAATTTTAAATTTTGGTTGTATTCTAAAACTTTGTTTATTGACATTTCTTCATGTTGATCTTTAGGGTTGGGGAGTCCGGGCTAGTAAACCAATTTTGAGTGGCACGTTTGTGTGCGATTACATTGGTGAGGTTTTTGATGTACTTAAAAAATAAAATATTATAGTATAATTTAGTTTTTTTTTCAAAAAATGAAAGATAAAAAATCAAGAAAATTTGTAATGCGTTTTGTTTTATTAAAATAGATTTCAAAAAAATATTTCCAGAAAAATTTACCAAACAGCAGAAAAACGAATTACACATCATCATCCAAACACAAGAAAATGCTTTCCGTAGTATGTTTTACAGAAAATGTAATTCACTTTCCAGAATTCATTTTCCGGAAACAATTTTCAGTGAAACAAACAGACCCTTAGTGAGTTTTAAACTTTAGAATGATGAGAATTCTATTTTCAAGAGATTTTTTTGTCATCTCTTTAACTATCGTAACCATGCTGTATAGACAAATTTTGTAAGAAAATTGGGATAATATTTGAAACTATTGGATTTTGAGATATATACCGAGGTTGGGATACAAGGAATTTTTTTTTTTTTGCTATTTGTGATATCTATGTTTATAATAGATTATTGTTTCTTTTATTCATCGAAGTAGTTAAGGTCGATTCATGTTAAATCTCGTTTTGTGTATGTCTTTTTTATGTTGATTTCGTAGTGTTTATTTTCTCGCTTACAAATTCCTAACAAACCACATAGACAAAATCAAAATGTTGAACAGAGTTGATAATGTATCAGGGACTACTGAAAATAAGCAGAGATGGTGAGGTGAAGCTGCTAACAGATGAGGCTGATGGCCAGAAATTCAAACTCACAGATGGTGTAGATGTTGCAGACGATGGTGTGATTTATTTCACAGACGCTTCTTACAAATACAGCTTGCATGAAGACATCTGGGACATCATGGAGGGTAGACCTCACGGCCGATTTCTGAGCTTCGATCCAGTTACCTTAAAAACCAGGGTGTTGGTCAGCGAGCTTTACTTTGCTAATGGTGTTGCAGTTTCACCTTCTCAAGGTTATGCAATCTTCTGCGAAACCGTGATGTATGTGTCACTGTTGCTAATCTTCCCATGCTTGCGTGATTCAAGTGTTGTACATTTGACAAACAATGGATTGATGAGAAATTTAATTGCAGGAGAAGGTGCAGAAAGTATTACATAAAGGGTAACAAACAAGGACAGGTGGAGAAATTTATTGATAATTTACCAGGCTTCCCTGATAATATCAAATATGATGGTGATGGCCACTATTGGATTAGCCTCGGTAATGATAATTTATTCGTTATTTTTCACAAGAGTGTCCGCGAATTCGCATGCTCTCGATATTGTTCGACCTGTTCGTATGTGTTGTATTATGATGTATTGCAAATGATCTGCTAGTTTGTTTCTTATTTGTACAATTTGGGCAGGCAACTTCAGTTCCTTTGGACATAGCATTTAAGTATCCTTTCATCCGAAAGGTTATGATAGTCGTGCAGAAGTATACCGGACAACTACATATGGAGGAAAATGCAGGTGTC
Organism: Hibiscus mutabilis; assembly: GCA_019671005.1. Classification (NCBI taxonomy): domain Eukaryota; kingdom Viridiplantae; phylum Streptophyta; class Magnoliopsida; order Malvales; family Malvaceae; genus Hibiscus; species Hibiscus mutabilis. The sequence goes on from CM033711.1 coordinate 81,711,447, forward strand.
TTGGCAGTTGATCTGGAAGGAAAGCCGGTTGCCCACTATCATGATAGAAAATTATCTATGATCACGAGCGGAACGAAGATCGGAAATCGTCTTTATTGCGGCTCTGTTGTGCACCCCAACATACTCTGCCTCGATCTGGATCAATATCCTGCGAGAGCCACTGGTGGGAGCAAGTAGTACTCGATGCTGCAAAATGCAAATGGTAGAGAATAATGTAGCTTTGTTCAACCATATGTGGTTCGTAAACACGTCACAATTTAATGAGCTGTTGAATAATAATGAAAAACTTGAGACATTTCTATCATCCAGTTTTGTAAGAAACTTGGGCTTAGCACAATATCGAGGTTGTGTAACATCCTATATCCGGCTTGATCGTAAATCGGGCCGAAGGTACTTTAATTGTATGGGGAGCATTATCACACCATTATTAAACATTCAATATTAAAAGCATCAAAGAACAATTTTATACAATTCTTACTCGGAACTTAATCCAGGATATTTAAAACCCAAACACATAGTTCAAGTTTGTTATTAATTTCTTCTTAATTCGGTTGGCACAACAGATCGGTTCAGAGTTTAAACAAGTTCGGGTATCCGGAATTTTAGGATGTTACAAGCTGCCAAGGGCATTTGCTTTTTCTCTTAGTTTAAACTTCTGTATCTTTCCAGTCGAAGTCTTCGGCAATTCATCAAAGACCACTGTTTTGGGAGCCATATAATGTGGCAAGTGATCTCGGCAAAACCTGATGAGTTCTTGAGCATTGACATCGAATCCTTCTTTCAGCTTCACAAATGCACAAGGAGTCTGCCCCCAATGATTATCCGGCCGTGCAACAACTGCTGCCTCGAGAACTGCCGGATGACCGCTCAAAGCCATTTCGACCTCCACCGTGCTTATATTCTCTCCGCCGGAGATTATGATATCCTTCAGCCGGTCCTTTATTTCCATGTAACCATCTGGATGCTTCACAGCAAGATCTCCACTCCGAAACCATCCACCTCTGAATGCCTCCTCTGTTGCCTGCAAGTCTTTGAAGTATCCACTCATTACAGTGTTTCCTCTGAACATAACCTCGCCCATGGTTTTTCCATCAGCTGGTACACTTTCCATGGTGACGGGGTCTATTATGTCAACCTCCTCCAAACCGAGATGCTGCATTCCTTGCCGCGCTTTCAACTTCGATTGCTCCAGAGGTGGCAAGGACTCCCATTCAGGTTTAATCACGCAGTATGTACCTGGACCGTAAGTTTCTGTAAGGCCGTACAAGTGATTCACGCTGAATCCCAACTCTTCCATCTTGAGAAAGATCTGTGGTGGTGGTGGAGAGCCACCGGTGAATATTGTGACCTTGCGGGATATCGGCTTCTGATCGCTGACGGATGAATTCACAATCATGTTGAGGACTGTCGGAGCTCCTCCCATGTGTGTCACATTGTGGAGGACTGTGTTCTCGAATATCTTCTTTGGGGAAACATTCCTCAGGCATATGTTTGTGCCACCCTGCGCTGCAACACCCCAAGTCAGGCACCAACCGTTGCAGTGAAACATAGGCACGGTCCACAGGTAAACAGGCATCGAGCTCATTCCATGAAAGGAAACTGTTGCGAGGGAGTTGAGGTAGGCTCCCCTGTGACTATAGACAACTCCTTTGGGCCTAGATGTTGTGCCGGAGGTATAATTCACACTGATAGGATCCCACTCACTTTTTGGTCTCCTTATCTCAAATCCAACATCCCCGGTTTCTAAGAAGGTCTCATACTCATAAGTTCCCGGCACAGTGCTGGTTGGAGATGAATCATCCTTTTCAGAAATCAAAATTAAGATTGGTGGCTTTGTGTTTGTTTTAGCAAGATGATCAAGTGCTCCACGGGCAATTTCAAGTAATCCGTGGTCTACGAATAAGACCTTAGCTTCTGAATGTGCCAGTAGGACCGAGACCATGGCCGAGTCAAGGCGTGTATTGAGTGTACAAAGAATGGCTCCAGCCATCGGTGCCGCAAAATGCAGCTCGTACATTGCTGGAACATTGGGAGCCAGGGTCGAAACCTGCTTAAACAATTCACAGCACAAAATGGAACCCCATTGGATTCTGTAACTCAAAACAACACCTCCATGAGGTATTATATAATATTGGTTTAAATTCTAAATTCAACAAAAGCAAACAAATTATCAACAGCACCAAAGCAAAAGGCGAAAAAGACAAGCAGTAGGTACTAAACATGAGAAAAACTTGTTTTTCTTTTGAGAAAACCAAGGTTAATACTTATCTGGGTGAATTAAAAATGAATAAAAGCCAGCTTGTTTCTGCATGTTGAATGTTGATGGCAGGTCAATTACACAGATACCATATGTAAGTAAAAATCATGAATTTATTCACTACTCAGTCCAACAAACATACAGATTGATTTTCTACAAGTTCTAAAACTAGATTTGTAAAAAAAAGTTTTGATTTTTCCATTAGATTGATTGTCATCCTTGAAGATACCAACCTCAACCATCACCAAATGGTAAAATAAGATCCAAAAACAAAACAAAACAAAGTGGCCTAACTACAGATTGATGTGACAAGGATTAGAGCTATACTAAAGAGAGAAAGAGAAAGAAACGAACCACATCACCCCGGGAAATCCCGAGCTGGGACAGGGCAGAAGCGAGCTTGAGACAACGTTGAAGCGTTTGACTCCATGTGAACTTATGAGAACCGTAAACAAGCGATGTTCTGTCTCTGTAAACCTTGGCAGCTCTCTCCAGGAAGCTAATGGGTGACAAAGGCACGTAATTGGCGGAGCAACGGCGGAGACCCTCCATCGATTTCCATGACCCGGGGTGTTGAAGACCGTCATCATCGTCGCCGTCCCCTGCAAAGCGAGAGAAATGACGACAACTTTGAGCAACGGGTGAGTCGAGCAGTCGGGTGCTGGTGGGGACCAACCGAGTCCACGAAGGTTTTAAGAAGCGGATCATGGTCAAAGGAGAGAAGAGTAGAGTAAAATCAAAGACTGAGTAGTAGAGTGAACTCAGTAGAGAAAGACAGAGAGAGGAGAGGATATTAGGTGAAACGGAACTTAAAAACTGTTTGGACTTTGAGCTTTTGTTGTACATAAATGTAACGGATAGAAGAGAACAGCAAAACCAAAGACCGAGTAGTAGCAGAGTCAGAGTGGACTCAGTAGAGAGGAGATTAGGCGAAACGGGTTGGTGTTTGAGTTTTATTGGGCAGAAATGTAACGTACACGTACCCCGTTCGTCGGGATAGGTTGAGTCGTGTTTTCCTCGTGCATATCAGATAGATGATACGATGTTAATCTGCTATGTCATTTTTATATTTTGTAATAGAAACGTTGGATGCACGGCCCTTTTTGTTTATCTACAACCTAAAATTTGTTCCATTTATTAAGATTAGTTCATTTAGGATGGCTTTATTAAAAAAAGTTGATGATGTTTATCTTAAAATATTTGGGGTCAAATTAATATTTATAAGGTGTTTGTGTATTATTAAATAGTTAAGATTATGTATGAACATGAGAAATTATATCATTGGTCATTTTCAGCACGTTATTTATGGAACCAACCAATCAAATATATTCATTTCATTAACTTTTACATCTCATCTTTTTACTTAGTGAATCTTCACTCATATCTATTGCAAATTAAATTTAAAAATAGCTTTTACCAAGTGAATTCACTTGGTAAAAAGATGAGAGGGAAAAATTAATGAAATAGATGTATTTGATTGATTGGTCTCATAAATAACATGGCGGGAACGACCCATACTATAATTCTCTATGAACAAATATTATATTGTAATCATCTTTAGACTATAAAAAGAACTTTTTTTAAAGAAAATATCACATAAAAAAATTAACAATTTCTACTTAGAAAAGGAAACTGAGATGATAGAATTTTGCTCTTAAGTTTTAAACCCACAACTTAAGAAAAAGGTCAATAAAAAATTTTAATCACCTGCTCTAAAAATTGTTGACATAAAAATAATAATTTTTTTTTTTGAATTAGTAAAAAAATTGAGCAATGAATAAAGGAAATTTAGAGTAACAATATTGAAAGTTTAATTACTCAGTATGATTAATGTAGAAGTTGACGTAAAGATAAAATTGAGCAATGAATAAAGGAAATTTAGAGTAAACTTAAAATAATTAAACTGAACAAATATATTTAACCGATTAATCACATTTTTTAACTATAAATTTTAAATTTATTAGAAATATATTTTTTAGAGTCTAATTTATTCTTCCTTTATATAAAATCAAGATTAAAATTAAAATTTATCAAAAAATAATAATTAGACTTAAAAGATAATATAATAATAAATGAGTGGTAGTGATAATTTGAAATTTGGTATGGATTCTCTCCCTTTCCATAAAAAGATGGGGCAGCCCAACATAACGGGCAAGCAAATGTGGGGAAACCATTTTTTTTATCAGTTAAATTACATTCGTTTAGGAGGATGTTTTTTTTAATAGTATAAATGTGATTATAAGATAGTATTTGTTTATATATATATATTTAATTATTTAAAAATGATCATACACTTTGTAGATAGAGCGAATTGAACTCGTATCTTTTAAAATGAAGATTATTTATTTTTCACTTGAACACTTGTTGAGTTCTGAAATAATATTTTCTTATTTATTATTAGTATGCAAAATGACTTTGATATAATGGTCCGATTTTCTACTATATTTGATGTCTAGAGGCTCCTTATGCTCTCTGTTAATATAAAAAATAATGAGGTGAGACGTTATTCCTTTAATTAATGTTTAGAATTTGAAATTTGATATTGCGAATGAAGTAATTTAGATTGAAAGTCACCTTAGAGTGAGCATCTATAGTTTGTAATACTCAATTAAAATTAGCTAATTAATAAATTGAATATCAACGATTATACAAAAATAACAATATAGTAATTTATAAAGAGTTGTTTGTTTGATTATTATATTGTAATATTACTTACACATTATTGAAAATGTTATTTTATTTTGTTTGATTCATCAGTCGAAATGTAAGATTATGATGTTTGCTTAGCAATAATTTAAAGTATATTTTATTAAATTATTATCGTGATGATTTTTTAAACAAGATTAACCTTAATTTTTTTTTTGATAAAGAGGAAAAAAAATTAAAAAAAATCATTGTTGTGTTTGATAGGAAAGATATAAAATTTGTAAGAAAATATTTTCTCCCACTCGTTGCTTGATAAAGTTAAAAAATATAAAAAATAAAATATATTTTTTAAAATACATAATTTTGAAACAAGCTTACAACTTTTCCATATTTTCTCTCTTATCTTCCTTCTAAATTGGAATGATTTACTTTTACACATTAAGACGGAAAATGATAATCTCTATCATTTTCTTGAGAGAGCACTCAAAATTTATTTTATCTTCACTTTTCCACTCTTATTTCCCCAGTTCAATTTCAACTAAACAAAGTCTCGATATTAGTTTCTTGTACAAAATTATCCAAAATATTAACATTTGACATTATTGACTATGTTTCCAAGTATTTCCCAAGTATTCAATATTGATAATTTCACATAATTAATATAAGATAATATTATAAAACCAAACAAAATAATATAATTATGAAATCTTACTTTATCAAAATTAATGTAACATACTAATGGGTAGGTCCAAATGGTAAAAAGTTTAGTATCACTCAAGTAGATTTTGAATTCGATGAACTGTGTACGTATAAAATCTTTGTTGGGAGAATTACCCACCTAATTTAGGTATGCAACACATCGATTCAGATTAATCAGGCCAAAAAAGGAAAAAAAACTTTGATATACAGGCCGTGTAAACTTTAGTTTATGCGTGCCTTTTAGTTTTAGGGGTTAAGATTTTAGTTTAGGGTTTAAGGTTTAGGGATTTAGGTTGTAGGGTTTAGAATTCAAAGTTTAATTAGTGTATAGGGTTTAAGGTTTAGTATTTAGTTTTTTAGGGTTAGGGTTATAAATTTAGTATTTATGTTTTTATAGTGTAAATACACATACTTGTGTAAAATTAATTTTACACAGCCTGTGTATTAAAGTTTTACCCAAAAAAATAATGTAACATTATCCAAACCAAACGCGCGTAAAAGCATGTGTTGTTGACTTCGGTTGAGGACCTTTGTTGGGCCCAAGCCACAAGAAGTGGGCTTAGGAAAGTAATGGATTATTTACAGCTCAAACCCAATGCTCCTAGTCTACATAGATTCTCCTTTTGTAACCGTTTTTGTTCATCTTTTTCCTCACTTTAAACGTTTCATTTATTGTCCCTGAAAAATATACTTTGCTTCATATTTTGTCTCCGATTGCAGTTTCATTTCTCTTTACAACTGCATTTTACTTGGATTTCACGATAATAACCAAATTCCTTACTACTTTACATGGCCAAAGTTGGGAGGTTTTGAGTTTGAGGCGGTGAGTGGGGCACACTATGGGAGGAGGTGATATTACTGCTTCTGTGGAAGCGGTCAGCCAAACCGACGCCGGAGATTCCGTAACCGTCAATATCAGCCGTTCCTCCGGCTCCAAATTCTCCGTTCAGATCAACCTTGATTCCACCGTCCTTTCCTTCAAGGCACTTCTGGCGCGCAATTGCGATATTCCTGCCGATCGGCAGTGTTTGATTTACAAGGGCCGGATCTTGAAGGACGACCACACTCTTCAAAGCTACGGTGCGTTAACTCATCCTCTATTCCACTTTTCTCATTTCTTCCTTAATTGAAAGCTTGTTGATCCCTTTGACATTTGATAAGGCAGGAGAATTATAATCCAGTATACTAAATCGAATGTTTATGCTTCTTATGGAGTTATGGTTGAGTTTATCCGTATTGAGGTTCTATTGGGACGGCTTGCATGGCCTTTTATTTTTTTAACTAGTTCAACAGGGCTAGCACCGCTGTATTTAAAAACGCTACTATTATTGGTTATTACAATACCTGTTGTTCTGTAAGTTCTGCTTTTTGTTTAATGGAACTGCACCGAGGTTAAGGTAGACAGGAGGGTAGTTGAAAGAAATCCCGGATGTTACTTCCACTAGTTAAGCCTACTTAAATGTTTGATGGCATATTTAATTTTATACTTTAGGTTTGGAGGCAGATCACACCGTCCACTTGGTCCGTCGTTTTGCATCAACTCCGTCAGCAAGAATAATCGATTCAGCTGGGCCAATCGGTTCTGGGGATTTGAACACCACTCTAACAAATTCAAGGGTTGCCGGCTCAGTTGATGGCGGGACACCGGGAGCCGGAGGAGCTGGTCTAAGAGGTTCAATGTCTCCTGGACTTGGCAACTTGGGTGGCAGTGCTGGTTTATTTGGAGCTGGGCTCCCAGATTTTGAACAAGTACTACGACAATTGGCTCGAAACCCCGACATTATGAGAGAACTTATGAATATGCCTGCTGTTCGGAATTTAATGAATGATCCTGATATGATTGGAAACTTGATCATGAACAATCCTCAAATTGCTCAGTTAGTTGACCGAAATCCTGAGCTTGCACACATACTTAATGATCCATTGGCTCTACATCGAACACTTGAAGCTACAAGAAACCCTGAGCTCATGCGTGTAATGATGAGGAATACAGACAGAGCAATGAGCAACATAGAATCATCACCTGAAGGATTTAACATGCTTCGCCGTATGTACGAAACTGTTCAAGAGC